>CM065908.1:5015000-6265000 GCA_033439115.1 Firmiana major | reverse complement strand
TCTTGACTGGAGAAGTTTGTACAGAAGCAGTAGTTGCCACTGGCTTGGCTGGAGAAGATGACATGGACGCAGTTGTTGCTGTCTTCGGCGGAGAAGTAGTTGGCCCCGCCGCAGTTGCTGTTACAGTTACAGTTGGCACGGTCTTCACTGTGGCACTAGGCACTGCAGAAGTCGTGGCAGTGACTGGAACCGCTATGGGTGTTGTAGGTTTTTTATCAGCAGGGGAAGATGGCTGAGAAGCTCTACCAACAGCAACAGGGGATGTTGGAACCGAAGAAACACCCCCCGCAGGTGGTAGAGCAGTGGCAGTTGCTTGAGGCTGAGTTGGCGAAGTCTGAGCCTGTACAGCCTGCCTGAATGCAGGTCGAACAGCGGCTGGTCGTGGCGGGGCTGGAGCGGGTTCAGGGGTTGGCGTAGGTGCTTGGGGTGCTGGCCTTGCTAAGGATGCTAAACGAAACCATGGACGAGCTGGTGGTTGGTTTGACATAGTGCGTAAAGGTTTGAAAAGATTTAAAGATCAAAGGTTAAAAACTAAATGAACTAGAAATGAGGAAAGAAAGGACACAGGCATAAATGACTACCAGGATGTGTTTATATAGTCATCCAGCTTCAAGTACAAACAGGAAGTGGGGCAAAAAAAAAAAAAAGCAAAAGATCCCCTGAAGAAAACTCTCAAAGCCATAATCCACATAGAAGGAAAGAGAGAAAGAAAAGCATCGAACAAATATCAACCAGACATAACAGCCGACAAATGTTAACAACTTACGGCAGGTATCAAATTAATGGTGTAATTTACAAGATTTTTCTTCTTTCTCAACCAGGTTTAAACAAAATTTACTGTCTCCTCTACCGACACCTTGTTTTGTTAATTTTATTAATGAGTTTAACCCAAAACAGAACGCACATTTCTATGTTATCAACGTGCAGTAAGATTTTTTTTTTTTGTTTTGTTTTTTAGGCAGTGTTTCTACGAGTCATCTCTATGAACATTTAACGAGAGCCCAAAAAAAAAAAAAAATTAAAACAAAACAAAACTTGTCCTTATAATTTTGGAATAGTTGGCCAACTAATCTGATTGGATTGGACCTTGTTCAATTGTCTCATCCGACACGGCAATCTCAATTCCATTCTTCGCAGAAAATATTCTCGATTAAGGGCTGTGGAATTCATATCAAAAAACTTTTCTCCTTTGCAAAGCACGACTAATTTGTATAATGCATGTTCTAAATTTCTTATGCATTTAACAATGTAGTAGTACTGTGTTTAATGGCGGCTCTGTTTCTCCCACAATCACAACCGTTCCTTTTTCCATGAATGAGCTGGGTAGCATTAGCATATTCAGCCTGTGCTTATTGTGGCTGCATTGCACTTAAAATATATTCTTAACAATTCACATCATAAAAACTTCTTCAACGATTCATCCTTTTCCGATTTGAATTGACACAACTAACTGTGACAAGTTATATTCTAGCAATCACAGGAGAAAATTGATGCCGCTGCTGTCTGTTTCTTCCTTTTGACCTTGCTTGCTGAGATCAAGTCAGAACAGTTTTTGATGCTATTACTACTACTTTAGCTGTCTTTTTCGACTTTATGTTTATATCATAGGATGTCTTTAACGTACGGATGAGGTTGTTTTGATAATTAATTAAATTAATGAAGAATATTACTCTATGTGATTGCAATTGGAACATCAACTCTTTTCTCTACCCATTGCAGCTAAAGAGAAGAAACGAATTCTTGAGGTGGGACCTTGGAATATCAGTCTTTTTAATTTTTCTTTCTTTTCTTATTTTTTTCTTTTTTTAATTAATCAGCTGTCAAAGATGAGGCTAGATGGTCAAGCTACCCACCAGCGTTAAAGACCTATTCAATATTTGATCGAGTTTTGATAGAACATTAAATTTATTAAAATAAATTTAAACAAACAAAGTAAAGTCCATCAAAATTTGAATAAGACATTTGATATCACTTTTAAAAATTGAAGTCTGACCCGTTAATATTTATATTTATATTTTTAAAAATATTTAAATTTATCTTCAATCAATTAAATTCAATAAAATTGAATCCAAACAATAAAATTTATTAAACACATTAAATATGTCAACTAATGAAAAATTATAAAAACTCATATTAAACAGTCCAATTAAAAAAACAAATCTAGTAATAAAATCAAAATTACATTTTTTTGAAAAAAATATAGTTTATTTGTATAGACCTTTCTTTAATTATTTATATAAACGGCATAAATAAAAAAAATTCTAACCCAAATACCAAATCAGATAAAATTTTAATATACATAAAATTTATTAATATCATATTTAAATACAATCTTATTCATGATTAAATTCAATCGAAACTATATATTTACCGATCAAGCCAACTTAATGTATAATTCAGCGAGTAAATTTGAGCAATTCTCGTAATCTTATCAAACTTACAAGGTCATATCATCATTTCTTACAACTATTCAATTCTTAGACTTTGATTTGCCAGAATCAGTACTTCCACGTGAAACACTTCAAGCTTTACGGACTTCAGCCTTTTGTCAACTTCAAATATGAATTCATGATTGTTTATGATTTCTTGCCCAAAGTTAGATTAAGCAATACCAGTAGTGTTGTAGTATAATAATGACGATTATATCAAAATTAGGGCCGACAAAAATGCGGAAAAAAAAGAATCGAAAATCTATTCGAATGGAGCTTTAAATCAGTATGGTTCAAATACAGATCATACTCTATTTAATATTTTGTAAATTTGTACTACTCAAATTAAAATGTCAAATTTTATGTAACTATATACTTAGAACGTTAACTGTTAATTCTCTCCCCTATTTCTATAGGGCCTGCAGACAAAAACAGCTTGGGCTATAGAGTTTGTTCATTTGTGAATTCTCAATGTCGACTAGTGCTCTTTCTCAGTGCATTTGAGAATATGAATTAAGTGATCAGGTGCCTAAAAGGAATCGAAGAACCGAATAAGCATACTGGTAGTAATTCCTTGAAATGCCAAGCTCAATATAGAAATGCAATTGGCTTAGGAATGAAGCACAATTGATTAGTTACAGATTGAAGCACGTGAATACTAATTGCTATGACGTAATTCATCATATGCTTAATTGCCATGTTACTTGCTGAGAAGAAACTGAAGCTGTTGTACAAAAGTCGGAAGCGGAGAAAATGAACATACCAGGAGGAAGAGAGGTCAGAATTTCAAGGACTGTGCTTCAAGGCCATTTAGTGAATTCGAAAACTCTGAAAACTATCTCTATACCTGTGGGGATTTGCGAAATAAAAAGCATAACATTTACTGCATTCAATGCAATATGAAGGTTCCTTGCAGTCTCACTTCCTTTTTGCATTGATGGTACTAGCGCTGCAGCAGCAGCCCATAACACTGTAATGGCTGTAAAACAAACACCATGCCAGCAAGGTGGAGTCATTTCCTACTTATTTCAAACTAGTCAAGGTCAGCCACATGATTCTTGCATTCCTATTTGTCAATATATATTTTGTGAAAGAGAACTCAGCATTCAAAAAGTACCTGCTCCAGCAAACAAATGGGGGCCTGGGAAGAGCTTTCCTGTCCTGAACCATGTGTTGACACCTCCACCGACAGCCTCAACAACCCCAAATCCTAGCAATATCGACCCTGCATTGTAGTGTCTATCCCTGTAAGACCCTTTCAGCAGCTCCTTCCTCTCCTGAAGTTAAATTAAAAATGACCAGATAGGTTCAGGACTTTCGCACAGAAACCACATACTACAGCACAAATCTCAACATGTCACAACTTCCTGTAATTAGCTAGCACTAACATGTAAGGCACAGCTATGATTTGCTATCACCAGAAAAATTTTGTTATTTCTTATAAGTAGAGTTATCATATTAGTAAATTTCAGAGTTTTGTTATGACCTTATATTCAAGTTGGGCATGTCTACTTATTACCAATTGATTTTATTATTTTAAGTTGGATGCTTATGTTGTATATATTACCAAAAAAATAAATGTTTTCCTAAATGTTCTTGAAAAAATTTCAAAAGTGCTTTTGGTATTTGTAAGTGATGAAAAATGATGTTTGAAATTTAATAAATAGCCTTTGGAATGAAAAATATTATGCAAAGGAATTTGAATGTTACTTGATGGAAATTTGAATGAACAGGGTTAAAATACATCTGTTTGAAAACTTGACTTGAGCATTTAGATGTCCTAAGATGGGCATTCGAATAGCCTGTAGGATTTCACATTCTTTGCGAAAATCTGCTTGTGGCATTCGAATGCCTAACTGATTTATAACTTATATATACTCCCATTAACATTTATTTAACACAACTTTACATACAATCACTTGAAGGAATTAAATCAATCACTATCACAATCATTTTCTGGTTTTTGGTTCAAGAAGAACTTAAACTGCAATCTCGTTCTTCTTCAATTTAGGCATTATATCCTGGGGTTAACATTTTCAAAAATCCATTTGCATCTAAGTGGGGAAACTATTATCCTTAAAATGGCATTTTAAAAGTCGCACTTAAAGTTTCTTCTTCTTCAATTTGTTTGGACTAGTCAATAACATACAAGACTTTAAAGACAGACTTCTCTAATGGAAACTTCTGCAACCAAATCACATGTTTATGAAATGGAAAAATTTTTATGGAAGGCACTAAAGGATGTTTTTGATATTGAAACAAAATCAGAATGTGATTTCTTGGAAAAAAGATCTTACTGAGTGCTGGAAGATTCTCCAGATTCTTGTTCGTTGTTAAGTTGAAACAAGATTATCTTTCAAGTTCCTTCTTCCATGAATCTTGAACCCATATAAGTGTAAGTAAGTTCAAGAACAAATAAGCAAAGTGATAGTCGCTATTAGAGAAGATATATCAAGGTACGCAATGAATTAGTGCACTACCTTATATGATAGTGGTAAGATATATTTATATCTAATTGATTGAATGATTAATTACATTTTAGCTGTTTCAATATTTGTTTTCAAGATCATGCATTGAAAAGTTTTTCAAAAGAGTGGATATATTTTTACTTAATTGTCACTGATTGTGTTTTCAGTTTACTATGGCTTGATACTTTATCAAAGAGTCAAGTTCTAGTAAAATGATGAAGAAAAGGTTGAAAAACAACTTAAGAAGAACTGTGGGAGAAATCACAAGAAAGAGGAATTGGTGAGTGAATGAACACCAATGTTTTCTAAAAGACAGTGACAATGTTTATTCAGTTTTTTTTTAAATAAAATTTACTAAATATGTTAGCTAATATATTTAGTTTTTTTTTTTAACTTACTCGAATGATCTCTCTATATGTTCATGATGTTTATTTTTGTTAACGATGCATATGATAAATTACTACGTATATTTTATGGACTTAGTGTGTTTGAGATTGATGCATTTTCTTAAATTGTTAATTATTAGTATCATACATGTTTATTTGAGAAATTATGTTAGAATGTTTTTATAATTGCTTCATATGCATATCGCTATACATAGTATGGGTAAGAGTTTGAAGGAGACAAGATGAATGATTTCTGAGCATGTTAAATACATTCATGATCATAATCTTAATAATGATTGTGTTTTAGTACATGATTAAATTGTAAAACTTGGGATATTCATGCATTTTGATATTTTTATTACATGAGACTTTTGCTTTGCTATCTATTATTTCATTAAGTTTTACATTTTTTTACATGATTAAAATTATTTTTTTATATAACCATAAGAGTTGTCATATAATTTTTTGAGAAGTCTTGAGTACAAAAGTGGTAAGATTATAAAACACTCATATTATATGTGTTAAGAAAAGAAGCACTTAAAATGCGAATCATTTAATCAGAAGGCAATTAATTTGGAAGCAAAATTAATATGGTGTTAAATGAAGATGATATGAGTATAATGTTGACTAAAATTCACTTTTAACGGAAGTGAAAAAAGATTAAGATTAGTGGATTACTTCGATGAAACATATCATGTCACTTATTCAAGTGTGCCTCTAATAGTTCTAAAAAAGGTGTTCCATATAGTGTTATTGACTCACAAGTGAGTTTGAAAATATGAAATTCAAATTGAATGGTGATTTGATAAAATACAAAAGAAGATAATTGATAACCGAAGGTTACAATACAAAGGCTTTACTTGGTAGGAAGGATAGAAAGAAGTAAGGATATAAAATTTGCTAATCCAATAGTTAGGTTTCATAAACACTTTTCTATTTTGTAGCTTAACCATTGAAATAACAAATTCTCTTTACTCACCCATTTCTTTCCTTCCTACCAAGTAAAACCAAAAAAAAGAAAAAAAATGGACTACTTGAAACCTTTTTCTTTTGTTATTAAATTTATTTCTATAAGAGTTATATAAACAACAAGTTTAAGGTACATCAAGTGAAAGTGTAACAATGTTGTCCTTAATTAATGAAGACATGGATGAGACATGTATATCATCATGCGGAAAGGTGTAGATTACTCAAGACAAAAAGATAAAGCAAGACAAACTGTGAATATTAATGAGATTGCAACTAAGTTAGATTTTGGATAAAGTGAGTTCCAAATCCACAAGTGGTTTCTTATTTATCTTAAGTGATAAAATTACTTAACAGTGTTGTAATTAAATGAAGCTTTACATCGTAAAGATCGAATGATTAGTTAAAAGCAAACACATTACTAGAAGAAACAACTGTGTAGTAAAAATAGGTAGAGTATAACCCATAAGTCACATTTTAGCGGATCCACTTGTAAAACCTTTATCTTTTGATAATACACTATGAGAGACATGGAACTAAGGCCAAAGATGATCTTAATTAGTTCCGACTGTATTTCGTTGATTACGAAATTGAACCTTTAAGTTTAAGGGATAATCTATTCATTTGAAAATCCTTGTGTATAGGAATTCAAAAGGATATTGTAATTAAAAAAGAATTCTTACTTATAAAGTTCCATATCAAAATGCATTGTCATTCCACAACAAGAAGGTTGGACATAAATCCTTAATAGACTTGTAGCTTTAGAGTAGAATGTAAAGTAAAAAATAAAGTTGTGAAACACTCTTGATAAGTATACCTACGCAATTAGAGAAGTAAGAGACCACTTTTAATGGATTTCAGATTAATCTTAGAGTAACTGCTAACAAAGGATAAAAGCAAAGGCTCATTAATGTATTCTTTTGGAAGAACGCATAAACCAATGCAAGGTGTGAATATATTTCTTTGTATTTCATATTCAATATAAAGATTTAAGACTTGGCCACCTTTAGACATACACTTTGTATAAGAGTATTTTTCTCTTAAAGTTGTATACATTAGCACTCTTGGTAATAAGTAGGGGATTAAGAATTAATGTTTTCTTAAGTTTTCTTGAATGACTTTTTTGAAAACAAAGTTTATACCTGTACCAAGCAAACATACTGAAGAACTTGAAATTTTTCCTCGAGCATCATAATATCCTGCAAAATTTCAAATTCAGTGTAAAAAATTGCCTATTATATTTGAACGCGGCTTGGGCATCCAAATGCCTGCATTGAAAATTCAAAATTCTTGCTCATTGGACATTCATTCCAAAAGTGGTGATTTTTCAATAATCAATTTATGTCTATTTACAGGGAGTGAGGACATATAGATACTTCCTATAACATTCACTTACTACAACTTTACGCATCACTTGAAGAATTAAATCATTCCTTTCACTTTTATTTTCTGATGGTTCGACTGTGTTCAAGAAAAACTTGAAATGCAATCTTATTCTTCAATTTAGATGGTATCCTGAAGGTAACTTTTCCAAGAGCCATTTGTACCAAATTGGGGAAACTGTTATGCTTAAGATGGATTTTCAAGTGTCATCCCAAAATGTTTTCTTTTTCGATTTTTTTTTTTTTTTTTGCATTGGTTCAATATGACAGACAAAAACTTAGCAATTTAAGTGTCAACTGAGAGTCAACTGCATTTAAGGAGAAATCAATATATATATATATATATATATATATATATATATATATATATATATATATATATATATTACACGGCACCTCCGCTAGGATTCGGTGACAGAATTGTTTATGAAATCATGACGTTATGATCAAAGAATGGGATTGCAAGTTAAAACTATATAAAAGTTCTGTTATAGTGAAGCAAACCTCAGTGAGCTGCTGAATCTTGAGTTCCACGGGAGATGGAGCCGCTTCTACTGGTTTCCCGTCGGGGGTAACAGAAGAGGGCTTCACTTGTTTCTTAAGCTCATTAATCTCATTCTGGATGGTCCTGACTCGCCTCCATTGCCAACCCAAGTAGCCAGCCCACAAAGTGTAAAAGAACAAACCACCCATGACAATGGGGTGTAGAAGCGCAAAACTTCTTCCTTCCAAAATCCCAAACTCTCCATTAACAGCAAGAGCATCCTGTTGTTCGTTGGAAAATCACATTAAGTGACCTTCCAAAATATATTGAACAAATTCGACTTCAAAAATAGAAAATAACGGATGAAGAAATTGAAGGAGCGTCATTTACCTTTGTGTCTAAGAAGAAGGGCAATGCAATCGTCGTGAGTGGAAGAGAAGCTGATTTTACGGGATGAATGGTTCCATTGAACAGTTTTGGAGGATCAATTGCCTCTTTAGAGAGAATTTGCTTTGTGGGGTTTGAAAGAACTGGGAGCTTGGATTGTGAATGGTGTAGCTTTTGTGGTACAAGGGGCAGTTTCAGCAGGCTGAGTGTGGCTGCCATGCGCTCCGTGTCTTTACGGGGAGCAGAAAGGAGGGAGGATACAAAACAGTTTTGGAAAGATAAGAACAAGACACTTCTAAGGTCTGTTTTGCAGCGACGTGGTTTAGTCTGATTGCTCGTAAAATGGGCCCACCAATTATGTTTTTGGAAAATTACAAACTAGGATAGTTAATAAAAATATATATTATAAATATTAAATAAATAAAAAATGATAAAATATGTAACAATTTAGAAAAAAATTATAATTATTTTAACGACATCAATGTTCTGTGAGTGTAAAATAAAGATGATATATTGTACTTATTCGAAACATATGTACAATTCTTATAATATATGTAGAAGAATGCATATACGAAATCATTGTTCCTCGTTGATAATAATGAGTAGGAGCTTCAATTCACAAGCCTATCTTCAATAACTCTAAGAAAAAAAACATCAAAAGGTCACCGAGCTTTTTCTAATACATGCACTCCGATACTTAAGTTAAACAAGATTTTAACAAAATTTTAGTGAGCAAATTAGAGCTTAAAATATAATAAAGATATTTGAGACCTATTTATAAGAGTTATTTGAGGCATAATTATTGTTAAGACTCATAACTTAAATGATCACTTAATAGATTTTTCATGGTCTTCTTGAACCCTCTTTCATTTTGGAGTCAATCTACCTTTAACCTTAGGGGCCATTTAGTTGGGGGGAATTTCAGATTCCCCTATAATTTTTTTTTTCGTCATTTGATTTCTCTATTTGGTTCGGTTATTTTCTCTCCTGTCAGTAATTTGATTTTACATACAGTACTCGTTTTGGGGAAAATCCGGGGTAAAAGGATTACCTTCGGATCTTGAGGTATTTTCAGATTCTCGATGTGAAAACTTTTTTGCTCCTATTTTACCCTCTCACTGACTCTCTCCCTCTCACAGCCACCCTCTGCCTTTCTCTCTCACAGCCACCCTCTGCTTCTCCCTCTCACAGATTCTCTCGATCGCTCTCTGCCTCTCCCTTTCTCACAGACTTTCTCGATTGGTAAGTTTTTGTCTTCTATTTCGATTTAGGTTTGGGGATCCATATATCTGATCTTGGTTTTGGTTCTTATGCATATCGAAGCTTTCTCTCCAACGGGGCACCATCTTACAGTACCTCGACACCATCTCCTCAAGTGATGAGGATCTGTTGATTTTTTTTCTTGTGATTTCTTTATGTTTTTTTTTTTTATCAAACTTGCATTCTATTTGTTAGTGTATTCTGTTTGATGGTGTAAAATGTTCATGTTGGTTCACTGAGTTAGGTTGCAAATTTGGTTTTGTTAGTTTATAGATTTGGTCTTGTTTGTCAGAAATTACAGAACACAGATTAAAGTATACTGATTTAGTTTGTTTTTCAAGATTTTTCTGTTTAGGTTTATCTTATAATTTGTTAATGGAATGATCCAGAATTGAACTATACTTATTTTGTTGATGGAATTTAGAAATGCTGAAGTTTTGGTGTATTTCTGATATGAGTTTATACCTATTTGATGTAGTTAAATTCATTCTGTTTTTTATTTAGTTCTTAAAAATATCTATATACATGCAAAAGAACTACATATTCAATTGCCTAAATAATCAGTTCATTTGTTCAAATTTGCTATATATATATTCTTCGTTTCTTGGTAGAACACAAATTATTTTGGCTTATTTTTTTTAAAAAAAGGTAAACATGAGAATATAATGTTGATTTGGAATTCAATCAAAATATTATAATATTTTACAAATAGATATCAATGAGAAGTTTAACCCCTTATTTTAACACCTACAAATATATTAGTTATGTACATTGTGCTCAATATTATGATGAAATTTTTTTGTGATGAACTTTTTATTAACCATGCTCAGTACTTGTTTTTAAACAGTTATGGCTCGTTTGTCAATAAGAAAGAAGATGCAACTAGTTACTGTACTTATTTTGCAAATGAAGCAGTTGGAATCTATGTTTGAAATGTTTATGTTTGTGGCTGTAACATTAGTTGCTAAGAGATTTGCAAAGAGGGGTAGAATATCATATGCTGACCAAACATTTGAGAGACATAATATTAGGGCAATAAATTTACATAAAATGGTTTTTGAAAGTGATAGACAGAGTGTTGATAATTGTAGAATGGATAGGAGAGCTTTTGCAAAGTTGTGTCACTTGCTAAAAACAAAAGGAAGATTGTCGGGAAATAGAAATATGACTATAGAAGAAATGGTTATAAGCTTTCTTCACATCACTGCTCACCATACAAAAAATAGGGTTCTTAAGCGTCAAGTTGCAAGATCTGGTGAGACAATTAGTAAGCAATTTCATGCGGTGTTGAAAGCTGTTTTAAGATTGCATTCACTACTATTTAAAAAACCAGAGCCAATACTGGATAATTCAACAGATAAACGCTGGAAATGGTTTAAGGTATTGCCTTAAAATCCTTTCAAATAGAGTAAATAATAATCAACATTTTCAATGTGCATTTACCTACTTACTCTTGTAATGTTTAGGTTTAAGGTTGTTTGGGTGCCTTAGATGGAACATACATAAAAGTGAACGTGGACTCAATTGACATACCTAAGTATAGGTTAAGGAAAAACGAAATTGCTACAAATGTTCTTGGTGTCTGCACACTGAACATGCAATTCAATTATGTATTGTCAGGATGGGAAGGTTCAGCAGCAAATGGTAGAGTATTGAGGGATGCCATCACTAGGAGAAATGGTTTAAGGATTCCACAAGGTATATACGTAAATCATCGTGGATAGGTCTTCATTTAGTTAATAATATTAATTAAATAAGTTGTGCATTGAAATAGGTTTGTACTATTTGTGTGATGCTGGGTACACAAATGGGGAAGGGTTTTTGGCACCATATAGAGGGCAAAGGTACCACTTGAATGATTAGAGGCGAGGACACCAACCCACTACACCCTAAGAATACTTTAATATGAAACACTCTCAAGCAAGAAATTGCATTGAGAGATGTTTTGGCATATTGAGGGGAGAAATCATTTTATCTGGTAAAAACACAGTGTATAATCATATCTGCTTGTTGTCTTCTCCATAATTTTATTAGGTCGGAGATGTTTATGAACCCTATTGAAAGTGATGTTGACAATGTCATTAGTAGCGAACCTAAAAGGGAATGATGAAGGGTTGATCAGGCACTGTGAGCCAAGTACTGCTTGGACTGAGTGGAGAGACAAATTGGCAGAGGAGATGTTCAACAGTTGGATGGCATCACGTCCTTAAGTACAAGTGTTATGTTATGTTATTTTATGTTTTTTATATATGATTTCAATTATTGAGTGTAAGGATAATTTTTATGTGTTGCTCTGTAATGTATGATTTACTATGTTTTCATGAGACAATAATTGAATGTATTGGAATAATTTGATGTAGTTGCTATAGTTTGATGTATTTGGATAATTTTATATTGTGAGTTCTTCATATAATTGATGTATTGGAATTGTTTTTGGATTGTATAGTTGATTAGGCATTGTGAGCTAAGGACTTGAACTTGTCATCAATGAATGTGGATGAGAGCAAAAAAAAGAAGAAGCAAATAGCTAAAAAAGCTTCTCATTCTCATCACCATTGGACCAAGAAAGAAGATGATGAACTAGTTAATTGCTTACATGTATTGGTAGAGAATCCCAAGTGGAAAGGAGATAATGAGACTTTTAGAGCAGGCTATTTAAGCCAGTTGGAGAAGATGTTGGAGGAAAGACTTCCGACATCTAATCTATGGGTCAATCCACATATTGGATCAAGAGTCAAGTTACTTAAGAGACATTACAATGCTATTTGTGAGATGATTAGCATTGGTAGTAGATTTGGGTGGAATGATATTGAAAAATGTTTGACCGCGCCAAAAGATGTCTTTGATGGATGGGTTAAGGTAAGTATTATACAAGTTCTTGTGAATTCATCATTTCTTTATGTGTTTTGCATTTACTAACAATTGTTGCATTTGTTGTTAGACTCATCCGCATGCAAAAGGCCTGAGAAACAAATCATTTTCTCATTTTGATGAATTTGTCATCATAGTTGAAAAATACAGAGCTAATGACCAAGGAGCTGAAATTGCTGCGAATGCAGTTGAAGATGATGATGATGATGATGATGATGATGATGATGATGATGATGAGGAGGAGGAGGAGGAGGATATGCTTCAACATGCTCAGGAAATGGAAAATGATGGGTTTTAAGATGAAACAAAAGTTGGTAAAGATGAAGTTGATACTTCAACATGTCGTATAAATGTGTAGACAAACATAAGATCCGAGTCCAGCAGAAAGAGAACAAGGAGTTCTGATGGTTTAAGTGAGTTGGTCGAGGAAATCAGCCACTTTCGGAGTGCACTTCAGGAGGCTACTCAGGAAATAAAAGGCATAGCCTCATTCTTCAAGAAAGAGGCCGAGGGAAGTGATAGGAGGATGACAGTTTTTAATGAGATCATGCAACTTGAAGGGTTCTCTAGGGATAAAGTGTTAAATGCTGGAGAATACATAACCAAAGACAGTCACAAGGTAGATTTCTTCTTTGCTATGCCTAGAGAATATAAGAGGGATTATGTGATTAAGCAATTGCATGAATGTCACTCCTACCGCCCATCTTTTGACATCCCACCGAGTGGAGATATGTAGTTTCTAACTTTATGTTAAGACGAAGGTATGCTACTTAGTTGATAGGATGCTTTTGGTTTTCTTTCTAGTATTATGAATGTTGCTGATGAATGTTCTTATTTTGGCAATGGTTATTGTGAACGTTAAGACTCATGGATTGTGAAAATCATTTTGTTGTATTTCATGTGTCTTGAAATAGGTATTACTATTGCATTTTGGCAATGGTTAGCTATGTGTTTTTTTTAATAAATGAAGTCATATACATATTTATGGTTTTTGGTTCAACCGAGAGGGGGTGAATCAGTTTTCTATTAATTTACCAAATTTAAAACTTATTTAGCTAATATTGCACACAAATAAATTTATAACTACAATAAATATACTTAGAGGTTCGGCCAAATCCTTTCTCTACGTCCTCTCTTCTTGACCTTCTTTTCAAGGAGTCGATCTTCTCTTCTTCAAAAGCTAGTCATCACATTCCGTAAAACAAGTGAGATCAATCTCTTATTCGAGGGAGATCAATCTCTTTGCTGAATAAATTGCTATTGCCTAAAGGAGATCGATCTCATAACCTCAGGAGATCGATCTCACAATGTTTCTGCCAAAGGAAGATCGATCTCACAACCTAGGAGATCGATCTCACAATATTTCTGCCAAAAGAAGATCGATCTCACAACCCAGGAGATCGATCTTATAATGTTTCTGCCAAAAGGAGATCGATCTCACAACCTAAGAGATCGATCTTTTAATGATTCTGTCAAAAGGGGATCGATCTCAAGAGATCGATTTCACAATGATTCTGCCAAACAGAGATCGATCTTACAACTCGGGAGATCAATCTCTTAGCTTAAGTATCATTTTTCCCACAGGGTAACATAGTAAAATACACCATTTAGTAATCTTAAATTCCCTTGAACCAAACGTAGTAATCAAATATTCCCCCAATAGAACCAAACGCAGAACTTCAATATTCCCTGGAATTTATCACGTAACATGGAAGTAATTTTTTTTCCCAATGGAATTTTTTGTCCCCGAACCAAACGACCACTTAATGTCATTCAGTATGACTTATGTCAAAGGCCAATGACCATTAGTATGACTCATGTCAAGACCCAATTAGTATGACTCATGTCAAGACCTAATTACCATTAACATAACTCATGTCAAGGCCCAATGACCACTAGTATGATTCTCATCAATTGCTCTCCACCATTTCACATGGTATACATTCTCCCGAATAGGCTCCTAAAAGGCTCTCGCATGTTTGCCGTAAGGGAATCCCTTATGGCTTTCGCATGTTTGTCGCAAGGGTCTCCTGCATGGGCTGTCGCATTAGTTAGAGCACTCTCCAACGCACTAGACCACCTCTCTTGTACGCACTATGCACCTTTCCTGCATGCACCAAGCATCTCTCCCGCGCGTAGCCAAATAGCCCCTGCACGAAGGGCGCATACACCAACACTTGCTTGCTTCTAAAATTATCAAAATTTTGCAACAGTTGGGATTCGAACACAAGCTTGCTCCACAGAAAAGCAACACTTTACCACTAGTCTATACTTTATGTGATAGGTATTGACAACAATTATACTTAAAGTATTATTAAAAACCATGACAACACCATGTGTGAGATCTGAGAATTTCAGACATATTTTATTGATGTAATAATAATTTGAGTATAATTTATTGAGCTAAGTGAATTGTGGGAATTATAATTGGAGATTTATGTGTTAAGTGTGTAAAATAAGCATGATCCATGAGGACAGATCGATCTGGGAGAAGGAGAGATCGATCTGGTGAGTTAAAAATGACGAGGAAGGGGAAATTTGAGGAGCAGATCGATCTCCAATGGAAGAGATCGATCTCCTTATGAATCTGTTTGAGAAGGGATCGATCTCATGAGGAAGAGATCGATCTCCAAATGAATCTGTTTGAGAGAAGATCGATCTCATGAGGAGGAGATCGATCTCCAAATGCTTCTGTTTGGGGAGAAGATCGATCTCCTTAGGAGCAGATCGATCTCATAAAGCCATAAAGAGATCGATCTCACCCCTCGACAGATCGATCTCCTAGGCATAAAATTACCCAGATCGTCCCCAAATTTCAAACACAGATCGATCTCAGCAAGAGGCAGATCGATCTCCTACCTCCAGTCTATATAAGGAACCTGTGTTTTCTCCTGAAATTTCATTTTCTCTCTCTTCCAAACCTCCATTTTTCCGAAAACCTAGTTTCTCACTCCTCCAAATCCCCCATTTTCGGCCGAATCAGCTATTGTGGTAAGAAGGGAAGTTGTTCCTCGTCAAAGGGAGAACAACATACTTGGAAATCGAAGGACGAATCGGATCGAGGCGTGAGTTGTGCGTCTCATAAGCTTTGGGTAATTTCTAAACCTCGATCTTGATATTTGAGCTGATTTTGATGTTATTGGTGGTTGTAATTGTGTTGAAATAGTTGAGGAATGATTAGGGGTTGATGAGATTGTAATGTAGTTGGATTAATGTTGATATTTGGAAATTGTGGCAATTTTGAGAATTGTGCTATAAACGGAAATATGGACAATGTGGAGAATTAGCCTAGATAATTGGCATGAGGAATGTAGGATATTGGGATATTGTGAATAGAGTTGTAGTTTAGGGTTGATTTACGAGAAATCAAGAGAATTGAGGTGTTAGGAGCAATTATGCTCGATTTTGAGAATTGAGGCTTATGTGATGTGGAGTATTGATGTTTTAACATCGTTTGGACAGCTCGGGAGTTCCAGAGTGGAATGCGAGACTAGTCCGTGATACGGGGGAAACGATTGCACTATACGAGGTGCAAAGAGGTAAGGGAAAACTAAACCATTTTGTGTATGTATTTTGATGAATTGTTAGCATGAACCATGATTTGAGAATACAAGCATGTTTTGTGTTGTGATGTAATTGCACACGGTTTTTATAGCCGGTTGGAGCCCATTATTTTATGAGTTTATAAGCTAAGTGTGAAATTGCTTTATAAACCTTTGAGTTGCGTGAAGAGTAAATTGGGCTCTACGTTAAGGCGATATTGAGATTTGAGAAAATGTGTGCGTGTTTTGCCGGTTGGAACTCGGTTTTAATATGTTTTGTGTTGAGTACACAAATGTTTTAAATGAGTTTTTAAGAGAAAACCATTATGAGTTCTACGTGAAGGCATAACGTTTTATAAGATAATGGCTAATGAGTGAGACTTAGGCGTGTCATGTTGAACACACATCGGGCATTGCTCTGGTAGCATATAAGACCGATATAGTGGGACGCCTGGGAACCGACCCAGGGACCACAGGCATTGTTCTGGTAACATATAAGTCCGATTATTCCTCCGCTCTGGTAGCGTTGGGAGGCATTGCTCTGGTAGCATGTAAGACCGAGAGAGTGGGCCGCCTGGGAACCGACCCAGGGACCACGTGTCAGTGTGCATTAGGCGAGGCATTACTCTGGTAGCAAGTAAGGCCGGGCCTTGTTCTGGTAACATATAAGTCCAATATACTTTGCACACGACCATATTGTCGACGTTCCCTCTATACGAGGATGCCTGGGATGCGCACCCAGAGGAGCTTATATATATTTGATGTGCCATGACGAATTTTAATTGAGTTTTATTGCCTAGTCTCGTTTTACACATGAGTTGTGTTTTGTGACCTTGTCACGTGCGATTTACTGAGGTGATTTTTATCACGTATTTGAGAACAGCCATTATCGCAAATCTTTACACATGCTTGTGAGTGCTCGGTGTTGAGCCTTTTATCTTCATGTTTTCACATGATTTAACGAGTTATGAGATAATGTTTTGAGAACTTTCATGCTACGATTTCAAATGAGCTTTATAAACAAATACATATTTGTGATGTGTGAAATGGTTTATATAACTGAGTCCCTTACCCCCCTTACTGAGCGATTTAGAAGCTCACCCTGTTTTCCTTTCCCCCCAGAGTTCTTCAAGTGAAAAAGGATCTCCCTGCGGCGTACGGAGTAGTGGCTAGTGGAGGACTTGAGCTCCAGGCCCTATCTATTGTATTTGAGGTATCTTTTATCGTTTCATGTACCCAGACTATTAATGTGATTATAGACACTCGATGTATGTCATTGTATGGGATGTATTAGGATTAATTAACTTGGAATTGAGTAATGTATATGATTCAATATACACTATGTTGTGATGAGATCCTGAGGCATGATAATTATGATGATGTATGACACTGCACAGGAATGCACCTTTAATTGTGAATTAATGAGAAAAAGTTTTAAATTAGCCCTATTTTTCGCAAATTTTCGGGGCGTGACACCATGGGCTCGACAATCCCGGCTATGAGGCTCGTACTCCCTGCGACCTTCGGCGACTACACTTGCATTCTTGACAACCTCGAGTGATAAGGCCTACATTCTTGACTACCCCGAGAGGCAGGGCCTAAGCTCTTGGCCACCTCGGGTGACGAGCCAACACTTTCGACCGCCTCAAGTGAAGACCTCAAGCTACGAGACCCACATTTTTTGCCATCTCGAGTGACAGGTTCGCACTTATGGCCACCTCTAGCGACATGCCTACACTTTTGGCCACTTTCGGCGAAGACCTCGGGTGATGGTGCCCACACTTCCAGCCCATACTCCCGACAACCTCGAGCGACGTGGCCCACACTGACGGCTTTCTCCAGCAACGAGGCCCACACCTACATCAAACCCAAGTGATAAGGCTAGGACTTGTAGCAACTCCGATAGGTAGAGCCGGGGCCAGCGACAAAACTCGGACCAGGAGATGCTAAATAAGCATTTACTACTGTATTTTTATTTAATTTTGTTTCAATCTCATTGAAGTTCAAATATGTGTGGTGATAATCGATTTTTCCATAAAATAGCTCAGTATCAGAATTTAAAAACACTAAAGCCTTTTTGAATTAACTTTCTCTTATAATCTTTGTGCTTAACATTTTGTCAGGGTATTTGTAATGCAATTCAAATTTTCTTTGAAATCAAAGCTAGGTCATTGAGAACTAACAATGGGACATGCGTCAATCTTCCTCTTACCAAAAGGGGTACATAAATCATGCAAGAGATCAAAATCAGGCAATAACATGTTATATCCCATTTACTAAGTGTAAGAAAATAGATATGAACATATCCTTAGCTTCGCGAAACAATATATGACCAACCCGTAACGCATTAAAGATATGAAATGGTCATAATGAATAATAAATAAATAAAAGACAGGACATTATGCTCATGTTTTTACATGATTTAGATAATTCATTTGTTTATTTGACAAAAGTTTATTCTTATGTTGTCATGCATTTGGTAAAGCAATCAAAGAGTTCTCAATTCATAATTATGATTGACAATATTTAAGTCTTATGACAAGAATGAGGAACTCAACACAACATACAAAGGGCCTGAAGTGGAAAGGGCACGAGGTAGGTCAGGCATTTAAAAGTGCAAAAAGCCAGAGGCGCAAAATGCATCATGGAGGTTAAGTACTCGAAGATAAAGTGTGAAAAAGCCTGAGGTGTGAAATGCGTCACGGAAGCCAAACACTCTAAGATAAAAGTGGAAAAAAGCTTGAGGTACAAAATGCGTCATGAAAGCTAAAAACTTGAAAATAAAGAGCAAAAAACCCTAAGGCGTAAAATACCTCACCGAGCCAAGCACTCAAAGATAAACTGCAAACAAAGCCTGAGGCACGAAATGCGTCAGAAAGGCCAAGCACTCGAAAATAATGTACAAAAACCCTGAGGTACGAAATGCATCACGGAGGCTAAACACTCGAAGACAAAATGCAAAAAACCTTGAGGCTCGAAATTTATCATTGAGGCTAAGCACTCGAAGACAAAGTGAAAAAAACTTAAGGCACAAAATGTGTCACAGACCCCAAGCACTCGAAGACAAAGTACAAAAAAAATTGAGGTACGAAATGAGTCACAGAGGCTAAGCAATTGAAGAGAAAGTACAAAAAAGCTTGAGGCATAAATGCGTAACGAAGGCTAAGCACTCAAAAACAAAGTGCAAAAAAGCCTAAGGCGCGAAATACGTCACGAAAGCTAAGCGCTCAAGGAAAAAAAGAAAAAAAAGCTTAAGGGGCGAAATGCGTCATAGAGGCCAAGCGTTCAATGGAAGCGCGAAATGTGTCAGGGATGCCAAGCACTTGAAGACAAAGTGCAAAAAAAACTTGAGGCGGGAAATGCGTCACGGAGGCCAATCACTCAAAGACAAGTGAAAAAAAGCCTGAGGTGCAAAATGCACCACGGAGGCCAAGCACTTGAAGGCAAAGTGCAAAAAAGCCTGAGGCGCGAAAAACATCACGAAGGCCAAGAACTGAAGAAAAAGTGCAAAAAGCCTAAGGCGCTAAATGTGTCATATGGGCTAAGCACTCGAAGCCAATGTGCAAAAAAGCTTGAGACGCGAAATACATCACGGAAGCCAAATGCAAAAGAAGCGTGATGCGAAAATACGTCACAAATGCCAAGCACTCGAAGATAAAGTGCAAAAAAGCCTAAGGTATGAAATTTGTCTCGAAAGCCAAGCATTCGAAGACAAAGTGCGAAAAAACCTGAAGTGTGTAATGCGTCATGGAGGCTAAGCACTCGAAGATAAAGTACAAAAAAAGCCAAAGACATGAATCTGTTATGGAGGCTAAGCACTCGAAGAAAAAGTTCAAAAAAAAAAACTAAGGCACAAAATGGGTCATGAAGGCCAAACGCTCGAAGATAAAGTGCAAAAAAGCCAGAGACGCAAAACGCATCACAAAGGCTAAGCACTCGAGAATCTAGAGCCGAAGAAATTAAATGCATGACATGAGACTAGCCTCATAAAAGATAAATTATACGTTTGTAGCTAAGTTGAGTTTAATTCTTGCATATAAAAAAAGAGAGTTCTTTGTAAAAGATTCATATATTTCACCAAGAACTTGGGGAGCACTATGTACATACATCCATATTAAAGTATAAAAACTAAAGCATGAAAGTGGAACTTTTCATTCATTCAACTCTAGAATTGTATTAAAATGAGTATCTTTTAGATCGATCTCAGCAGCGAGAGGAGCATCTTTTATCGAAGTGGAATGTGGCAAAACCTATGAGAGCCTTGACTACTTCGAGTCGAAGGCAAAGCTTCCAATGGCCGATGAGATTAGACAAGTCATCATAGGTACCCATCTTTAGAAATGGCTCAACACCTTTAGAATCGGGTCTATACTTAGTCTAATCTGAGACATCAAATAGTTTTCTTTCCCTCATAAACTAGAGCTCCGAAAAAGTTTCATGGCTAAGATCGTGCTAAGCAGAAGTCGTACTTGACAAATCCACTCTTGGTTTCTATCGGCAATCCTAATACTCTGTAAAAAAAAATATGTCAAACTCTGACTGGAGAGTTTTAGCTTAGTAGAAGTGGAGGATAATGCCTCTTTGTATTACTCCAACAGGGTAGCCTTTGGCCTCCACCATATCAAAATCAATTTGAAGACCAATCAATTCAAGATTTAGATTCTTCTTATCCTTCTTTAAATACACGATTCTTCTCAAAGAAAGTAGGCTCGAATACTTTTTCTCAATAATCATTTAGCATTCTCTTTCTGCAATTTATTGAGCTCTCTCTGTCACGACCCAAAAATCAGAGTAATTTTTTTTATTTTTCTTTCATACTTACATGTCCTCTGATTGTGACCACACTCCACTAACAATTGGGCTGTGCGTCAATGTCAGTCTCACTATTCATTCACCATATAACTTAATTCCTTATTAAAGGAAAGGTAAACACATGAGTTTTTCATTAATTCTTTCTCATTCATTTACAAGTGTTTACGGTGTCTATACATCCCCGAAAGTTACTTACAAACATGTTATTGTGCTATTCTTATTTAGATACAATATGTACAAGTGTATATACCTCAAGTGATGGGCAGTAGCGAATATCAGGAATGCAGTACTCAGTCGCCTCAAAGTCTAGTAGAAGAAATCTGTGTGAGAAAATGAAAAGGGTGAGCACATCAAGCTCAATAAGGTAGTCCTACGAACAAGTAGGTAACCATACTACCTACATGAATGTGGTGCCATGCATAAACCACCATTTCTCCACATAATTTCAAAATAAATGCTACAATTCATGATGTCATGTAAAACAAGTTCACATATGGATTTCAAAGAGCATGAAAAACTCATCATGCAAATCCATTTAAATCATTTCATTCTCGTTAAAATTTCACAACACAGCCAAGACTTAACCCCTCCTTCGGGTGTTCCTAACTCACACAGAATCATGAACTCAAATGCTTTTCAAAGCAATAGTAACATGCGACACAATGAATATCATGTAAAACCAGTTTACATCACGCATGAGTTTAAATAGCATGGAAATAATGTCATACAAGTTCAATTTAAAACCTAGTTTCATTCTCATCAAAATCACATCTTAGTCAGGATCCAACCCCTCCCTCGAGTGATCCAGATTCACACAAAAGTACAAAAAACATGTTTCTCAAAACATCAATTTATAACATGCGAGACTAGGCAATATATATCTCAGGCAAATAACCAGGAGTATGACCATATACTTGTGATCCCACTGCTACACGGATCCTGTGTGCGGGGTCTCGCCACTAGTGGGAACCGCTCCGAGAGGTGGGTCAGTCCATCTGATTGGTCCTGTCCAATATCTCGCATCCGAAGATGCCACTCGCATCCGAAGATGCCACATAATCAATCCCAGCACGGTATCCGACGCACCAAGCACGGGTCATCGCATGTCTCGTAAAATCAGTGCGAGCGATGCTCCAACGTTCTCATAAAATCAAGAAAAATCTCGTACGAGCCAAGCTCCAGCACGCGTTTCATAAAATCTCATAAGATCTAGTGCGAGTTAAGCTCTAGCACTCTGTCAAAATCATGTAAAACTAGCGCGAGCTAGGCTCCAGCACTCTGTCATAAAAATCAAGTGAAAATCTGGTGTGAGTTAGACTCCAGCATCCTGTCACGAAAATCATATAAAAATTTGGTGCGAGTTAAACTCCAGCACCCTGTCACGAAAATCATATGAAAATCTGGTGTGAGTTAGACTCCAGCACCAATGCATGTAAAACTCTAGTGCGAGCTCTTGCTCCAGCACTAATGCATGCATCACACAAATCAAAACTCGTGTGAGCTGAGCTCTAGCACATCACACTTTCATAAAATCACGTAGGCGGCTCTATTATCTCGAAACAATTTCCACAAGAACTCACATTATTTAAAATATGCAATGCTGTGCATTTTTATTTAAAATATAGCCAACCTATCCATGCACGTGTCAACACACCTAAAAAACAAGCAGAAACCTCTTGTTCTTGCTCCTCCCAACTTTTCCTAATTTTTGAAATTTTACCCTTCACAGGGTATTTTGGTCATTTGCTCATCCGGGCACCCAAAATTCTTATTTTAAATCTAAACCCTCCAGACAATTTTAAGGAATGTAAATGATATCAAAATTGCGTAAAATTACCTCTAGCAGTTTGTAAAATTCCCTTACCTGGAATCACGCGTAAGCTTATCCCGTCTCGCTAATACCAAGTCTCTCAGTCCAAATTCGCTCCAACCAAGTCTACGGAGCTGCATATAACCACGTATTTGGGTCAATTCTAATATATTTATCAGTATTTCACTCTTACTGATCGAATATAAAGTACTGAGCCTGTTTTACTTTATGGGCCCGATTGCACCTTAATGGGCCTCGACCCCTTTTCAACCCGTTTCTACTTATTAAATCCCTTCTTCAGGTTTATTGGGCTCATTTGGCTTACCAATACTCATCGGGCTTTGTTCCAAACTCATTAGATAGCCCGTATATCATTTACGATAATTACGTTAAAAGTTCGAATACAATGCATTTTATGCAGAATTAATCCGTAAACTCCGTAAAATAATCTTAACTCTGTATTAAGGACTCAAATCATCATAATTAAAGTGTACTTACCCAATACTATGCGGGGCACGAAAATTGGAGCTCAATTGGCTCTCGTTCGGGCTCTGTCGTAGAACTGCACAATTAGGTTAATTTGGGTTAATTTCCATTAAATAAAAATTAATTTTATTTCCGAAATTTACCCGTAGGTCAATCTCGACCCTCGGTCAACTTACCCGAATCTTGAGTCGTCCACGGTAATTTTTCTTTCCTTTTCCCATTTCTTTTTTTTCCTTTCCTTCCTTTTCCTTCCATTTTTCCTTTCTTTTCCTTCCCCTTTCCTCTCGGCCAAAACGGTGCCGTTTTCAGAGTCCTCACCGTCGCCAGCGTTTTCGGCCATTTCGTCGGCCACTACCGATACCAAAAGAACCGATTCTTCCTCTCGATCACGCCGGTGCCCACCGATCACACCCAGCTGCCATGGATCACCGAAATCGAGCCCGTTTTCCCCTCGATTTTTTGTTCGTCGATTCACCAGAATCAGCCGTCGTCGGCGCGCGTCACCGGTGCCAGAGTGTTCGTCGGCATGTCCTCTCTCTTCCCCGGTCCTCGCCTGGTCTTGTCGATCGTCGGTGGTCGTCGTGGCTCGGGTCGTCTTCCTCGAGTTTCAATTTCGGTTTCACTTTCTCTCTCCTCACGATTTCCAGATTTTCGTTTCTTTCTTTTATTATTATTATTATTATTTATAATTTACTATATTAATATTATAATCATTAAAATACTCTTAAAAATTTCAAAATATCTAATAAATTATATATTTTATTAATAATTAATTAATTATTTTATTTTATTTTATTTATTTATTTTATTTTAACCCTTTTTTCCAACATATTTTCTCTGTATTTTTGGGATATTGTCCCGAGTGAATTTTCGGTAAATCTAAATTTTTCCAGATCTTGATCAATTGGACTCGAAATTTGATAATTTCCTCATTATTGATCAAGATATCCTAAATCATTATTTTTAATTAAAATTTTCTTATCGTATTTATACCGAATTTTGATCTTTTGACCGTTTTACCCCTGCACTTATTCGGAACCAATTTAGGCCGACTTTCCTTCTTGAACCCACTATAATTTCTCATTTAAAATTCGTATCTCTATCCGGACAAGTCAAATCTCATAAATTTAATTTGAAATTCTTTAACTGTCCGTTTTCAAATTTTACGTACATTCGACTACTTCATTCATATTTATATGATCAAAATCATTAATCTTATGATTCCATTAACATATAACAATATCCATACAATGTGTGAATCATAAGGAAATACAATAAAAATCGGGTCTTACACTCTCTTAGCTTGTACTCTATATATGCTCAATGGAGAGCATTGAGGCAATTACACTTTAAGTGGCCTGTAAATGAAAAAAGTCATGTCAAACATGTTATAAAGTAGGCATAAATGAAACATCTAATGTAGACTGAGAAGTTTACCTTCATAATCTCCTTGTGAACTTGGTTCTTACCTTTTAGGAAGCTTTTGAATAACCCAATCAACTTGGGATTTTCTATTGAGTTGTTATCATTAATCTTCGGGTAGACCCAAAAATCCTGCTTGTGAACGACACTCTCCCCATCTCTTACGAAGGGATAAATGATAATAAGAGTGATCTATAAAGTGTAGACATGACTTTTATTGACAGCTCCATGAATAATTGCCTTTTATCTTTCATAAAAAACTTGGATATGTTGCCCTCGGCCCGATTCTACCCATGCAACCCTTTTAATTCCTCTTATTCATCGAAACTGATCATTAATGGTTTACGAGCAACAGGCTTACCCCTTCTACGGTTATGGGATCGAAAGTACTGAATGCATTAAAATAAGCATAAAGAAGTGTATGAACTTAAGTGTGTTTTAGAACCACCACTTCGAAGCGAACTTATTTTTTGGAGAAGGAACTTCCACCTGAGCTTCGAAAGAGCCGTCAATATCTTTCTTCTTGGGGAAGGCTCGCCTAATGGAAGCTATTTCTGCACATGAAAAATGAAATGTGTAAAAATTGCCATTAAGAGGTTCAAGGAACTCCTTCAGAAACTCAATGTTAGTTAAGGATTCCTTTTAAAGGAAATGTTCCGAAAAGACTTTCAAATCTTTCTCTTTGGCACCAATCAAGGTCTCCCTCAAAAGTATCACACATATCTAAGGCTTCCTCTCCCTTATCTCCTAAAGAAAAGCCTTCTGATAATGGGTTCTCATAGATGAGATCTACAAGAGTAAAGAAAGAATTATCCAGAACATCTATAATACCCTGACGAAGAGTTAAGATGTTCTCTTGGGTGAGGAGAGTAAATAAATCAGTTTTTCTCCAAAGCATAACTGGTAAATCTGCTAACCGTTCAACCTTCTCAAGATTGAGGGAATCTGGTTTTTTGACGATTTATGCCTACGGATATCCAATTGGGTAAGGATTACTAAACCTTATGGAATTTTGACAATGAGTCACTCATGTTCAAATCTGTGGATCCTATTCGAGAGCTCTCTGAATGACTTATGCTGAAAACCTCCTTCAAAGACCCTTCAAATAGAACATGGTACTGACCTAAAGAATCCATGAACTCTAGAAAGGCACTTAACATAAGAAGTGGCAACATGATGCCACTCCTATTACAAATTATGGTAAAGCTCACTAGTTGAACTCAAAGGTGAAAACGAAGAGTCTCTTGCAATAATTCCAAAGAAAAAGGTTGCGAGAGAATCTTAAAAGTTTATGGACCTGGAATGATTTTGAAAGTAAAAAAAAAAAAACTCTTGTATACTCTTCCACAAGGTATACCCTGAAAAAGAGTGGGGAGCAATTGATGAGAGTCATATTAATGGTCATTGAGCCTTAACATAAGTCATACTAATGGTTATTGTGTTTTAACATGAGTCATACTAATGGTCATTCAGCCTTAGCATGAGTCATACTAAAGGACATTAGGCCTAAAGATAAACTAAACCTAAAAGGAAAAAAGGACTTAGGAGGACCATGGAAGATCCATTAAGTGATCATTTAAGCTAGAGGTCTTAACAGTAAAAGTAAATATCATAAATAGTCTCTGAAGTTTGCTCGATTTTTTAAATTGGTCCTTAAACCTTTAAAAGTCACTTATTGGTCTTTAAAATTGAAAATGCAACTCGTTTTTGTAAGACCCACTTTTTAAGTACTTGTTGATGTATTTCCTTATGATTCATGTGATGTACACTTCCACATATTGATTGAATTATAAGAAGAGCTTTGACTGAATTAAATTTGAAAATGGAATAAAACGAAATATCAGTGAATGTATGAAGTAGCCAAATAAGGGCCGAGATGGCCATAGGCCAAGTGAAAGGGATCGAAATCAAGTTGACAAAAAATAAGAAATTAAAATAAGAAAAGATAGTGGGTGTATGAAGGAAAGTTGGGTTAAATTGGTTCTGAGCAAGTGCAGGGGTAAAACGATCAAAAGACCAAAATTCGATATAAATTCGATAAAAAAATTTCATTAAAAATATGAAATTGAGAAATCTTGATCAATAATGAGGAAATTATTAAATTTCGAGTCCAATTGATCAAGATCCAGAATTATTAAGATTTACCGAAAATTCACTCGGGACAATATCCCGAAAATACGGAGAAAATATATCGAAAAAATGGTTAAAATAAAATAAATAAAATAAATAAAATTAATTAATTAATTTAAATATAATATATTATTTGTTGTTGATATTTTGGGATTTTATAGTATTTTAATGATTATAATAATAATAAAATAAATTATAAATAATAAAAAAAGAAAGAAATTGAAATCTGGTCGAGGAGAGAGAAATACCAAAGAAACCGAAAATGAAAAACGGACCGCGCGTGACCCAACTCCGACGAAGCACCGGCGACCGACGAGACCAGTCGAGGGCCGGAGGAGGAAGAGAATAACATAGCGAGCCCATTGGCACCGGCGACACGCACCGACGACGGCTAATTTCGACGAATCGACGAACGAAAAATCGAGAGGAAAATCGAGTTGGTTTCGACGATCGACGACGAATCAGCTTCGATTCAACCCTGCCGAGAGACCCCCTAGCCGAGGCGATTCTTTTGAGACTGGTAGCGGTTGACAAAATGGCCGGAAACGTCGGCAACGGTGAGAGGAGCAAAACGGCACCGTAATCGAAAATGGAGAAAAAGAAAAAGAAAAAAATAGAAAAGAAAAGAAAAAGAAAAAGAAAAGAAAAGAAAGGAAAGGGAAAAATGGAAAGAAAATTACTGGGACGACTCGATATTTGGGTAAGTCGACCAATGGTTGAGATTGACCTACGGGTAAATTCCGAAAATGAATTTAATATTTTATTTAATGAAAATTAACCCGGATTAATCTAATGGTGCAGTTCTACGATAGAGCCTGAATGAGAGTCGATTAAGCTCCAATTTTATGGATTTTACGGATTAAATTCAGCATAAAATAAATTATATTTGGAATTTTGAATTAATTGTCGTAAATAATATACGGGCTATCCAAAGAGTTTGGAACGTAGCCCGATGAGTATTGGTAAGCCAAATGAGCCCAATAGATCCGAATAAGGGATCTAATAAGTGGAAATGGGCTAGAAATGGGCCGAGGTCCATTAAGGTGCAATCGGGCCCAATAAAGTAAAATAGGCCCAGTGCGTTAGATTCGATCAGTAAAAGTGAAATACTGATAACTATATTAGAACTGACCCAAATAAGTGATTATATGCAGCTCTGTAGACTTGGTCTGGAGTGAATTTGGACTGAGAGACCTGGCATTATCGAGATGGGATAAGCTTGCGTGTGATTCCAGGTAAAGAAATTTTACGGACTGGTAGAGGTAAATTTATGCAATTTCGACATCATTTACATTCCCTAAAGTTTTTTGAAGGGTCCAGATTTAAGATAAGAATTTTAGTGCCCCGGATGGGAAAAAAACCAAAATACCCTTGTGAAGGGTAAAATTTCCAAATTTAGGGAAAGTTGGGAAGAGCAAGAACAAGAGGTTCCTGCTTGTTTTTGAGGTGTTTTGACACGTGCATGAGTAGGCTGGCTAGCTTGTAAATAAAAATGCACAGTATTTCATATTTTCAACAATGAGATTTCTTTTGGAAATTGTTTTAGATAACAGAGCCGCCTACGTGATTTTATAGAAATGTGACGTGCTAGAGCTTAGCTCGCATGAGTTTTGATTTGTGTGATGTATGAATTAGTGATGGAGCAAGAGCTCGCACTAGAGTTTTACATGCATTGGTGTTGGAGTCTAACTCGCACCAGAATTTCATATGATTTTCGTGACAGGGTGCTGGAGTTTAACTTGCACCAGATTTTTAATTGATTTTTATGAAACTCATGCTGGAGCTTAGCTCGTATGAGATTTTCCTTGATTTTATGAGAGTGCTGGAACATCGATCGCACTCGTTTTATGAGAACATGAGATGAGCCGTGCTTGGAGCGTCAGGTAGACTGTGTGTCACACCGATTAAATAGGCTTGCACGTGCATTTTGAGACAGGGAACGAGTAAGGATATGAGATATGGGTCCATGGAGTACGTTGTACCGTGCAAGTAGCATAGAGTACGCTGTACCATGCTGAGATTGATTATGTGGCATGGCATCTTCGGATACAATTTGTCGGGCAGGACCGATGAGATGGACTGACCCACCTCTCGGGGCGGTTCCCGATAGTGGTGAGACCCCGCACACAGGATCCGTGTAGCAGTGGGATCACGAGGATATGGCCATAATCCTAGTTATTTGCCTGAGATATATATATATATATATTGCCTAGTCTCGCATGTTGATATTTTTGAAAAACATGTTTTGTGAATTTTTGTGTGAGTCTGGATCACCCAAGGGAGGGGTTGAGTCCTAACTGAGATGTGATTTTGATGAGAATGAAACTAGGGTTTAAACTCTCACATGTTACTATTGCTTTGAAAAGCATATGACTTCATGATTTTGTGTGAGTCAATGACACCCGAGGGAGGGGCTGAGTCTTGGTTGTGTTGTGAAAATTTTAACAGGAATGAAATGATTTAAATGGATTTGCATGTTGAGTTTTCCATGCTTTTTGAAATCCATATGTGAAATTGTTTTACATGACATCATGAATTATAGTATCTGTTTTGAAATGTGTGGAGAAAGGGTGGTTTATGCATGGCACCACGTTCTTGTAGGTTGTATGGTTACCTACTTGTTCGTAGGATTGCCTTACTGAGCTTGATGTGCTCACCCCTTTCATTTTCTCACACAAGTTATTTCCAGTAGATTTTGAGATGATTGAGTACTGCATTCCAGTTATCTACTGCTACCAATCACTTGATGTATATTGATACGAGCTATGCATATTATCCGCAAGTGCACGGGTCGTACAAGTAATAATGGGATTTGAGTCCTGACTTATCGTCCCACAGAGAAGTTGAATTGCCTAATTAAGTACCGGTTAATCTTATCCTAAATATATTCTAGCAAATTATGAATTTTAAGGGAGTGATCTACATGGTCTGAAATTAAAAGTATTGAAAATAATAACAATTATAAAATTAAGAAAATAAAATAAAATCGAGCTAGAATTACTTACATAGCTCCGAGTAATAAAAGTATTAACCTACAAAAGATAATTAAACAGTTAAAAATTCATTAAAACAATTAAAATAAAATGCAAATATGAAAATAACAAAACAAGATTAATTAAACTAAAATTAAACAAACCTAAAATAAAATATGCATGTAATTAAACTACTTAATCAAAATGCAATTTAAACTAAACTAAAACTTAATGAAATAAAATCCTAGAAAAATTAAGAAAATAACTATAAGTCTAAATCTCTAAAATATTAATTCTAAATTAATCCTAATTATATCTAATTACTAACTTAACAATAAAATCTAACTAATGCATGGAAATATTTTTAGATTTTTCAATTTAAAATGAAAACTTAAAAATACATAAAATGATTCTATCTCTAATTTAATTTTAAATGCAACACTTAACACTAAAATAAAAATTAACTAATGACATAATTAAATCTAAATTCTGAACTAGTCAAGCAATTGAACTATAACTAGTCATGCAAATTAATTTAAAATTCTAACTTCTTAAGCTAATCCATGAAATTGAAATTAATCTATCTAAATTGCATGAAAATGGGTTATATAACTAAAATGCAATGGCCAAACAAGGCCTTAATCAACTTGTGCAATCTACCAACCGCCCCGACTGTGTATTGCACTCGGTAGATGGTGCATGTCCATTCCTGCTCTGCACCAGTCCTCGGCATGCTCCAGCTTCGATCTGCACAGCCCAGCACACACGCCACTTGTTGCTCCCTCTAGCTTCAACCGAACACTGTCCAGCTAGCGTCTTCTGCTCCTGCTTCATGTACTGTCCATCATCACATCATGCTCCTACAATTGCTTCCAACTCCAGCAATAACAGCGCCTCATACTGCATCTTCTCCATTTCCAGATTTGCTCGGTGCTGTCTGTGAGCTTCTGTGCCAGCTGTTGTCCAAGTCTGCTCCAGCTATTATCCCTGCAACACAGCCCGCATCTCTCCCCAACTAGTGTCGGCTTCAGCTACACCCAACGTTCCATGTTGGTCCTCGTTCTGCCTCCATTATCCTGTACTGAACCTCAACATGCTACAGAATGGATCTTTCTGTCATGCTCCGTTCATAGCAAAAGTACTGAAATGCTTAGCAATACAAAATAATACTGAACAATATAAAAACAATATCAAGGTTGCCACTTAACTTGACTATAATGCAACAAATAGAAATCCGATGAAGTGAAATATAACTACAAGCAGTAGAGATAAATTCAGCATTTCAACCAAGTTCATAACAGAAAAATTAAATGCATTATTCTAATACGACTAGAGTCCTAGAGAAATTATGAAGAAAAATCATGAAACAAACAATGAAGGTCCATAGCACTGGACTGGAATGAAGCAAGGAAGTTGCTGTAACCGACCCTCGTTATTCGCATAGATGGCTTCTGCTTTGCTCTCCCTCATGCATCAGCTTTGCTTCAACCTGTACCATACATTTGTAGTAGCAAACCAAAGATTAAAGCAAAATCAAAGCAACTAAAAAATGAACAGTAGAAGGATTTAAGAGCAGAGCAGAATAGAGGAAGACTGTTGATCCCTGTTCACTGCTATGGTCCACTCAGCCTATGCTCTGCAGTGCACGGTGACAATTAGTAACAACAAACAAGATGAAAATTAAAAAAAAAAACAAGAAAAACAAGAAATACAAAGATGAACAAATGCAGAACGAGAAGAGTGAATAAAATGCAGTAGCTGAAAATAAACAATAAAAAAAAACAACAGTGCACTACTAAGTAATTAACTTAAAGAAGAAAAGGCGAGCATAAAATCAGAAGCTGAAGATTCAACTGAAACAAGAGAAGCCGTGAAACATAGAAATGGGAAGTTCTAGTGGCCACGCCTTCATTCCGAGAGCTATGGTGGCTGTTGATTCAATCCAGCCTACAGCTTTCCTTTGGTCCAACGCTAAGCACACTGGAACAAGGAAAATGAAAAGGGAAAGATACCAAACCGAGACCAAAGGAAGGAAAAAACAAATGGTTATCATTAACTTAAAAGTGCTACAACCAACAGATGAAAATTTGTAATGAAACTTTTCATAAAAATAAAATAAAGAAAGTTGCCATAAACGTGAACTACAAAAGAACTAGAAATGATAAAATCTAATAAATTGAAAGTTGATTAGAAAAATGGCAACTAAAAAAAAATATTCGGAAAGCTTAAGAATAAGGAAAAAAATAAAACTAAAACTATTCGACCCTAACTAATTCCTTCCTTTTCAATTGCTATCATACTCTATTTATACACACACTTAGGGGTACAATGGAAATTTTTCATCCTAGATGAGTTGGCATTGTTTGGCCATTTGTCTTCATTTTATTTGCTGCGGAGTAGATATTTCCATGTCATCCGTCTTCTAGTACACTTAGCTGTGCGATATGGCCCGACGTGTGTCTTCTAGAAGGTCGGTACGGTATCCATCGATCTTATCGTTTCGGAGTGAATAAACTAACACCCGGCATCCCACGTGTCCAGACGACTGGTGACTCGGTCTGCAAATTGAAAGTGGTCCAGTCTCCTTTAGCCCATTTTCAGCCTTTTTTTGACTGAAATGACTGAGTTTCATCTGAATTTAATTTACCTGCACATTGAAGAATTTTAATTAAATAAAGGGAATAATTAATAAACTAAATTGGGGATTTAAATAATTAATTAAGAAATTAAGCACAAATAATTCTATTAAAAATAGAATTATCACATCCCCAAACTTGAGCTTTTTCTTGTCCTCAAGCAAAACAAAATTCATGCAGGAATGACAAGTACCAACATAATAATTTCTCCAATATTATCCTCAAAGAAAAAATACAGACTATGATCTCAAAGATTCACAATTACAAGTCCAACATTTAGAATCATTCAATCATAAGTCCTAACCCAAATTGGACTCCTCGTGTGTGTGTGAAAATGTTAAAGCCACTACTCAGTTCATTACCCGGATCAAATTATGCAAACATAATGAATGCAAAGTCAATGACAAGTGATCATTCCCATAAGTTTGCTTTTCACTTCTCTCTCCAGTAATGTAGTCACACTTAACCAAAGATCAATAGGACTTCATTAAGCTTGTAATGTAAGGCTGGGGCTAAGGTATGATAAAGTCGATTTAAGTTTAATTACCCCTTAACATGCATTACTTCTAGGATCTTCAATGTAAGAGCTCAAATTTATTTCCCTCAAACTTATTTATTTCACTAAACTTTTTATTCTATTTTTGTATTTTTCTTCTTTCTTCTTTTCTTTTTCATTTTTTTTATATATATACTCCTTCACTATCACTTAATACCCATATGTACATAGCTCACAATATATCCCAATGACTTTTCATGCTTTCGGGGTAAGGGATAGGAGCAGAGTATTTAAGCTAAGGAAAAAAAATAAGCAAGTGTATTTACAGAGAAAAGCTGACTAGGGGAAGAATATGTACAAGGATGGCTAGAAAGGCTCAAACGATCCAAAGATGGTCTAAATCATCTCCCTAATTAAGTGTGATCTAATATTTCACCTCGAGATCAGATCAAATAAATTCTAGAATATGATGCACAAAATCAACTGAAAAAATGCAATCCTATGTCCACATAAGCTTTCTCTAAATAAATATACAGATTCATGACATGACATGACATGTGCATAAGATGAGGCAATCATAATCAGAATTAAGACAAATTCAAGAATTCAACTTCATGCTTTTCCTATAATCATGCTTCTTATTCAATCAAAGTCAGAATAAATCATGGGGTCATATAATAGGAATATGGGAAAACTACATGTTAAGCACTAAATCATCCCAAAATCAAACAATTTAAGCTCATATTATCAAAAAATTTTAAAAATTCTTTCTTAGATTTTCAAAAAAAATTTAAATTTTTTTCCAATTTTTCACAAAATTGATCAAGTGATATCCCCTCTCCTAAACTTAAAGTGCACAGTATCCTGAGTGTACAGATAATATAAGAATTTAAGCTCAAGAACAGATTACTCCCCTTTCTGATGATGATGAACAATTGAAGCTTGATTGAAAGCATAATACTAGAAAAGAAATCTGCAACATAAACAAAGAAAGAAACAACATAAAAGAAAAAGAACTATATATAAAGTGAAAAGAAAAATACAGCCACTTCAAATGCAGCTAAAGAAAACAACACTCAGCAGCAGGGCGAAGAGTATGAGGATAAGCTAGAGTGGTGACAAAATATTAACAGTTAAATCCTCTTGAGCTCTATCTACTTCCCACATTCTTTCAGATTTCTTATGCTCAAGCCTTATATCCTCCTCAATCTTCATCTTAAAACACTCTTGAGAGTCATCAGGGAGCTTCAAAGGTTTGAAAACATGAAATGTCACCTCCTGATCTAGGACTCTTATAGTTAACTCCCTCTTTTGTACATCAATTAAGGTTCTACCAGTCGCTAGGAAAGGTCTGCCTAGTATAATGGGGACTTCCCTGTCTTCTTCCATGTCTAATACAATAAAATTCGTAGGGAAAATAAATTTGTCCACCTTTACTAACACATCCTCAATGACCCCCTTCGGATATTTAATGGATTGATCAGCTAGCTGAAGGGTCACTGTGGTGGGCTTGGCATCCCCTAATCCTAACTTCTGATAAATAGGCAAAGGCATCAAATTGATACTTGCTCCTAAATCACACAGGGCTCTACCAAAGAATAAATTTTCAATAGTACAGGGTATGGTAAAACTCCTGGGATCCTTGAGCTTGGGGGTAATTTCCTCTGGATAATTGCACTACATTCCTCAGTTAAGGCCACCGTCTCATAATGTTCCAATCTTCTTTTCCTAGAAAGGATGTCCTTCAAAAACTTCACATAACTTGGCATTTTCTCTAAAGCATCTGCGAAAGGAATGTTGATGTGAAGTTTCTTAAAAACCTCAAGAAATTTGGCAAATTATTGGTCAAGCTTTTGGTTTTGAAACCTCTAAGAAAAAGGTACCGGTGGTCTAACTGGAGGGGATGTAGCGGAAACATTTGTAGCGTCAAAGGACGAGGAAGGCTGTGAAGTAGAAGAAGGTATAGATGAAGAAGCATCTATCTTTGATTCCTTTGCAACTTGATCTTTAGGTTCCTGCTCTTTCTGAGCTGCTTCGTTAGAACTTAAGGATTCTTCAACTATGTGCTGTTCAGGCTGGACTTAACTTGTGGATCATCTAGCTCTCGGTCGCTCCTAAGGGTGATGGCTTTAACATGTTCCTTACCCTCCCTTTGCCTAACAGGATTGGCTTCAGTGTTACTAGGAAGGGTCCCTTGAGGACGCTGACTAAGAGCATTCGCTATTTGTCCCACCTGAATCTCTAAGTTCTTAATTAAGGCAGCTTGATTTTGCAAGATTGTTGTGAACATTTCCTCAAGCGAGGGCTTCTTCTCAGCTACTGGTAAGTGTTGGGGTTATGGTGGTGGTGGTGGTTGATGGAAGTGAGGTGGATGATGCTGAAATTAAGGTGGGGATGGTTGATGAGGCGGATGATATGGAAATTGTGGCTGTGGTGGTACATGAACCGGTGGAGCTTGAAAACCAGGGGGTTTTAGAGGTCTAGAATTAGAAGATTGTCCTTGGTTTTGGCTCCAAGAAAAGTTAGGATGGTTCCTCCATCCTGGGTTATAGGTGTTTGACAAGGGGTTATTCTGTTGCTTCTGAAGTGGAGCAACATACTGAACAGATTCTAAGTTAAGCAGACACCTATCTACAGAGTGTGTACCACTACACACCTCGCAGGAAAGAAAAGAACTTTGGATAGAATACACAGGGTTAGGACTGGTGGAAGGATTATGTTAGGTATTGAGAGACTCTACCTTCTTTGTAAAGTTAGCAATCTGAGAGGTTAAGGTAGACAGCGTGTCGAGCTCATAGATACCCGTCGACTTCTTGGGCAATTGCCTCTCCGAGGACCATAGATAATTGTTAACTGCCATCTTGTCTAACAACTCGTAAGCTTCCTCCTCTATTTTGCACATTAGAGCTCCACCCGCAGCAGCGTCAACGATGGTCCTATTTTGGCTCGTAAGTCCTTTGTAGAAGGTCTGGACTTGCAGCCACAAAGGTAGGCCATGATGAGGGCACTTCCTAAGAAGCTCCTTATATCGTTCCCAAGCTTCGTAAAGAGATTCTGAATCGAACTGCGCAAAGGAAGATATGTCGCTACGAAGTTTGGCCATTTTAAAGGGAGGGAAAAACTTAGCTAGAAATTGATAGGTTAACTCATCCCATGTAGAAATGGATCCTAGAGGTAAGGAGGTTAACTAGTGTCGCGCCCTATCCCTAAGCGAGAAGGGGAATAATCTAAGCATAATCTAAGCCAAGCGCATCATCAAATAATCCATTGTGCTTGAATGTATTGCACAAGTCCAAAAATTGCTCGAGGTGAGCATGTGGGTCGTCATGCGGAAGCCCACTGAACTGTAGCGAGGTTTGGATCATCTAAAGGATTGCATACTTAATTTCAAAATTGTTCGCAGGGACAGCTGGTGGCCTAATGCCGGTATAATATCCTCTAATTGTCGGTATTGCGTAATCTCCAACGGTCCTAATTTCTCTATTTTTGACCATGGTGTTTTGCAACGGAGCTATTAATTTCCTAGAATCCTTTCGAATTTTTCTAAGAGTTCATTCAATTTGAGGATCTAAAGGAAAGCAATTATAACTCCTGGCTTTACGCATGCAAATATCATGAGGTTCTCTTAAATTTTTTTTATTTAAATAGAGAAAATTTAACTAACCTAATTAAGGCTCTAAATATTTACAACCTAAATATTTACAAGCTAGAATTACACCTAAGCATAATTTAACCGATATTAATCAATGGCTAATTACATTCCTCGGCAACGGCGCCAAAAACTTGATACGAGCTATGCGTATTATCCGCATGTGCACTGGTCATACAAGTAATAATGGGATTTGAGCCTCGAATTATCGTCCTACAGAGAAGTTGAATTGCCTAATTAAGTACCGGTTAATCTTACCCTAAGTATATTCTAGCAAATTATGAATTTTAAGGGAGTGATCTACATGGTCTGAAATTAAAAGTATTGAAAACAATAACAATTATAAAATAAAGAAAATAAAATAAAACCGAGCTAAAATTACTTACAGAGCTTCGAGTAATAAAAGCATTAAGCTGCAAAAGATAATTAAACAGTTAAAAATTCATTAAAACAATTAAAATAAAATGCAAACATGAAAATAACAAAACAAGATTAATTAAACTAAAATTAAACAAACCTAAAATAAAATATGCATGTACTTAAACTACTTAATAAAAATGCAAATTAAACTAACTTAAAATTTAATGAAATAAAATCCTAGAAAAATTAAGAAAATAACTTTAAGTCTAAATGTCTAAAATATTAATTCTAAATTAATCCTAATTATATCTAATTACTAACTTAACAATAAAATCTAACTAATGCATGAGAAATATTTTTGGATTTTTCAATTTAAAATGAAAACTTAAAAATACATAAAATGATTCTATCTCTAATTTAATTTAAATCCAACACTTAACACTAAAATAAAAATTAACTAATGACATAATTAAATCTAAATTCTGAACTAATCAAGCAATTGAACTATAACTAGTCATGCAAATTAATTCAAAATTCTAACTTCTTAAGCTAACCCATGAAATTGAAATTAATCTATCTAAATTGAATGAAAATGAGTTATATAATTAAAATGCATAGGCCAAACAAGGCCTTAATCAACTTGTGCAATCTACCAACTGCCTCGACTGTGTACTACACTCAGTAGATGGTGCATGTCCATTCCTGCTCTACACCAGTCCTTGGCATGCTCCAGCTTCGATCTGCACAGCCCAGCACACACGCCACCTGCTGCTCCTTCTAGCTTCAACCAAATACTGTCCAGCTAGCGTCTTCTGCTCCTACTCCCTATACTGTCCATCATCACACCATGCTCCTACAAGTACTTCCAACTTCAGCAATAACAGCCCCCCATACTGCATCTTCTCCATTTCCAGATTTACTCGGTGCTGTCTGTGAGCTTCTGTGCCAGCTACTGTCCAGGTCTGCTCCAGCTACTGTCCCTGCAACACAGTCCGCGTCTCTCCCCAACTAGTGTCGACTTCAGCTGCACCCATGCTACAAAATGGATCTTTTTGCCATGCTCTATTCATAGCAAAAGTACTGAAATGCTTAGCAATACAAAATAATACTGAACAATATAAAAACAGTATCAAGGTTGCCACTTAACTTGACTATAATGTAACAAATAGAAACTCGATGAAGTGAAATATAACTACAAGCAATAGAGATAAATTCAGCATTTCAACCAGGTTCATAACAGAAAAATTAAATGCATTATTCTAATATGACTAGAGTCCTGGAGAAATTAAGAAGAAAAATCATGAAACAAACGATGAAGGTCCGTAGCACTGGACTGGAATGAAGCAAGGAAACTGCTGTAACCGACCCTCGTTATTCGTGTAGATGGCTTCTGCTTTGCTCTCCCTCACGCATCAGCTTTGCTTCAGCCTGTACCATACATTTGTAGTAGCAAACCAAAGATTAAAGCAAAATCAAAGCAACTAAAAAATGAACAGTAGAAGGATTTAAGAGTAGAGCATAACAGAGGAAGACTGTTGATCCCTGTTCACTGCTATGGTGCACTCGGCCCATGCTCTGCAGTGCACGATGACAATCAATAACAACAAGCAAGATGAAAATAAAAAAAAATAAGAAAAACAGGAAATGCAAAGATGAACAAATGCAGAACTGAGAAGAGTGAATAAAATGCAGTAGCTGAAAATAAACAATAAAAAAAACAACAGGGCACTACTGAGTAATCAACTTAAAGAAGAAAAGGCGAGCATAAAATCAGAAGCTGAAGATTCAACTGAAACAAGAGAAGCCGTGAAACATAGAAATGAGAAGTTCTAGTGGCCACACCTTCATTCCGAGAGCTATGGTGGCTGTTGATTCAATCCAGCCTACAACTTTCCTTTGGTCCAACGCTAAGCATACTAGAACAAGGAAAATGAAAGGGAATATGCCAAACCGAGACCAAAGGAAGGAAAAACAAATGGTTATCATTAACTTAAAAGTGCAATAATCAACAGATGAAAATTTGTAATGAAACTTTTCATAAAAATAAAATAAAGAAAGTTGCCATAAACGTGAACTACAAAAGAACTAGAAATGATAAAATCTAACAAATTGAAAGTTGATTAGAAAAATGGTAGCTAAAAAAAATAACTATTTGGAAAGCTTAAAAATAAGGAAAAAAAAATAAAACTAAAACTATTCTTCCCTAACTAATTCCTTCCTTTTCAATTGCTATCATACTTTATTTATACACACACTTAGGGGTACAATGGTAATTTTCCATCCTAGATGAGTTGGCATTGTTTGGCTACTTGTCTTCATTTTATTTATTGCAGAGTAGATATTTTCACGTCATCTGTCTTCTAGTACACTTAACTGTGCGATGTGGCCCATTTTCAACCCATTTTTTAACTGAAATGACTGAGTTTCATCTAGATTTAATTTACCTGCACATTAAAGAATTTTAATAAAATAAAAGGGATAATTAATAAACTAAATTGGGGATCTAAATAATTAATTAGGAAATTAAGCACAAATAATTCTATTAAAAATAGAATTATCATATATACACGTTATATATTTTGTATCTAAATAACATAATCACGGTACTATATTTTGTATTAACACTGGGATGTATAAACTAGGTACATATTGTAAATAAATGAAAAGAAATTAGTACATAACGTATGAGTTTATATTTAATTTAAATTGTGCACTATCTGTAAAAGGTATGGTGATGATATGGGCATTGACGCACAACCCAATTATTGGTTGTAGTTGTTCACGATCAGAGGTCAGGTAAGTATGAAAGAAAAATGAAAAATTTACTTTGATTTTTGGTAGTTTTGGGTAGTGATATAGGTGGTATTAGAGAAAATTGATCTGATGTATATCAGTGTTAGTAAATAGGAAATTACATCCCGTGTTACTATGCTTGATTAGATACAACCGTGTATATTGAGATGGGTTTTAACTAAGAAAAGGTTGTGAATACAGGAATATAAGCATTATACCTATTACTCGTCGTGGTAGAGGAGGTAGAGCATGAGGCAGAGGTCGTAGAGGTAGGCCTGAGCCTGATAGTCGTGCCGAGTTACCTCATGAGACTCAGGACGAGGGTAAGGTAGAGACCGGGGTTGAGCATACCCCACAGGGTCCTGCAGAGAGGGATGCTACAGAGAGACCTACTGAGACGACCGAGGAGCATTTTGCTAAAATAGAACGGAGCCTCGAGATGATTGTGGAGTTATTTGCGCAGTCAGTTCAAGGAGCTAGAGGTGGACAGGGTGACGTTGGACAGGTAGTTACTCCTGATACGCCTGCACAGCCAGTTCAGGATACAGATACTCCTACACTCACACCAGTCCAGGACACAGATTCTCCTGTTGCCCCACAGCAGAGTACTAGAGGTTGGGATTATAGTTGTGACATGGACAAACTGCGACAGTTTCAGAAGTTCAGACCGTCGACATTTAGTGAGGCAAAGGACCCAATAGTAGCTGAGGATTGGTTGAGTGAGATGGAAAAGCTATACGGGTTCTTTGAGTGTACCCCTACTGAGATGGTAGCGTTCGCTGCATTTATGTTTAGGGGATCAGCGGAACATTGGTGGAAGCCCACCAGATAGATTCTTAGAGCCAGGCATACAGAGATTAGCTAAGAGGTATTTTTGGAGGCCTTTTGAAGGCAGTACATCCCAGATACAGCGTTGCGAAAGCTGCAGACTGAGTTTTTGAGTTTGACCCAGGGGAGTAGATCGGTAGATGAGTATGAGACGAGATTCATCTCCCTGGGCAGATATGATCCAGACACTATGGGTAGTGAGGTTAAGAAGATCGGGAGATTTATTGATGGATTGAGGCCAGCGATTCGGTCCAGGTTAGTCCCATTTGATATCTCGACGTATGATGAGGCAGTGCACAGGGCGCAGTTGATTGAGCTAGAATTTGATATGTGTGTCTCAGAGTTCGGGAAGGCTAGCAGAGTTAGAGATAGAGAGAGAGAAATAGACCAATATGAGATAGAGGGTTTGGTTATAGAGGGGGTAGACAATTGATTGGGAAGAGGTCGAGGATATAGGAGATTCGAGAGAGGCCAACTAGACCTCCAGTTTATCTGGCCATTACTTCTGCTCCACAGAAGGGTATTGTGATAGGGGCCACTACCTATGATTGAGAGATGCAGTAGGTGTGGTAGATATCACGGTGATAGACCCTATTTTGGTACCACAGTGGTATGCTTTAGATGCGGGAAGCCCGGACATATGATTAGAGACTGCCCAGAGATATTTGAGAGTGCCCCTCAGAAGGGCAAGGGTTTAGAGAGGGCTCCTGGTGAGACTTTTGCACCGCGGAGGAAAGCGACAGCGACAGAGAAGGGGAAGCAAGTGATTGGTACAAGGCGAGTGCATGCTCTAGACCAGGATACAGCAGATCAGTCGTCAGATGTGGTGAAAGGTACTATTCTGATCTATGATTTAGAAACATATGTGTTAATAGATCCTAGTTCTACGCATTCATTTGTATCGCCTTTGTTTGTATGTAAATTGTTGAATTATGTAAAACCTACCCCTCTGAGTAGTAAACTGTCGATAATTACACCCATGAACACTAGTCAATTAGTGGAGTATGTATTGAGGAATTGTGAGCTGAAATTAGGTGGAAGAGTGGTGATAGCCGATCTAATCTTGATGCACATGAGAGATTTTGATGTAATCCTAGGAATGGATTGGTTGGCTGCTAATCAAGTTGTTTTAGATTGTTTTGCTAAGACAGTCACACTTCATATTCTAGAAAAATGTACTGTACAATTTCGTTGAAATTAATGAAAATAGGATTTTTGGGGTGTTCGAATGACTGATGTACTAGTTGGATGAATTATGTTTGAAGGTTATATTGCATACATGGTAGATACGACTAAGGCACGTCCAGAATTGAAAGATATTTCAGTAGTCAGAGAATTTCCAAATGTCTTTTCGGATGATTTACCAGGGTTATCGCCAGTGAGGGAGATAGAGTTCAGTATTGATTTGACACCTGGTACAGATTCGATATTTAGAGCATCATACAGGATGGCTCCGGTTGAGTTGGAGGAGCTGAGGAAACAGTTACAGGAATTGTTAGAGAAGGGGTTCATCAAACCGAGTGTATCACCATGAGGAGCAACGATTCTATTTGTGAGGAAGAAGGATGGGAGCCTTAGATTGTGTATCGACTACCGATTGTTGAACAAGGCTACTATCAAGAATAAGTATCCCCTTTCGAGGATTGATGATTTACTGGATCAGCTACGGGGAGCACAGGTCTTTTCTAAGATTGATCTGAGATCTGGGTACCATCAGTTGAGAGTTCGGGATGGAGACGTACCCAAGATAGCTTTTCGCACCCGTTATGGTCACTTTGAGTTTATGGTTATGCCATTCGGGTTGACAAACGCTCCCACAGCTTTTATGTCATTGATGAATGAGGTGTTTCGGCCGTATTTGGATTGGTTTGTGATTGTCTTCATCGATGACATCTTTGGTTTATTCGAGATCCAAAGAGGAGCATGACCAGCACCTAAGGATTGTATTGCAGACCCTCTGTGAGAAGCAGTTGTATACTAAACTCATTAAGTGTGATTTTTTGCTTGAGCAGATCTCCTTTTTGGGACATATTGTGTCGAAGGATGGTGTGTCAGCGGACCCATCCAAGATTGAGGCAGTAGTTCAGTAGTAGAGGCCTCAAACAGTTACAAAGATCAGGAGCTTTCTGGGTTTACGTGGATATTATAGACGGTTTGTGTGAGATCTGAGAATTTTACACATATCAAATTATGTAATGAAAACATGAAGTGTAATTGATTGAACTAAATATGATGTACTCATATATTGAGGTGGTATGGAATGAAATTTTAAGTGATGAATGAGTTATAAATGAGATTTTATGTTAAAGTGTGAAACTATGGGGCCAGATCAATCTGGTAAGTTAAAAATGACAAGGAATGAGGAATTTAAGCGAGCAGATCGATCTCCAATGGTAGAGGATCGATCTCCTTATGATTCTGTGATGAAGAGATTGATCTCATAAGGAAGGAATTGATCTCAAATTGTTCATGTTAGGGAGAAGATCGATCTCCTCAAGGAGCAGATCGATCTCATGAAGCATTCTGTGAATAAGAGATCAATCTCATAATTGGAGTAGATCGATCTCATAAAGTCATTAAGAGATCGATCTCACCCCTCGACAGATCGATCTCCTAGGCGTAAAATTACCCCAAATCGTCCCCAAATTCAAATGCAGATCGATCTCATCAAGAGCTAGATCGATCTCCTACCCTCCATCTATAAAAGGACCCCTGTGTTTTCTTGCATTTCATTTTTTCTCTCTCTTTCAAACCTCCATTTCAGTCGAACCCTACCTTTCTCTCTCTTCCAAATCGCCCATTTTCATCCAAATCAAGAGTTGTGGCAAGAAGGAAAGTTGTTGCTCACCCAAAGGAGAACAACATACTTGAAAATCGAAAGACGAATCGAATCGAGGTGTGAGTTGAGCACTCCACAAGTTTGGGTAATCTCTAAACATCAATCTTGGATTTTGAAGTGATTTTTGGTGATTGTGAACATGGGTACTGTGATGAAATAGCTAGGAGATGGTTAGAGATTGATGAAATTGTGATTTTATTGGAGTGATGATGATATTAAGTAAATTGTGGTAAATTAGGATTAAATTAGGATTTTTGTTTATAAATTGGAAATTTAGGCAATGAGGTGATTTTGGTATGGGTATTATGCATGAGAATTGTAGAATGTTGAGATGTAGTGGATGAGATGACGTATTGTGATAGTCATGAGAAATGGGATAATTGAGAGATTTAAGTATTAGTGAGAAATATGAGCAAATGTATTGTAAACCCCACAAATTTCCTACGTTTAATTAAATTATATAAAAATGGAAATAAAATATATTAATGGAAGAGTGAATATTCGTTGTAGGGCTCGAGGACTATAGGAATCGAGAAGCCCGTGAATGACCAGGAACCCGAAGATACAAGAAGTGATAAGCAAATGCAAGTACGGAGGGATTGAAAAATTTTAATTTATTAGTTGAAAATTTTTTATGTGAAAACTTATATCAGAATTTATGAGGAATGATGAAATCCCGATAATATTTCTTTTCCGGAATAATGAGAATTTCATGGAAGGTATGGATATTATGTCATTGGGTAATTTTACAAGAAAATGTGTATATATAGATATATATATATATATATATATATATATATATATATATATATACATAGGTGTACATGTATGTATAAATATACATGACGTTTAAATAAATGGATAATATTAATAATACATATATATATATAACATATATATATATATATATATATATATATATATATATACTATGGAATGTATAGTATTTAATATATATGTGTTAATAAAATTAAAATTAAAGCATAAGACAATTAAAAAAAATGAAATGGAAACCATACAAAAAAATAACAATACAAAAAGATACATAAACAAATAATACATATATATTAAAAAAAAATATAAATATTAAAATAATATATATATATATATATAAATTATGGCATGTATGGAATTGGCTTAGAAAAGCCAATTCCGTCTGCCATTATTCGCAATTGAAAAGAGAAGAAACAGAGGTGCTAGGCGGGAACCGAAGAAGAGAAAAGAGAAGAGGAAGAAGAAGAAAAGGGAAGAAGGAAAGGGGGAAGAGAGAGAGAGCTGGACGGCTGGGGGAAGAAAGAAGGAAAGAAAGAAGAGGAAACCGAAGAAGAGAGGAAGAGAGGAAGGGAAGAAAAATGGGTCTGGCCGAGAGAGAAAAGAAATGGGAAAGAAGAGAAGAAGAGAAAGAGTGGTAGGCTAGAGAAGGAGAAGGAAGAAGGAAAAAGGGGAGAAGAAGGAAGGGGCTGATCGGGAGAGCTGGAACCGAGAGGTTGAGGAAGAAGGAGAAGAGCAGGAAAGTTGCTGCTGGAGGGAGACCGAGGGAGAAGGAGACTCGAGCGAGAAGACCAGCCGAAGAACACGAAGAAGAAACGAGGACGGGTGAGACGCTGAAGACAAGGGAGGGTCGGGTGAAACAGAAACAAGAACTAGGAATTGAAGCGAGTTGAAAAGGTGAAGGCTTGAAACCGAGGACCACAAAGGAAAAAATAAGGGGGAGACTGAAGAACAAACCGAGAGGAAGAAAAGAAAGGGGAAAGGCTGGAAATTTGGAAAAGAGACAAGGTAAATTTCTAAATAGGTATATTCAATATACATGTATGTATTTGTATGTTTGAGATATAAGCTTGTTAGTGTGAATTAAGTTGTGTGTGAAATAAAAATAGAAAAATGGGAGAAATGAGAAATAGAAAAATGTATATATGTATATTTAATTGTACATGTATGTATATATATATATGTGTGTGATTGTGTATAAGTATGATAAGGTAAAGTATATATATGTATATACATGTATGTATATTCAATGTACATGTAGATAAATGAGTTGTAGATACAAGCATGTTAGTGTAGGTTTAATTAGATAAAATGGGAATGATGAGGAGTAGGCAAACATATATATATATATATGTTTGTGATATTGAATAATGGAAACTAATAATAATATATGTATATATATATATATATGTGTATATATATATATATATATATATAAATATTGGTGTATATACATGTGGGTATATATAAGATAAATGTGTATTTATGTGAATATATATATATATATATGTTTGGGTATATACATATAGGTGTATATAATGAATGGATATGTTAAGTATATGTACATACAATGATATATACATGGGATAAGAAAAAATGAAAACAAATGATGATATATATATATAGGGGTATATAAATATGTATTTATGTGCATATACATGTAAATGTATATAGAAAATGTGTATGATTAATATTTGTATGTACAAAATATATAAATAGCAAAGAAAATATATAAACATGTGTGTTGACTTAGGTACGTACAATAATACGTACACACATAGTAGTAACGAATAGGTTACGATTTTAACGCAGTTCGGACAATTCGCATGAATAGGGTGCTAAGTGTACGATTTCGGTGTAGGTGATCGTAGAAGGAATTAAGGGAGGTACTAGGAGGCGTCACCACTCGAATTCGAGAATTTCGATAGATCGAGGTAAGGGGATATAATCTAAAACGGTAATAGTTACTTTCTGAACTTTGATTAAGGAAAGCTTACAATGACATGAAGTATGATTTTCATGCATGTTTCTAAATTATATTTATGATTAAGACTATGCTTTCTGTATTTGTGCTTTTGAAATAAGAACATGTCTTCTGATATAATCTTTCGAACAAGATGATTTTTAATTCGATGTTTTCGCATATGAGAAATATAGTATGTTTTGAGACTAAGGGCCATTATGTTGTATGCTAACGCATGTCAACTTCGCCTGTGTGGCGTCTGAACTTCGCCCTTGTGGTTCTGAATGCTGTACGACCTTAATCCCGTCTACAGCCTTGCCATGACCATAGGTTCTGAATTTCACCTTCGGGTTTTGTCTCGTCGTGGCCATAGGTTCTGAATTTCACCTTCGGGTTCTGAATTCCCTCTCTGGAGGATGTTTTGGTTATTGCCACATGATAATTAGATGGGTCGATGTAGTCTCTATTTGAAAATTAAACTCTGTTTTCAGAATGTGATTTTATATTATGTGATTTGACATATATTCCCGTTTTGAAATTCTGATTATACGAAAAGTTTACGTAATATCTGCTAAGTTCATGTACTTAAAGAATTACGTTTTGAATCATGATGTTTCTGATGTTCCTTAATCTTTGAATGTCCTTTATATTAGTTTTCAGAAAGTAATCTTTATACGTACTATTATGTTTTCTACATATTTGAATTGCTAGGATCGTTTTAAATACATCTTCTTACTGGGCTTTTTCCCGAAAGCTCACCCCTCTACCTCTCAGATTATTTGCAGTGATCCGTAGGCGCTACCTGTCGCGTACACGACGTAGGCTGGTAGGGAGAGTTACCCTAGGCTACTTTTTGTACACGTAGAAAGGTATACATTTACATTCCTATACTAGACATATCTGTATGCACAGATACGTATATTAGGAATACTTTTGTTGAGATGTAATTTTGTAAGGAAAACGATGTAAACAATATTATCTTGGGTTTATATTTTGAGATGGCTAGTATTAAATCGAAATCGATATATTGAGTTGTAAAAGTGGATTGGGAAAGTATGTTTAGTAGTTGTGCATATCTAGGATTGTCGAAAACAACTGAATTGCAGGTGGGTAGGCTCATATATAAGCCGTTATGCTGCCAAAATTTCTATCGGCCATATAAGTTAAAGTATGGATATTAATTATAATTACGAGTAAAGAATTAGGAAAAGTGTTTTGACACTGCACAGGAATACAACCTAAGTGAATAAGGGAATAAGTGGGTAAATTAAATTCAAAAAAAAAAAATTTTCCCGATTTTCAAGGGTGAAGGGTCGTTACATGTATGCTCAATAATGCGATTAAGTTGAGATATTGATGTTTTTAACATCGTTTGGACAGTTCGGGAGTTCCAGAGTGGAATGCGAGGCTAGTCCGTGATACGGGGGAACGATTACACTATACGAGATGCAAAGAGGTAAGGAAAAACTAAACTCACTTGTGTATGTGTTTTGTGATATTGTAGCATGATTTTCGATTGAGAAAACAAGCATGTTTTATGTATTGTGAATGAGAATTGTACACCATTTTATAGCCGGTTGGGGCCCAACCTTCATGAATTGTAAACTATATGTGAAAATGTTTTATAACTATTTTGTGTTTAAAATGTGAAAAGTGTTTTAGGCCATATGTTAAGGCATACTGAGATTTGAGCAATGTGTGCATGGTTTTGTCGGTTGAAGTTCAGTTTTAACATGTTTTGTGCTGAGTACAAAACGGTTTGAAATGAGTTTTATGAGAGAAAACCATTATGAGCTTTACATGAAGGAAAAACGATTTTTATGATAATGGCTATTGATTGAGACTTAGGTGTGTCATTTTGAATACACACTGGGCATTGCTCTAGTAGCATGTAAGTCCGATATTCCTCCATTCTGGTAACGTGAGATGACCCCTACTCTGGTAGCCTTGGTTACCTACCACCTGTGAATCCTAATCAATGGTTGTGCCACGTGTATTTGGTGGCTCTGCCACATGCGAATTTTATTTAGTGGCCATGCCACGTGCATTATTATTGCAGTGATTTTTATCACATTTTAAAGAGAAAAGTCATTATCGCATCTTGATTTCTACATGCTTGTAACCTTGAATTAATCCATTTATTATCATGTTTTTACATGGGCTTTGAGACGATGTTTTAACTATTCATGCTACCTTTTCCACTGAGTTTATTGAGTTTATCATGTAAAACAAAATGATTGTGCTGTGCAAATCATTTTCTTATTAATGAATCCCTTATCCTCTTACTGAGCGATTTAGAAGCTCACCCTGTTTTACCTTTTCCCCAGATTTCTTCAAGTGAAAATGTTTTCCCTGCGACGTACGGAGTAGTGACTAGTGGAGGACTTGAGCTCCAAGCCATATATTGCATTTTGAGCTATCGTTTATCTTTTCATGTACCCAGACCATTATTGTAATTACAGACACTTGATGTACAACATTGTATGGTATGTAATAGGATTAATTAACTTGGGATTGAGTAATATAAATGATATGATATATACTATTTAATAATGAGATCCTGAGGCATGATATGTATGATGATGTTTGACACTGTACAGGAATGCACCCTTAATTGTGATTTGAATTTAAAAAGTTTTAAATTTGCCCTATTTTTCGCGCTTTCGGGGTGTGACAGTTTGTGGAGGGGGTTTTCGGGATTGGCTGCTCCGTTGACACGCCTCATTCAGAAGAGTGTTGCATTTGAGTGGGACGATAGATATGAGGAGAGTTTTTAGGAGCTGAAGCATCGATTGATCACTGGTCTGATTCTCACCATTCCTACTAGCTCAAGAGGTTTTTCTGTTTACACGGATGCTTCTTACCAAGGATTGGGTTGTATATTGATACAGGACGGGAAGGTAGTCGCTTATGGATCCGGGCAACTGAAGGATCATGAGAGGAACTACCCGACCCATGACTTAGAGTGGGCGGCCGTAGTGTTTACATTGAAGATATGGTGCCACTATCTGTATGGTGAGAAATTCCAGGTATTTATCGACCACAAAAGCCTCAAGTATCTGTTCTCGCAGAAGGAATTGAACATGAGACAGAGAAGGTGGCTTGAGCTTATGAAAGATTACCATTGTGAGATCCTATACCACTCGGGTAAGACGAATGTAGTGGCTGATGCGTTGAGCAGGAAGCATTTCGGGTTGGTTTCTTATATGATGGTACGGGAACATGATTTATTAGTGCAATTTACGGGCCTCAGTTTGGATGTGACCCCGCCTGATACTGATAGTGGTTATATGATTGCTAGCCTGCGGTTAGAGCCGGGTTTGATGGAGCGGATCCGATAGGCTCAACGTGATGATCAGCAGTGTATTAAGATAGTCAGACAGATGCAGAAGGGTATTGAGATTAAGTTTGAGTTGAGTTCGGATGGATTACTGGGGTTCTGAGACAAGATATGTGTTCCCGAGAATCCTGAGATCAGGAGGTTAATCTTGACAGAGGCTCATTCATCGAGGTATACCTTGCATCCGGGTAGTATAAAGATGTATCAGAATCTCCGAAAGGTATACTGGTGGTCGGGGATGAAGAGAGATATAGCATAGTTTGTTGCGAGATGTCTCGTCTGTCAGCAGGTGCCTGCAGGGTTATTGCAGCCTTTACCTATACCGACTTGGAAATGGGAGCATGTCACCATGGACTTTGCGATAGGTTTATCGAGGACTCGTAGACGGAATGATGCCATATGGGTGATAGTTGACAGATTGACGAAGTCGGCACATTTTCTAGCTATAAGAGCAACCAATACTCTGAGTAGATTGGCGGAGTTATATGTGCGCCAGATTGTGAGACTGCATGGTGTCCTAGTGAGTATTGTGTCGAATAGGGATTCCCACTTCACTTCTCATTTCTAGAAACACTTTCAGGAAGTTATGGGGACCCAGTTGAGATTTAGTACAGCTTTCCATCCTCAGACAGATAGGCAGTCAGAGAGGACTTTACAAACCCTCGAGGATATGTTGAGAGCTTGTGTACTTGATTTTAGAGGCTCTTGGGATGATCACCTACCACTCACAGAGTTCGCTTACAATAACAGTTATCATTCGAGTATCGGGATGACATCATATGAAGCATTATATGGTCATAGATATCGTTCTCCTGTAGGATGGGAGGAGGTTGGTGACAGGCAGATATTCGCTCCCGATTTGGTACGTCAGGCCTCTGAGGATGTCTAATTGATTTGTGAGAGGTTGAGGACAGCTCAGAGTCGACAGAAGAGTTATGCTGACAGGAGATGTAGACCGTTGGAGTTTACAGCAGGGGAGTCAGTATTTTTGAAGGTTTCTCCTTCCAAGGGTATTACGAGATTCAAAAAGAGAGGGAAATTGAGCTCTCTCTTCATAGAACCTTTTGAGATACTCGAGAGAGTGGGAGATCGAGCTTATAGGCTAGCGTTGCCACCAGAGCTAGCGAATGTCCATAACGTCTTCCACGTCTCCATGCTTCGGAAGTATCAACCGGATCCGTCACATGTGATCAGATACGAGCCACTGGAGCTCTGTGAGAGTATGTCCTATGTTGAGAGATCGATCCAGATTGTGGATAAGAAGGAGAAGATATTGAGATCGAAGACGATTCCCCTGGTGAAAGTACTGTGGCAGCATCACACTCCGGAGGAAGCGACTTAGGAGTTAGAGAGTTTGATGAAAGAGAAGTACTTGGAGTTGTTCAGAGACTGATTTGATTCCAATTTGGAGGACCAAATTTTTTTAGTGGGGAAGATTATGTAAAACCCACTTTTTAAGTACTTGTTGATGTATTTCCTTATGATTCATGTGATGTACACTTCCACATATTGATTGAATCATAAGAAGAGCTTTGACTGAATTAAATTTGAAAATAGAATAAAACGAAATATCGGTGAATGTGTGAAGTAGCCAAATAAGGGCCGAGATGGCCATAGGCCAAGCGAAAGGGATCGAAATCTAGTTGACGAAAAATAAGAAATTAAAAAAACCAAAGATAGTGGGAGGGATCGAAATCTAGTTGACGAAAAATAAGAAATTAAAAAAACCAAAGATAGTGGGTGTATGAAGGAAAGTTTGGTTAAATTGATTCTGAGCAAGTGCAGGGGTAAAATGGTCAAAAGATCGAAGTCCGGTATAAATTCGAGAAGAAAATTTCATTAAAAATATGGAATTGAGAAATCTTGATCCATAATGAGGAAATTATTAAATTTCGAGTCCAACTGATCAAAATCTGAAATTATTAAGATTTACCGAAAATTCACTCGGGACAATATCCCGAAAATACGAAGAAAATATACTGAAAAAATGGTTAAAATAAAATAAATAAATAAAATTAATTAATTTAAATAAAATATAATATTTGTTGTTGATATTTTGGGAATTTATAGTATTTTAATGATTATAATAATAATAAAATAAATTGTAAATAATAAAAAAAGAAAGAAATCAAAATCTGGTCAAGGAGAGAGAAAAACCAAAGAAACCGAAAATGAAAAACGGACCGCTCATGACCCAACTTCGACGAAGCACCGGCGATCGACGAGACCAGTCGAGGGCCGAAGGAGGAAGAGGACAACCCGGCGAATCCATTGGCACCGGCGACGCCGCTGACGATGGCTGATTTCGGCGAATCGACGAACGAAAAACCGAGAGGAAAATTGAGTCGGTTCCGATGATCCATGTTGAATCAGCTCCGATTCGACCCAACCGAGAGACCCCCTAGTCGAGGTGGTTCTTTTGAGACCAGTAGTGGCCGACGAAACGGCTGAAAACGTCGGCGACGGTGAGAGGAGCAAAACGGCACCGTAGCTGGAAAGGGAGAAAAAGAAAAAGAACAAAAAGAAAAGAAAAGAAAAAAGGGGAAAAAAGGAAAGAAAATTACCGGGGATGACTCGAGATTCGGGTAAGTCGACCAATGGTCGAGATTGAGTTACGGGTAAATTTCGAAAATAAATTTAATATTTTATTTAATGAAAATTAACCCGGATTAATCTAATGGTGCAGTTCTACGATAGAGCCCGAACGAGAGCTGATTGAACTCCAATTTTTGTACCCCGCATAGTATTGGGTAAGTACATTTTAATTACGATAATTTGAGTCCTTAATGCAGAGTTAAGATTATTTTACGGATTTTACGGATCAAATTCTGCATAAAATAAATTATATTTGGAATTAATTATCGTAAATGATATACGGGCTATCCAAAGAGTTTGAAACGTAGCCCGATGAGTATTGGTAAGCCAAATGAGCCTAATAGACCTGAAGAATGGATCTAATAAGTGGAAATGGGCTAGAAATGGGTCGAGACCCATTAAGGTGTAATCGGGCCCAATAAAGTAAAACAGACCCAGTGCGTTAGATTCGATTAGTAAAAGTGAAATACTGATAAATATATTAGAACTGACCCAAATACATGATTATATCCTGCTCCGTAGACTTGGTCTGGGGCGAATTTGGACTGAGAGACCTGGTATTATCGAGACGGGATAAGCTTGCGAGTGATTCCAGGTAATTGAATTTTACGGACTGGTAGATGTAACTTTACGCAATTTCGACATCATTTATATTTTCTAAAATTTTCTGAAGGGTCCAGATTTAAGATAAGAATTTTAGTGCCCTGGATGGGCAAATGACCAAAATACCCTTGTGATTGGTAAAATTTTTAAATTTAGGAAAAGTTGGGAGGAGCAAGAACAAAAGGTTCCTGTTTGTTTTTGAGGTGTTTTGACACGTGCATGAATAGGCTGACTAGCTTATAAATAAAAATGCACAACATTTCATATTTTCAACAATGAGATTTCTTTTGAAAATTGTTTTGAGATAACAGAGCCGCCTACGTGATTTTATAGAAATGTGACGTGCTAGAGCTCAGCTCGCACGAGTTTTGATTTGTGTGATGATTAGTTCTAGAGCAAGAGCTCGCACTAGAGTTTTATATGCATTGGTGTTGGATTCTAACTCGCACAAAATTTTCATATGATTTTCGTGACAGGGTGCTGGAGTCTAACTCGCACCAGATTTTTAATTGATTTTTATGAAACGCGTGCTGGAGCTTAGCTCGCACGAGATTTTCCTTGATTTTATGAGAGTGATGGAGCATTGCTCGCACTAGTTTTATGAAAACATGTGATGAGCCGTGCTCGGAGCGTCGGGTAAACTATGTGTCGCACCGATTAAATAGACTCGCACGTGCGTTTTGAGAGAGGGCACGAGTATGGATATGAGATTTGGTCCACGGAGTACGTTGTACCGTGCAAGTAGCATGGAGTACGTTGTACCGTGCTGGGATTGATTATGTGATATCTTCGGATGTGAGTGGCATCTTCGGATGCGATTTATCGGGCAGGACCGACGGGATGGACTGACCCACCTCCCGGGGAGGTTCCCGATAGTGGTGAGACCCCGCACACAGGATCCGTGTAGCAGTGGGATCACGAGGATATGACCATAATCCTAGTTATTTGCCTGATATATATATATATATATATATATATATTGCCTAGTCTCGCATGTTGATTTTTTTGAAAAACATGTTTTGTGAATTTTTGTGTGAGTCTGGATCACCCGAGGGAGGGGTTGAGTCCTGACTGAGATGTGATTTTGATGAGAATGAAACTGGGATTTAAACTCTCACATGTTACTATTGCTTTGAAAAGCATATGACTACATGATTTTGTGTGAGTCAAGGACACCCGAGGGAGGGGTTGAGTCCTGGCTGTGTTGTGAAAATTTTAACGGGAATGAAATGATTTAAATAGATTTGCATGTTGAGTTTTCCATGCTTTTGAAATCCATATGTGAAACTGTTTTACATGACATCATGAATTATAGTATCTGTTTTGAAATGTGTGGAGAAAGTGTGGTTTATGCTTGGCACCACGTTCATGTAGGTTGTATGGTTACCTACTTGTTCGTAGGATTGCCTTACTGAGCTTGATGTGTTAACTCCTTTCATTTTCTCACACAGGTCATTTCCAGTAGATTTTGAGACGATTGAGTACTGCATTCCAGTTATCCGCTGCTGTCCATCACTTGAGGTATATACATGTTATATATTTTGTATCTAAATAACATAAGCACAGTACTATATTTTGTATTAACATTGGGATGTATAGACTGAGTACATATTGTAAAGAAATGAAAAGAAATTAGTGCATAACGTATGAGTTTATATTTAATTTAAATTGTGCACTATCTGTAAAAGGTATAGTGATGATATGAGTATTGACACACAGCTTAATTATTGGTTATGATTGGTTACGATTGGTTACGATCAAAGGTCAAGTAAGTATAAAAAAAAATAAAAAATTTACTCTGATTTTTAGATAATTTTGAATCGTGACAGTTTTAATCCTTCCGTCACAAATTCTATCAATTCAACATTAAATACCAATGGTCATCACGTGTAAACACACTTGGCGCCAGTTAACAAGTGATCTATAAATTTCCTTTTAAAATAAAAAGTACATATTTTTCCTAATAAAAATATAATATCCAATAAAAAAGGGGAAATAAAAAAAAGGGAGGGAAATGAAATATCGAAAACTAAAAATGAAAAAGAGGAAAGTTTTCTTAGTGGTGTTTTTTACCTTTTCATTCTCTTTCCCTTTGATTTTCAGAACATTACTAAAACTTTTGTTTTTCTTTAAAACAAAGTGAAACCCAGTAGTTTGGCTTCTTCTCTCTTCGTTTCTTCATATATTCACAGAATTGAAAACAACTCTTCCCTCTTTCCTCTCACAATTTCAATTGCCCCTCTTAAGCATCAGTCGAACCTTCACTCCCATGCTATAGCCACTTTCTCTGATCGCCACTACCTACAGTCACCGACGAACTCCAACTCAGCTCTCTAAGAATGGCCTAAAATTTAGCAGGCCCAAAAGGCTTGAAGCAAAATTTTGAAAAGATAACTTCTCTCTTTTTGTTTTCTTTTGCGGCTATTTTTTGGTTTATTTTTCTATTGTGTTTTGTTTGTAATTCTAGATTTTCTTGTCTAGGCTATTTGGGGTGGATATTGGATTTGGCTTAAACTTCTGCTATTTGTGATGGAGGAGTGTTAAATTATCTGTTTCTGGTTGTGTTTGGGTTTAGGAGATTTTTGAGTTACTGACTAGCTGTCCGATTAGTGGGGGTGTTCTGGTCGAGGTTACAGTGTAGGGAGTGGATTCCAATTGATTGAGGAACAATTAGAGATTGGCTTCCTAAGCATTTTGGGTATTAAGCAAGGATGAAGGTGGATGTTGAGGTCAGGATTGGTGGTGAGGCTTTTGCTTTCTTTTGGCTGTGTAAGGTTTCGGTTCAAGATTGTAAAGGCTTAAATGGGCAAAATTTTTGGACAAGGTTAGTGAAGATCAGGTGCTGGTAGTGGTGAGAGGTCGATAACGATAGGTAGTTCTTTTGGGTATTAGGTGTTTTGGCTTAACACTGAATTTTTGTTGGGTATTTTTATTAAAATATATAATTTTTTTATTTTAAAAAGAAATATACGGATCACTTACCAGCTAGCTCAATGTGTGCTTACACTTGGCGTTACCTAGAATTTAACGTTGAATTAGATGGAATATATTACGGAAGGACTAAAATAAGTTGCATTTTTTTAATTTTAGAGATTAATAAATGATTTTTAAAAATTTATGAATCAATTTAAAAAATCGTGTAAACTTCAGGACCATTTATGATACTTACTCTAATAATAATTACGCACCAATTAATTCTTGTAAATAGCTTTTAAGTATATTTTTACGTTTTAAGTTTTAATTTGTTTATTGTAATTTTGTCAAATTTTTAATTTGACTTAAGTATCGAAGTATAAGTGTAAGAGAAAATTTTTCTGTTTTTCTGATCATTTTCTTTCTTATAGAGTTTTTGAAAATATGTTTGCACGAAGATTAAAGTTCCTACGTCATCATAAATTTATTGTTGTGAATGAGCAAATACAGAAACAAAATATTTTCTTGAAAATATTATGCTTGATAGCTCATTTTAAACATGATCTTATATTTTTAATAAAATAAAATATTTAAATTTTATTTTAGGTACCCTCTCAAATAATAAATTAATTAATAAAAAAGTTTCATAAATATGTATAATGAGGTATTAGATGTTCATAAATTGAAAATATATGTACATTTAGTAAGGAAAATATATATAATGAGTTTGAAATATATAACATTAATAAAATATATTTCTTATATCAATTAATAGACATAAGGTTTAACTTTCATTAATATCCATTCATAATCAATTAAATGTATATATTTATTTATCAATGTACATATTAGAGGTGATCATGGGTAGGCTGGAGCTGGGTTTGGGTCGAGCTTATGTTATATAATACTAGCTTATATATAAGCCCAAACTCGGCTCAATCCGTAAATTCGAGTTTGACTTTTGGTTCAGGCCCTTTCTTATATTACAATATAAGCTCGAGCTCGGCTTGATTTTTTTGTATTTTAATTTTTTTATTTATTTGTTTTTTATTCTTTCAGTCCTTTTGAAGTTTAATTTGTTTTGTCAAAATTTGCATATAAATTTTTATATTAAATATATATAATCATATTTATTAATCAATAATGTTTTTATTTAAATATAATTACATTATACTTCGAAGGGTCAAGCCCAAGCCCGACACGAATTTTGATCGGGCTTAAACCTTTTACCCAAACCCGTTAATTGCATCCAGTATTTTTGTCCAAACCCAAACAATTATCGAGTGGGCCTTCAGGCTTGGGTCGGGTAGCCAAGCCCTTGAGCAGGTCTAGTACATATATTATGTCTATTATATACATGTGATTGTAGTTGTACTTTTATACTATTAGATATTAGACTTAAAATATTTAATTAAATTTTCATTTTCTTAATAATTGTACACATTTTATTTTTCAATTAATAATTTCATCATAACACCTAAATAAAAAGTTTTTGTAAGTTGCTTTCTAGTAACAACTAACTATGCTAGATCCCTTTGTCAATTTAGCAGCATTACACTTCGCCATCAAACGCGTGTCATTGTACTGCAAGGTTGATCGCTAGAATTCCACAATCTTTTTAGTGTTGGACCAAATCATGTATTTTGTACGAATAATATAGTTAAGTTTGCTAATTTTTAGATTTAAAAAATGAAGTTGAATCAGAAATTTAATATAAATTATCTCATAAAATATTGATAAGGGACAAATCAACTAAGGGGTTTTTTTCTCCTTCACCTCGGATAGTGACCCAAGGATTGGGCACCCACATCATCCCTCAGAGCGCATGCTCGATTCAGCGTGGCTCATCATCGCCTGCTAATATGCGTGACTAGTTCAACGTGACCAGCTCAGCTCATGAGGCGTTAACTTACCTTGCCATGTCTAATCACCTTAGGGGTGCGTTTGGTTCGGGAAAAAAAATTATATTTTATCCAGGAAAAAAATTTTAAGGGGTAAATTTTAGGGAAAAAAATTACTTTAGATCCAAAAAAAAAAATTTTTGACTCAGGTAATCTAAAAATACCACATGATTCGAAGGTAATCATTTTACCCCAGATTTTCCCAAAATTGAGCACTGTAGGTAAAATAAAATGACTGACAAAGAAAAAAAGAAACGAACCAAACAGGGGAATTGAATGACGGAAAAAAAAATTACCGGGGGAAAAAAAAATTACCCCCAACCAAACGCCCCCTAAGGTTAAAAACCCATCATGGGACTAAGCAAGGAAAGAGGAGGTCAAAGCGTAACAAGGAAGCTACTATGCAGATGTCACGATGACAAGTTCAAAGGGTATTATCCGTAAATGCACGGATCGTATAAGTAATAATAGGATTTGAGTCCCGAGTTATCGTCTCACAGAGAAGTTAATCAGCCTAATTAACTATCGGTTAATCTTACCCTAAGTATATCCTACTAAATTATGAGGTTGCAAGGGGTGATCTACTAGGCTAATTAAACTTACTGAAAACAATAAATATTAAAAAATAAAGAAAATAAAACTGAACTAAAATTTGCTTACTGAACTCCGAGCAATTAAAGAAAATACCTACAAAAGAAAATTAAAACAATTAAAATTAATTAACGCAATTAAAATAAAATGTAAATATGAAAATAAAGAAATAAAATTAAACTAAACTAAAATTTAAACAAAGTTAAAATGCATGTAAGTAAACTAATTAAAACGCAATTTAAAGTAAACTAAAGTTTAATGAAAATAAAGACTAAATTAAAAAATGCTTGAATTAATTTCTAAATGCAACTAAACTAAAATAAAATCCTAAAACATTTATATAAAATTAATTACTAACTAAAAATTAACACTACAAATTAAATTAACATGCAAAAGTATTAAAACTAACTTATCATTTTAATTGACTCAACTAACTAACTAACAACTAACAAAAGCATGAAAATACTAAAAATGCATTAAACTATAGTAACATGATTAAAATGACATGGCCAAACATGGCCTTAACAAATTGCAAAACAAAGTGATCCCGAGCATGTCACTGTTTACTGTCTTCATTGCTTGTCCAACATTTCCAGGTGCTGCTGCTGTCCACTTACTACTGCAGTTCGTCCTCTGCTCCAGGTGTGCTCTCGGTCTTCTGCATCTGGTCTGTCCCTGCTGCTGCTCTTGGCTACTGTCCTGGTACTGCCATCTGCTGTAGGTGCTATCCCAGGATGCTGGTCTGTTTTTGTCCGACTGCTCCTGCACCCAGATGTTGCTCACAATTCTGTACTGCGCTGCCATGGCCACACTGCCCAGCTGCTGTCTAGGTGCTGCACACGTCCTAGCCACACAACACCACACTATCTCGGCAGGCTAACACATCAGAAACTGGGCATGGATCGCCATACAGCAGCGGTCACAACCCGTTCAGCCTTTAACCAGTCCAGCCTCTAGTAACAAGGTGACAGCAGTGAATGGAAACAGTGAGAGTGGCCACGCAGCAGCAAGCTCTCACACTTCAGCCTTCTGCTGAGCAGCACATTATCCTTATATAACCTTCAGCAATGCAGAACAAAAACACAAGCAGAAGGTAGAACTTGTAGGCTAAAACCAGTGAATGAAAAACACAAAAAAAAAATGACTGAGACCGAGAGTTAAAGAAACAAACAAAGATGAACAGTAGATGAAACTTTAAAACAGAGTAAAGCAGAAGATGATTTCTAGCTCTGTTCAATGCCTCGGTACCATCCATCTTTGCTATAACTTGACACCAAACGGTAGCAAACTAACCGGCTTCAGCAGCTAACACATCTATATCTACTGCTTCCTCATGTCACTCAGCTTACCCAAAAATAAAAATAACTGACAATACACCGACTGGGAACTTTAAAGGTAATGAAATAAACACATCTGCAGGGGAAGAAAATAAACAGAGACTAAGCTAATAAAGACATTGTTGCGTCCCTTAGCCTTGAACCGATCATCCATGCTTAAACCCAACCAAACCAGCAAAATCCGAATGAACAGTAGAAAATCAAAAGCTTAAAACCAACGTAATAAGCAACCTGAGAGTAACAATTATAGAAAAATAAAGCTTTTCATGAAAACCCGAGCATAAAAATAAAGGATTGCAATATTATCAAAACAAAGAAGAAGAGACATAGAAATGGAAACTATTCATTAATGTAAAGATATCAAAGAACTAGAAAAGAACAAAAAATTTTCATGAAAATGAAAATTGATATGAATAGTAAAAAATGATGGCTAACGGGAAAATAAAAACTATTCTAAAACTATTATACCCTAATTTTAGATCTACTCCTAAATTACTTCTATTCTAACCTAGGCTCCCCTTTTTCAATTGCCATCATATTCTATTTATACACACACTTAGGGGTACAATTGTAATAATTTTTTTCTAGATGAGTTGGCATTGTTTGGCCACTTGTTTTCAAGCCATTGGCTCCTTGAAAAATAATATTTCCATGTCATCTGTCTTTTTGTCCAATTGGATGTGCTAAGCTCGTGTTGTCCGCGTGGTTCAATCTTGATTTTAGCTCAATTCCAGTCCATTTTGTATCGAAATATTCAAAATTCATCTGGATTTAATTTATCTGTAAACATGAGAATTTTAATTAAATAAAGGGGATAATTAACAAAATAAATTGGGGATTTAAATAATTAATTAGGAAATTAAGCACAAATAATTTTAAAAATATAGAATTATCACACGATCCGAATGACGAGAATTTTTATTAATTTATTGCGGAAGTACGAAAATTTGGGCTAATTTTTTTCATTTTTCTTTTAACACTTGTTTGTCATGGGAGTGCAGACTTACAATATTTCTAGGGCTTAAACTACCTAGCTTGGTTTAAGATTTTGAACCTAAGGTCCCAGTCTAATTTCTTATTAACTTTCATAATCATGTTTTAATTCAATACACTTCCCGACACATGCACTAAATGGTAACTGTCTGAAAATAAATACAATTAAACAGTATAAATAAACATACCGATATAAGTTGCGAGATCTCGAAACTTTTACTTCAAAGCTGATATGGCATCGATGCTAATACAACTCTAGTTTGAACCTGTGGTGGAAAATAGAGGGGGTGAGCTTTAGGGAAAGCTTAGTAACAAAACTACACAAGCACAGAGATAATAGCATACAAGATACTGAATTTCTAATGCATGTTCAATGCATTCACGTTTGATCATTCTTTCTTATCACTTATTCTAATCATATTTTGAAACTTATCGAAAATTACACTTTTCCTGGATTTTATGAACTATAATATTATCTAGAGGCTATCAAGTCTTTCAAGCAGAGAGATATTTTGAAATACCTCAATTGGCCATCAAACCTAACAACCCGAAACTGAATGTACCCATAGGGGTTCAAGATTCGAAATATAGTTGAATGCAGAAAACTAAAGTTTAATACAATCCAAGCGTGTAAGCTCTTCCCTCTTGAAATTACTCATATCCATATTCATCCTTAAAACACAACCATTTTTCGAAATCACATTACATAATCCGAGACATATCACATATCGAAATATATTCATATGTCAAAAACATCTCTTATTCAAAACATAACTTGTATTCGAAGCTTATCGCACATCAAAGCATGTCTTATTTCAAAATATAATCTATATCGAAACATCTTCTTTATTCGGAACAGGTCTCACATCCAAAATATATTCATATTCGAAATATATTCCTTATCCGAAACACATTTCATATTCGAAGCATATTTCTTATCTGAAATATATCACATTGAAATATATTCATATATTCGAAACATATTTCATATTCCAAAACCCTCTTCATAGCTCGAAACATTATTCTTATTCCAAAACATACTTCACAATTCAAAACGTATTTTTGCTAACTATTCTAACCCATTAGCAGGGACACTGCTGTCTATTATATCCAATCAACTGGGACTACATCACTAACTATTATCATCCTCGTTAGTAGAGGCCACAACATATGTATTTCATATCATTTGATATGTTCTGTGTACTATGCTCATGTTTGTAAAACATTTTCAAAAACATATTTCATACTTCAAAATATTTTTCACATTTCAAGATACTTTTCACATTTTAAAACACATTTCAATACTTATTTCAAAATCTGAAACTGTAAAGACCCAAATTTACTAACTTTTCGGTTGAGCTATAAGTCGATATTAGGTCAAAACAATTCTCAATCTGACAAATTTTTCTTTCTTAGTAACAAATTTAAGCAAAATATGTTTACATTTCCCATACACATCTCATATACATTACTGTACTTATAAAAATTTTAGATACAAAAGAATTTCTTACAACTGGGTATACTTTTAACGCAGAAAGATACTCAGCGGAACCATAGCTGTGCGACATGCCTTACTAACGGAAGCGTCTAACTTACTGTTGGGACTCTGTGGAGGAAAGTAGGGAGTGAGCTTAACGCGCTCAGTAAGAAATTTATGTAAGCAGTAGACAACCATACTATCTACATACTTATAATGTATGCCATGATCAATTCTAAAATACTGTAAAACACTTGCATAAATTTAATTCATTAATACTGAAAATGATTCGCAATCGATGCACTTTCTTTGAAAAACACTTTCAGTCACACTCCATTTGTGGTATTATACTTTACCATATGTAAAACATATGCATTCAATATGGTCGGTACGATAAAAATATTTACTGTTCAATCAATGCAGTAAAATTCTTGAATTTGTTTCTTTAAAACGATTCATTCAATCAGTAAACAGTTCAATTCACTTTTCTTTCTATCAATAAACAATTCAGTTCGCTGAGACTACGCTGGGATCCAATCAGTAATAGTACAGTTGACATATAATCATAGTCAGTGACCTCACGCCTCACGGGCCAAGTGTGCGTGAGAGTCATACGCCTCAGGGGGGATGGGTCAGTCTAGCTCGTTGACCAGTCAGTACAATACAGTTCAGTTCTGTTTTGTAGTTCGAAGACTCAATACACGGTGCAACGTACTTCATGTGCGTCCACACGGTACAACATACTCTGTGGACCCTAATACAATACAATACAATACAATATGACTAAGGGTACTGAATAATCTCAAGGATTTACCCCCCGAGCATCAATCTCAACTATCACCTTAGTCTCAAAATCCAGTGCGAGCAGGTCAGTGCAAGATCACACAACAATACACGATGGCACCAACACGATTTTTCTCATAAATCATATAAAAATCTCGTGCGATTCGGACCATTCGACACAGTCTATAAGCGTTTAAGCACGTCTCGTTAGTGCAAGTTAGGCCGTACGACACACAGTCAGCATGCGCCCAAGCACATCTTGTCAGTGCAAGTTGGTCTGTGCGATACAGGCAGCACGTGCTCAAGCATGTCTCGTCAATGCAAGTTAGGTCGTGCGACACACAGTCAGCACACGCTCAAGCACATCTCGTCAGTATGAGTCGGTCCATGCGATACAGTTAGCATGCACTCCAGCACCGTTTCATTCGAAAATCGGATATGTGATTCAATTCTTTCAAAAATAATATAGAAACCAATGTTCTGTACAAAAACAGTGCATAAACGATATGTTAGTGGAGACTTCCTGGGAGGTCACCCATCATGGAATTTCTCCCACTCGAGCACACATAACTTCGTAAAACGTGCTATTTTATGCAAATGGTAAAAATAATAGCCGACCTATCCATATACCGTGGGAAACAGTATTCAACGATGAAAACACTAAAAACATGCAATTTATGCATTTATGATTTTTCCAACACTTTACGGTACGATTCAGTCTATTGGTAGGGGTAATATAGAAAATTTTATCTCTACGGTATCTATTTCGCTACTCGAAATCATAAAATACGTACAGTTATCTCTAAAACCTGCATAAATTTCTTACCACGGTGTCTGTCCGTAGTCCTCGATTGTCTCAACGTAGAGAGTCAGCGAATCCGATCCACTCGGGTTATTTCCACCAAAACCCCTTTTTTTCCCGAGTTTCCAAACTCTTAGTACACTTGTCTTATTTTTCTTCAATTTTTTTCTCCTATTCTAATATATATATATACATATATTACTCCTTTTTCCTTTTTTTCCTTCTCGCCTTTTCTTATTTTCTTTCTCTTCTTTCTTTCTTCCTCGCACCTATTGTTCATACACCTCTTCCCTCTCTGTTTCCTCACTTTTCCATCTCACCGTCCTTTCCACCGCTTCCTATGGTCTCCGACACCACCGTCATCACCCCCACATCGTCGGCCATCTTCACCACCTCTTTGCCAGCGCCGATAGCACCGAACAACAAGCTTCCAATTTTCCAGCCTGCCATCACTAACTTCTTCAGCTTGCTTCTACCTCTGTATGGTGTCTGCCATTGTATACTCTCGGTTCTCCACCGTTCTCGGCCACCATGCATAGGACTTCACCTACCTCCATCATCATCATCCTCTTTTTAGCTTTGTCCATCACTTCTCCGGGGAGGAGCTCTTCTGTTCCCTCCGTTTTTAGTTTCCAATCTAGCCTCCTCTGTTATCGTCTCTCACGCATCTCAGTTCGGCTTCACCTCTGTTTCAGCACCGGTTCATGCCTCTCATTCTCTGTTCGGTCTGGCTCCTCACTGGTTGTCATTTTTAGCCACAACAGCTCTCACAATTTCATTGCCCAGTCGCAACTCTCGACTTCAGATTTTGTTCACGCTTTCTGCTCCAGTTCAGTAGGCCCGAGGATGAACTCAGTCTCTTTCGCTTGACTCCCCTATTCGGCCACCATCCTCACAACGCTGCCAGTTTACCAGGCTCCAAGAAGGCCAAGGCAACCCCTGTTTCAGTTTCAATTCTTCCACAGCAAAGCGATTTTCCTTTTAAACTTCTACTATTAGCTTCTTATTCTATTTTTATCTTCCTCTTCTCGGTTCAATATGTAATTTCGATATATATTATCATCCTTCTACAATGGTAATCCAATTTTCCTTCTCGGCTCTATACCTTCTGCTGCAAGTCCTTACTTACTCGGTTCAGTCTCATATATATTTATACATATTTATTTTTTTTGACCATCAACCACTCCTGTTCTATATTATTTCCCTTAGCAAAGCTCTTCTTGCTTTCCATTAATTCCTCCTGACACTTACTGTTGTACAGCAGTCTCCCATGCTTCGATTTCCTCCAGTTTTAGTTGTAGTTTCCTCGGGTTTGCCTATATATATACACTACTCCTCTGCCATGGCCATCTTTTGGTTAACTTTTGTCCTTGTCTTATTACCAATTCCACTTCTTACTCCCCTCTTTAATAGGTATTGACATATATACATACATATATATATGTTTACATATGCCCATACACTTAATTTAAATTATGGATATAATATCATATACTCACATGTACCTATATTAATATATATATATATATAGATAGACATCTATATAACTTACACACACCTATATTTATTTATTTTTAGGACTAAGGTATTTTGATTAAATTTATTCTTCCAAATCTCTTATGCCACCATTAAATTTCCAATTTATTCTCCTGTAACGTACTCATCCTCGACTCCGTTTTATCTAATTACTGTACAAAATTAACATGTGATTTACATAAACACATTTCAAATGAATATTATTTTAACATGTGATCAGGAAAATATTGGAATCTCGAAATGCATAACCATTAGTAACTATTATAACACGTTAGCAGGGTCTGAAATTGCCAACCATTATATACCTCATTAGAAGGGGCCGGAACATTGCTAACTATTATATACCCCATTAGCGAGGGCCGAAACATTGCTAACTTTTATATACCCCATTAGTAAGGACAGTGACATTGCTATCTATTATATACCCCATTGGAACATTGCTATTTATATCGCCAATAGCAGGCTACATCATTGTTAACTATTATATACCCCGTTAGTAAGGGCTAAAAAAAGGGTCATGGCTAACTATTATCACCTGTCAGCTAAGGCAAAACATTTAGCTGTAAAAGCTATCAGAATGGATGTTTTGAAATCAGTTGTAACCATAATATGGATAAAAGCAGAGTTAGCTTAAATCCAAAACATAGAGACGTATGTCTCACATACTTTCAAAACTTGCCATAAGTGAGATTTTAAAGCTTCTTTAATGCATGTATAAACCAATGCAAGCTTTCTAAATCCCAAATTAATAATATGCATCAAGATGCAAATGTAATGCAAAACAAGGTTCATATAAGAATATATCATTTTTGACAATTTTATTGTCGATATTTTTTACATACTTATAACACTTAGGATCCTTGAACATCATTTAATTCTTATTCTAGGACCCGACTAATCTGTACGATGCTACCTCGCATCAAAGAAATGAATTTATACCTTAAGACGCTACTTTGCAGCTCAAGGATCACTTATTTATTTGATATTCTTATCCAAATAAATCAATCTTTCCATAAATCAAAATTTCAAATGTTTCGTCAATCACTAGTACCTATACATAGTCCTTGAACATTCTTCAAATTATGTTCTAGGACTCATTTTATTCCACGCAGCTATAGAATTAACTTATACCTTAAGGTGCTACTTTGCTCCTTAATGATCACTTATCGATTTCATATTCTTATCGATAATCCAATCACATGTTTATTTTTTTAACACTTATAATCCTCAAACATTATCTAATTTCTATTCGAGGAATCAAATTTACTTCATATGATGCTACCTTGCAGCTATGGATTTAACTTAGAATTTTCTAAGTTCAGAATTATCCTATATTTTACCTCTTTGCATTCAAAAGGGGAACTACTAACCCGATATCTTATTCAAAATTTTTCTTTACCACTCTAATTTATCGATAATTCATTCAATTTGATTACATATGAAATCCTTAAACATTTCCTAATTTTCGCCTTTATAATTAAATTCATTATTTATGAATTTAATAAGCAGATTTCAGATTTCATACTTAAATTCATTATTTATGAATTTCATTCGTAGCTTATGCAATTTAACTACATAACGTGCAACCTTATATGGTAGTCGATTCTTTGTTTTCTTATTTAAATTCATTAATTATGAATTTAATTGTAGTTCATGCAATTTAATTAAATAAAATGTTATAGCTACTGTAGCAAGTAAGATTTACTTACCTCATATGCTAATACAAGTTGTATCATGTGAGGTTCACTTACTTGAGATACTGTGATGGCATGTAAATCTAGGCTTGGTCGAACTCACGTTTGTCGCCTATTTTCGCGCTACATGTTTATATATTTAAATTGTGTTAGTTTCGGTCAAACATAAATTGAAATAAATTTTTAAAAAATTAAAAAGGTTAAATCTGACCTCTTACAAGTTTTTCCTTAAACTGATGCACTCAAAATTTTTCTCTTTTTTTTTTCTCGCTGAATCGATTCGAACCGATTCAGCTCATTTCTCTTCAACTATACCGGTCCGAATCAGTTCAGCCTTTGCTTTGCCTAATTTGGGCCTTGCCAATTGGTTCCCGCTTCAAGAAGCAACGTGCAGCCACATGATGCATAAGGTTGGCGGTGGCAAGTCTTGGCTGACGAGGATGAGGCTGATTCAGCCTCTTCTCTTAACCGCGTCACTTTCTTTCTCTCCTCGCCGATCTTTGCTTTTTCCACTTCTGCAATCCGGCATCATTAGCTCTCCCCATTCCCTCATCGCCCCATATGGCCGAGCCTTTCTCCCTACTATTCTCTCGTCTCCTCTCCCCTCTTCGGTTGGCTTCCTCAGTTAAAAATAAAGGAAGCTAAAGATGAGTCGGTGGGATATTTCTACCGGTTGAATCTCTCCTCTTTCTTTTTTATTTTTCATTCTTTATATATATATATATTATATTAATATAAAATAACATATAGACAAATATATATCTATTTTATATATTATTATAATGATTATAAAGATAAATATCTACATATTATATATTACATATTATTTATCTATTTCTATATATATTTATTTAATATATATTTTTCCTTTTACAAATATATTATCTCGTATTCTTAAGATAAATTTCCAAAGTAGAAAATTTTGGGTTATCCTAATAGAGGCCTTCTTGGACCACGGGTGACTACCAACGCAGTTACAAGTCAAGCTATATCTACCTATCATGTCTTGATCCCTACTAATCCATGTGGCCTAACCTATCTGACCAGCATGGTCCCATTATATAAGACCTCAGTAAGGGGGTGAGCAACTAATTCCCTCATTCCTCTAATATTCCACCTACGGTTGCCCTCTAACGTCATTCTTGTAATTCCAAGACCCTCATTAGTGCCACATTCAAAACAAACATTTGGTGTGCCTTGTAGGGTTAGCTATCTCTAAAGAAAGAGAAGGCATAGGAGAAAAAATGGGACTTACTTAGAAAGCTCCAATTGCTAGAGATGACCTTGGTTGAAAGGAAGAGAGCAAGAATCGAGAAAAATTGCTTCGAAAAATCTCGATTGTGAATAAAGAAAAAGGACAGAGCTTCCCTTGTTATAACCCAGAAAATGGAAGCTAAGAGCATAGGTACCTATAAGGCTACATCATAAAAGGACCATTGGGTCAACTAAGAATCATCGAGAGCTTAATCGAATCAGCGAATGAGGTAAGGCAACGGTAGAAAGGGCGTGAAAGTCAAGAAGCAGGACTTAAATGCACGCCTACCTCCTCAACCATTCTGACATCTCTTATTCTTTTATCCTTGCCATATTGGATGTGAGGCCGATGTGCGGCATTGCAAGCTGTGAGAGGACGGAACTATAACCCCCAACAGATCTAACAACGTCTAATAACCAAGAGGCCAGCCTTGATGTGTAAATCAACCTAGTCAAGCCGGAATGGTGAGTTCGGACAATTTGAACTAACCTCACAGTGTGGTGTTTTTCGTCAACTAAATGGCCACTATTCAAGCTTCAAGACTAATTCGATAGGGGACCAAAATATGGGGGCAAATCAGCTAAGGGTCATTTTTGTATTTCACCTCAAATAGTGACCCAATGATGGAGGGCCCACATCATCCCATCGAGTGCATGCTCGATTCAACACGACTCCCGTCGCCTATCATTGCGTGTGACTAGCTCAACATGACTAGCTCAGCGCATCAGGCACTGACATGCCTCGCCATGTATAATCACCTTAGGGTTAGAAACCCACCTCAGGGCTAAGCAGGGCTAAAAGAGGTCAAAGCGTAATAAGGAAGCCACTATGCAAAGGCCTACCTAGACCAAGGGTGTCACGACCTCCCCTCTCATGACCTACCAAAATCACCTGAAATTTTTTACATTTTACTTTCCTCTCGTTCTGTCATAACTCAACACCAAACTGTTAGGCTGTGATTCGATATTAGTCACCTCAACCACATTCATTTCATAACAAGCATACATGTCAATACAATTATCCATTGACTGTAACTACTCTTTTCTTAAATGTAAACTCATATACATTAATACAGTACTTGTACATATACATCCCCAACGATACATTCATTTATATAACTCTGCTTTTACATTGTTCAGTACAAAACGATCGGATGTGTATACCTTTCATTAGATGGGTATGCAACGGATAAAGGAATACTAATCCTCAGCTGTGTCCAACTACTGTGAACACTCTGTAGAGAGGGGAAATAAAAAGGGGTGAGCTCACAGCTCAGTAAGGAAATAAGGCAAGCAAGTAGATAATCACACTATCTACAAAATACAATGCTCATGCCTTGAAATCATTTCCTTATCGATTCATATCTAAAGCATGTGTCTTTCTTGAAACATTTATGCAATATATACATATAGATATAAATCATCAGTTATGAAACTGAAAACATACTGGTTTAATAAATCTCAGCAGTTTACGTAAAACATTGCATTTCTCATGTAATTCATATAAATCACATTTTAGCATGCCATTTCAATTAAATCAAAACAATATGGTATATCATCATGTTAAAAACATGAAAATCTGGGTCTCACCCGTCCCTCAGGTTACCCTTTCACAATTCACAAAATCACAAGTTCAGATTATAAAATCATGTGATAATTCAATTAAGAAATTTCAAGTGAATGAAACGAGATAGGCGACTACATGTTCTGAGATTATGATCATAACTCATTTTTTGTGATCTCAGGCTACACAGTACTCGGTGTGCGGGGTCTCACATTTGTTGTAACGGGAGGTGGGTCAAATCCTCTACCGTCAGCTCACAACTCAATCACATCGTGTACTCACGGTACAACGTACTCCATGTGACATACACAGTACAAAGTATTCCATGGACCCAATCCTTATAGTCGGGGTGCTTGCCATAAGTCTTAGCCCTTATATTATGGATATACCTTATAGTCGGGGTGCTTGCCATAAGTCTTAGCCCTCATACTATGGATAATAGTTTCGATAGCCCTCGGCCATATCTCAAAATGTTGCACGTGTGAGCATATAATCGTGCGACACACAGTCAGCACAGGCTCCAAACACGGTTGTTTCATGCTCTCTCTTTCAAAATGTGGTACGTGTGAGTAAACTCCCAACACGACCTCATGCATAAGTCATATAAATCTAGTGCGAGCAATGCTCCCAGCACTATGTCATGTAAAACTGAGTATGAGCAATGCTCCAATACTCTATCATGCATCAATCAATAAAACTGAGTACGAGCAATACTCTCAGTACTCTATCATGCATAAATCGCATAAAAATTAAGTACGAGAATATACTCAAATAATATGTGATGCATATCTTATAAAATCTAGTGCGAGTATTACTCTATTACCAATGGTTTTTACACAAACCTGATAGATGACATATTTCAACTAAAATTTCACACAATCAAATCAAATCGACGCTAAAATGTGCTGTTTTCACATATACATGAAAACATTAGCCAATCTATCAATGCAACTATCAAAACTAGTCACAAACATGCTTCCTAAGCTTTTTATCCTTAATTTGGATAAATCCACAATTTACCTTATCAGTTCCTATCACAACTTTTCTATACACGGGATTTCATATATAGTATAATAATCAAAATTTTATTTGAAATACATGTAGCTATCTCTAGCTACTCACGAAATTCCCTTACCTCTGATCACGTCGCATGATCTCACTTCCTCGGTGCTGCTAAACCGCGCAGTCTGATCAGTTTCCAATATCAACTCCGGAGCTGTTAATGATCATTCACATCAGTATACCTTAATATACTTAGTTTTCACTTGCATGAATCTATATTAATGCAATTAGCCTATTTTTCACTCATTTGGCCTTATTACATCTCATTGGACTTGACTCTCTTTTAAGTCCCTTTCGATTTTACAACTCATTTCTCGAGAACCTATTAAACTCATTCAAGTCTACTGATTCGAATTGAACCGGCATAAATCTCTCATATGCCTCAAATTCATCATTTTCTCTCATTATGGAATTGCACCATATATCTCATATACCTATTTTCATTTCTCATCTATTCCAATACATGTATTTCATAAAGCTATCTTATAATCATACATACATGCTTCTTTCATCCTTAAATCCATGTTTACTCCTCTTTCTCTCATTTTTTTCAAATTCATGACAATTTCTAGGTCATGGACATGATCAATGTGTTTTAAGCAAATCAAACATACACCAATCAACTCACAAAGACACCTATATTAACATATATGAAGTTGATGTTTTGAATTTTTCCTTTTTTTTTTTTTGCCAAATTTGGGAAAATTCACCTTGCTCCTTCAATCCTTGATTCCAACTTCTAGTTTCCAACTATGTTGTTCTACTCTTTACTATGAACAACTTTGCTGAAATGAATCTCACTCAAAACTGCTTGAAAGATAAAGATTTTTGGAGTGGAAAGGTTAGGTTTCACTTTGGTTTTCAATGGGAATTGTTGCTCTGTGAGATCTGAGAATTTCAGACATATTTTATTGATGTAATAATAATTTGAGTATAATTTATTGAGCTAAGTGAATTGTGGGAATTATAATTGGAGATTTATGTGTTAAGTGTGTAAAAAGAGCATGAAGCACGAGGACAGATCGATCTGGGAGAAGGAGAGATCGATCTGGTGAGTTAAAAATGACGAGGAAAGGGAAATTTGAGGAGTAGATCGATCTCCAATGGAAGAGATCGATCTCCTTATGAATCTGTTTGAGAAGGGATCGATCTCATGAGGAAGAGATCGATCTCCAAACGAATCTGTTTGAGAGAAGATCGATCTCATGAGGAGGAGATCGATCTCCAAATGCTTCTGTTTGGGGAGAAGATCGATCTCCTTAGGAGCAGATCGATCTCATAAAGCCATAAAGAGATCGATCTCACCCCTCGACAGATCGATCTCCTAGGCATAAAATTGCCCAGATCGTCCCCAAATTTCAAACACAGATCGATCTCATCAAGAGGCAGATCGATCTCCTACCTCCAGTCTATATAAGGAACCCGTGTTTTCTCTATAATTTCACTTTCTCTCTCTTCCAAAACCTCCATTTTTCCGAAAACCTAGTTTCTCACTCCTCCAAATCCCCCATTTCCGACCGAATCAGCTATTGTGGTAAGAAGGGAAGTTGTTCCTCGTCAAAGGGAGAACAACATACTTGAAAATCGAAGGACGAATCGGATCGAGGCGTGAGTTGTGCGTCTCACAAGCTTTGGGTAATTTCTAAACCTCGATCTTGATATTTGAGCTGATTTTGATGTTATTGGTGGTTGTAATTGTGTTGAAATAGTTGAGAAATGATTAGGGATTGATGAATTTCAATGTGGATAGAGTGATAATGATATTTAGCGATTTTGGTGAATTTAGGAAATTGTGAGCTATAAATGGGAAATATAGACAATGTGGTGAATTAGCATAGATAATTGGTATTAGAGATGTAGAACTTCGAGATATTGGGAATGAGGTTGTAGTTTAGGGTTGAGTTACGAGAAATCAAGAGATTTGAGGTGTTATGAGCAATTATGCTCGATTTTGAGAATTGAGGGTTATGTGATATAGAGTATTGATGTTTTAACATCGTTTGGACAGCTCGGGAGTTCCAGAGTGGAATGCGAGACTAGTCCGTGATACGGGGAAAACGATTGCACTATACGAGGTGCAAAGAGGTAAGGGAAAACTAAACCATTTTGTGTATGTATTTTGATGAATTGTTAGCATGAACCATGATTTGAGAATACAAGCATGTTGGTGTTGTGTAGTGATATAATTGCACACGGTTTTTATAGCCGGTTGGAGCCCATTATTTTATGAGTTTATAAGCTAAGTGTGAAATTGCTTTATAAACCTTTGAGTTGCGTGAAAAGTAAATTGGGCTCCACGTTAAGGCGATATTGAGATTTGAGAAAATGTGTACGTGTTTTGCCGGTTGGAACTCGGTTTTAATATGTTTTGTGTTGAGTACACAAATGTTTTAAATGAGTTTTTAAGAGAAAACCATTATGAGTTCTACGTGAAGGCATAACGTTTTATAAGATAATGGCTAATGAGTGAGACTTAGGCGTGTCATGTTGAATACACATCGGGCCTTGCTCTAGTAGCATATAAGACCGATATAGTGGGATGCCTGGGAACCGACCCAGGGACCACGGGCCTTGCTCTGGTAGCATATAAGACCGATATAGTGGGACGCCTGGGAACCGACCCAGGGACCACAGGCCTTGTTCTGGTAACATATAAGTCCGATTATTCCTCCGCTCTGGTAGCGTTGGGAGGCATTGCTCTGGTAGTATGTAAGACCGAGAGAGTGGGCCGCCTGGGAACCGACCCAGGGACCACGTGTCAGTGTGCATTAGGCGAGGCATTGCTCTGGTAGCAAGTAAGGCCGGGCCTTGTTCTGGTAACATATAAGTCCAATATACTTTGCATATGACCATATTGTCGACGTTCCCTCTATACGAGGATGCCTGGGATGCGCACCCAGAGGAGATACATATTTGATGTGCCATGACGAGTTTTAATCGAGTTTTATTGCCTAGTCTCGTTTTACACATGAGTTGTGTTTTGTGACCTTGTCACGTGTGATTTACTGAGGTGATTTTTATCACGTATTTGAGAACAGCCATTATTGCATATCTTTACACATGCTTGTGAGTGCTCGATGTTGAGCCTTTTATCTTCGTGTTTTCACATGATTTAACGAGTTATGAGATGATGTTTTGAGAACTTTCATGCTACGATTTCAAATGAACTTTATAAACAAATACATATTTGTGATGTGTGAAATGGTTTATATAACTGAGTTCCTTTACCCCCCTTACTGAGCGATTTAAAAGCTCACCCTGTTTTCCTTTCCCCCCCAGAGTTCTTCAAGTGAAAAAGGATCTCCCCGCGGCGTACGGAGTAGTGGCTAGTGGAGGACTTGAGCTCCAGGCCCTATATATTGTATTTGAGGTATCTTTTATCTTTTCATGCACCCAGACTATTAATGTGATTACAGACACTCGATGTATGTCATTGTATGGGATGTATTAGGATTAATTAACTTGGAATTGAGTAATGTATATGATTCAATATACACTATGTTGTGATGAGATCCTGAGGCATGATAATTATGACGATGTATGACACTGCACAGGAATGCACCCTTAATTGTGAATTAATGAGTAAAAAGTTTTAAATTAGCCCTATTTTCCGCATTTTCGGGGCGTGACAGAGTTTTCTTGGTATCAGAGCTTAGAGTGTCTAGTACTGTCAGTGTCGATTAAGTGAAATAGAATACATCCCAAGTGTCTGTAATAGTCTGGTCATGAAATGAAATTGAGGATTGAGATTTCAATCGATTGTGATATGTACGCGCAGGAGACGAGTTGAGATTGAGAATGAGTAAACGACGAGGTCGTTCGAGGAGGCAGGCAGAGTCCCCTCCACCACCTGTCCCACCACCAGAGAGTCCTAACTCTCGATTTAATCGGATTGAGACCGATGTGAGGCAAGGTTTTGAGCAGATGGCAACGCTATTCGCGCAACACTTTGGAGTTAATGCCTCGGATACTACCCCTACACCACCACCAGGACCTCCCATACCCCCAGTGCCTTCCGTCGCTCAGCCTGAGGACAGAAGTAAGATCCGACTAAAGGAATTTCTGAAGATGAATCCACCCGCATTTAGGGGAAAGAAGGATCCTACAGAGGCTGAGGAGTGGTTGACGGAGTTGAGAGTTATATTTGATTTACTGGGATGCACCGATGCTGAGAGAGTCAGTATGAGTGCCTATATGCTGAAAGGGAGAGCTCGAGATTGGTGGAGTACTACCCAGGGTATCTTGATGTCCCGCCAGGATGTGATTGGTTGGGAAGAGTTCCAGACAGCTTTTAGAACCCAATATGTACCACGAGCCGCCAAGAGAAGGAAACAGGCCGAGTTTTTGAGTTTGGTACAGGGTGACATGTCGGTGGATGACTATGAGAGCCAGTTCACCGCACTACTGAGATATGACCCAGAGACCTTCAAGAGTGAAGAGCTCCGCACAGAGAAGTTTGTGTATGGGTTGAAGCCCGTCATTAGAGATAGATTGATGGGGCTATGTATTACTGAGTTTGGAGATGCTCTGAGACGAGCACAAGAGGTTGAAAGAGGAATCGAAATGGTATAATCCCAGCATGAGCTCAGAGCAGTGCATAAAGATAAGGGCAAGAGGCCAGCGATTTTCCAAACAGAGGCTCGGAGAGGTGCCTTCAGGAGAGGAAGGATTGAGGTACAGAAGGACAGATTGGAGAGACCCAGAGCCTATCCTATTATCAAGGAGACCCCTCGATATGTCAGGCCTGAGACAAGGTTTTGTAGAGACTGTGGCCGATCGCATGAGGGAAGTTGTACTGGGTCAATTCGTGGATGTTTTAGATGTGGTGACATGGGTCACAGAGTGAAAGACTGTCCCCAACCTCAGATACCACATGCTCCGGAGCCCGCTAGACAACAGCCTTAGAGAGTGGATCCCCGGAGACGGGCCACTGCGGCAGAGAAAGGGAAGAAACCTGTGGCACAGGGACGTGTGTTTTCCCTGGATAAGGAGACCGCAGACGCGTCAGCGGAAACTATAAGAGGTACACTCTCTGTCTGTAATTATGAGGCTCATGTGTTGATTGATTCAGGATCCACGCATTCGTTTATTTCTGAGCATTTTGCATGTAGATTAAACTTGAAGTTTGAACCTCTAGAATATATACTACATGTAAATACCCCTATGCGTGAATCCCAGAGAACTGAGTTAATCTGTAGAGGGTGTGAGATAAAGGTGGGAGATAGAGTAATGCTAGCAGATCTAATCCTGTTGAATATACATGGATTTGATGTAATTCTGGGAATGGATTGGTTGGCAACCAATCGAGTGAGTTTAGACTGCTACACTAAGATTGTAACTTTCTCCCTACCTGAGCCTTACAGTGTACAATTGAGATATTGAGGAAATGATTATGTGGATTTCTAGTGAGTAATTTGAGAATCTTAACATTATTTTGGAGAATATTAAATGTGATTATTCATGTGAAGGTTATGAGACACTCATCTCAGACGATGAGCGGGAACACCCGAGGATTGAGGATATACTTGTGGTTTGCGAATTTTTGGATGTTTTCCCAAATGAATTGCCAGGTTTACCACCAGAGAGAGAGCTGGAGTTTACCATTGATTTGGTACCAGATACTCAGCCGATCTCTAAACCTCCCTACAGAATGGCATTAGTGGAACTTGAGGAATTGAAGAAACAACTACAGGAGTTATTGGATCAAGGGTTTATTAGACCCAGTGTTTCGCCGTGGGGAGCGCCAGTACTATTTGTTAAGAAGAAGGATGGTAGTCTCAGATTATGCGTAGACTACCGGCTGTTGAATAAAGCCACGGTGAAGAATAAATATCCACTACCCAGGATTGATGATCTACTTGATCAGCTGAGAGGGGCATCAGTCTTTTCTAAGATTGATTTGAGATCGGGCTATCACCAATTGAGGATCAAGGAAGAAGATATTCCAAAGACGGCCTTCAGGACAAGGTATGGCCATTACGAATTTCTGGTGATGTCCTTTGGATTGACGAACGCCCCTGCAGCATTTATGAGATTGATGAACGAGGTGTTCAGAGACTATCTGGATAAGTTTGTGATAGTCTTTATCGATGATATCCTGGTGTACTCTCGGTCGTATGAGGAGCATGCACAGCATTTGTGGTTAGTACTTCAGATACTCCGAGATAAGCAATTATACCGAAAGCTTAGTAAGTGTGAGTTTTGGCTGAACCGGATAGCTTTCCTTGGGCATGTAGTCTCAGAGGAAGGAGTATCAGTGGATCCGAGTAAAATAGCAGCTGTGCTTAATTGGGAAAGACCGAGGACAGTGACTGAGATACGAAGCTTCCTTGGTTTGGCAGGGTATTACAGAAGATTTGTGGAAGGATTTTCAAGGATTGCCGCTCCTTTGACTAAGCTCACGCGTAAGGAGACTCCGTTCATATGGACTGATCAGTGTGAGCTCAATTTTTAAGAATTAAAGAGGAGATTAACAGCGGCACCTGTGTTAACTATCCCTGAGGGATCAGGAGGATTCTCGGTGTATAGTGATGCATCTCACCAAGGATTGGGGTGTGTGCTTATGCAGCACGGAAGAGTAGTCGCATATGGATCGCGACAACTGAAAGACCATGAGCGGAATTATCCCGCGCATGATTTGGAGTTAGCCGCTGTGGTATTTGCTTTGAAGATCTGGCGACATTACTTATATGGGGAAAGATTCCAGATCTTCACTGATCACAAGAGTTTGAGATATCTCTTTGATCAGAAAGAGTTAAACATGAGACAAAGGAGATGGATGGAACTCCTTAAGGATTATGACTGCGAGATTCTTTATCATCCGGGTAAGGCGAATGTGGTTGCTGATGCCCTGAGCAGGAAGAGTATGATATCTGCTATGATGATCAGGGAATGGGATTTGTTAGAGCAGTTCGCCGAACTATGGATCAGAGTTAAAGAGGTAGAGATTGGATTTTTGGCTAGCCTGCGGATAGAGCCCAGGATCATGGATCAGATTAAAACTGGGCAGCGCAGTGATCAGAGATTGATAGACATGGTTAGCCAAGCTGAGCAGAGTTCGCAGTCGGATCTCACCATCAGTGAGGATGGAATGTTGAGATTCAGAGGACGGATTTGTGTACCGGACGATGATACCCTGAAGAGACAGATATTGAGAGAATCCCACTGCTCGCGATACACCATGCACCCAGGAAGTACTAAGATGTACCGAGACTTGAGAAAGGTGTATTGGTGGAGTGGTATGAAGCGAGACGTGGCAGAGTATGTGGCCAGGTGTTTAGTATGCCAGCAAGTGAAAGCTGAGCATCGGAAGCCCGGAGGACTACTACAGCCCTTACCTGTACCTACATGGAAATGGGAGCATGTCACTATGGACTTTATTATGGGTTTACCGAGGACCCGAAGAGGTCGTGACGCGATATGGGTCATTGTGGATAGATTGACCAAGAGTGCCCACTTCCTTGCCATCAAGAGCACAGATACTGTGGATGCCTTAGCTGAGCTATATGTCAGCGAGATAGCTAGATTACATGGGGCTCCAGTGAGTATTACTTCTGATAGAGATTCTCGATTTACTTCCAGATTCTGGACCCAGTTTCAGGAGTCCATGGGATCTCGATTGAGTTTTAGTACCGCCTATCATCCTCAGACAGATGGTCAGTCAGAGAGGACTATTCAGACCCTGGAGGATATGTTGAGAGGTGTACGATGGATTTTAAGGGATCATGGGATGATCACCTGCCCCTAGCAGAGTTTGCGTATAATAACAGCTATCATGCGAGTATTGGAATGGCACCTTTTGAGGCTCTATATGGTAGGAGGTGTAGATCCCCTGTAGCTTGGGAAGAAGTCGGTGACAGAAAGATAAATGCTCCCGAGCTTGTTGAGCAAGCCGTACAGAGTGTGAAACTCATATCTGAGAGGTTGCGGGCTGCACAGAGTAGACAGAAAAGCTACGCGGATGTGCGTAGACGGCCACTCGAGTTTGATGTTGGTGATGCAGTATTTCTGAGAGTATCACCGAGCAAGGGTATCATGCGATTTGGGAAGAAAGGGAAATTGAGTCCTCGATACATAGGACCATTCGAGATTCTTGAGAGAGTGGGAGAGGTAGCCTACAGATTGGCATTACCCCCACAGATGTCCGGAATACACAATGTTTTTCATGTATCTATGTTGAGGAAGTACCACCCGGACCCTTCTCATGTTATAGAGTATGATGAGATGGACATACAGGAGGACATGAGCTACACTGAGGAACCCGTCCGGATTCTCGATAGAAAGGAGAAGGTACTGAGAACCAAGAGCATCCCATTAGTGAAAGTTTTGTGGAAGCATCACTCAAGGGAAGAGGCAACGTGGGAACTAGAGAGTCTCATGAAGGAGAAATACCCCCATCTATTTTGACTAGTTGAGTTGAATTTGGAGGACCAAATTCTTTTTAAGGTGGGGAGGATGTGAGATCTGAGAATTTCAGACATATTTTATTGATGTAATAATAATTTGAGTATAATTTATTGAGCTAAGTGAATTGTGGGAATTATAATTGGAGATTTATGTGTTAAGTGTGTAAAAAGAGCATGAAGCACGAGGACAGATCGATCTGGGAGAAGGAGAGATCGATCTGGTGAGTTAAAAATGACGAGGAAAGGGAAATTTGAGGAGCAGATCGATCTCCAATGGAAGAGATCGATCTCCTTATGAATCTGTTTGAGAAGGGATCGATCTCATGAGGAAGAGATCGATCTCCAAACGAATCTGTTTGAGAGAAGATCGATCTCATGAGGAGGAGATCGATCTCCAAATGCTTCTGTTTGGGGAGAAGATCGATCTCCTTAGGAGCAGATCGATCTCATAAAGCCATAAAGAGATCGATCTCACCCCTCGACAGATCGATCTCCTAGGCATAAAATTGCCCAGATCGTCCCCAAATTTCAAACACAGATCGATCTCATCAAGAGGCAGATCGATCTCCTACCTCCAGTCTATATAAGGAACCCGTGTTTTCTCTGCAATTTCACTTTCTCTCTTTTCCAAAACCTCTATTTTTCTAAAAACCTAGTTTCTCACTCCTCCAAATCCCCCATTTCCGGTCGAATCAGCTATTGTGGTAAGAAGGGAAGTTGTTCCTCGTCAAAGGGAGAACAACATACTTGGAAATCGAAGGACGAATCGGATCGAGGTGTGAGTTGTGCATCTCACAAGCTTTGGGTAATTTCTAAACCTCGATCTTGATATTTGAGCTGATTTTGATGTTATTGGTGGTTGTAATTGTGTTGAAATAGTTGAGAAATGATTAGGGATTGATGAATTTCAATGTGGATAGAGTGATAATGATATTTAGCGATTTTGGTGAATTTAGGAAATTGTGAGCTATAAATGGGAAATATAGACAATGTGGTGAATTAGCATAGATAATTGGTATTAGAGATGTAGAACTTCGAGATATTGGGAATGAGGTTGTAGTTTAGGGTTGAGTTACGAGAAATCAAGAGATTTGAGGTGTTATGAGCAATTATGCTCGATTTTGAGAATTGAGGGTTATGTGATATAGAGTATTGATGTTTTAACATCGTTTGGACAGCTCGGGAGTTCCAGAGTGGAATGCGAGACTAGTCCGTGATACGGGGGAAACGATTGCACTATACAAGGTGCAAAGAGGTAAGGGAAAACTAAACCATTTTGTGTATGTATTTTGATGAATTGTTAGCATGAACCATGATTTGAGAATACAAGCATGTTGGTGTTGTGTAGTGATATAATTGCACACGGTTTTTATAGCCGGTTGGAGCCCATTATTTTATGAGTTTATAAGCTAAGTGTGAAATTGCTTTATAAACCTTTGAGTTGCGTGAAAAGTAAATTGGGCTCCACGTTAAGGCGATATTGAGATTTGAGAAAATGTGTACGTGTTTTGCCGGTTGGAACTCGGTTTTAATATGTTTTGTGTTGAGTACACAAATGTTTTAAATGAGTTTTTAAGAGAAAACCATTATGAGTTCTACGTGAAGGCATAACGTTTTATAAGATAATGGCTAATGAGTGAGACTTAGGCGTGTCATGTTGAATACACATCGGGCCTTGCTCTAGTAGCATATAAGACCGATATAGTGGGACGCCTGGGAACCGACCCAGGGACCACGGGCCTTGCTCTGGTAGCATATAAGGCCGATATAGTGGGATGCCTGGGAACCGACCCAGGGACCACAGGCCTTGTTCTGGTAACATATAAGTCCGATTATTCCTCCGCTCTGGTAGCGTTGGGAGGCATTGCTCTGGTAGCATGTAAGACCGAGAGAGTGGGCCGCCTGGGAATCGACCCAGGGACCACGTGTCAGTGTGCATTAGGCGAGGCATTGCTTTGGTAGCAAGTAAGGCCGAGCCTTGTTCTGGTAACATATAAGTCCAATATACTTTGCATACGACCATAATGTCGACGTTCCCTCTATACGAGGATGCCTGGGATGCGCACCCAGAGGAGATACATATTTGATGTGCCATGACGAGTTTTAATCGAGTTTTATTGCCTAGTCTCGTTTTACACATGAGTTGTGTTTTGTGACCTTGTCACGTGTGATTTACTGAGGTGATTTTTATCACGTATTTGAGAACAGCCATTATTGCATATCTTTACACATGCTTGTGAGTGCTCGATGTTGAGCCTTTTATCTTCGTGTTTTCACATGATTTAACGAGTTATGAGATGATGTTTTGAGAACTTTCATGCTACGATTTCAAATGAACTTTATAAACAAATACATATTTGTGATGTGTGAAATGGTTTATATAACTGAGTTCCTTTACCCCCCTTACTGAGCGATTTAAAAGCTCACCCTGTTTTCCTTTCCCCCCCAGAGTTCTTCAAGTGAAAAAGGATCTCCCCGCGGCGTACGGAGTAGTGGCTAGTGGAGGACTTGAGCTCCAGGCCCTATATATTGTATTTGAGGTATCTTTTATCTTTTCATGTACCCAGACTATTAATGTGATTACAGACACTCGATGTATGTCATTGTATGGGATGTATTAGGATTAATTAACTTGGAATTGAGTAATGTATATGATTCAATATACACTATGTTGTGATGAGATCCTGAGGCATGATAATTATGATGATGTATGACACTGCACAGGAATGCACCCTTAATTGTGAATTAATGAGTAAAAAGTTTTAAATTAGCCCTATTTTCCGCATTTTCGGGGCGTGACATGCTCTCGGGAAAAATGAAGTGCAGTGTCGTGTATATATAGAATTGCTCTTCGAGATCGATCTCCTAACGGTGAGAGATCAATCTGCCCTGTGTTTATCTCTTCAAAATTTGACTTTTTATGCTTAGGAGATCGATCTGCTCTTTAGCATCAGATCGATCTATTCTACCTAGAACCTATCCAAGATCGATCTACATTGAATGAAGGATCGATCTGCTCTTCTTATGCTACGTTTTGCTGTAAATTTCTCGAAATTTCACTGTTACATTGATATCCAATTTGTTTTACTAGTTTTGTATTTCATACACATTTGGAACTTAAAAACATTTATTCCTTATGATTTATATCAAATGTGACTTGTCCGTATATCATAAAATCATAAAGAGTACATATTATTTTACGGGCTTTACAATCCTCCCCACCTTAAGAAATTTGATCCTTCAAATGAGAAATAAGTTACTCTTCAACAACTAGGGATGTCTTTCTCGCATCATACTCTCTAGTTCCCAAGTAGCATCCTCTGAAGTGTGATGCTGCCAGAGAACCTTAACTAACCCGATGGTCTTATTTCTCAAGACTTACTCCTTTCTATCTAGTATCCGGATCAGTTTCAGATCGTCCTTGAGCTCCAATGGCTCATACCGAATCACATGGTTTGGATCTGGATGATACTTTCGAAGCATCGAAATGTGGAAGACATTATACACTTTCGATAAGTCAAGTGGCAACGCCAACCTATAGGCCTTATCTCCCACTCGATCAAGTATCTCAAAGGGTCCAATGTAGTGAGGATTCAACTTACCTTTCTTCCCAAATCTCGCTATACCCTTGGAAGGAGAAACCTTCAGAAACACTGACTCACCAATTGCGAACTCAAGTGGTCTTCGTCTCCTGTCAGCGTAGCACTTCTATCTACTCTGAGTTGTCCTCAATCTCTGAACAATCAACTAGACATCCTCAGAGGCTTGTGTAACCAAGTCAGGAGAAAAAATCTTTCGGTCTCCCATTTCTTCCCAATCGATAGGAGAACGACATCTACAGCTATATAAAGCCTCATACGGTGCCATCACGATACTCAAATGTTAACTGTTATTGTAGGCGAATTCGACTAGTGGTAAATGATCATCCTAGGAGCCTCTAAAATCTAGCACACACGCTCTCAACATATCCTCCAGAGTCTGTATATTCATCTCTGATTAACCATCTGCATGAGGATGGAAAGCGATGCTTATATTCAACTAGGTTCCCATGGCTTCCTGAACATATTCCTAAAAGTGAGAAGTGAAGCGAGAATCCCTCTCCGAAACAATACTCACTGGAACACTATGTAACCTCACTACCTCGCGTACATAAAATTCTACAAATGAACTTAGAGTATCGGTAGCTCCCATAGCTAAAAAGTGGGCTGACTTTGTCAATCTATCAATGATCACCCATATAGCATTGTGATTCCTCTGGGTCCTCGGTAAACCCATCATGAAATCTATAGTGATATGCTCCTATTTCCATGTTGGTATAGGTAGAGGTTGCAATAACCCTGCAGGTCTCTAATGCTTTACCTTCATCTGCTAGCACACAAGGCATCTTGCCACAAAATCTACCACCTCTCTTCATACCCGACCACTAGTACACCTTCCGGAGATGCTGGTACATCTTGTTACTCCCCGGATGCAACGTGTACCTCGAAGAATGAGCTTTCGATAATATCAATCTCCTGAACTTTGGGTCCTCGGGAACACACACTCTGCCTCTAAACATCAAAAGTCCATCTGAACTTATCTCAAAATCAGTCACTGCGCCCTTCTGTATCGACCAGTCATATTAATGCAATACGGATCAGTCTTCTGAGCCTGTCTGATCTAGTCCAACAAATTTGGCTCCAAGCATAGACTAGGAATCATACAGCCCGTATCCATGTGAGAAGGCACAACTCCCAAACTGAGGCTTGCAACTGCTCTAGCAACTCATGTTCCATGACCATCATTTACAATACCATCCCAAAGCTCTTCCTGCTTAACGCATTAAATACAACGTTAACCTTACTCGGATGATAAAGTATCTCACAATTGTAGTCGTTTAGAAGCTCTAGCAATCTTCTCTGTCTCATGTTCAACTCATTCTGTGAGAACAGATACTTAAGTCTCTTGTGGTCGGTAAAAATCTAGAACTTCTCACCATATAAGTAGTGGCACCATACCTTCAACGCAAACATTATTGTTGCTAACTCTAAATTGTGAGTCAGATAGTTCATCTCATGGTCCTTCAACTGTCTGGATCCATAAGTAATTACCCTCCCATCCTGCATCAATACACAGCCTAGTCCTTGATGCGAAGCATCGGTATACACTGAAAATCCTCCTGAGCTAGTAGGGATAGTGAGAATTGGAGCGGTGGTCAATCGACGGTTCAACTCCTGAAAACTTCTCTCACAATCATCGTCCCAAATGAATGCTACACCCTTCCGAGTGAGACGTATCAACAGAGCAACCAACTCCAAAAATCTCTCAACAAATCTCTGATAATACCCTGCTAAACCCAGGAAACTTCTGATCTCGGTGACTGTCCTCGGTTGTTCCCACTTAACTACAGCCTCAATCTTAGATGGATCTACTAATACACCATCCCTTGACACCATGTGTCCCAACGACGAGATCTGTGACAACCAAAAATCACACTTACTAAGTTTAGCATATAGCTTCTGCTCTCGTAGGGTATGCAATACAATCCTAAGGTGCTTCTCATGCTCTTCCTCGGATCTTGAGTATATTAAGATGTCATCGATTAAGACGATAACGAACAGATCCAAATATGGCTTGAACACATCATTCATCAAAGCCATGAAAGCTACGAGAGCATTCGTCAATCTGAATGGCATAACCAAGAACTCGTAGTGGCCATATCGGGTCTTAAATGCTGTCTTGGGAACATCTCCACTCCGAACTCTCAACTGATGATACTCAGACCTCAGATCAATCTTAGAAAAGACCTGTGCTCCCTGGAGTTGATCCAATAAGTCATCAATGCGTGGAAGGGGATACCTATTCTTGATGGTAGCCTTATTCAACTATCTGTAATCTATACACAATCGGAGGCTTCCATCCTTCTTCTTCATAAATAAAATTGATGCTCCCCAAGGCGAAACACTCTGTCTGATCAACCCCCTATCCAACAGCTCCTATAACTATCTCTTGAGCTCTTCTAGCTTAAATAAGGTTATGCGATAAGGTCATTTCAATATAGGTACGGTACCAGGCACCAAATCTATAAAGAACTCCATCTCTCTGTCTGGTGGTAACCCTGAAAATTCATCCGAAAAGACATCTAGGAATTCACTAACCACATGAATATCTGCCAACTACGGATGTGCCTTATCCGTATCAACCACGTACACAATGAAACTTTCAATATATTCATTTCTCAATCAGCATATTACATTGTTTATTGTAACCATAACTACTACTTTCATATCGTTTCATCAAACTTTACAACATATTTTTCAGGGTTAGGAAACATAATTGTCTTAGCATAACAATCTAAAACAGCATGGTTTGACGATAATCAATCCATTCCTAAAATTACATCAAAATCACTCATGCTTAACAATATTAGATTGGCTGTCATATCCTCTTCCCCTACTATTAGGTTACAGTCATTTAACACATACTCAACTAGCTGACTGTTATCCATAGGCGTACTAATCAACATCATCCTACTTAAAGGTGTACGCTCTACATCTTTTGCTAACTTATGTGCAAATGAAGGCGATACAAATGAATGCGTGGCACCAGGATCAATTAAAACATATTCTTCTAAATCATACATCTGGATGTTACCTCTAATCACATCCGAAGAAGCATCAGTCGTAACCTGGTCCAAGGCATGTACTTGTCCTCATCCAATGACCTGCTTCCCCTTCTCCTCTACGGTCACTCTCCTCCTCGGAGCAGACGTATCAATTGGAGCTCTCTCCGACTCCTTGCCCTTATGTGGGGCAATATCAACAACCTTTTGGTAAACTCTCACCATATGCCCCGGCTTCCCACATCTGAAGCACAATCCACTAGAAACATGACAAGGTCTACCTCTATGGAATCTACCACATCTATTATATTGTTCAGTGGTAGGCATCGATCCTCCAATCACTACACCTCTAGCTGCAGCTATAGCCGAATATGCAGGAGATCTAATAATCTTCTCTTATATTTCCTCGATCCTTGGTCTCTTACCGAAGAGTCTTCTCCCTCCTCGATATCTGAAACCCCTGGCACTGTCACTCATCGACCTCTTCCTATTTCGGTCTCTACCCTTGCCAACTGTCCTGAACTCAAATACATTCCTCTCATAGTCTTGCTAGCAGAGTTGCGCCCTAGGCACTGCCTCATCATAGGTAGAGATGTCAAATGGAACCAGTCTAGATCGTAATACTGGTCTCAGTCCATCAATGAATCTGCAAACCTTTTTGGTCTCACTACTCATGGTGTCGGGGTCATACCTACCCAAGGATATAATTGTGTCTCATACTCATCCATTGACTGAGTCCTCTGGCTCAACCCCAAGAATTCCATTTGCAGTTTTCACTGCACTGTGTCTGAGACATACTGCCTTCAAAAGGCATCTAAAAAGATATCCCACGTGATCTCCGAGTGTCGAGCTCTCAATAAAACCTTGGATTGCCACCAATGCTCTGTCGTTCCCTTTAGTAAGAACGTAACAAACACGACCATCTCAATCGCCGTCCACTCAAAGAATCCATAAAGCTTCTTCATCTCTCCAAGCCAATCCTCTACGACAACCGGTTCTTTCACCCCACTAAATGACGGTGGTCAAAGCTTCTGGAATTGTTGCAATCTATCAAGCTTACAATCATACCCCAATGTACTATCGCCTTGTCCTTGAGTATCATGAGAAGGCGTATCCTGTGCTGGTGGGGGTGTAAGAGTATCTGTAGCCTGTGGCGTCTGACCTGGTCGTATAGGTGTACCAGGTGCAGCTACCTCTCCAGGCTTAGTCCCTGCATCCTGCCCCTGTCCACCTGGAAAAGTTTGTGCCAGTAACTCCATTATGGTCTCAAGGCGACGTTCTAATCTCGTGAAGCGTACCTCGGTACTCTCTGGTACCTGAGTGAGACCTATCGTCTCATCTCGGGTCTTAGACCTACCTCTACAGCCTCGAGCCCTACCTCTAGCCCCTCTACTATGGCTGGTATTAGCCATAATGGCTGAATTCCTGCATTTATAACCATTAATTAGTCTTATTCCCATCTCGTATACACAATTGTAACTGAACAAAACACAGTAATATGGGATGTACACTTTCCTAAATACTAATACCGACTCACATCAGACTAACTTTACTCTGATACCATTTTGTCCCGACCTCCCCTCTAGTGACCTACCAAAATCACCACAAATTTTTCGCATTTTACTTACCTCTCCTTCTGTCATAACTCAACAGTAAACCGTTGCGCTGTGATTCGATATTAGTCACCTCAACCACATTCATTTCATAACAAGCATACATGTCAATACAATTATCCATTGACTGTAAGTACTCTTTTCTTAAATGTAAACTCATACACATTAATACAGTACTTATACATATACATCCCCGACGGTACATTTGTTTATATAAGTGTGCTTTTACATTGTTCAGTACAAATCGATCGGATGTGTATACCTTTCGTCAGATGGGTATGCAACGGATAAAGGAATATCAGTCCTCAGTCATGTCCAACTATTGTGAATGCTCTGTAGAGAGGGGAAATAAAAAGGGGGTGAGCTCACAGCTCAGTAAGGAAATAAGGCAAGCAAGTAGATAATCACACTATCTACAAAATACAATGCTCATGCCTTGAAATCATTTCCTTATCGATTCATATCTAAAGCATGTGTCTTTCTTGAAACATTTATGCAATATATACATATAGATATAAATCATCAGTTATGAAACTGAAAACATGCTGGTTTAATAAATCTCAGCAGTTTAGGCAAAACATTGCATTTCTCATGTAATTTATATAAATCACATTTTATCATGTCATTTCAATTAAATCAAAACAATATGGCATATCGTCATGTTAAAAACATGGAAATCTGGGCCTCACCCATCCCTCGGGTTACCCTTTCACATTTCACAAAATCACATGTTTAGATTTAAAATCATGTGATAATCCAATCAAGAAATTTCAAGTGAATGAAACGAGATAAGCGACTACATGTTCTGAGATTATGATCATAACTCATTTTTCGTGATCCAGGCTATACAATACTTGGTGTGCGAGGTCTCACATTTGCTATAACGAGAGGTGGGTTAAATCCTCTACCGTTAGTTCACAACTCAATCACATCCTGTACACACGATACAACATACTCCATGTGACATACACTGTACAAAGTACTCTATGGACCCAATCCTCATAGTCGGGGTGCTTGCCATATGTCTTAACCCTCATACTATGGATATACCTCATAATCGGGGTGCTTACCATAAGTCTTAGTCCTTATACTATGGATAATAGTTTCGATAGGCCTCGACCATATCTCAAAATGTTACACGTGTGAGCATATAATTGGTGCGACAAACAGTCAGCACTGGCTCCTAACACGGCTGTTTCATGCTCTCTCTTTCAAAATCCAGTGCGTGTGATTAAACTCTCAACACGACCTCATGCAAAAGTCATATAAATCTAGTGCGAGCAATGCTCCTAGCACTATGTCATGTAAAACTGAGAATGAGAAATTCTCCAATACTTTATCTTGCATCAATCAATAAAACTGAGTATGAGCAATGCTCTCAGTATTCTATCATGCATAAATCACATAAAAATCAAGTACGAGAAATACTCAAGTACTATGTGATGCGTATCTTTTAAATTCTAGTGCGAATATTACTCTAGCACCAATGGTTTGCACATAAACTCGATAGATAGCTTATTTCAATTGAAATTTCACACAATCAAATCAAATTGGCTCTAAAATGTGTTGTTTTCACATATACATGAAAACATTAGCCAATCTATCAATGCAACAATCAAAACTAGTCACAAACATGCTTCCTAAGCTTTTTATCCTTAATTTGGATAAATCCACAATTTACCTTATCAGTTTCTATCATAACTTTTTCTGTACACGTGATTTCATATATAGTATAATAATTGAAATTCTATTCGAAATACGTGTAACTATCTCTAGCTACTCATGAAATTCCCCTACCTCTGATCACGTCGCGTGATCTTACTTCCTCGGTGCTACTAAACCTCGCAGTCCGATCAGCTTCCAATATCAACTTCGAAGCTGCTAATGATCATTCACATCGGTATACCTTAATATACTTAGTTTTCACTTGCATGAATCTATATCAATGCAGTTAGCCCCTTTTTCACTCATTTGGCCTTATTACATCTCATTGGAATTTACTCTCTTTTAAGTCCTTTTTTTATTTTACAACTCATTTCTCGAGAACCTATTAGACTCATTCAAGTCTATTGATTCGAATTGAATCGACATAAATCTCTCATATGCCTCAAATTCATCATTTTCTCCCAGTATGGTATTTCACCACATATCTCATATACCTATTTTCATTTCTCATCTATTCCAACACATGTTTTTCATATAAATATCTTACAATCATACATACATGCTTCTTTCATCCTTAAATCCATGTTTACTCCTCTTTCTCTCATTTTCTCAAGTTCATGCCAATTCTAGGTTATGGAGATTTAACCTGATCAAGGTGTTTTCAGCAAATCAAACATACACCAATCAACTCACCAAGACACCTATATTAACATATATGAAGTTGGTGTATTGAATCTTACCTAACTTGATTTTTTCCTCTTTTTGCCAAATTTGGGAAAATTCATCTTGCTCCTTCAATCCTTGATACCAACTTCAAGTTTCCAACTATGTTGTTCTACTCTTTACTAGGAACAACTTTGCTAAAATGAATCTCACTCAAAACTGCTTGAAAGATGAAGATTTTTGGAGTAGAAAGGTTAGGTTTCACTTTGGTTTTCTATGGGAATTGTTGCTCTCGAGGAAAATGAAGTGCAGAGTCGTGTATATATAGAATTTCTTATGGAGATTGATCTCCTAACGGTGAGAGATCGATCTGCCCTCTGCTTATCTTATCAAAATTTGACTTTTTATGCTTAAGAGATCGATCTGCTCTTTAGCATGAGATCGATCTGCTTAACACAAAATCATATAGAGATCGATCTGGCCTTGATATGAGATCGATCTGTTCTACCCAGAACCTATCCAAGATCGAGCTGCTGTCACGACTCCTTTTCATCCTTTTTATCTAAAAATCACCCTAATTTTTTTCTTTTTTTTTATTTCCTTACTCGGTCGTGAACAACCCTAATAAATAACAGTTGGGCTATGAGTCAGTATTAATCATCATTTACCAATCATCTTTCAATTAATCAAAGGCAAACACATACATTGAAACTCGATAGATGGCTTATTTCAATTGAAATTTCACACAATCAAATCAAATTGGCGCTAAAATGTGTTGTTTTCGCATATACATGAAAACATTAACCAATCTATCAATGCAACAATCAAAACTAGTCACAAACATGCTTTCTAAGCATTTTATCCTTAATTTGGATAAATCCACAATTTACCTTATCAGTTCCTATCACAACTTTTTCTATACACTGATTTCATATATAGTATAATAATTGAAATTCTATTCGAAATACGTGTAGCTATCTCTAGCTACTCATGAAATTCCCCTACCTCTGATCACGTCGCGTGATCTCTCTTCCTAGGTGCTACTAAACCTCGCAGTCCGATCAGCTTCCAATATCAACTTCGAAGCTGTTAATGATCATTCACATCAGTATACCTTAATATACTTAGTTTTCTCTTGCATGAATCTATATCAATGCAATTAGCCCATTTTCACTCATTTGGCCTTATTACATCTCATTGGACTTTACTCTCTTTTAAGTCCCTTTTAATTTTACAACTCATTTCTCGAGAACCTATTAGACTCATTCAAGTCTACTGATTCGAATTGAACCGACATAAATCTCTCATATGCCTCAAATTCATCATTTTCACCCAGTATAGTATTTCACCATATATCTCATATACCTATTTTCATTTCTCATCTATTCCAACACATGTATTTCATAAAAATATCTTACAATCATACATACGTGCTTCTTTCATCCTTAAATCCATGTTTACTCCTCTTTCTCTCATTTTCTTAAGTTCATGCCAATTTCTAGGTCATGGAGATTTAACCTGATCAAGGTGTTTTCAGCAAATCAAACATACACCAATCAACTCACCAAGACACCTATATTAACATATATGAAGTTGGTGTATTGAATCTTACCTAACTTGATTTTTTCCTCTTTTTGCCAAATTTGGGAAAATTCATCTTGCTCCTTCAATCCTTGGTTCCAACTTCAAGTTTCCAACTATGTTGTTCTACTCTTTACTAGGAACAACTTTGCTGAAATGAATCTCACTCAAAACTGCTTGAAAGATGAAGATTTTTGGAGTAGAAAGGTTAGGTTTCACTTTGGTTTTCAATAGGAATTGTTGCTCTCGAGAAAAATGAAGTGCAGAGTCGTGTATATATAGAATTGCTTTTGGAGATCGATCTCCTCACGGTGAGAGATCGATCTGCCCTGTGTTTATCTAATCAAAATTTGACTTTTTATGCTTAGGAGATCGAACTGCTCTTTAGCATGAGATCGATCTACTTAACACAAAATCATATAGAGATCGATCTGGCCTTGATATGAGATCGATCTAACAAAACCTATCCAAGATCGAGCTGCTGTCATGACCCCTTTTCATCCTTTTTATATAAAAATCACCCTAATATTTTTATTTTTTTTATTTCCTTACTCGGTCGTGAACAACCCTCACAAATAACAGTTGGGCTATGAGTCAGTATTAATCATCATTTACCAATCATCTTTCAATTAATCCAAGGCAAACACATACATTGAAAGTTTAAGATCTATACTTATACATATTTGCTAACACTTACATCCCTCATATTACAATTCAAAATGATTACTATGCTATTACATGTTTAGATACAAAACGAATTCTTGTGTGTATAACTCTTAGCGATGGAGAGCAGCGGATAGCTAAATACAATGCCTCAGTCCATCACTAGGCTACTGCGTGCGCTCTGTAGAGAGGGGAAAGTGAATAGGATGAGCAACCACACGTTCAGTAAGGCAATAATGCAAGCATGGTAGATAACTACACTATCTACATGCTTATAATGTCATGCATAAAGGTCATTAATATCCAGAGCATGAGGAATTATTAAAATTATGCCACATGTATATACATATGTCATGTATTGAAAAACATGAAGATAGGCATGTAAACATCAAAAAATCGTCATGTAAAACATCTCATGCTCATCATAAAAAAACTCATCATAAAACCATTCCTTAGAATTTAACACCAAATCAAAACTCAGTAAAATTCATTAAATCCTTCTCAAGTAATAAATTTCATGTTCATCATAACATCATCTCTCAAAACATCCCACAAGATTCGACCCCTCCCTCGGGTCTACCCTGGAAAACAGAAATCATGTTCAGTATACAAAACCATGTGATATCATGTGAGATAAGTGGTCACTATATATAAACAAGGATTATGTTGGCCAACTATTGCATTATCATCCAAGACTGCACGGATCCTGGTGTGCGGGACATCATGCTAGAACGGAGGTGGGTTAGTCCTTAGCCAGACTTTCAAATCAACATCATAACCTCACAGTACAGCGTACTCCATGTGATATACACGATACAACGAACTCTGTGGACCCATATCATGGTTGGGGATGCCTGCCGTATGTCTTAGCAACCCCAAGCCATGTGTAACCTACTCAGTCTCAAGAGCACGTGCGAGCATCTCATCCGTGTGACTAACAGTCTACACGAGGCATCCAGCACGGCTCGTGCGAGCATCTCATCTGTGTGACACACAGTCTACATGAGGCATCCAACACGACTCATTACATATCATAATGTGAAAACTAGTGCGAGCTAAGCTCTAGCACGACTCATGCATCATCAATAAATTCCCTCGTACGAGCAACGCTCTGGTACAGCTTTATGCATAGAAATTAATGAGGAAATCACGTACGAGCATAGCTTCAGTACGGCTATATACATAAGGAAATCAATGAAAACCCATGTACGAGCAATAGCTCCAGTACGGCTTGAAAAATATCATCGATTCAAATATATTGTGAGCTAGGCTCCAGCACATTTCATACATATTAAAAACATCAAAATCCAGTGCGAGCGAAACTCCAGCACGATTTACTCATGTAAGTCTGATAGGCGGCTCTATTTCAATGCAACATGCTTCAAATCAAAGTCAGCACCTGACTCGTGCTATTTCATGAAATTATGAAAATCAAATAGCCAGCCTATCCATCAATTGCTTAAACCAAAGCAACGTGTTTTATAAAAACGCAAAACGTGATGTTTATGCAATTATTAGCCTTACTACTCCTTTTTGCAAGAATCACTTCAAAAACCAAATCATCTACATTCTTAGTCGTTCACACAAATCATTAATTCCTTTCCAAATAACCAACACAATTTTCAATACCCTATAATCACCCTCAAAATACATGCAGCTATCTCTAGGCACTTACAAAATTCCTTTAACTGGAATCGCGTCGACTGATTCCACTTCTTAGAGCTGCTCGATCGCGCAATTCGATTTGCTTCCAACGACATCTCCGAAGCTGCACACATTACTTATTACATCAATTTAACTCAATACAACACAATTCTCGTGTTTATTATAGTTGATTCGACTTTTTGTTTTCATTAACACTTATAAGGCCTTTCTTCCTCTTAAGTCCATTTTGATTGCTCTATTCATTTCTCGAGGATTTATTAAACTCTTTAGGCCTATTGATGCACACTAAAACGACATTAAACTCATAATGCCTCTAGTTCATCATTTCCTTCACTATGACAATTTATCAAACACCTCTTATGCCCATTGTCAGTCATCATCTATTCCAACATATATATATATATATTTCACAAAACTATCTTAAAATCATCTATACATGCTTAAATCATCATCAACTCCATGACATTTCAAGTTTCTCTCATTAAACCCATTCTAGGTGATAGATGTTTAAGCATGTAAATGAATATTTCATTCAACATTATATACACCAATCTACTAATCAAAATGTCTACTTTAGCATACTAAAAGATGGTGTATCGAAATCTTACCTAGCTTGGTTTCTTTCCTCTTTTTGGCTAAAATGCGAAATGTTGTTCCTTCAATCCAACAAATGAAATGTTGGCTCCAAGCTATGTTGTTCTTCTCCTCACATTGAACAATTGTGCTCTAATAGCTTTTCCTCAAATCTTTATGGAAGGGGGGTGCATTCTAGAGTGAGAAAACTAGGTTATTGTTGAAAAAGGAAGAAATTTGGGTTGTCTCGTGGGAATGAAGATCCAGCTGCCCAATTTTTATAGAAAACGCATTATGAGATCGATCTCCAAGGGTAGGAGATCGATCTGCCCTTACTTAAACTCCGTCAAAATTCGACATTGTAGACCATGAGATCGATTTGCCCATTGCATGAGATCGATCTGCTCAAGGGAATAGGATCGATCTTTGTTCATGGAGTGGGATCGATTTGGTTCATGCAGAGAACTTCAGAGATCGATCTGGCCTTAGGAGGAGATCGATCTGGCTTATCCAGAGGCTACTGAAGATCGATCTGTCTATGGGAGGAGATCGATCTTATCCAAGCCGAGGCAATTTGAGATCAATCTGCTTGCAATGAGATCGATCTACCTTGTATTCTGCAGCATTCCAACTGCAATTTTCTCAAATTTTCAAAGTTAAACTCTCATTTAATCATTTAAATATCCATTTTGAAATTCATTCACACTTAACACTCAAAAACATCAAATTCTTATGATTCATATATTTAACTTGTCTGTACATCACGAAAATCATAAGATTACATAGAATTTTACGGGTCTTACATTCCTCCCCTCCTTCAAAAAAATTTGATCCTCCAAATTAAAACCAAGTTAGTCTGAGAACAACTTCGGGTACTTCTCTTGTATTATGCTCTCCAATTCCCATGTAGCTTTCTCCGGAGTGTGATATTGCCAAAGAACTTTCACTAAGGGAATCGTCTTCGACCTCAACACCTTATCTTTCCTATCAAATATCCGAACCAGCTTCTCAATGTACGACATACTCTCATTAAGCTTTAAAGGCTCATATCTTATCGCATGTGCCAGGTCCGGGTGGTACTTCCGAAGCATAGAGAGTGGAAGATGTTATGAACACCTACTAACTCCGATGGCAATGTGACGCCCTAGAAGCGCAAAAAATTAGGCAATTTAAAACTTTTTATTCATCCATTCACAATTAAGGGTGCATTCCTGTGCAGTGTCATGCAGCATTATATGTATAAATCATAAATCCACACCTCAAGATCTCATCATCTCATAAATAAATATTATACCATTTACATTCTTCAATTCAAGGTTAATTAATCCTAATACTTCCCATACATCATTGTACATCAAGTGTCTGTAAATACAACATAAGTCTGGGTGCATGAAATATAAATTATACCTCAACACAATATATGTAGCCTGGTACTCAAGTCCTCCACTAGCCACTACTACGTACGTCGCAGGGAAACTCTCTTCACTTGAAGAAATCTGGAGGGAAGATAAAACAAGGTGAGCTTCTAAATCACTCAGTAAGGGGGTAAGGGACTTATTACAATTAATGATTTGCACAGCACAATCATTTGTTTTGTAGTTGAAAACTCGATAAAAGTGTAGCATGACTCAATAAAACATCATTCTCATCTCATTCTCTAAAATTATGTAAAACATGAGAGTATATAACTCAGTACAAAGTATAGTTACAAGCATGTGGAAATCAGTATGTGATAATGGCTTTTCTCATAAAACGTGATAAAAATCACCTCAATAGTAATACACATGGCACAGCCACAAAATATAATCTCATGTGTATAAAAAGGAGACTAGGCAAGAAAACTCATATAAAATTCGTCATGGCACATCATATTAAATCTCTTCTGGGTGCGCATCCCAGGCATCCTCAAAAGAGGGAATGTCGACAACGTGGTCATGTACATGGTATTGGACTTACGTGTTACCAAAACAAGGCCCGGCCTTACATGCTACCAAAGCAATGCCTCTCCTCATGTACACTATTGGTCTTACATGCTACCAAAGCAATGCCTCCCAATGCTACCAAAGCGGGGAATAATATCGGCCTTACATGCTACCAAAGCAATGTCTCTCAAGGCTACCAAAACAGGGAATAATATCAATCTTACATGCTACCAAAGCAATGCCTCCCAACGCTACCAAAGCGAGGAATAATATCGGCCTTACATGCTACCAAAGCAATGCCTCCTAGCGCTACCAAAGCTGGGAATAATATCGGCCTTACATGCTACCAAAGTAATGCCTCCCAGCGCTACCAAAGCGGGGAATAATATCGGCCTTACATGCTACCAAAGCAATGCCTCCCAACGCTACCAAAGCGGGGAATAATATTGGCCTTATATGATACCAAAGCAATGCTGATGTGTATTCGACATGACACGCCTAAGTCTCAATCATTAGTCATTATCATATAAAACGTTTTGCCTTCACGTAGAACTCATAATGGTTTTCTCTCATAAATCTCATTTCAAAACATTTGTGTACTCAACACAAAACATGTTAAAACTGAGTTCCAACCGAAAAAATCACGCACACATTTCTCAATCTCAGTACGCCTTAACGTAGAGCCCAAATCTGTTTTCACGTTTTAAATACAAAATGGTTGTATAACATTTTCACGCTTAGTTTACAATTCATAAAAGTTGGGCCCAAACCGGCTATAAAATCGTGTGCAATACTCATTCACAACTCATAAAATATGCTTATTTTCTCAAATCACAATTCATGCTAAAATATAGTCACAAAACACACACACAAACGAGTTTAAGTTTTCCCTTACCTCGTTGCACCTCGTATAGTGCAATCGTTCCCCCGTATCACGAACTAGCCTCACATTCCTCTCTGGAACTCTCGGGCTGTCCAAATGGTGTTAAAAACATCAATAACCCAACTCAATCGTATCATCGAGCACATATTTGCTCATATTCTCGTTAAATACTCAAACAACCCAACTCTCATAATTTTATCACAATCCATATTCTCATCTACTACATTTCAAATCCAACATTTTTCATGTACAATATCCATGCCCAATTCACCTCATTGCCTAAATTCCAAACTTATAGCCATAAATCCCAAAATTACCACAATCTCATAATATCATCTTTACTCCAATAAAAACATAGTTCCATCAATCCCTAACCATTTCCTAGCTATTTCATCACAATGCCTATAGCTATAATCACCAAAAATCACTTTAAAATCCAAGATCGAAGTTTAGAAAATTACCCAAAACTTGTGGAGTGCTTAACTCTTGCCTCGATTCAATCCGTCTTTTGATTTCCAAGTATGTTGTTCTCCTTTGGATGAGGAACAACTTTCCTTCTTGCTACAACCTTCGATTTGGACGAAAATAGGGACTTTAGAAGAGAGAGAAAGCTAGGGCTCGATTGAAATGGAGGTTTAGAAGAGAGAGAAAAGATGAAATGCAGGAAAACATGGGGGTCCTTTTATAGATGGAGGGCAGGAGATCGATCTGGTCCTTGATAAGATCGATCTGCATTTAAATTTAGGAGCGTTTTGGGGTAATTTTATGCCTAGGAGATCGATCTGTCGTGGGATGAGATCGATCTGTTAATGGCTTTATGAGATCGATCTGCTCCTTGAGGAGATCGATCTTCTGTTTACAGAATACTTCATGAGATCGATCTGCTCCTTAAGGAGATCGATCTTCTCCTTACAGAATGCTTCATGAGATCGATTCCTTCCTCATGAGATCGATCTCATCATTACAGAATTATAAGGAGATCGATCCTCTTCCATTGGAGATCAATTTGCTCGTTTAATTTCCTCTTTCCTTGTCATTTTGGCCTACCAGATCGATCCTCTCTTTTCCAAGATCGATCTGGCCTCATAGTTTCACACTTTGGTTAAAAACTTAACATAAAATCTCCATATATAATTGCCATAGTTTATTCCATTAATCATTTCTCATTCATAACTCATTCATCACTTAGAAATTCATTCCATACCAAGTACAAAATGCTGTCTTGGGTACATCTCCACTCTGTATCCTCAACTGATGGTACCCAGATTGCAGATCTATCTTATAAAATACCTATACTCCCCGAAGCTGATCCAACAAATCATCAATGCGTGGAAGGGGGTACTTGTTCTTAATGGTGGCCTTATTCAACAACCGGTAATCTATACACAGTCGGAGGATCTCATCCTTCTTCCTCACAAATAGCACCGGAGCTCCCCAGGGTGAGACACTAGGTCTAATAAACCCATTCTCTAGAAATTCTTGCAACTGCTTCTTTAGCTCTTCCAACTCAACCGAAGCCATTCTATACGGTGGCTTAGATATCGACTCTGTACTAGGTACTAACTCTATGCAAAACTCCATTTCTCTGTCAGGTGGTAGCCTTGGTAAATCGTCCGAAAAGACATCAGGAAATTTCGTAACTACTGTAATGTCTCTCAATTTCGGATGTGTCTTATCTGTGTCAACCACTAATGCAATGAACCCTTCACATTATCCTTTCCACCGTTAGTAACATAAGTCATCACATTAACATTCATAATAAATAAATTCATCTCTTATATATGATAGATTAAAGTTATAGTATTCTCATTTACAATAATCATGTCTCTTCATTTCTTTTCAACAAAGCTTACAATAAGGTTGTCTATCTCTGAAAACATCAATGTCTTAGCATGACAATCCATAACAACGCGATTTGTAGCCAACCAATCCATTCTTAAAATTACATCAAAATCACTCATACTCAGTAGAATTAAATCGGCTGCCATATCTTTCCCCTATCTTCAACTTACAATTCCTATATACATACTCAGTCAGTTGACTATCATTCATAGGTGTGAAAATCAGTAACATTCTATCTAACAGCGTAGGCTTTACATGCTTCAACGACTTATGTGCAAAGGAAGGCGATATAAAAGAATGCATGGCACCATGATCAAATAACACAAATGCTTCTAAATAAAAAAAATTAAGATGGTACCTTTAATCATATCGTTGAAGTGTTTGCGGTGTCTTGGTCCATTGCATCTACTCATCCTCTACCAACTGCCTGTTTCCTTTTTCCCTCAGCCGTAGCTCTCCTCCTCGAAGCGGCTGTCTCAACTAGAGCTCTCTCTGGCTCCTTGCCCTTCTATGGGGTTGTCTCCATCATCTCTGGACAATACCTCGCTATATGCCCTGGCGTCCCGCATCTGTAACACACAACAGGGGTCGTCAGACAAGGCCTGGTATCATAAAATCTACCACATCTCCTACATTGTTCAGTAGTAAATCGTGGTTCTCCAATGACTACACCCCTCAGTGGAGCTAATGCTGGGTATACTAGAAGTTTAGCAGCTCTCTCTTGCACCTCCTCAATCTTAGGTCTCTTCCCAAATAGTCTCTGGCCTCTTTTCCTAACCCCTCTGTCAACCCCGGATCTCTTCTCTTTTGCCACTAACCTTTCCAAATTCAGAGGCATTCTACTCAAAATCCTGTTCACATAACAACACCTTGTGCATAGCCTCTTCATAAGTGAGGATGTCAAACGGAACCAATCTGGATCTGATGGCTGGTCTTAGTCCATCCATGAACTTCTGAAACTTCATAGCCTCACTGCTCAATGTATCAAGGTCATACCTTCCTAAGGATATGAACCTGGACTCATATTCGTCCACAGAACGGTTCCCTTGAACCAAATTTATAAACTCCATTCGTAGCTTCTTTCGTGTAGTGGCTAGAATGTACCACCTCTTAAAGGCCTTGAAGAATATCTCTCATGTGATCTCGGAGTGTCGGCCCTCAGAATAGACACGATGGACCTCTACCAGTGTTCTGCATCACCCTTCATCATAAATACAGCAAAGGCAACTTTCTCCGTCGATATGCATCTGAAGAACCCATACAACTTTTCCATTTCATATACCCAATCCTCAGTAACAACTGGGTCCTTTAGCCTTCTAAAGACTGGAAGTTTCAACTCCTGGAACTGTCGTAGCCTACTCAACTCACAGTCATACTCCAGAACACTTTCGCTCAGTTGTGGAGCGATATGAGAAGGTGTATCCTAAACTAGGGGTGGTGTAACAGTCCCTGTAGTCTGAGGCCTCTTTGCCTCTGCAATTGCCTGTCCAGTAGTAGTAGGCTGCTCGAGTGGACCTCGTCTATCACTAGCACCTAATGCCTGTGTGACTATCTCAACTAGGCTCTCAATTCTCCGGTCTATCCTAGCGAAGCGTGCCTCAATATCCCCTGGTCTCTCAACAGGGTCCTGTGGAGCCTGATTAGTCTGTGGCTCCGCACAGCTCTCAGGCCTACCTCTACGGCCTCTAGCACGTGCACCCGCCTCTCTACCTTGGCTTGTGACAAGCATAATGCCTAATTTCCTGTATCCATATCATATATTAGTCTCATTCCATCTCAGTATACACAATTATATCTAAAAAAAGTACAGTAATATGGGGATGTAACTTTCATACTTATTAATACCGACTCATATCAGGCGAACTCAGCTCTAATACCAATCTCTATCACGACTCCTTTTCATCCTTTTTATCTAAAAATCACCTTAATTTTTTTTGCTTTTTTCATTTCCTTACCTGGTCATGAACAACCCTCACAAATAATAGTTCGACTATGAGCCAGTATTAATCATCATTTACTAATCATCTTTTAATTAATCAAAGGCAAACACATACATTGAAAGTTTAAGATCTATACTTATACATGTTTGCTAACACTTACATCCTTCATAGTACAATTCAAAATGATTACTGTGCTATTATATGTTTAGATATAAAAAGAACTCATGTGTGTATACCTCTTAACGATGGAGAGCAGTGGATATCCAAATACAACGCCTCAGTCCTTCACTAGGCTACTGTGTGCGCTTTGTAGAGGGGGAAAGTGAATGGGATGAGCAATCACACGATCAGTAAGGCAATAATACAAGCATGGTAGATAACTACACTATCTACATGCTTATAATGTCATGCATAAAGGTCATTAATATCCAAAGCATGAGGAATTATTAAAACTATGCCACATGTATATACATATATCATGTACTGAAAAACATGAAGATAGGCATGTAAACATGGAAAAATCGTCATGTAAAACATGTCATGCTCATCATAAAAAAACTCATCATAAAATCATTCCTTAGAATTTAACATCGAATCAAAACTCAGTAAAATTCATTAGATCCTTCTTAAGTCATAAATTTCATGTTCATCATAACATCATCTCTCAAAACATCCCACAAGGTTTGACCCCTCCCTCGGGTCTACCCTGGACAACACAAATCATGTTCAGTATACAAAACCATGTGATATCATATGAGACAAGTTGTCACTATATATAATCGACGACTATGTTAGCCAACTATGTCATTATCATCCCAGACCACACAAATCCCGGTGTGCGTGGCATCATGCTGGAACGGAGGTGGGTTAGTCCTTCGCCAGACTTTCAAACCAACATCATAACCTCACGGTACAACGTATTCCATTTGATATACACGGTACAATGTACTCCGTGGACCCATATCATGGTTGGGGGTGCTTACCGTAGGTCTTATCTATCCTAAGCCATGTGTAACCTACTCAGTCTCAAGTGCACGTACAAGCATCTCATCCGTGTGACTAATAATCTACACAAGGCATCGAGCACGGCTCGTAGGAGCATCTCATCCGTGTGACACACAGTCAACACGAGGCATCTAACACAACTCATTACATATCACAGTGTGAAAACTAGTGCGAGCTAAGCTATAGCACGACTCATGCATCATCAATAAATTTTCTCGTATGAGTAACGCTCTAGTACGGCTTTATGTATAGAAATTAATGAGAAAATCATGTACAAGAATAGCTCTAGTATGCATAGGGAAATCAATGAAAATCCACGTACGAGCAATAGCTCCACTACAGCTTGAAAAATATCATCGATTTAAATATAGTGTGAGCTAAGCTCCAACACATTTCATACATATTAAAAACATCAAAATTCAGTGCGAGCGAAGCTCCAGCACAATTTACTCATATAAGTCTGATAGGTGGCTCTATTTCAACACAACATGTTTCAAATCAAAGTCAGCACCTGACTCGTGCTATTTCACAAAATTATGAAAATCAAATAGCCAGCCTATCCATCAATTGCTTAAACTAAAGTAATGTGTTTCGTAAAAACGTCAAAACGTGATGTTTATGCAATTATTAGCCTTACTACCATTTTTTTGCAAGAATCACTTCAAAAACCAAGTCATCTACATTGTTAGTCGTTCACACAAATCATTAATTCCTTTCCAGATAACCAACACAATTTTCAATACCCTATAATCACCCTCAAAATATGTACAGCTATCTCTAGGCACTTACAAAAGTCCCCTACCTGGAATCGCGTCGAGTGATTCCACTTCTTAGAGCTGCTCGATCGCGCAGTTCGATTCGCTTCCAACGAAATCTCTAAAGCTGCACATATTACTTATTACATCAATTTAACTCAATACAACACAATTCTCGTGTTTATTATAGTCGATTCGATTTTTTGTTTTCATTAACACTTATGAGGCCTCTCTTTCTCTTAAGTCCATTTCGATTGCTCTATTCATTTCTCGAGGATTTATTAAATTGGCCTATTGATGCACACTAAACCGGCACTAAACTCATAATGCCTCTAGTTCATCATTTTCTTCACTATGACAATTTATCAAACACCTCTTATACTCATTGTCAATCATCATCTATTCCAACATATATATATATATATATATATTTCACAAAACTATCTTAGAATCATCTATACATGCTTAAATCATCATCAACTCCATGCCATTTTAATTTTCTCTCACTAATCTTGTGACAGCCCGAAAGCGCGAAAAATGGAGCTAATTTAAAGTTTTTCTTAAATTAAAACTAACAACTCTGGGTGCATTCCTGTACAGTGTCATTTAATTGGTTACATCAAAGCTAGTCATTATACCCAAGATCACACAAATCATACGTAATGAAATCACATACATGATATCCCAATTCGTTTACTTCATATTGTCCTAATTACATCCCAAAATACTCATCACAAATGTTTGTATTACATCATTTTCTGGATACAAAATAAACTGAATTATACCTTATGCATGTACAAGCGATAGCCTAGGGAGATCTTGTCCACCAACCTATATCACGTACGCGGCGGGCTCTATCTCGCTTACTGCAAGTAATCTGGAGGGGGGAGGAAAAAGAGTGAGCTCTCAAAACGCTTAGTAAGGAGGATAAGGGAAGTTATAAAAATCATCAGCACAAACGCAATATGATGGAAATAATGGGCATGCAAATCGTTATAGAAATAACGGTAGAAACAATGGCATTAGCATAAAGCACATGATAAAAATTACTAATCACATCATCATCAAATAAATCGAGACTAGGCATTTATAAAACTCAGATAAAACTCATCGTCATAGGCACATCACAACGATTGAATTCGTCCCCTAGGCGGATATCCCCAATCGAGGGATTTCGTCGACAATAATACACTTACATGGTCATGATTCGCTGTAGACTTGATCAGAGTCATACAGCTGTCGGTCTTACATGCTATCAAAGCACGGCCCGACCTTACATGCTATCAAAGTAAAGCCACTCATCGCTATCAGAGCGGGGTCATCTCACGTTACCAGAACGAAGGCGTCGGTCTTAGATGCTACTAGAGCACTGTCTAGCCTTACATCCTACCAGAGCAAAGCCCGATGTGCATCTCATGACAAGCCATAGTCTCAGTAAAAATCGTTTTGCCTTCACATAGAGCTCTTAGTGGTTACCACAAAACTCATTTCAGTTATAATACTTTGTACTCACACTTACACAAAACTCATCAAAATCGAACTCAAACCGGCAAAACACTCACATAGTAAAAGCATGTCATTGTTGTATATAAATCGTTTTACCGTCACGTAAAGCTCATGATGGTTATTACAAAAACCCATTTTGGTTAGAAAACCATATGTGTTCACAATTACGTAAATCACATCAAAAATCGAGCTTAAACCGGTAAAATACTCATAAATTTATCAACACATCAAATCATCTCATAAAACATGCACATTCATCAAACTCTTTTTCATGCTCTTAAAACGTTTTCATTCATTAGAAAACTCACAAGCACAAATGGTTTATTTCCCTTACCTCTTGCACTTTGAGTGGTATAATATCCTCGGTTCTCGGACTAACCTCGTTTCTCGCATCAAATTCTCGAGCTATCCACGCACATCATTAAATCATCAATATACATCATTTTCATTCTCCATCTCTTTCTTTTACTCATTCTAACTCAACATTATCTCAAACTCTTTCGACATCTTTATCAACACTTTAGTTAACTCATAACCATCACAAGACATCTACATTAAATCTCCTAACCAAACCCATTTGTTAGTTCCATCATGTCTTAAACATTTCTAACCAAATGTATAAACATATATGTTTATTCACCCATATATAAAATGGTAATACTTAAGAACAGAAGTCTTGTGAGCTTACCTAGCTTGTCTCCTCTCATTACCAAACTTGTAGAATGCTTGTCTCTTCCCTTTGTTCAAGTCAACCTTTGATTTTCTAGTATGTTGTCCTTCTTGCCAAGAGGAACAACTTTGTCTCTTGCCCCTTTGTCTAATTCAGTCTAGAATATGGTGAATCTTAAAGAGAGAAAGCTTGGTTTGGATGAAAATGGTGAAGGTTTAGGTTTTGGAGGTGAGAGGCCTCGGTTTCCAAGCAAAATCTCGTGATCCTTATATAGACAGGGCTTATGAGATCGATCTGGCATTGAAGGAGATCGATCTCTGCTTCATTTCAACTGCTCCATCTGCTCCATTAACAATTACAAGATCAATCGTGTCGAGGTGAAGATCGATCTGTTCTTCTAAGAGGAGATTAATTTGGCATTGAATTAGGGATTAATCTCTTCCAGGCCGAGAGTTAAGGAGATCAATCTGCCCTTGTGACAAGATCGATTCTTGCTAGACAGAGGCATTAGGATATTGATTTTCTTCCTTATGAGATCGATCTGCCTGTCTTCTTTTGCACATTTTCTGCATTCTGGAGCTATGGGATCGATCTCTCATCCTTGGAGATTGATCTGGCCTTCACATATTCTACTGCTGCTGCATCAATTGCAGGAAACTGAATGCAAAACTCACCATATTTTACTCCATAGGTCATATTTCAATCCATACACATTTAAGGCTTAAAAACTTCATCTCTTTATACTTCATTTGATTTAAAACTTGCGTGTACATCAACATATCATAATTACATTCACCAAATTACAAATCTCACATTGCAAATCTTACAACTAAAGTATATAAAATTTACAGTTCTCACAAAACTCATTCTAGGTCATGGTTGTTTAAGCATGTAAATGAATATTTCATCCAACATTATATACACCAATCTACTCATCAAAATGTCTACTTTAACATACTAGAAGATGGTGTATCGAAATCTTACCTAGCTTGGTTTCTTTCCTTTTATTGGCTAAAATGGGAAAACACCTCATTGCTCCTTTAATCTAATAAATGAAATGTTGGCTCCAAGTTATGTTGTTTTTCTCCTCACAATGAACAAATTTGCTCTAATAGCTTTTTCTCAAATCTTTATGGAAGGGGGTGCATTCTAGAGTGAGAAAACTAGGTTATTATTGAAAATGAAAGAAATTTGGGTTGTCTCGTGGGAATGAAGATTCAGCTGCCCAGTTTTTATAGAAAACGCATTATGAGATCGATCTCCAAGGGTAGGAGATCGATCTGCCCATGCTTAAACTCCTTCAAAATTTAACATTGCAGGCCATGAGATTGATCTGCCCATTGCATGAGATCGATCTGCTCAAGGGAATAGGATCAATCTTTGTTCATGGAATGGGATCAATCTGGTTTAGGCAAAGAGCTTCAGAGATCGATCTGGCCTTAGGAGGAGATCGATCTAGCTTATCCAGAGGCTATTGAAGATCGGTCTGTCTATGGGAGGAGATCGATCTTGTCCAAGCTGAGGTAATTTGAGATCGATCCGATTGCAATGAGATCGATCTACCCTGTATTCTACAGTATTCCAGCTACAATTTTCTCAGATTTCCAAAGTTAAACTCTCATTCAATCATTTAAATATCCATTTTAAAATTCATTCACACTTAACACTCAAAAGCATCCAATTCTTATGATTCATATATAATTTAACTTGTCTGTACATCATGGAAACCATAAGATTACATAGAATTTTACGGGTCTTACATCTGCATTGAATGAGGCATCGATCTGCTCTTCTTTTGTTACGGTTCTGCTGTAAATTTTCCAAAATTTCACTGTTACATTGATATCCAATTTGCTCCTGTCACGCCCCGAAAATGCGGAAAATAGGGCTAATTTAAAACTTTTTACTCGTTAATTCACAATTAAAGAGTGTATTCCTGTGCAGTGTCATACATCATCATAATTATCATGCCTCAGGATCTCATCATGATATAATAAATATTGTATTATACCCATTACTTGATTACAAGTCAATTAATCCTAATACATCCCATATAATGTCATACATCAAGTGTCTGTAATTACAATAATAGTCTGGGTACATGAAAGGATAAAAAGGTACCTCAAAGTACAATATATATGGCCTGGAGCTTGAATCCTCCACTAGCCACTACTCCGTACGTCGCAGGGAAGTCCTTATTCACTTGAAGAACTCTGGGGGGAAAGAAAAACAGGGTGAGCTTCTAAATCGCTCAGTAAGGGGGGTAGGGGACTCATTTCATAAACCAAAATGCACATCACAAAGCATTTATTTGTATGTGAAACTCATTTGAAAACCATAGCATGAAAATACTCAAAACGACACTCTCATGTGTCAAGTCATGTGAAAACATGAAGTAAAAAGGCTCACTCTAGAGCAAAACAAAGCATGTGAAAATACGCGTTAAACGCTTTCTCAAATAACGTGGCATAGCCACTGGTTTAAAATCACACGTGGCATAGCCACAATACACACGTGGCAAAGCCACTGAATTATTTTCTCACGTGGCATAGCCACAGAATAGGGTTTCTCAACGTGGCACTGCCACCAATGGGGTTTCTCAACGTGGCACAGCCACCAATGGGGTTTTCTCAACGTGGCACAGCCACCAATGGGGTATACGTGGCACAGCCACCGATGGGGTATAACGTGGCACAGCCACCAATGGGTATACGTGGCACAGCCACCGATGGGGTATACGTGGCACAGCCACCAATGGGTTTTCTCAACGTGGCACAGCCACCAATGGGGTATACGTGGCACAGCCACCGATGGGGTATAACGTGGCACAGCCACCAATGGGTTTTTCTCAACGTGGCACTGCCACAGAATAGGTCATTCTCACGTTACCAGAACGGAGAAGAAATCGGGCTTACATGCTACCAGAGCAATGCCCGGTGTGTACTCACAACTACACACCTAAGTCTTATCACATAAGACGGGTTTGCCTTCACGTAGAACTCGTAATGGTTTTCTCTCATAAAACTCATTTAAAATCGTTTTGTACTCAACACAAAACGTAGTAAAACCGAGTTCCAACCGGCAAAGCACACACACACATTTCTCAAATCACAATATTGCCTTAACGTAGAGCCCAGTTATAAACTCATAAAACATTAGGCTCCAACCGGCTATAAAATCGTGTGCAGTTCAAATCTCAACACAAAACTCTCAACATGCTTGTTTATAAATCATAAATCATGCTATAACAGTTTACAAATCACATACACAAATGGTTTAGATTTCCCTTACCTCTTTGCACCTCGTATAGTGCAATCGTTTCCCCCGTATCACGGACTAGTCTCGCATTCCACTCTGGAACTCCCGAGCTGTCCAAACGATGTTAAAACATCAATACTTAATTCTCATAAGCCACAATTCTCAAAATCGAGCATAATTGCTCATAACACCTCAATTCTCTTGGTTCTCGCAACTCCACCCTAAACTACAACCTCATTCTCAATATCTCAATGTTCGATATTCCTCATGCCAATTATCTAGGCAATTCTCTACATTGTCCAATTTCCATTTATAACTCACAATTTCCTAAATTCACCAAAACTCTCAATATACATATCACTCCTACCACATTGAAATTTAATCACTCCCTAGTCATTTTTCAACCATTTCAACACCCATTCAACCACCAATAACATCGAAATCAACTCAAATATCAAGATCAAGATTTAGAAATTACCCAAAGCTTGTGAGACGCACAACTCACGCCTCGATCCGATTCGTCCTTCGATTTCCAAGTATGTTGTTCTCCCTTTGATGAGGAACAACTTTCCTTCTTACCACAATAGCTGATTCGGTCAGAAATGGGGGATTTGGAGGAGTGAGAAACTAGGTTTTCGGAAAAATGGAGGTTTCAGAAGAGAGAGAAAGTAAGATTTCAGGAGAAGACACGGGTTCCTTATATAGACTGGAGGTAGGAGATCGATCTGTCTCATGGGGAGATCGATCTGCGTTTGAATTTTGGGGACGATCTGGGCAATTTTATGCCTAGGAGATCGATCTGTCGAGGGGTGAGATCGATCTCTTTATGGCTTTATGAGATCGATCTGTGCCTTGAGGAGATCGATCTTCTCCCAAACAGAAGCATTTGGAGATCGATCTCTTCCTCATGAGATCGATCTGCCTTCAAACAGATTCATTTGGAGATCGATCTCTTCCTCATGAGATCGATCCCTTCTCAAACAGATTCATAAGGGGATCGATCTCTTCCATTGGAGATCGATCTGCTTCTCAAATTTCCTCCTTCCTTGTCAGTTTTAACTCACCAGATCGATCTCTCCTTCTCCCAGATCGATCTGTCCTCATGCTTCATGCTCATTTTACACACTTAACACATAAGTCTCCAATTATAATTCCCACGATTTACTTAGTTCCATAAATTACACTTCAAATTATTATTACATCAATAAATATGTCTGAAATTCTCAGATCTCACATCCTCCCCACCTTAAAAAGAATTTGGTCCTCCAAATTCAACTCAACTAGTCAAAATAGATGGGGGTATTTCTCCTTCATGAGACTCTCTAGTTCCCACGTCGCTTCTTCCCTTGAGTGATGCTTCCACAAAACTTTCACTAATGGGATGCTCTTGGTTCTCAGTACCTTCTCCTTTCTATCGAGAATCCGGACGGGTTCCTCAATGTAGCTCATGTCCTCCTGTATGTCCATCTCATCATACTCTATAACATGAGAAGGGTCCGGGTGGTACTTCCTCAACATAGATACATGAAAAACGTTGTGTATTCCGGACATCTGTGGGGGTAATGCCAATCTGTAGGCTACCTCTCCCACTCTCTCAAGAATCTCGAATGGTCCTATGTATCGAGGACTCAATTTTCCTTTCTTCCCAAATCGCATGATACCCTTGCTCGGTGATACTCTCAGAAATACTGCATCACCAACATCAAATTCAAGTGGCCGTCTATGCGCATCCGCGTAGCTTTTCTGTCTACTCTGTGCAGCCCGTAACCTCTCACATATGAGTTTCACACTCTGTACGGCTTGCTCAACAAGCTCGGGAGCATTTATCTTTCTGTCACCGACTTCTTCCCATGCTACAGGGGATCTACACCTCCTACCATATAGAGCCTCAAAAGGTGCCATTCCAATACTCGCATGATAGCTGTTATTGTATGCAAACTCTGCTAGGGGCAGGTGATCATCCCATGATCCCTTAAAATCCATCGTACACGCCCTCAACATATCCTCCAGGGTCTGAATAGTCCTCTCTGACAGACCATCTGTCTGAGGATGATAGGCGGTACTAAAACTCAATCGAGATCCCATGGACTCCTGAAACTGGGTCCAAAATCTGGAAGTAAACCGGGAATCTCTATCAGAAGTAATACTCACTGGAGCCCCATGTAATCTAGCTATCTCGCTGACATATAGCTCAGCTAAGGCATCCACAGTATCTGTGCTCTTGATGGCAAGGAAGTGTGCACTCTTGGTCAATCTATCCACAATGACCCATATCGCGTCACGACCTCTTCGGGTCCTCGGTAAACCCATAATAAAGTCCATAGTGACATGCTCCCATTTCCATGTAGGTACAGGTAAGGGCTGTAGTAGTCCTCCGGGCTTCCGATGCTCAGCTTTCACTTGCTGGCATACTAAATACCTGGCCACATACTCTGCCACGTCTCGCTTCATACCACTCCACCAATACACATTTCTCAAGTCTCGGTACATCTTAGTACTTCCTGGGTGCATGGTGTATCGCGAGCAGTGGGATTCTCTCAATATCTGTCTCTTTAGGGTATCATCGTCCGGTACACAAATCCGTCCTCTGAATCTCAACAATCCATCCTCACTGATGGTGAGATCCGACTGCGAACTCTGCTCAGCTTGGCTAACCATGTCTATCAATCTCTGATCACTGCGCTGCCCAGTTCTAATCTGATCCATGATCCTGGGCTCTATCCGCAGGCTAGCCAAAAATCCAGTCTCTACCTCTTTAACTCTGATCCGAAGTTCGGCGAACTGCTCTAACAAATCCCATTCCCTGATCATCATAGCAGATACCATACTTTTCCTGCTCAGGGCATCAGCAACCACATTCGCCTTACCCGGATGATACAGAATCTCACAGTCATAATCCTTAAGGAGTTCCATCCATCTCCTTTGTCTCATGTTTAACTCTTTCTGATCAAAGAGATATCTCAAACTCTTGTGATCAGTGAAGATCTGGAATCTTTCTCCATATAAGTAGTGTCGCCAGATCTTCAAAGCAAATACCACAGCGGCTAACTCCAAATCATGCGTGGGGTAATTCCGCTCATGGTCCTTCAACTGTCGCGATCCGTATGCGACCACTCTTCCGTGCTGCATAAGCACACACCCCAATCCTTGGTGAGATGCATCACTATACACCGAGAATCCTCCTGATCCCTCGGGAATAGTTAACACAGGTGCCGCTGTCAATCTCCTCTTTAACTCTTGAAAACTGAGCTCACATTGATCATTCCATATGAACGGAGTCTCCTTACGCGTGAGCTTAGTCAAAGGAGCGGCAATCCTCGAGAATCCTTCCACAAATCTCCTGTAATACCCTGCCAAACCAAGGAAGCTTCGTATCTCAGTCACTGTCCTCTGTCTTTCCCAATTAAGCACAGCTGCTATTTTACTCGGATCCACTGATACTCCTTCCTCTGAGACTACATGCCCAAGGAAAGCTATCCGGTTCAGCCAAAACTCACACTTACTAAGCTTTCCGTACAATTGCTTATCTCGGAGTATCTGAAGTACTAACCACAAATGCTGTGCATGCTCCTCATACGACCGAGAGTACACCAGGATATCATCAATAAAGACTATCACAAACTTATCCAGATAGTCTCTGAACACCTCGTTCATCAATCTCATAAACGCTGCAGGGGCGTTCGTCAATCCAAAGGACATCACCAGAAATTCGTAATGGCCATACCTTGTCCTGAAGGCCGTCTTTGGAATATCTTCTTCCTTAATCCTCAATTGGTGATAACCCGATCTCAAATCAATCTTAGAAAAGACTGATGCCCCTCTTAGCTGATCAAGTAGATCGTCAATCCTGGGTAGTGGGTATTTATTCTTCACCGTGGCTTTATTCAATAGCCGGTAGTCCACACATAATCTGAGACTACCATCCTTCTTCTTAACAAACAGCACTGGCGCTCCCCACGGCGAAACACTGGGTCTAATAAACCCTTGATCCAATAACTCCTGTAGTTGTCTCTTCAATTCCTCAAGTTCCACTAATGCCATTCTGTAGGGAGGTTTAGAGATCGGCTGAGTATCTGGTACTAAATCAATGGTAAACTCCAGATCTCTCTCTGGTGGTAAACCTGGTAATTCATCTGGGAAAACATCCAGAAATTCGCAAACCACAGGTATATCCTCAATCCTCGGATGTTCCCGCTCATCGTCTGAGATGAGTGTCTCATAACCTTCACATGAACAATCATATTTAATATTCTCCAAAATAATGTTAAAATTCTCAAATTACTCACTAGAAATCCACATAATCATTTCCTCAATATCTCAATTGTACACTGTAAGGCTCAGGTAGGGAGAAAGTTACAATCTTAGTGTAGCAGTCTAAACTCACTCGATTGGTTGCCAACCAATCCATTCCCAGAATTACATCAAACCCATGTATACTCAACATGATTAGATCTGCTAACATCACTCTATCTCCCACCTTAATTTCACACCCTCTACAGATTAACTCAGTTCTCTGGGATTCACGCATAGGGGTATTTACATGTAGTATATATTCTAGAGGTTCAAACTTCAAGTTTAATCTACATGCAAAATGCTCAGAAATAAAGGAATGCGTGGATCCTGAATCAATCAACACATGAGCCTTATGATTACAGACAGAGAGTGTACCTCTTATAGTTTCTGCCGACGCGTCTGCGGTCTCCTTATCCAGGGCAAACACACGTCCCTGTGCCGCAGGTTTCTTCCCTTTCTCTGCCGCAGTGGCCCGTCTCCGGGGATCCACTCTCTGAGGCTGTTGTCTAGTGGGCTCCGGAGCATGGGGTATCTGAGGTTGGGGACAGTCCTTCACTCTGTGACCCATGTCACCACATCTGAAACATCCATGGATCGACCCAGTACAACTTCCCTCATGCGATCGGCCACAGTCTCTACAAATCCTCATCTCCGGCCTGACATATCGTGGGGTCTCCTTGATAATAGGATAGGCTCTGGGTCTCTCCAATCTGTCCCTCTGCACCTCAATCCTTCCTCTTCTGAAGGAACCTCTCCGAGCCTCTGACTGGAAAAGTGCTGGCCTCTTGCCCTTATCTCTATTCACCGCTCTGAGCTCATTCTGGGATTGTACCATCTCAATCCCTCTTTCAACCTCTTGTGCTTGTCTCAGAGCATCTCCAAACTCAGTAATACATAGCCCCATCAGTCTATCTCTAATGACGGGCTTCAACCCATACACAAACTTCTCTGTGCGGAGCTCTTCACTCTTGAAGGTCTCTGGGTCATATCTCAGTAGTGCGGTGAACTGGCTCTCATAGTCATCCACCGACATGTCACCTTGTACCAAACTCAAAAACTCGGCCTGTTTCCTTCTCTGGGCGGCTCGTGGTACATATTGGGTTCTAAAAGCTGTTTGGAACTCTTCCCAACCAATCTCATCCTGGCGGGACATCAAGATACCCTGGGTAGTACCCCACCAATCTCGAGCTCTCCCCTTCAGCATATAGGCACTCATACTGACTCTCTCAGCATCGGTGCACCCCAGTAAATCAAATATAACTCTCAATTCCGTCAACCACTCCTCAGCCTCTGTAGGATCCTTCTTTCCCTTAAATGCGGGTGGATTCATCTTCAGGAATTCCTTTAGTCGGACCTTACTTCTGTCCTCAGGCTGAGTGACGGGAGGCACTGGGGGTATGGGAGGTCCTGGTGGTGGTGTAAGGGTAGTATCCGAGGCATTAACTCCAAAGTGTTGCGCGAATAGCGCTGCCATCTGCTCAAAACCTTACCTCACATCGGTCTCAATCCGATTAAATCGAGAGTTAGGACTCTCTGGTTGTGGGACAGGTGGTGGAGGGGGCTCTGCCTGCCTCCTCGAGCGACATCGCCGTTTACTCATTCTCAATCTCAACTCGTCTCCTGCGCGTACATATCACAATTGATTGAAATCTCAATCCTCAATTTCAGTTCATGACCAGACTATTACAGACACTTGGGATGTATTCTATTTCACTTAACCGACACTGACAGTACTAGACACCCTAAGCTCTGATACCAAGAAAACTCTGTCACGCCCCGAAAATGCAGAAAATAGGGCTAATTTAAAACTTTTTACTTGTTAATTCACAATTAAAGAGTGTATTCCTGTGCAGTGTCATACATCATCATAATTATCATGCCTCAGGATCTCATCATGATATAATAAATATTGTATTATACCCATTACTTGATTACAAGTCAATTAATCCTAATACATCCCATATAATGTCATACATCAAGTGTCTGTAATTACAATAATAGTCTGGGTACATGAAAGGATAAAAAGGTACCTCAAAGTACAATATATATGGCCTGGAGCTTGAATCCTCCACTAGCCACTACTCCGTACGTCGCAGGGAAGTCCTTATTCACTTGAAGAACTCTGGGGGGAAAGAAAAATAGGGTGAGCTTCTAAATCGCTCAGTAAGGGGGGTAGGGGACTCATTTCATAAACCAAAATGCACATCACAAAGCATTTATTTGTATGTGAAACTCATTTGAAAACCATAGCATGAAAATACTCAAAACGACACTCTCATGTGTCAAGTCATGTGAAAACATGAAGTAAAAAGGCTCACTCTAGAGCAAAACAAAGCATGTGAAAATACGCGTTAAACGCTTTCTCAAATAACGTGGCATAGCCACTGGTTTAAAATCACACGTGGCATAGCCACAATACACACGTGGCAAAGCCACTGAATTATTTTCTCACGTGGCATAGCCACAGAATAGGGTTTCTCAACGTGGCACTGCCACCAATGGGGTTTCTCAACGTGGCACAGCCACCAATGGGGTTTTCTCAACGTGGCACAGCCACCAATGGGGTATACGTGGCACAGCCACCGATGGGGTATAACGTGGCACAGCCACCAATGGGTATACGTGGCACAGCCACCGATGGGGTATACGTGGCACAGCCACCAATGGGTTTTCTCAACGTGGCACAGCCACCAATGGGGTATACGTGGCACAGCCACCGATGGGGTATAACGTGGCACAGCCACCAATGGGTTTTTCTCAACGTGGCACTGCCACAGAATAGGTCATTCTCACGTTACCAGAACGGAGAAGAAATCGGGCTTACATGCTACCAGAGCAATGCCCGGTGTGTACTCACAACTACACACCTAAGTCTTATCACATAAGACGGGTTTGCCTTCACGTAGAACTCGTAATGGTTTTCTCTCATAAAACTCATTTAAAATCGTTTTGTACTCAACACAAAACGTAGTAAAACCGAGTTCCAACCGGCAAAGCACACGCACACATTTCTCAAATCACAATATTGCCTTAACGTAGAGCCCAGTTATAAACTCATAAAACATTGGGCTCCAACCGGCTATAAAATCGTGTGCAGTTCAAATCTCAACACAAAACTCTCAACATGCTTGTTTATAAATCATAAATCATGCTATAACAGTTTACAAATCACATACACAAATGGTTTAGATTTCCCTTACCTCTTTGCACCTCGTATAGTGCAATCGTTTCCCCCGTATCACGGACTAGTCTCGCATTCCACTCTGGAACTCCCGAGCTGTCCAAACGATGTTAAAACATCAATACTTAATTCTCATAAGCCACAATTCTCAAAATCGAGCATAATTGCTCATAACACCTCAATTCTCTTGGTTCTCGCAACTCCACCCTAAACTACAACCTCATTCTCAATATCTCAATGTTCGATATTCCTCATGCCAATTATCTAGGCAATTCTCTACATTGTCCAATTTCCATTTATAACTCACAAAATTTCCTAAATTCACCAAAACTGTCAATATACATATCACTCCTACCACATTGAAATTTAATCACTCCCTAGTCATTTTTCAACCATTTCAACACCCATTCAACCACCAATAACATCGAAATCAACTCAAATATCAAGATCAAGATTTAGAAATTACCCAAAGCTTGTGAGACGCACAACTCACGCCTCGATCCGATTCGTCCTTCGATTTCCAAGTATGTTGTTCTCCCTTTGATGAGGAACAACTTTCCTTCTTACCACAATAGCTGATTCGGTCAGAAATGAGGGATTTGGAGGAGTGAGAAACTAGGTTTTCGGAAAAATGGAGGTTTTGGAAGAGAGAGAAAGTAAGATTTCAGGAGAAGACACGGGTTCCTTATATAGACTGGAGGTAGGAGATCGATCTGTCTCATGGGGAGATCGATCTGCGTTTGAATTTTGGGGACGATCTGGGCAATTTTATGCCTAGGAGATCGATCTGTCGAGGGGTGAGATCGATCTCTTTATGGCTTTATGAGATCGATCTGTGCCTTGAGGAGATCGATCTTCTCCCAAACAGAAGCATTTGGAGATCGATCTCTTCCTCATGAGATCGATCTGCCTTCAAACAGATTCATTTGGAGATCGATCTCTTCCTCAAGAGATCGATCCCTTCTCAAACAGATTCATAAGGGGATCGATCTCTTCCATTGGAGATCGATCTGCTTCTCAAATTTCCTCCTTCCTTGTCAGTTTTAACTCACCAGATCGATCTCTCCTTCTCCCAGATCGATCTGTCCTCATGCTTCATGCTCATTTTACACACTTAACACATAAGTCTCCAATTATAATTCCCACGATTTACTTAGTTCCATAAATTACACTTCAAATTATTATTACATCAATAAATATGTCTGAAATTCTCAGATCTCACAGCTCCACTACTCGTTTTGCATTTCATACACATTTGGAACTTAAATACATTCATTCCTTATGATTTATATCAAATGTGACTTATCCATACATCATAAAATCATAAATAGTACATATTATTTTATTGGCTTTACAAAGGGTGACTCTTAGCGTGGTTATAAGTCAGCCTTATCTGCCTAAACCGTCTTAACCATAACTAATCCACGTGGCCTTAGGGCCAAATAGGCCTAACCTCCCTAGCCATTCAGGTTTCATTATATAAGACCTTACCGACCTTATTGAGGTGGTTGAATAACTAATTCCCTCATTCCTCTAATATTCTACTTAGTTGCCCTCTAATGTAATCTAATTTATAAATGAAGGCTTACAGTTTTTTCCTTAACCGTATTCTAATTTTTGTAAATTAGATTTAGAATCATAACATAATCTATGGTCCTGAAAAAAGATTATACTTAAATAAACTACAATTATAAAAATGTAGTCTTTTTCGTAGATTATATCTTTTAATTGTAATCATTTGATTTTTTTTTTTTTTTTACTAATGTTAGATAAAGATGGGCATATGGCAAGATAGATTGGATAGCAAGACATATGGCTACTTTCAAATAAAATCCTAAGTTTCATTATTGATTCAGACGACATAGGATAATACAATAGTGGATGTAATGAATGATCCATTTACCAGATCTTGAAGAATTGAATTGGTTACCTCACTGTTCGTAAGGGATAAAGTTAGGCTTATTCTCACCATAGCTATTGATCGTTTTAATCATGAGGATAAGCTAATATGGAGTTTGGAAAAGAATTGCAACTATTCAGTAAGAAGTGCATAATGATTGTTAACTAGTAATGGCCAAAAACTTCTACCAGTCACAAAGCACCCAAAATCTGGATAATACCATTTAAATCTCAATTTTTAGAAAAGATTGTGGAATACAAGAATCTCCAATTGTGAGATCTAAGAATTTCAGACATATTTTAAATATGTAATAAGAATTTGAAGTGTAATTTATTGAGCTAAGTGAATTGTGGGAATGATAATTGGAGATTTATATGTTAAGTGTTTAAAATAAGTGTGAAGCTATGAGGACAGATCGATCTGGGAGAAGGAGAGATCGATCTAGTGAGTTAAAAATGACAAAGAATGAGGAATTTAAGGAGCAGATCGATCTCCTTATGATTCTGTTTGAGAGAAGATCGATCTCATGAGGAAGAGATCGATCTCCAAATGATTCTGTTTAGGAGAAGATCGATCTCCTCAAGGAGCAGATCGATCTCATAAAGCCATAAAGAGATCGATCTCACCCCTCGACAGATCGATCTCCTAAGCATAAAATTGCCCAAATCGTCCCCAAAATTCAAATGCAGATCGATCTCATCAAGAACCAGATCGATCTCCTATCCTCAGCCTATATAAGGAACTCCTGTTTTTCTCCTGCAATCTCACTTTCTCTCTCTTCCAACCCCCATTTTCACCGAAACCTAGCTTTCTCACTCATCCAAAGCACCCATTTTCGTCCAAATCAGAAGTTGTGGCAAGAAGGAAAGTTGTTCCTCGTCAAAGGGAGAACAACATACTAAGAAATCGAAGGACGAATCGAAGCGTGGGTTGTGCACCTCACAAGCTTTGGATAATTTCTAAACCTCGATCTTGATATTTGAGATGATTTTGGTGATAATAGTTGTTGGCATTGTGCTGAAATAGCTGGAAAATGATTAGGGATTGATGAAATTACAATGTAGTTGGAGTGATGATGATATTTGGCAACTTTGGTAAATTTAGGAATTTTGAGCTATAAATGGAGATTTACACAATGTGGTGTATTAGCATAGATATTGTGGCATAGGAAATATAGAATGTTGAGGTGTTGTGAGCGAGATTGTGGTTTGTGATGGAGTTATGAGAATTGAGAAATTTGAGGTGTTGTGAGCAATTATGCTCGATTTTGAGAACTGCGGTTGATGTGATAATGAGTATTGATGTTTTAACATCGTTTGGACAGCTCGGGAGTTTCAGAGTGGAATGCGAGGCTAGTCCGTGATACGGGAGAAACGATTGCACTATACGAGGTGCAAAGAGGTAAGGAAAACTAAACCATTTGTGTATGTGATTTGCGAACTATTATAGCATGATTTGTGATTTATAAAACAAGCATGTTGAGTGTTGTGTTGTGATACAATTGCACGCGATTTTTATAGCCGGTTGGAGCCCAATGTTTTTATGAGTTTATAACTGGGCTCTACGTTAAGGCAATATCGAGATTTGAGAAATGTGTGCGTGTTTTGCTGGTTGGGACTCGGTTTCAATATGTTTTGTGTTGAGTACAAAACGGTTTTAAATGAGTTTTATGAGAGAAAAACCACTATGAGTTCTACGTGAAGGCAAACTAGTCTTATGTGATTAAGACTTAGGTGTATAATTCTGAGTACACACCGGGCATTGCTCTGGTAGCATGTAAGCCCGATTCTTCTCCGTTCTGGTAACGTGAGAAACCCCATTTTGTGGCTATGCCACGTATAATTGGTGGCCGTTGCCACGTGAGAACCCCATTTGGTGGCCGTTGCCACGTGAGAACCCTATTTGGTGGTCGTTGCCACGTGAGAACCCTATTTGGTGGCCGTTGCCACGTGAGAACCCTATTTGGTGGCCGTTGCCACGTGAGAACCCTAATTGGTGGTCGTTGCCACGTGAAACCCTATCCTGTGGCTGTGCCACGTGTAAATTTAACTCAGTGGCTATGCCACGTGTGTCTAGTGGCTGTGCCACGTGTGAATTTAAATCAGTGGCCATGCCACGTGTGTTTAGTGGCTGCGCCACGTGCATTACTATTTCAGTGATTTTATCACGTTTATTGAGAAAGCGATTATCGAATTATTTTCACATGCTTTGTTATTGCTCTATACTAAGCATTTTATTTCATGTTTTCACATGATTTGAGATATGAGAATGTCGTTTTGAGTACTTTCATGCTATGGTTTTCAAATGAGATTAATGAGTTTCACATACAAATAAATATTTTGTGATGTGCATTTTGGTTTATGAAATGAGTCCCTTACCCCCTTTACTGAGCGATTTAGAAGCTCACCCTGTTTTCTTTCCCTCCAGATCTTTTCAAGTGAAAAGGGTTTTCCTGTGACGTACGGAGTAGTGGCTAGTGGAGGACTTGAGCTCTAGGCCATATATTGTATTTTGAGGTATCTTTTATCTTTTCATGTACCCAGACAATTATCATAATTGCAGACACTTGATGTATAACATTTTATGGGATGTATTAGGATTAATTAACTTGAGATCAAGTAATGTATATGATATAATATATACTATTCAATGACGAGATCCTGAGGTATAATATAGGTGATGATGTATGACACTGCACAGGAATGCACTCTTAATTGTGAATTAATGAATAAAAAGTTTTAAATTAGCCATATTTTTCGCGCTTCTGGGGCGTGACAGAGTTTTCTTGGTATCAGAGCTTAGGGTGTCTAGTACTGTCAGTGTCGGTTAAGTGAAATAGAATACATCCCAAGTGTCTCTAATAGTCTGGTCATGAACTGAAATTGAGGATTGAGATTTCAATCGATTCTGATATGTACGCGCAAGAGACGAGTTAAGATAGAGAATGAGTGGACAACGAGGTCGTTCGAGGAGGCAGACAGAGTCCCCTCCGCCACCTGTCCCACAACCAGAGAGTCCTAACTCTCGATTTAATCGGATTGAGACTGATGTGAGGCAAGGTTTTGAGCAGATGGCAGCGTTATTCGCACAACACTTTGGAGTTAATGCCTCGGGTACTACTCTTACACCACCACAAGGACCTCCCATACCCCCAGTACAGATGGACCCAGCGCCTCCCGTCACTCAGCCTGATGATAGAAGTATGGTCCGACTGAAGGATTTTTCTGAAGATGAATCCACCCGCGTTTAGGGGAAAGAAGGATCCTACAGAGGCTGAGGAGTGGTTAACGGAGTTGAGAATTATATATGATTATCTGGGGTGCACCGATGCTGAGAGGGTCAGTATGAGTATCTATATGTTGAAGGGGAGAGCTCGAGATTGGTGGGGTACTACCAGGGTATTCTGATGTCCCGTCAGGATGTGATTGGTTGGGAAGAGTTTCAGACAGCCTTTAGGACCCAATATGTACCATGAGCCGCCCAGAGAAAGAAACAAGCTGAGTTTTTGAGTTTGGTACAAGGTGACATGTCTGTGGATGACTATGAGAGCCAATTCACAGCGCTATTGAGATATGACCCAGAGACCTTTAAGAATGAAGAGCTCCGCACAGAGAAATTTATGTATGGATTGAAGCCCATCATCAGAGATAGATTGATAGGGCTATGTATTACTGAGTTTGGAGATGCTCTGAGACGAGCACAAGAGATTGAAAGAGGAATTGAAATGGTACAATCCCAGAATGAGCTCAGAGCGGTGAATAGAGATAAGGGCAAGAGGCCAGCGATTTTCCAAACAGAGGCTCGGAGAGGTTCCTTCAGAAGAGGAAGGATTGAGGTACAGAAGGGCAGATTAGAGAGACCCAGAGGTTACCCTAACATTAGAGAGACCCCTCGAGATGTCAGGCCTGAGACAAGGTTTTGCAGAAATTGTGGCTGAATGCATGAGGGAAGTTGTACTGGGTCGATCCATGGATGTTTTAGATGTGGAGACATGGGTCACATGGTGAAGGATTGCCCTCAACCTCAGAAACCACATGTCTTGGAGCCCACTAGACAACAGCCTCAGAGAGTGAATCCCCAGGGACGGGCCACTACTGCAGAAAAAGGAAAGAGACCTGTTACCCAGGGATGTGTGTTTGCCCTAGATAAGGAGACCGCTGACACTTCTGCAGAAACTATAAGAGGTACACTCTCTGTCTGTAATCATAAGGCTCATGTGTTGATTGATTCAGGATCCACGCATTCGTTTATTTCTGAGCATTTTGCATGTAGATTAAACTTGAAGTTTGAACCTCTAGAATATATACTACATGTAAATACCCCTATGCGTGAATCCCAGAGAACTGAGTTAATCTGTAGAGGATGTGAGATAAAGGTGGGAGATAGAGGGATGTTAGCAGATCTAATCATGTTGAATATACATGGATTTGATGTAATTTTAGGAATGGATTGGTTGGCAGCCAATCGAGTGAGCTTAGATTGCTACACTAAGGTTGTAACTTTCTCCCTACCTGAACCTTACAGTGTACGATTGAGATATTGAGGAAATGAATATGTGAAATTCTAGTAAGTAATTTAAGAATTTTTATATTATTTTGGAGAATATTAAATATGATTGTTCATATGAAGGTTATGAGACACTCATCTCAGACGATGAGCGGGAACATCCGAGGATTGAGGATATACCTGTGGTGTGTGAATTTCTGGATGTTTTCCCAGATGAATTGCCAGGTTTACCACCAGAGAGAGAGCTAGAGTTTACCATTGATTTGGTACCAGATACTCAGCTGATCTCTAAAACTCCCTACAGGATGGCATTAGTGGAACTTGAGGAATTGAAGAAACAACTACAGGAGTTATTGGATCAAGGGTTCATTAGGCCCAGTGTTTCACCGTGGGGAGCACCGGTTTTATTTGTCAAGAAGAAGGATGGTAGTCTCAGATTATGCGTAGATTATCGGTTGTTGAATAAAGCCACGGTGAAGAATAAATACCCATTGCCCAGGATTGATGATCTACTTGATCAGCTGAGAGGGGCATCAGTCTTTTCTAAGATTGATTTGAGATCGGGCTATCACCAATTGAAGATCAAGTAAGAAGATATTCTAAAGACGACCTTCAGGACGAGGTATGGCCATTATGAATTTCTGGTGATGTCCTTTGGATTGACGAACGCCCCTGCAGCATTTATGAGATTGATGAACGAGGTGTTCAGAGACTATCTGGATAAATTTGTGATAGTCTTTATTGATGATATCCTGGTATACTCTCAGTCATATGAGGAGCATGCACAGCATTTATGGTTAGTACTACAGATACTCCGAGATAAGCAATTATATGGAAAGCTTAGTAAGTGTGAGTTTTGGCTGGATCGGATAGCTTTCCTTGGTCATATAGTCTCCGAGGAAGGAGTATCAGTGGACCCAAGCAAGGTGGAGGCTGTGCTTAATTGGGAGAGACCGAGGACAGTTACTGAGGTACGAACTTCCTTGGTTTGGCAGGGTATTACAGAAGATTTGTGGAAAGATTTTCCCGGATTGCCGCCCCTTTGACTAAGCTCACGAGCAAAGAGACTCCATTTATATGGACTGATCAATGTGAGCTCAGTTTTCAGGAATTAAAGAGGAGGTTGACAGCGGCACCTGTGTTAACTATTCCTGAGGGATCAGGAGGATTTTCGGTGTATAGTGATGCATCTCATCAAGGATTGGGGTGTGTGCTTATGCAGCACGGAAGAGTGGTCGCATATGGATCGCGACGGCTGAAAGACCATGAGCGGAATTACCCCACGCATGATTTGGAGTTAGCCGCTGTGGTATTTGCTTTGAAGATCTGGCGACACTACTTATATGGGGAAAGATTCCAGATCTTCACTGATCACAAGAGTTTGAGATATCTCTTTGATCAGAAAGAGTTAAACATGAGACAAAGAAGATGGATGGAACTCCTTAAGGATTATGACTGCGAGATTCTATATCATCCGGGCAAGGCGAATGTGGTTGCTGATGCCCTGAGCAGGAAGAGTATGATATCTGCTATGATGATCAGGGAATGGGATTTACTGGAGTAGTTTGCCGAACTTCGGATCAGAGTTAAAGAGATAGAGACTGGATTTGTGGCTAGCTTGCAAATAGAGCCCAGGATCATGGATCAGATTAGAACTGGGCAGCGCAGTGATCAGAGATTGATAAATATGATTAGCCAAGCTGAACAGAGTTCGCAGTCGGATCTCACAGTCAGTGAGGATGGATTGTTGAGATTCAGAGGACGGATTTGTGTACCGGACGATGATACCCTGAAGAGACAGATACTGAGAGAATCCCACTGCTCGCGATACACCATGCACCTAGGGAGTACTAAGATGTACTGAGACTTGAGAAAGGTGTATTGGTGGAGTGGTATGAAGCGAGACGTGGCAGAGTATGTGGCCAGGTGTTTAGTATGCCAGCAAGTGAAAGCTGAGCATCGGAAGCCCGGAGGACTACTACAGCCCTTACCTGTACCTACATGGAAATGGAAGCATGTCACTATGGACTTTATTATGGGTTTATCGAGGACCCGAAGAGGTCGTGACGCTATATGGGTTATAGTGGATAGACTGACCAAGAGTGCCCACTTCCTTGCCATCAAGAGCACAGATACTGTGGATGCCTTAGCTGAGCTGTATGTCAGCGAGATAGCTAGATTACATGGGGCTCCAGTGAGTATTACTTCTGATAGAGATTCTCGATTTACTTCTAGATTTTAGACCCAGTTTCAGGAGTCTATGGGATCTCGATTGAGTTTCAGTACCGCCTATCATCCTCAGACAGATGGTCAGTCAGAGAGGACTATTCAGACCCTGGAGGGTATGTTGAGGGCGTGTACGATGGATTTTAAGGGATCATGGGATGATCACCTGCCCCTAGCAGAGTTTGCATACAATAACAGATATCATGCGAGTATTGGAATGGCACCTTTTGAGGCTCTATATGGTAGGAGGTGTAGATCCCCTGTAGCTTGGGAAGAAGTCGATGACAGAAAGATAAATGCTCCCGAGCTTATTGAGCAAGCCGTACAGAGTGTGAAACTCATATGTGAGAGGTTACGAGCTGCACAAAGTAGACAGAAAAGCTACGCGGATGTGCGTAGACGGCCACTCGAGTTTGAGGTTGGTGATGCAGTATTTCTGAAAATATCACCGAGTAAGGGTATCATGCGATTTGGGAAGAAAGGGAAATTGAGTCCTCGATACGTAGGACCATTCGAGATTCTTGAGAGAGTGGGAGAGGTAGCTTACAAATTAGCATTACCCCCACAGATGTCCGGAATACACAATGTTTTTCATGTGTCTATGTTGAGGAAGTACCACCCTGACCCTTCTCATGTCATAGAGTATGACGAGATGGACATTTAAGAGGATATGAGCTACACTGAGGAACCCGTCCAGATTCTCGATAGAAGAGAGAAGGTACTGAGAACTAAGAGCATCCCATTAGTGAAAGTTTTGTGGAAACATCACTCAATGGAAGAGGAAACGTGGGAACTAGAGAATCTCATGAAGGACAAATACCCCCATCTATTTGACTAGTTGAGTTGAATTTGGAGGACCAAATTCTTTTTACGGTGGGGAGGATGTGAGATCTAAGAATTTTGGACATATTTTAAATATGTAATAAGAATTTGAAGTGTAATTTATTGAGCTAAGTGAATTGTGGGAATGATAATTGGAGATTTATATGTTAAGTGTTTAAAATAAGTGTGAAGCTATGAGGACAGATCAATTTGGGAGAAGGAGAGATCGATCTGGTGAGTTAAAAATGATAAGGAAGGAGGAATTTAAGGAGCAGATCGATCTCCAATGTAAGAGGATCGATCTCCTTATGATTCTGTTTGAGAGAAGATCGATCTCATGAGGAAGAGATCGATCTCCAAATGATTCTGTTTGGGAGAAGATCGATCTCCTCAAGGAGCAGATCGATCTCATAAAGCCATAAAGAGATCGATCTCACCCCTCGACAGATCGATCTCCTAGGCATAAAATTGCCCAAATCGTCCCCAAAATTCAAATGCAGATCGATCTCATCAAGAGCCAGATCGATCTCCTACCCTCAGCCTATATAAGGAACTCCTATTTTTTTCCTGCAATCTCACTTTCTCTCTCTTCCAACCCCCATTTTCACCGAAACCTAGCTTTCTCACTCATCCAAAGCACCCATTTCCGTCCAAATCAGAAGTTGTGGCAAGAAGGAAAGTTGTTCCTCGTCAAAGGGAGAACAACATACTAAGAAATCGAAGGACGAATCGAGGCGTGGGTTGTGCACCTCACAAGCTTTGGGTAATTTCTAAACCTCGATCTTGATATTTGAGATGATTTTGGTGATAATAGTTGTTGGCATTGTGCTGAAATAGCTGAAAAATGATTAGGGATTGATGAAATTACAATGTAGTTGGAGTGATGATGATATTTGGCAACTTTGGTAAATTTAAGAATTTTGAGCTATAAATGGAGATTTAGACAATGTGGTGTATTAGCATAGATATTGTGGCATAGGAAATATAGAATGTTGAGGTGTTGTGAGCGAGATTGTGGTTTGTGATGGAGTTATGAGAATTGAGAAATTTGAGGTGTTGTGAGCAATTATGCTCGATTTTGAGAACTGCGGTTGATGTGATAATGAGTATTGATGTTTTAACATCGTTTGGACAGCTCGGGAGTTTCAGAGTGGAATGCGAGGCTAGTCCGTGATACGGGAGAAACGATTGCACTATATGAGGTGCAAAGAGGTAAGGGAAACTAAACCATTTGTGTATGTGATTTGCGAACTATTATAGCATGATTTGTGATTTATAAAACAAGCATGTTGAGTGTTGTGTTGTGATACAATTGCACACGATTTTTATAGCCGGTTGGAGCCCAATGTTTTTATGAGTTTATAACTGGGCTCTACGTTAAGGCAATATCGAGATTTGAGAAATGTGTGCGTGTTTTGCCGGTTGGGACTCGATTTCAATATGTTTTGTGTTGAGTACAAAACGGTTTTAAATGAGTTTTATGAGAGAAAAACCACTATGAGTTCTACGTGAAGGCAAACTAGTCTTATGTGATTAAGACTTAGGTGTGTAATTCTGAGTACACACCGGGCATTGCTCTGGTAGCATGTAAGCCCGATTCTTCTCCGTTCTGGTAATGTGAGAAACCCTATTCTGTGGCTATGCCACGTATAATTGGTGGTCGTTGCCACGTGAGAACCCCATTTGGTGGCCGTTGCCACGTGAGAACCCCATTTGGTGGCCGTTGCCACGTGAGAACCCCATTTGGTGGCCGTTGCCACGTGAGAACCCTAATTGGTGGCCGTTGCCACGTGAAACCCTATCCTGTGGCTGTGCCACGTGTAAATTTAACTCAGTGGCTATGCCACGTGTGTCTAGTGGCTGTGCCACGTGTGAATTTAAATCAGTGGCCATGCCACGTGTGTTTAGTGGCTGCGCCACGTGCATTACTGTTTCAGTGATTTTATCACGTTTATTGAGAAAGCGATTATCGCATTATTTTCACATGCTTTGTTATTGGTCTATACTGAGCATTTTATTTCATGTTTTCACATGATTTGAGATATGAGAATGTCGTTTTGAATACTTTCATGCTATGGTTTTCAAATGAGATTAATGAGTTTCACATACAAATAAATATTTTGTGATGTGCATTTTGGTTTATGAAATGAGTCCCTTACCCCCTTTACTGAGCGATTTAGAAGCTCACCCTATTTTCTTTCCCCCCAGATCTCTTCAAGTGAAAAAGGTTTTCCTGCGACGTACGGAGTAGTGGCTAGTGGAGGACTTGAGCTCCAGGCCATATATTGTATTTTGAGGAGACAATTATCATAATTGCAGACACTTGATGTATAACATTGTATGGGATGTATTAGAATTAATTAACTTGAGATCAAGTAATGTATATGATATAATATATACTATTCAATGACGAGATCCTGATGTATAATATAGGTGATGATGTATGACACTGCACAGGAATGCACTCTTAATTGTGAATTAATGAATAAAAAGTTTTAAATTAGCCATATTTTCCGCGCTTCCGGGGCGTGACACCAATAAAGTCTACATTATGTTCTATTGGAAGCTTAATCATGGTATAGTTCATGTGTTCAACAACCTTAAACAAAAAGGAAGATTGATGTTCAGCTATTGTTTAACATGCAAGCAAAATCAAGAAACTGTTATGCATGCAATACAAGGATGTTAAATAGCCAAAGAGATATGGAAATTGGTTAACATGGACCACTTATAGAAAAGCTAGGAACAACAAGGTACATAAGGATGGCTAGCACATATTGCTAGACAAATCGATCAGAATAATTTAGAGAAGGGAATGATGGTTTGCTAAATGGTATGGCATAGGAGAAATTTAGAGGTTAGAGCCCATGAAAAGAGAACATCAGAAATTATGGCAAGGTTTGTGTCTAACTATATGGAAGAATACTAGAAGGCCCAAAGCGAGGTTGAAGTCCAATGCATAAGAGTACACAACAAATAAATAGTTCCTCTTTCTAATTGTGCAAAGAAAACTTTGATAAAACATTACATATAGTAAAAGGTTATAATGGAATCAAAGTAGTAATTAAAAATGACAACAACTATGTTCTTGGACATCCTTCACTTTTACTGAAAATTTTAAAGAGGTTATGGTAACATAGGCATTAGAAGCAATCCATGCAATGGAAGTAGCTAAACAATTAGGGTTTACTTCCATCATTCTTAAAGGCAATTAATAAGCAGTCAACCAGATTAAGGATGCATGTAATAACTATTAGATAATTTTCAAAATAGTGAATGAACAATTAAATAGACACGAAGTTAAATCAATGGATTTAAGAAACTAATGTTTTGGTATATTAGTTCTGGGTTAAGAAAATCAAGTTGAATCAAGTGAAGCTTACATAAGGCAGTCAACAGCCCAGGAAATAGTCAACTACCGATGCATAGGAAATTTTTTGTAAACTTTTAATACTAGAATTGTTTCTTCCTTGAAGAGTCACATACTCTTTTAAAAGTTGTTCTTTTGCTTCTAAATAATTAAGAAACATAACTATTGGTTTCTAGAATTTGAATCTTGTTAAATAATTGTTTTTGTCAACTCAAACAACTCAAATCTATAATCATAACAGTTGATAAAAGACCACATCACTTAAAAGAAGCTTTATAAATAGAGATGTCAAGTTACAAACTAAAGACACATAAAAATATAACAAGACAATCAAAAGTTCTGATATTGTTTCTTCCCTATCATTCTCATGATAAGGATAAATCTTTAAGACATTATTTGTTGCAAGAAGTAGTGGATAAGATAAGATACTTTTCTACTTGTCATAAGTGTTTTTGGTATTATAAGTGCAAGGTGATTTTAAACAGCTGGCTTTATTGTATCCTATGACTATTTCAACAAATCCTTGTTGCATACCATAATTGGTGGGGGTGAAATAAATCTTAAGTGGCATTTGTAGCACTTCTTAAAGTCAATTTCTATATTTGTTCATTGGTTCGACCATTTTAAAATTCACATATCACTAAAGAGTTCAAAGACTAGTAGTTTGGAGTCAAAGTTAAAGTTCAAACTAATTCATCTTCATCAAAATCGTAGTCATCATTTTTGTATGAAAATAACCTATCCACTATTGGTAATCTTCTAGAAGATGCACAAATTATAAAAAGAGGGTTTCCCCCATTTTTAATTGTCCATGCAAGAATGAAGGCGAATGAAGCCGCAAACCTATAGGCAAAACATGTTAGTATTTTTAAGACGAAAATCTATTGAGCAAAGGAATTGTCATTTTGTTGCTAAGAATAAGACCTGACAATCCTAGATACGATACAGTGATACAATATGAAAGAACACAAATAAAAGATATGAAGGCTACACAGGCTAAAAGTTGATAAAACTTATAAATGAATATGACAAAAACTATAAAATGTGTTTTATTTGGCATGTTGACAGGAATTTTAACATGAAACTTTCGTGTTTTACACAACACAAATACAATTTTACACGACATAAATATAGATTTTATACATGAATTGTCAGGTTTAATTAGAATTTTATTATGAAAGTTAGTACTAGAATAATGATTTTTTTTTTTGTTTCAAAAAATAATCTTAAAAAACATAGAAAATATTAGAATTTAATTACAAAATTTTATAATATTTATTCCTAAATTTAATTGTAAACAATTTAATTACAAAATTTTATTCAAAATAAACTATTAATTTTATAATATTTACTCTTAAATTTTATTGTAATTAATTTAATTACTAAATATTATTCAAATTTACCTAAACACATCATGATATTTACTCCTAAATTTAATTGTAAATAATTTAATTACTAAATTTTATTCAAATTTACCTAAACAACTAATTTTATAATATTTACTCCAAATTTTATTGTTAGTAATTTAATTACTAAATCTTATTCGAACTTACCTAAACATAAAATTTTATAATATTTACTCCTGTACTTTATTGTAAATAATTTAAGTACTAAATTATATTCAAAATTACCCCAACAACAAATTTTATAATATTTACTCCTACATTTTGTAACACCCTTGACCCTTGAAAATTGGAGGATTTTTTTTTTGAAACTTCGGCTTACAACTTAATCCTTTATTTACTTAGACTGTATTCATGTTCAGTGTCAATCCTTAAAAATATTTCATTTAATTTATCCTTATACAGATTTCATCCCGACATATTATTTTCAATAAATGTCTGTGCATACAAATAGTTTGGTAAAGAAATAAGAATGTATACCTCACGCATATACAAAAGGTGGTCTGGGGAAGCTCATATCCGCCAGTCTACGTCGTCTACGCAGCATTTATTAACTGTAATTCACTGCAAAGATCTGAGAGGTAGAAGGGTGAGCTTTTGGGGAAAAGCCCAGTAAGAAAATGCTCTTAAAGTAGTTCTGATATATAAAAGCATTTGAAGTTGTTCATAGAACGAAACTTAATGCAATACATAAATTTTCATTTCATGCATAATCGTCATAAAGCATGCGTGTCTTTAAAACAAATCACATGCTTAATCATTTTACAACTTTTCATAAACCTTTCATGAATATTTCATAAATCATTTCGTAAACATTTCATGAATATTTTATAATCATTTCGTAAACATCTCATGAATATTTCATAATCACTTCGTAAACATTTCATGCATATTTCATAATCATTTCGTAAACTTTTCATAAATAATTCATAATCATTTCGTAAACTTTTCATGAATAATTCATAATCATGAAAACACATATTCATTCATCATAGTCGATTTTTCATAATCAAATCGAGGAGACTAGGCTATAACTAAGTCATGCGATACGTGTCATTCTCCGTGGAGAGTCATCATACCTATGGCCATGGTAAGGGGGCTGTTGACTAGACCAGGTTCATACAACAATAATAATTATAACATGGGTAGTATCTTCTTACTTCTTATCATAGACTAGCACATAGCTAGGGCACGGGCACCTGTGGCACTCACCGTGCGGGGAACATTCATGCGTGCTGCGCGGGCACGAGATACTACCAAAACATCATCGTAAACCACCAGTAGCACGACATCTTCCATACAAGTTGAGTCAAGTGCTAAAGGGGCCAACGTACCGGCACCCCAAGTGGTGCAGCCGGAATACCACAAGAAGTAACCATGCATGAAGCCTATAGTCTCAAAACAGAGTTTCAAAATCTTTCTTGGGTTTTATAACCCAAAAACTCATATCGAGTAATAAAATCGAATTCCTTGAAATCAGAAACTCTTTTATAAAACAGAAAAACTGTGTGGCACTTTGTTCCCGTAGGACTCAAGAGGTGGCCCCCACAATCCCCTTTCGGAAACAAATTTCTTTTTTTACATACTTTTGAAATTGTCAAAAGTTTCTTTAACGATATGGATATAAAAACATAAATAAATGTAAAACATCCATACGCTTCATACCTTAAGAAATTCATTTCACAACATGAAAAATACTCGGGAAATATTTCGATAAATTAAAACATGCATCGTAAACAGTTTCACAAGTATGAAAGCATTAATAAATCACTTCAAATCATATGCTCTTTCATAAGATCATTTATCGATGGAATAAGGATGCGTTATCAGAACTAAGTTAAATAGTACCCCTTACCTCGATTTAACAAAAATCCCGAATTCGAGTAGTAACGCCTCCTAGTATCTCCCTTAAATCTTTCTACGATTCTCCTACACCGAAATTTGTATTCTTAGTATCCTATTTATCGAATTAACTACGATGCATCAAAATCGTAATCTTGCTTACCTAGAAAAAATACACTCGAAATTATAAAATACGTACAATTATCCATAAAACTTGTATAAATTTATTACCTCGGTGTCTGTCCATAATCTTAGATTTCTTCGACTCAACGAGTCGACGAGTCCGATCCACTCGGTAAATTTTTCGAGGCTCTTCCCCGAATTTTCAAAATTTAGTAGATTTATTTGCCTTCCTCGATTTTTTCCTCTATTTTCAATAAAATATATATATTTAATAAATATATATGTGTATTACTTTCTTCTTCTCCCTTTTTTTAACTATTCATCCTTTTCTTTTCTCTTTTCTTTTTTTTCCCTTTTTTTCCTTTTCTTTGAATTTTCCCGCCATTTTCTTTTTTCTTTTCTTCTTTGTTTCACGGCTACACTGTTCATCGTCTCCCCATAATTCTTTCCTCTGGATTTCCCGGCTCCTCTTTCTCTCCTCTCCTGTAAACTGTTCGCTCATCGTTTTCCTTCGTTCCACAAAACCTTGATCAACTATGCTTGAAAGCTTCCAATGCCGAGCTTTATCGTGGCTACTATTTGCCCAAGAGGAACTTTCCCCTGTTTTCTAAAAGCTCTTGCATCTCCCCTCTGTATTCCAGGTCTCCCCCTCGAGCTTCTCTTCCACTCTGCTCTCCCTCTCACATCCTCTTTCCCTCTGTTTCACTTTGTTTCTCACCTTCATTCTCCTTTCTCGCCTTTTCTTCTCGGTCTCATGCTCCACTATTACTTCCCCTTTACTGCTTCTGCCCTCTCTGTTATCTTCCTTCTCGGGTTCATCAGTTTTTTTTTTTTACTTATATTTCCTTTCACGTGTTTCAGAATTTTTTTTCTTGAATCAGAGTCGTTGGCAGCAGGTTTCACGCCTTCTTGTTTTCACAGCTATAACATCATTTCTTCTCAACTGCTGCAGTTCTTTCATCATCTTCCTTTCATCTCTATTCAGTCACCTTTCATCCATCTTCTTCCTCCACTCTCCAACTGGTTCATTTCCCTTGGAGCCGCGTTCCCTGCCCTTTTCTTAAGCTCGCGGTTATGCCTCTATTTTAGGTTCGGTTTTCCTCTCTCGTTCCCTTTGTATTTCTCTATTTCTTACCTTCATGACGGAACAGGCAGGCTGTGGAGTCGTGATGGAGATGTGTCTGATGGCTTGAGGAAGGAGATGAAATGGGAGTTGGTTCGGCAACAGCCTCTTTCGTTTCAGTCTACACCATATTTCATTCACTGCATATATATATATTTTTCTTATTTCACCGACAGCTACAGTTCTAGCTCCGCACTTGCTTCTGTTTCCTCTATGCTGGGCACAGTATCCACTCTTCCTACTCCATATTTAGTTTCGGTCAGGTCACATCCCTCACGTTACTATTTCACATTTCTTGTTTCGTGTTTCCCTTTGTTTGTGTTTCCTTTCTTTTCTAGTCAGAACATCACCATCTTTCACTTTAATTTCTCTTCTTCAAGCGTCCGTTGGTCATTTCCCTGCTTCTTCCTTTTACCCACCGAATACATTTACACTTCCTCAATTAATTTTGTATTTGTATATAGATATATGTGTATAAGTATACCATATGTGCAATTGGTGGGGGCTCGGTGTGTAACTTACATGCCCATTTATGTAACCTTATGTATATACTTGGATATATATATATATACCTATGCAATTACACCTATCTATATTTCCATATACACATGTATATTCATATCCTGTACTTGATAGATTTCTTGTGTAATATGTGTAAAATGGATCGAATTTAGTATACTTACCTATATATATATGTATATATTTAGAATTTTATTTCTACTTTCTATATATATTCATTCCTACCGTTAATATATTTTTAACTGGATTAATTCTCCCAAGTCTCACTATGGAATGACATAATTTTAATTTAAATCTTTGGTTAATAGGATGGAATCTTTAATCTCGATGATTAATTTATTAATCACGTATAAAATCAAGTACATAAAATTTAGGGTATTTACATTTCCCACCTTGAGAAATTTGGTCCCCAAATTTAAAAATACATCAGTCCTCTAATAACTACGGGTATTTCTCTCGCATTAAGTTTCTAATTCCCACATGGCCTCTTTTCGAAGTGTGATACTACCATAAAACTTTGACCAAAAAAAATCATCTTAAACCTCAATGCCTTTTCTTTCATGTTGAAGATCCGAATCGATTTCTCCACGTGTCCCATCCTCTTTCAATTCCAGTGGTTCATACTCAATCACGTGTGTCGGATCTAGGTGATACTTGCGTCTCATCAATACATGGAGGATATCGCGACTACTTGATAATTCTGTCTTCAAAATTCAATAAATTATCAGTACGAATACTCAAGCTAGTTTTAGCACCTATTTGGGTTTGATTAGCTACATCAATACGGAACTTAATAATATGCTGAGCTTGCTCGATTCGATCAATCAATTCCAGTTCTCAACTCTCAAACTCACTACCATGAAATAAATATCAATATCAGAAAGGAACTACATCCAGTTGAGGTTCACTAAATATTTCAGTAACTCATGTCCTTGACCAATATACATAACGTCATCCCGTAATCACTTCTGCTCAAAGCACTAACTCGAGTCATTCATCATTTTTTTTGTATTTGACAGCTTTTGTAAAATTTAATACTTAACCTTCATGATCAGTAGAATATCATAATTCTTCACAGTAAAAGTAATGGTATTCTGACTTCAAACACAAATATTTCGACTGTCAATTTCAATTTATCCTTTAGTCACACTCATTCTCTGTTCATATCACTTGATCGGAATAATTTAATTTACCAGAATTATTCATACATCATATACATCTCTTGTTCATAGTATCACCTGTATTCAAAATCTATCACATTTCAAACTTGTCTCATTTCGTACATCAATTATATTAGAACTCTTTCCTTATTCCAATTAAGTCTCGCATTCAAAACATAAGCATGAACAATTCAAAATCTTTATACTCGATACGTAATTCATAGTCCAAAGTCTCCATATATCTCAAACTCTGAATCATCTTTAAGAGTTTTGGGTCTTTCCCCACTGATTTATAATCCTTGTCTTGGGAATCCAATTAACACCCGTTCTTAACATATCGTGACCCAAAACGACTCCGGGTCTCCTTAACAATTAATGCTAGTACACATCAAAGTGAATCACCTGGTCTGAAAATATCATTTTCGTGCAATTCTGGTAATTTTTTTTCTCAGCATTTTTAATTCAATCAAAGGCACTGAGTACAACGGTCAAAATAATTAATTCGGTACCAGGTGCTAAATCAATTTCAAACTTTACCTTTCAATTTATTGGTAACTCTAATAGATCTTCTGAATATGTGTCAAAAATCCCTTCGTCTACTGGGGTGCCTTTTTAGTTCGAGTAGGCCTTGACTTTATCAATCATGCAAGCAGTGTAACCTTCACTTATACTTTTAGTCCCGTAATTCATCTTTTCAGTTATAGTGGCTTTACTTTATCACTCTCACTGCTTCCTTAATACATCATTTTTTTGTCACTCTCTTTACCTTTTCATTATCTTAGTAACCTCGAAATATGCATTTCATATCATCCACAGACTTGTTACTTTATATCCTATTATAATCATTTAATCCATACTTGCCACCTTATTTCATATAGAATGTGCTGCCGCCTAAGGGACCTTCAGAATATATCTCATGTAATTTACTGATGTCGGCTCTCGGAATAAATCGGGGAACTTCCCTCCGAGTTGACTTCCCATCTTGATATTACTGCTACAAGTGCACTTCTTTATAGTAGCACACTCTGAAAATTCGTGTAACTTCTCCAATCCTTTAACACAAAAGTTACAAAAGTAACTTTCTCGGTAGAGTTACTTCTAAAATCATCAAGCTTTTCTATCTCATTCACTCAACACTCTGAATCGCTGAATTCTTAACCTTGTTGAAAAATGAAGGTTTAAACTCTTGAAACTGCCCCTAGTCTATTAAGCTCACAGTCATACTCTAAGAATCCATCCAAGTTTTCCAATTTAATTCTCCAGTTTTCTATTACCATTGGATTCTTGATTTCAGTATGTAATAGCATATTATCCTCCAAAATCAGCTCGGTCTCTATCCGTTAGTGAACTTACAGACATTTCTTAACTTCACTGACCATAACATTGGGTCATACATTTTCAGGGATATAATTCATAATTCATACTCAGACAAATCAATTTCCTTGTGTTAGACCCATAAATTTCATTCGTAGTTTCCTTAATCTCATTCATCCGTTCGCTATAACTACCGGGTCCTTTATCCCATTTAACAATGGCGGTCTGCGGTTCTGAACTGTCTCATCTAGTGTAGCTCCTACATCCTAACCCAAGTCATCATCACTCTGCTATGTAGCTACTGGAGCAGATATATTTGTAATTTTGAAACATCTATACAGGTTGTGCGAGCATATCGGGAGTAATCTGTCTGTCTATTCTTCCGTCTACCCCATCACCTAACATAGCATGTGTCCTAATTTTCCATAATATGTTTAATACTCTACTCAACCTTAGCAGAGTGTATCTCAGTACCTTCTGTCCTTTCTACAGGACCTGATGGAGCATGCTCAATATCAGTTTCAATCTCGGTATCATTTATGAGTCTCATATGATGACTCTGCATGATTCTTATGCCTATCTTTTCGGCATCTAGCTCGTGATCTAATTCATCACGTAAACTCAACATTAAGTCTTAACTTAATTAGGTATACTTACTCTACAACCAGACAAGCACAGATATTTGGGTTGTAATCATATCCTTATTATTGACACTGACAGTACTAGACAGCCTTTGCTCTGATACCACTAAAACTGTAACACCCTTGACCCTTGAAAATCGGAGGATTTTTTTTTGAAACTTCGGCTTACAACTTAATCCTTTATTTACTTAGGTTGTATTTTTGTTCAGTGTCAATCCTTAAAAATATTTCATTTAATTTATCCTTATACAAATTTCATCCCGACACATTATTTTCAATAGATGTCTGTGCATAGAAATAGTCTGGTAAAGAGATAAGAATGTATATCTCACGCATATACAAAAGGTGGTCTGAGGAAGCTCATATCCGCCAGTCTACGTTGTCTATGCAGCATTTATTAACTGTAATTCACTGCAAAGATCTGAGAGGTAGAGGGGTGAGCTTTTGGGGAAAAGCCCAGTAAGAAAATGCTCTTAAAGTAGTTCTGATATATAAAAGCATTTGAAGTTGTTCATAGAACGAAACTTAATGCAATACATAAATTTTCATTTCATGCATAATCGTCATAAAGCATGCGTGTCTTTAAAACAAATTACATGCTTAATCATTTTACAACTTTTCATAAACCTTTCATGAATATTTCATAAATCATTTCGTAAACATTTCATGAATATTTTATAGTCATTTCGTAAACATCTCATGAATATTTCATAATCATTTCGTAAACATTTCATGAATATTTCATAATCATTTCGTAAACTTTTCATGAATAATTCATAATCATGAAAACACATATTCATTCATCATAGTCGATTTTTCATAATCAAATCGAGGAGACTAGGCTATAACTAAGTCATGCGATACGTGTCATTCTCCGTGGAGAGTCATCATACCTATGGCCATGGTAAGGGGGCTGTAGACTAGACCAGGTTCATACAACAATAATAATTATAACATGGGTAGTATCTTCTTACTTCTTATCATATACTAGCACATAGCTAGGGCACGGGCACCTGTGGCACTCACCGTGTGGGGAACATTCATGCGTGCTGCGCGGGCATGAGATACTACCAAAACATCATCGTAAACCACCAGTAGCACGACATCTTCCACACAGGTTTAGTCAAGTGCTAAAGGGGCCAACGTACCGGCACTCCAAGTGGTGCAGCCGGAACACCACAAGAAGTAACCATGCATGAAGCCGATAGTCTCAAAACAGAGTTTCAAAATCTTTCTTGGGTTTTATAACTCATAAACTCATATCGAGTAATAAAATCTAATTCCTTGAAATCTGAAACTTTTTCATAAAACAGAAAGACTGTGTGGCATTTTGTTCCCGTAGGACTCAAGAGGTGGCCCCCACAATCCCCTTTCGAAAACAAATTTCTTTTTTTACATACTTTTGAAATTGTCAAAAGTTTCTTTAACGATATGGATATAAAAATATAAATAAATGTAAAACATCCATACGCTTCATACCTTAAGAAATTCATTTCACAACATGGAAAATACTCGGGAAATATTTCGATAAATTAAAACATGCATCGTAAACAGTTTCACAAGTATGAAAGTATTGATAAATCACTTCAAATCATATGCTCTTTCATAAGATCATTTATCGATGAAATAATGATGCATTATCAGAACTAAGTTAAATAGTACCCCTTACCTCGATTTAACAAAAATCCCGAATTCGAGTGGTGACGCCTCCTAATATCTCTCTTAAATCTTTCTACGATTCTCCTACACCGAAATTTATATTCTTAGTATCCTATTTATCAAATTAACTACGATGCATCAAAATCGTAACCTTGCTTTCTTAGGGAAAATACACTCGAAATTATAAAATACGTACAATTATCCATAAAACTTGTATAAATATATTACCTCGGTGTCTGTCCATAATCTTTGATTTCTTCGACTCAGCGAGTCGACGAGTCCGATCCACTTGATAAATTTTTCGAGGCTCTTCCCCGAATTTCCAAAATTTAGTACATTTATTTGTCTTCCTCGATTTTTTCTCTATTTTCAATAATATATATATATTTAATAAATATATATGTGTATTACTTTCTTCTTCTCCCTTTTTTTTACTATTCATCCTTTTCTTTTCTCTTTTCTTTTTTTTTCTTTTCTTTGAATTTTCCCGCCATTTTCTTTTTTCTTTCCTCTTTGTCTCACGGCTACACTGTTCATCGTCTCCCCATAATTCTTTCCTCTGGATTTCCCGGCTCCTCTTTCTCTCCTCTCCTGTAAACTGTTCGCTCATCGTTTTCCTTCGTTCCACAAAACCTTGATCAACTATGCTTGAAAGCTTCCAATGCCGAGCTTTATCGTGGCTACTATTTGCCCAAGAGGAACTTTCCCCTGTTTTCTAAAAGCGCTTGCATCTCCCCTCTGTATTCCAGGTCTCCCCCTCGAGCTTCTCTTCCACTCTGCTCTCCCTCTCACATCCTCTTTCCCTCTGTTTCACTTTGTTTCTCACCTTCATTCTCCTTTCTCGCCTTTTCTTCTCGGTCTCATGCTCCACTATTACTTCCCCTTTACTGCTTCTGCCCTCTCTGTTATCTTCCTTCTCGGGTTCATCAGTTTTTTTTTTTACTTATATTTCCTTTCACGTGTTTCAGAATTTTTTTCTTGAATCAGAGTCGTTGGCAGCAGGTTTCACGCCTTCTTGTTTTCACAGCTATAACATCATTTCTTCTCAACTGCTGCAGTTCTTTCATCATCTTCCTTTCATCTCTATTCAGTCACCTTTCATCCATCTTCTTCCTCCACTCTCCAACTGGTTCATTTCCCTTGGAGCCGCGTTCCCTGCCCTTTTCTTAAGCTCGCGGTTATGCCTCTATTTTAGCTTCGGTTTTCCTCTCTCGTTCCCTTTGTATTTCTCTGTTTCTTACCTTCATGACGGAACAGGCAGGCTGTGGAGTCGTGATGGAGATGTGTCTGATGGCGTGAGGAAGGAGATGAAATGGGAGTTGGTTCGGCAACAGCCTCTTTCGTCTCAGTCTACACCATATTTCATTCACTGCATATATATATTTTTCTTATTTCACCGACAGCTACAGTTCTAGCTCCCCACTTGCTTCTGTTTCCTCTACGCTGGGCACAGTATCCACTCTTCCTACTCCATATTTTCTACTATTGCGTGTCCTCACAGTTTCGGTCAGGTCACATCCCTCACGTTACTATTTCACATTTCTTGTTTCGTGTTTCCCTTTGTTTGTGTTTCCTTTCTTTTCTAGTCAGAACATCACCATCTTTCACTTTAATTTCTCTTCTTCAAGCGTCCGTTGGTCATTTCCCTGCTTCTTCCTTTTACCCACCGAATACATTTACACTTCCTCAATTAATTTTGTATTTGTAACCAGATATATGTGTATAAGTATACCATATGTGCAATTGGTGGGGGTTAGAGGTGGCAAACAGGCGGGCTCGGGCGGGTTCGGTTCGAGTTTTTTTTGGGTTCAAGTTTTTTCGGGTTCGGATTTTTTCGGGTTCAGACTTTTTCGGGTTCGGTTATTTTCGGGTTTGGACTTTTTCGGGTTCGGACTTTTTCGGGTTCGGGCTTTTTCGGTTTCGGGCTTCTTCGGGTTCGGGTTTTTTCGGGTTCGAGCTTTTTCGGGTTCGGTCCCGGTTCTAGTCGGGCGGGTTTAGCGGGCCGGCTTGAAATATTTTGAAACTTTATTAGTTATAATTTTTTTAAAAAAAAATTTGAATGCGATAATTAATTTAATTTTTATATGATTTTATATTTTAATAAATATTTATATAAAAACAAATTTCTATATTTTAATATTTATTATTTGACAAAAATAATTTACTCTTTTTTAATTTCTTACAATATTTATTATAAAATAGTAGATATAATTATATTCATTAAATGTAAAAGAAAATATTACATATAGATATTATAGGAAGAAAAGTACCAATTAATATTATCATTTATCAAAAAAATGCTTAATATGAATAAATGATCAATTAATTAGCTCTATTTTATTTTTAATTTGTTTTTTATTTGTACATAAATCATAATTAATATTATTGTATTAAATATAATCGTTTACATTAATTAATCAAATGTCTCATTAAAAATTTAGAATATTAAATTAAAAAATATTTTTTTTAATATTTAATATAATTATATCATATGCAATTTTACACTACCATATGATTGATATTTTGTAGTTGATATAATACACTAAAAAAATATATTTATACAAAAAAACTTTGTGAGTTTAAAAAAAAGCATAATATAAATAATTATGAAATTAAAGTAGATAATTATGATTAAAATAATAAAATTTTAAATTTTAAATAGAAGTCACTAAAATTAGATTAATAAAAGTTTCATAATATTTTTTTTTATTTCCTCTGTTAGTTTGTTTTTAGTTTTACAGATTTCCTCCAACTTCTAGATGTTATCTTCTTCACTTCTTTTCTAAATGAATGTTTTGCTTATTTTTTGGCCTTAGCCAAGAAAAATTGAAGAGCATAAAAAATTTGACTGGACTATAAATATAATCTATCTATAGAATAATTGAAATTGTTGATAGGCTTTCAAAGAATATGAAAAGAAAGGATATGATTTCATGATAAATTATTAAATTATTGTATAAAATGGAATAAAATAAATATTGCACATTAATGTATATATATAATTAATTTAATAATTTTCAAACAGAATTATCATATTATATAGTAACATGGTTAAAAAATTAATTATTTATTATCAAAATAATTATTAAAATAAATATTTACTAATTAGTTATCATATATAAGTATAACAAATTATTAATTTTTAATAAATTAGTTACATAATTTAAATAAAAAAATTAACTTAAAATAATTATTTTTGCACAATCAAGTAATGATGCATGATTGTCTTGATCGCCACGTTGCATAATGCACAAGAAAAAATATCTACTGGTATTATTTTAGTGGACTGATATAGATATGAACCGATAAGGTAGGCAAATAAATAAATAATCATATATGCTTAACTAAATTATAACTAATTAATTGTTATCAATTCGTTTAAATTATACCTAATTAAAGTTCTATAATTGTAGCTAAATTCTCAATTGATAGATGCAATTAGTTTAAGTTTGGAAAAATTATTAAATATAATATCGAAGTTTAAATAAAATAGGTAAACCAAAAAACTGATATAATTTAATCATAATGATTATAAGACAAAATATAATTAAAATGATGAAATATGAATTAATGAGGAAAAAAAATTATATAATTTAGTAATAAAATTTATACAAAAGACAAGACATTGCAAAAACTTAAATTTCCTAGCTAGAAATAAAATTTGAAACATATAAATATTTATTGTTAATTTGATAACATATTTATATAAATTTTTTGTTCAAAAGTTTAATATAAATTGCTTTAGTAACTTATTAAATTATTATTTTTTTATATTAAGTAATTCTTTTTTGAGTTTTAATTTACATTTGTTATTATAATTTCATATATGAACTTATTTTGTTATTTTAGGGATTTAGAAACTTCAATTCTAGATATCTTTTATATAGATTAGAGTTAAATGTATATTTGAATGAATCAAGAGAAGATTATAAGATTCAAATTGATGTTCTTGATTATTGGAAGAAAAATCAATTTCGACACCCTATACTTTCACTTATGGCTAAGGATATATTGAGTATTCTAATTACCACAATTGCATCTGAATCAACATTTAGTATGAGTGGTAGAGTTATTAACAAATGGAGAAATTGTCTCATAACACATAATGCAGAAATTTTGATTACCACTCGTAATTGGCTGTATGGATATGATATAGATAAAGGTGGTAAGATTTTAGTGTCATTATTATTTTATTAATTTTTTATTATTTAAATTTTTATATGATTATTTTTATATATTTTATTAGATGAAGAAGATGAAACAATGAGATTTGGAAGGAAAGTTGGATTAAATTGAACTAGTTGGTTTATGGATGAGGATGAAGAGTTCTAATTGTAACGTATGTTGATATTTTATTTCTTACTATTTATATTGTTAAAAAATTAAATTTTTTATTAAGAGTAATTATGATTGATCATTGCCTCATTAATTTTATTTGAAGACAATGTCGCTCTTAGAGAGTTTAGTTGCTTCCTGCATTTACAATCTTTTCGAGTATATTATTCATGAAGCCGCTAGCGTTGAATGGAATAATCGTATTTTTCTGTTTTGTTTATCATGCAATGTATGACTAGGGATTGGTTTCTCCATGACTAGGTGGCTGTGTATGAGAATGATTGTATGTTTTCTATTTTGTTGTTCTTGTAATGTTACATGTCATAACTTTAAGTGTTTGATGTTTTCTTTGCTGGTTTGTTTTTTACTATATTGGACTAATTTAGAACATAACAATCATTAACTTGTTAATGACATGAGAATTTGGATGCAAACATGTCATAGTTGAGTCTGAATCTTTTTTTACAGTGAAAAAGTTATTACAACCTTTAAAAGGGTATGATCCCCTTTTTTAACTTTCAATTTTTATTTTTAGTATAATCACAATTTAAAAAACAAATTATTATTTTTCTATTTACGAGTTATACGAGTCAAAATTTAAATTCTAATTTTGTTAATAATGTATTCAATGTTTTATATGAAATATCAAATTTAAATAAATGTTACAATTATATAATGATTTATATATATATATATTTGATTTAATAGTGTATTACAATTAAAATTTTAATATGAAATAAATATAATAAAATAGTATAATAATTGTTTTTATAATAAAATCAAATGTTATATTTAATAATATATTTATTATTTATTATTACAAATATAATAAGCATAATATTGAAAATTATTTGATATTGAATATTATATTGTGTTTTAAAATAATTTTATTTAATAATTGAATGTAAATATTTAATATTTATTTTGTTGATAATAAATTATTGATATAATTATGTAATAAATAAATAATGATTGTTTTAAAATTTTATAAATTTTAATTAGAAAAAGTGTATTATTATTTATTTATTTAATTATTTTTTAATATAATAATTATATAATTATAATTCGGGCTTTCTCGGGTTATAAATTCGGGCTTTTTCAGGTTTCGGATCGGGCCGGTTTCGGGTTCGGGTCGTATCGGGCTCGGGCTTTTTCGGGCTCGGACTTTATCGGGCTCGGGCTTTTTCGGGTCGGGCTTTTCTCGGGCTCGGGCCTTTGACTTTTTGGTCAATTCGCTCCGGTCTCGGGTTCGGTCTCGGGCGGACTCGGGCGGGTTTTCGGGCTCGGGCCAACTTTTGCCAGCTCTAGTGGGGGCTCGGTGTGTAACTTACATGCCCATTTATGTAACCTTATATATATATATAATATATATATATATATAAACCTATGCAATTACATCTATCTATATTTCCATATACACATGTATATTCATATCATGTACTTGATAGATTTCTTGTGCAATATGTGTAAAATGGATCGAATTTAGTATACTTATATATATATATATGTATATATATATTTAGATTTTTATTTCTACTTTCTATATATATTCATTCCTACCGTTAATATGTTGTTAACTGGATTAATTCTCTTAAGTCTCACTATGGAATAACATAATTTTAATTTAAATCTTTGGCTAATGGGACAGAATCTTTAATCTCAATGATTAATTTATTAATCAAATATAAAATCAAATACATAAAATTTAGGATATTTACACATTTTATTGTAGATCATTTAATTACTAAATTTCATTCAAACTTGCCAAAACAATTAATTTTATAATATTTACTCCTATTTTTATTGAAAATAATTCAATTATTTAATTTTATTTAACAACAACAATTCACATCAACAACCACACTATAGATTAAACCAAATAATTTTACCATAACAACAATACAGTTTAAAATTTAACAATAACAATTAATCTTAAACCAAATAATTTTACAACAATAAAAACAATACATATCAAAATTTAACAATATAAAGGTGTAATCAAGCCGAATACAGACGATTTAATATCAGAGTCAAGTTTGGCTTGACTCGAAAACTTAAGGCTTAAAGTTTGGCTCGAGCTTGATTGTATTTGGTAGGGGTGAGCAACAATTATCGAAACTGATTAAATCGACCGACCAAACCAATTGGTTTTCAGTTCAATCGGTTCGATGTGATTGGTTTTGATTTTGCTCGATTTTTAAATTCAATTTTTTTATTAACATGGTTGATTTTCAGTTTTCAAAAATCATACACCAAAACGACCAAAAAACTGATTTTTTTTAAGAATAATAATATAAGATAAATATAAGAAAATATAATATAAATATAAATAAACATTTTAAGAACTTTATTTGGTTGCGAAATTTGGACTATTTGGATTTATTGCATTGGTTATTATTATGTTGATCATTTGTTGTGGACAATGTTGTTTTATTTTTTAAAAATTTATGTTCTTAAGTTAGTTTATTTATGAATAATATTAGTTATTTAGTTTTGTTTTGTGAAGCTTTATGCATTTATTTGAGTAATGAGTTGTAAATCTTGCAGTAGGTCTTAACAAAACAAGTTCGTTTGGTTTTGCTCGGTTTTAAAGTGTATTTAGGTTCGGTTTCGATTGATGTCTTCAAGAAAGTCGATTTAGTCGATTTTTTGATTTTTTTAATCCAAATCAACCGAAAAAAACTGGCTACTCACCCTTAGAGTTTGGTTTTTGAAACTCAATCTCGACTCGACAGAATACTTGAGCAGCTCAAGCTCGACTTGATAGTATTTAGAATATTGAAAACGGGTTGAGTTTCCACTAAATTTGGGATACTCAAACCTGTATTCGATTATTTTTCATAATATTCAAACCTGATTAATTACACGATTTATTTTAGTTTGTGTTACCTTAATCTTATCCATATAATATAGAAAATACATATTTAACTTCTCGAATTTGTTAAATTACTAAGTCAAAATTTATTTTTAAATTTAAATTTAAAATCAATTTCAAAACAAGTTATTAAGAAATTAAATTAATAAACTTAATATAACTCATAAAAATATAAACATTATATAAAAAATTATTATTTATAATCGGATTCGAGTAGCTAATACCCTACGATAACTATTCGAGTTTTATCCAAACCTGTAACAAATAATAATTTTACTATGCAAACCCTACGCAAATCCAATTATATACTACTTTAATCCTCTTAAATGAGACCGTAATGCTAAGTACCTATTTACAAGGTATTCATTACCATTTTTATACCTAGCCGTAACCTTTGTTTTATTCTTTTGATAGTATTCAGAATATTGAAAACCTTGATTTCAGAATATTGAAAACCTTGATTTTAAGTAATACTTATGGTTTAATCAAATTAAACTACTTTTTACAAAAACAAAAATGTTGTGAGTTCCGATTTCTGCGAGTTGGGCAAACAATGTTTTCCTTTTGTTCTTTTATTTAGTTGACTTGACTTTATTTTTGGACCAAGACTTGATGCAAATAATTATTCTAAATCATCATGAATAAAGTCTAATTTTGAGCTAACCTCCCAAACTAACTAGCTCAAGCCACAAAACAACGTGAGATAATTTTTTTTTTTATGAAATTATAATAATACGCAAAAATTATAACCATAATTCATTATTATATTTCATGTAAAAGAGAAAGAAATTAAATCAAACAAATAAACTGGTAAAAAAATAACGAACAATACTATTTAAGGGTCGTAATAGTTCATATAGTTATATATATTCTTTAATTTTAGACTTTAAAAAAATCAAAAAATGTGATTGAAATAAAATTTAATAATTAAGATCAAATGGTACAATAATACTACTGTTTACAAAATGTATTTTTGTCTCAATAACAAAATTAATTCTATGGCGAAGGAGAATTGAGCCTAACAAGTTTTTCTTCTTTGTTTATCAATTACAAAAAAGAGAAGCAAGAACTTGTTTTATCAAGTTACTAACTTTTGACTAGTACGATAAACGAATTAATTTTAATTTATGTATATATACAATATTTTTATATTATTTTTATGATTTCAGAAAATAGATAAATCAAAGCATAAAGTAATACATTTAATTTAATTAAATAATGCTTTTGAAATATTTAGTTATTTTATAAATAGTTTACTTAAATTATAACAAAAGATATGATACATAAAAATTATGGTCATATTTAATTTTATTTATTTAAATATGTATGTTTAGATAATGTAGGGCCGATTGTGAAATATATCTGTTTGTGGGATGGATCGGGTTAAGCTTCGGTAAGGCATTAAATAATGGTAAGTGAACCTAAGCTCAGCTCGACCCGTTTTTTTTAGACGTAATTTTTTATTTAGGTCCGTTTTTACATACAATAAATAAACTCAAACCAATCTAAATCAATCAAAATACTTTTTTTTAATTATAATAAAATATAAAAATATTGAAAACGCATAATAGTTAATAAATATAACATAATATGTTTGAACAAATTCTAACAAGACAACTACATGAAACATGAAAATTTAAATTAAAGTTAAAAAAATACAAACTCAATTTAACTTACGCAAAAAATATAGTTAACAAGCCTAGTTTGTGCTTGAAATAATGAACTCGAGTCTGATCTATTTTTTAATTAGTCTTGATTTTCAAGTCTTAATCCATTTAATAAGTTTAATATTTTTGTTCAAACTCACAAAAAAATGAGTGCGCCTTCAGAATTAGACTATCAATTCGACCTTTAAACAAGTCAATGTGAAAGTGTGATGAGAGAGATATCTTAAGGGAAGCAGGAAAGTGGAGAAGTGATTAATAATTCTCTTTAATTGTAATTAGACTATCAATTTGACCTTTAAACAATTCTAATGTGAAAGTGTGATGAGAGAGATATCTTAAGGGAAGCAGGAAAGTGGAGAAGTGGTTAATAATTCTCTTTAGTTGTTTAGGTGGATAATATATTAGTAAATGTTTATATATTATTCAAAGAAACTATCTATGTAAACGTCCACATTAACGAACTTTATCAAGTTAGTATGTATTTTGTAATATAATATATATATATATCTATTGTAAATATTGTAAATTTTCATATACTTGGTGTTGTATATAAAAAAATAATAAAAATATAATAAATAAAATAAAATAATAATAATAATTTGATCAAAATATTTTAGTTCTAAAGATAAAATAACTATGGGTGCATATAAATAGATATATATATATATACATGTACATATATCTATATACAAATATATATGCAAATCAATGTGTGTATATATATATATATATATATATATATATATATATATATATATATATATATATGTATATATAGAGAATATGTTTATAAGAGAGTGTTTTCAATGGAAATGTGGCCACCTGAGGACAACCTTGTAAAGTATGAAGGAAAGGACAAATATAAAGGAAGGCTGAAGTGCACGGTGGACAATTGAATGGAGGATCCAAGTATTGTCTATTGATAGAAGGCATTAAAATTTAGGAGCATGTTATGCAAAGAAGTGACAAGGGAACAGAATGGTATGGAGCTTGGCAGGATGGAGAAGCAAACCCAGAGGGTCTGCAGCAGTCGGCAGCCACCAACCAACAGCACAAAAGAATATATATATATATATATATATATATATATATAAAAAGTATGAAGGAAAGGACAAATATAAAGGAAGGCTGAAGTGCACGGTGGACAATTGAATGGAGGATCCAAGGTATTGTCTATTGATAGGAGGCATTAAGATTTAGGAGCATGTTATGCGAAGAAGTGACAAGGGAACAGAATGGTATGGAGCTTAGCAGGATGGAGAAGCAAACCGAGAGGGTCTGTAGCAGTCGGCAGCCACCAACCAACAGCACAAAAGAATATATATATATATATATATATATATATATATAAACATATAATACTAAAACAGAGGGAAAGGACCTAAGATAAGGAGTACCGCCTATAGGTGATCTGATTTTGCTGTCGGAAAGGAAGCGTGAAAAAATGAATGGGAGCAGAACGAAATGATGAAGCAGCAAGTCACGAAACGTGAGGAATACAGCAGCTACAGCAGAAATATGACAAGAAATGACAGAAATAAAATTAACAGGAAACGGATGGAAGTAAACTGGCGAGGAATATATATATATATATATATTATCATAACCCCAAACCGAAGCTGCTGTGCAATGAAATGCAGAACAGGCGATAGAGGACCCCTGAAAACAAAATCAGAGAAATGAGGGCAGGAGACACCGAGGAGAGCATTCCTCATGGCTGGGACTCTGAACAGCAACTAGCATAGCACCCTTCTGCACCCTTCTCGGACTGGTCCAACAGCAACAGGAGAACTATGCGAAGTGCAGATGCATGCTTGAGGTGATCAAACTATTTAAGAAACCCAAACCAGAAAACCAAGTGCCATGGGGGATGTAGCGAAAGGAAAACAGAGGAGAAAATGGAGAAGTGCACGTGCCATGACTGCTGGAAAACAAATGGCAGTAGAAACGCGAATGAACTGAGACTGTTTAAGGGTTGAATAGAACATAATGGAGCGGATGATAGGGAACTGGAAAGGGGAAAGAGACAGCAGAAAAGGATCCGAAACAGGGATCGGAGGAGGAGGCAGTAAGCGTGAGACAGTGGTCGCCTTCCACCTCTGTTCTGTTGCCGACGTGGTGGAACAGGGCGACTCCGAGAGCTGAGTATCCTGGCAGGACCGAGACAGCTCCATTTGTGTCGTTGATGGAATAAGATAGTATTGGCATGTTGAAGTGAGCAGAAACAGAGGACAAATGTCCTCTGCAACCCGGAAACAAAAATGATGATGATGACGATGGTGGTGGTGGAGGTAAAAACGAGGGATGCAAGAGAAGCCATGAGGGAAGAAAAGTGGAAGCTGGAGGAGTTGGCTGTGAGCAAGAGCGAATAACCGACGAGGGTGCAGCGCTGGAAACAGAGACAAGGATGAAAAGGTGCAGAACAACGGAGGCAGGAAGAGGAACAAGGTGGTGACAAGCCGTTGACGGTGGAAGGGGGCGAAACAGGAAACTCTGGAGAGGCGGAGGAGATGGCAGCACCGCGCTGAGCCTTGGAGGAATGGAGAACAATAGCTGGTGAATGAGAATGAAGGAAGAAGATGGTGAACAGTAACGGGAATGAAGAAGGAAAAAATCGAGAATTGGCGGAAAAACAAAAAACAAAAAAAATAGAGAGAGAGAGAGAGAGAGGTAGAATATATATATATATATATATATATATATATATATATATATATAAATATATATAAAGTAGAAGAAAAAAATTGAAGATAGTAAAGAGAGTACCGAAAAATTGGAAAATTCGGGGAAAAAGGGCCTCAGTGGAAATAAACAGAGTAGATCGAATCTATTGACTTGCAACGTTGTGGTAATTGAGGATTACGAACAAATATCGAGGGAAGAAAAATTTTTATTGCTATTAGAAATAAATATGCGTAATTTTCGTATATTTGTAAATATAAAATTTTAGGTCGAATTTCGCAGTACCAAAATTATCGAAAAATTTAGATCAAATTTATGACTCTGAAAATTAGAGATTTTAGCCTAGTTGAACAATTTAAATTTTTCGGATTGAATTTAAATGTTTACATAGATTCTGATGTGGCTTAAATTTTATTTTAAATATCGAAAATCTTGAATTTTGAATTTTCATAGACTGTTTTTTGAGATTTTATCTGAAAATGGGCTAGTCAGCCTGTTTTGAACGGTTTCTTAAAACAATTGAATTTATATGTGATTTGAGGTGAAATGATTTGCTTATAAAGCTATTCTAATGATATGTTCTTGAACGCGTACTGACTGTGTGCCGTACGGTTCGTCTCGCACTGATTTTGAGACAAAGACGTTGTTGAGATCATATTGCATTTTTGTCTGTTTCTGAATCTGATTTTGTATATGTGGTCCACGAGTACGATGTACCGTGCTTTTGATTTTGTTTCTGGTCTTCAAACATTCTGATCTGTTAGCCATTTGGGTAGCTGACCACTCCCATGGCGATTGACATCCTGACACACCTGGCCCATGAATTGTCCGGAGTCATCGATATTAGCCAATAGTCATTTCTGATATCTGATATAGCATGTCTACCTTATCTCGTCTATTTGAACTTCTAAATTGACTATGTGATTTTATCTCATATGGAACTGAATATTTTAATGCATAAAAAATCGTGGGGGTCACCTCTTGAATCCTGCGGGAGCAAAGTGTCACATCGTCGTCACTTTTAAAAGTTGTATAAAGTTTTAGAAACGGAATTGATTTCAGTTCCATTTTCATACTGAATTTGCCATGGATTCTCCGACTTTGATTTTTCTGAACTGGCAGTGCCTCTATGTCTATTTGAAATATTTTTCTGAATTGTCTGCTTGAATTGAGATACATGGAAATCTATTTGTTTTGCTACTAAAAGCTCTGAAATTTTTTGTATTTACCACAGTAAAAGATTACACTACCGATACTAAATCTGCTTTCCGAATTCTGACTCTGATATTTGAGAAATTATCAAATCATCTGTATATTTCTGTAAAAATGTTTCGGATTTGGCAAATATCAAAATATATATAGATTTAGGTAGTGTATTTATCTACATGCTATGGAGTTTTCTTACTGAGCATGTTGAACTCACCCCTTTACTTTCCTCCACAGAGCCCCATGGTAGTTTGAAAACGCTTCCGTTAGTAAGACATGTCGCATAGTTACGGTTATGCGGAGTATCATTCTACGTTGAAGGTATACCCAATTGTAAGAAATTCTTTTGTATCTAAAATTTTTATAAGTACAGTAATGCAAACGAGATGTGTATGGGGAATGTGAACATATTTTATTTAAATTTGTTACTAAGAAATAAAATTAATCAGACTGAGTATTATTTCGACCTAATATCGACTTGTAGCCAACCGAAATGTTCGTAAATTTGGGTCATTACAGAGTTGGTATCAGAACAAGGTTGGCTTGATACGAGTCGATTATTAGAGTAAGAGAAAATTTGAAAAGTTCACATCCCCAGTATTACTATACATTGTTTAGATACAAACGGGTATACCTGACTGTGATTTATTGAAAATTGCGTCATTGAATGAAGGGAAACTGATAGATATGGCTAGACGGTATCATAGTCATACTAGTAAACGAAAATGAACCGTTCATCGAGGTCGTAGAGATAGGCCCGAGAGGTGTAGTGAACCCTCGTCTGAGTGTACATCTTATAGTTTCACTGAAAAATTTTGGAGTTCGCTTCGTAAAAATTGAGCGAGACATGGAAATAATGATGACATTGTAAAGTCAAGTGATAGTGGCCCCGTGATAATGATAACGATTGAGGTGTGATGAGGAGAAAGACTGAGACAACTTCGAAAAATAGTACACTATTATATACTTGAGTGAAAATTCAAATGTGATGGAAAACTAGAATAAATGAATTGAAAGAATTTATATGGATTCGTTGGGTACAACTGTAAACCTAATAGAGGCAACTTTAGAAGTTTAAGTCTTCATTTTTCAATAAGGTTAAGAATTCAGTGACTTAGAGGGTTGGATGAATAAGATATAAAAAAAAAACTTGATGATTTTAGAAATAACTCTACCGAGAAAGTTGTTTTTGCAACTTTTGTGTTAAGAATTAGAGAAGCTACACGAATTTTTAGAGTGCACTACTATAGAGAAAGTAGTCTTGTAGCATCAGTATCAAAATGGAAAGTTGAGCTTGGATGGAAAACCCCTGAATTAATTCGAGAGCCGACATCAGAGAATTACATGAGATATATTTCTGGAGGCCCTTAGACGGTAACACATTCCGGACGAAACAAAGTGGCAATTATAGATGAAATGATTGCAATCGGACATAAAGAAAACAAGTCTGAGAATGAATATGAAATTAAATAGATTCGGAATGAGTATAATCCAAATAAGTGGAGATGTGAAACGAAGGAAGTCCAAGAAACTCGTAAGAGATACTAAGATCCTCAGTCGAGCTAAATTAGCCTCATTGGATGTTATTTTGAGGAAGTAGTGTGCAAGGCGCAACTGTGATGATGTGAAATATATATTTCGAGATTATTAAGAAAATGAAAATGTAAGACCCGTATTTTTTGATGTAAACTTTATGAAATCATGAGTATGGTGATGTATTTACAATGTAATGTATAAATGACGTAAGTCCATGGATTCGATATACGTACTTGTAACATGAGTTTGTCATGTACACACAAGTTTCATTTTATATGAATATGGAGAAATAGACTTTTCTAAGTGACGAATGTGATTGGAACTCAAAATGAGTAGTGGTAAAATGGAATGAAGTTGTACTTCCATTTCGTTTGGTATGGTATACCTTTGGCTATACCATGAATACAAACAAGTTCTAATGTGTATAAAGAATGAATGGATGTCATTTTCAAGTCTTAAAGGTGGTTGGATGAGAAAATGACCATGGCAGCAAATTGATGATGTTTTGTGTGAAGTTACTGCAGAAAACTACAGCAAAATCTGAAAAATATAAAGGGCAGATCAATCTCATAAGATGAGAGATCGATCTGGAAGAGTAAAAAATGCTCTTATTTGAGCAATGGAATGAGACAGATCAATCTCTAATGGAGCTAGATCGATCTGCTAAACATTCTGTAAAACGAGGATCGATTCTTAAGGCAAATAGATCGATTTTCTTAGCTCTCGAGTTGGAGCAGATCGATCTCCTTAAGCTACTGCCCGAGACAGATCGATCTCAAGCTTTCGACATATCGATCTCATGCATTCAAATTGGTGTGAAAATGAAGGATTTAAGAGGACCAGATCGATCTCTTGATTCGACAGATCGATCTCATCAAGTGATTTCTATAAAAAGGAGCAGTGAAATTTGTAATTTTTCCAAGATAGAACCTTTCCTTTCCATTTTCCACCCAAAACCTAGATTTTATCTCTCTAAAATCAGTCATTTTCAGTAAGAATTGAAGGGGAGCTATTAGATACAAAGTTGTTCATCTTGAGGAAGAGAACAACATAGTTGGGAAAGTTTTTAAGATCCAGCCCAAGTACATTGTCTATTTAATTGATTTTGGAGTTGATTGGTATGTATATTGATGGTTGAAACTACCTAGGATGAAATGGAACTAATGTGACCTAGAAAATAGAATGAGTCTAGTGTGAGAAAGTGTGATTTGGGTATGTTGATGATTTATGGATTATGTGAAGTTGTTATTGGAGTAATGTGGATAATTTGAGATAATTAAATGAAGTTGCATTGTGAGTTTGGGAAAATTTTTAGAAAATGAGTATGTATATGCTTGATAAATGTCGTGGTGAAGAAATCAATGAAATATGAACACTATGAGCTTAATATCGACTTAATATCGATTTGGAATGAGTTAATAGGCCTAAAAGGATCCATAGACTCGCGTCATGGGTAGTGTAATGAAACGAGGCCTCACAAGCGTTAATAAAGACTATAGGTCGAATCGACTATAGTAAACATAAGAGTTGGATTATAATGGGCTAAAATGTTGTGAAATACATTTATGTGCAATTCCAGAGAGTTCGTTGGAGACGAATCGAACCGCATAAGTAAGCAGCTCTAAGGAAGTGGAATCACGCGTCGCGATTCCAGGTAAGGGAATTCTGTAAGTATATAGAGGTAGCTGCTCGTATTTTGTGGGTATATAGGGTGTTGTAAAAATGCATGCGTATTTAGAAATGAATTTAACGATGTATGGAAACAACTATGAGTATTTGTATGAGATTTGGTGGTTTGAAATGGTGTTATAAAGAAATGGGATAGTAAGGCTAATAATTGCATAAATCACATGTTTTGAATGTTTTCACAAAACTCAATACTTCGTTTTGGGTAAGTAAAAGGATAGGTCAACTAGTGATTTATTGATGTGGTGGAATAGCACATGTGATGTGCTAAACACGTTTTGAGATTTGTTTGAATGTATAAGAGCCGTCTATCGAGCTATGTAAATTAAATCGTGCTGGAGCCTAGCTCGCACTGGATTTTGATGTTTTTACTTATATGAAACGTGCTGGAGCTTAGCTCGAACCTTGGTTTGATCCATGATAATGTTTTATAAATCGTACTAGAGTTTTTGCTCGTACATGGATTTCAAGTGGTTTTCTTATGCATATAACCGTACTGGAGCTATACTCGTACGTGGTTTTATCATGTTTTTATGCATAAATATCGTATTAGAGCGCTGCTCGTACGAAGTGATTTAATGATAATACATGAAATGTGCTAGAGCATAGCTCACACGAGTTTTCACACTGTGGTATGTATGATGTCGTGGTGAGGGTAATACGAATTGGAATCCAGGGAACCCAACAGGCCTAACAGACCCTCTTGAGTGGAGTGAGGATGAGGGGCTAAGACCTGACACTAATCCATTCAGGGAACCCAACAGGCCTAATAGACATCTTAAGTGGGGTGAGGGTGAAGGGCTAGGACCTGAATCAGGGAACCCAAAAGGGGCGAGCAAGTCCATGAGGGGCTAGGACCTGGTATTAAGAGTACTTCCACGTGCGCTTGAGACTATAGAGGTTACACTTGATATGGGGTAGATAAGACCTACGGTAGGCACCCCCAACCATGATATGAGTCCGCAGAGTACGCTGTATCGTGTATATCACATGGAGTACGATGTACCGCGTGGTGGTTACGTGATGAGTAAGTCTGGCGGAGAATTAACCCACCTTCGTTCCAGCATGATACCCCGCACACTGAAATCCGTGTGGTCTGGGATGATTTATGATGTAGCTGACTAACATAGTCTATTGAGATATAATGACCTGTCTCCTTGCTTATTACATAATACCACATGGTTTTGATACTTGAGTGTGATTTTGACTGTCCAGGGTAGACCCGAGGAAGGGGTCGAGCCTTGTGGGATTTGATGTGTGAGATGGTAATGATGTTTGTGGTTGGGAAAACGATTTGTGATGGGATTGTATGTATTGAGAAAGAGATGTGATTTCAAAAGGATGTTTCTTAAATGAATTACTCTTTTCTGTGGGATTTGACGATTGATGAGCATGAGATGATTTGTACATGATGATTTTACCATGTTTTGTATGCCAATTTTCATGATTTAAACACATGATATATGTATACTCATATGGCATAGTTTTAATTCCTTATGCTCCTGTTATAAATTATTTATGCATAACATTATCAGCATGTAGATAGAGTAGTTATCTACCATGCTTGCATTATTGCCTTACTAAGCGTGTGGTTGCTCATCCCTCTCTACTTTCCCCCTCTACAGAGCGTACATAGCAGCCCAGTGAGGATTGAGGCGTGGTATTTTGGACATCCACTGCCATCCATTACTAAGAGGTATACATATGAAGATTCTTTTTGTATCTAAATAATTGTAAAAGCACAGTAGTCATTTTGTATCGTAATGTGGGGATGTAATAGTTAGAAAATTTGTCATGTATAACATAACTGGAAATGAATGACATTTCTTTTGATTTAATTGAGAATGAATGTTGAGTAATGTTTATTACTGCCTCACAGCCCAACTGTGTATTGGTTGAGTATGTTCACGACCGGGTAAGAAAAAGGAAAACGCAAAAAAATTGACAGTAATTTTTAAACGAATTGGATAAATAGGGTCGTGACAGAAAAGGGTAAAGAGAGTAACAGAAAAGAGATGTACTAAGGAAGCAGTGAGAGTGATAGAGTAAAGCCACAATAACTAAAAAGATGAATTACAGAACTAAAAGTATAAGTGAATGTCACACTGTTTATATGATTGATAAAGATAGGGCGTGTTCGGATAAAAAAGACACCCCAGTAGACAGAGGGATTTTCGACACGTATTTGGATGATCTATCAGAATTACCACTCAATTGAAAGATGAAGTTTGAAATTGATTTAGCTGTGGTATCAAATTAATTATTCAGACCAACTGTACTGAATAACTTTGATTGAATTAGAAATGCTAAAAAAGCAAATACAAGGATTACATGAAAATGAGATTATCAGACTAGGTAATTCACTTTGGAGTGTTCCAGCATTAATTTGTTAAGAAGATCCGGAGCTTTCTGGGCCGCTTGGTATCAAAAACGGGAGTCAATTGGACCCTCCCAAAATGGAGATTATAGATCGGTGGGAAAGACCCAAAACTGTTAAGATAATTCAGAATTTTGAAATATAAAGAGACTTTGGAGTATAAAGTATGTTTCGAATCTAAGGATTGAAAGTTAGGTGTGCTAATGTTTTGGGATGCGAGACTTAATTGGAATAAGGAAAGAGTTTTGTTATAATTGATATACGAAACGAAACAAGAGTTGAAATGGGATAAATCCTGAATACAAGTTGTAATTAGAATGAGAGGCGTATACAAGTTAAGAATATCTCTGATATGTGAAATTAATTCGGATTAAGTGACATGGATTGAGAATGGATTGTGTCCGAAGGATAAATGTGAAATTACGATAAGTTTTGGTATCCTACTTCTTAATTGGGACTGAACCTTGAACCTTTATATCCATAACCAATTTATGTGGTCAAGTCTGATGCCTAATAAAGGTATTTTAAAATATCTCCCTACCTGAGAGACTTGACAGCGTATTGAAATACTTGATCCTTAACCCATAAACTGGAATTGACAGTTGTAATATTCGTGTTTGAAGTCAAGATACCATTATTTGTGCGGTGAAGAATTATGAAATTCTACGAATCAAGAAGGTTTAAATATTAAATTTCATAAAGGTCGTCTAATACAAGAAAAAGGGAATGACTCGGGTTAGTGCTTTGAGCAGAAGTGATTTCGAGACGACGTTATGTATATTGGTCAGGGACATGAGTTATTGAATTATTGGTGGACCTCGACTTGAATGTGGTTCCTTTCTGATACTGACATTTCTTTCATGGTAATGAGCCTAAGAGTGGAAAACTAGACTTGATTGACCGAATCGAGCAGGCTCATTTATAGAGATATAACTGAGAGTGTAACTAAATGTCGTTCACTAATTCGATGGAAGAAGTGGGTAAACAAGAGATAATTGCTCCCGATTGGTTAAGCAAGATTCGGTGGAAGTATAATTAAATTGTGGAAAAACCTAGGACAGATTAAAGCAGGCAAAGGAGAGTATACTAACTAAAGACGAAAACCCTTAAAAGTTTCAGTAGGAGATTCAGGGCTTCTAGAAGTTTCACCTTTCAAGGGTATAATGAGGTTTGGGAAGAAAAGGAGATTAAGTCCCCACTATATTGGACCCTTCGAGATCTTAGATCGAGTGGGAGACAAGCTTACAGATTGGCATTATCGTTGGAATTATCAAGTATCCACAATGTCTTCCACGTTTCAATTTTACGCAAATATCATCCAGAACCGACGCATATGATTAAGTATGAACCACTGGAATTGAAAGAGTATAGACATATGTGAAGAAACCAACTTGGATCTTGAACAGGAAGGAAAGGGCATTTCGGTCCAAGATAAATTCTTTGGTTAAAGTTTTGTGGCATTATCACACTTCAGAGGAGGTCACATGGGAAGTAGAGAGCTTAATGCGAGAGAAGTACCCGCATTTGTTTAAGGACTAAGGTATTCCTAAATTTTGGGACCGAAATTCCCAAGGTGGAGAGAATGTAAATACTGTAAATTTTCATGTACTTGGTGTTGTGTATAAAAAACATAATAATAAAAATATAATAAATAAAATAAAATAATAATAATTTGATCAAAATATTTTAGTCCTGAAGATAAAATAACTATGGGTGCATATAAATAGATATATACATACATGTATATAAATATATCTATATACAAATATAGATATGCAAATCAATGTAAATATATATATATATATGTGTGTGTGTGTATGTGGACATATAGATGCATGCGCGTACAGCCATATGGCCGACAACCATTGAGCATATATAAACATATTCTCTTGTGTGTGTGTGTGTGTGTATATATATATATATATAATATGTTTATAAGAGAGTGTTTTCAATGGAAATGTGGCCACCCGAGGACAACCTTGTAAAGTATGAAATAAAAGGATGAATATAAAGGAAGGCTGAAGTGCACGGTGGACAATTGAATGGAGGATCCAAGGTATTGTCTATTGGTATGAGGCATTAAGATTTAAGAGCATGTTATGCAAAGAAGTGACAAGGAAATAGAATGGTATGGAGTTTGGTAGGATGGAGAAGCAAACCGAGAGGGTCTGCAGTAGTTGGTAGCCACCAACCAGCAGCACAAAAGAATATGTATATATATATAAACATATGATGGTGGTCCAATAATCAAAGTCCACATGTACATCGATCGACCAACCAGAGATCGCCACGTGTCAAACATAATATAAGCCACGTGACTGTTATAGCGACAGAGTCTCTAGGCGATAGAGTGTCCACAGGACACTGTCACTTGGTAGGCGACAGAGTCTCTATAAGCGATAGAGACTCTGTCGTAGAGTCTCAATGCGACACGGTAACGCGACAAACCTCTACCGCACTGACCTCTACCGCCTGTACTGCGACAAACCTCTACCGCATAGGCCGCAGCAGAGGTTCACACATATACTCTGCCGCCCACCGAACTCACCCGCAAAGTCGTCCAGCTCCGAACCGCGACAGAGTACATACGACTCTGTCGCGGCCCAGACACGCGCCTGGGCCTCAGCCTGAACCGACCCGGGAGAAATCTATAAATACCCCAGGTGAGTATTCAGAAAGGAGAGAAAAAAGAAGAAAAAAGAAACGAAAAAAAATAGAACCCTCTTGATTTTGGAAGAACATAATTCTCTTCTTCTTATATACAGAAACTCAGCTTTTTGACTTAATCATCGGAGCGCGCGTGCAGGGACCAATCCCTGCGCCCTCTGATTTTCGTTGTTTTTGTAGGATATACACACGAGGAACACGTGGAAGAAATCGCATCGACATCATCTCTTTGTCGTTAGCGCAACTTGAATACGTGGAAATCATCACCCCGTTGTCGTTTTAGGAGGCAACATCAATTGGCGCCGTCTGTGGGAATCAGAACAAAAAGTCAGATTCCTTATTAAAATGGTGAGGACACGTTCTACAGCAGGAGAGACAGGGGAGCAGAATTCTGTAAGTCCCCCTGTCAGGTCAGAGCAAGGACGGAGAGAGAAGGAAAAGGACCATAGGCAGACTTCAGTTTCTCTGGAAGAATTCGAGACTCTGAAACGTCAGAATGAGGAAACGACGACAGCATTGAAAGCTATGGTAAACTTTTTCAGAGACGCTCTCCTACAGTTCAGCTTACCCCCTGAAGTACAACAGATGGTGGGGGAAAACATCCCAAGGCCGACCTACGAGAGAGGTGAACCCTCCACCCTGGTGAGTGCTGGACAAGGGGAAGGAGCGCAAAATAATGCCACTGGACCGATTCCAAACTCTACCCCATTTCAAAGAAATTACCCTGCGGCAGGCCTACGAGAGGTGAACGTTACCGCAGACCTGACGCGGCAGAGTCCACCAGTAGCAGTCATGCAGCGGAGCTCACCCGCGGGTCGTGGGCGGCAGAGTTCCCCCGCAGAAGCCATGCGACAGTGTTCCCCCGCTGCAGCCATGCGGCAGAGTTCCCCCGCAGAAGCCATGCGGCAGAGTTCCCCCGCAGAAGCCATGCGGCAGTGTTCTCCCGCTGCAGCCATGCGACAGAGTTCCCCCGCTGCAGCCATGTGGCAGAATTCCCCCGCTGCGCCTGTGCAACAGTGCTCTCCCGCAGCGGATAGGCGGCAGAGTTCTCCCGCAGACTATAGGCGGCAGAGTTCTCCCGCGGATTATAGGCGTAGCACTTCTCCAGTGGAGTGGGAGCATGATCATACGCCCGAGGAGCGGCAAAGACGGAAGAGTCCCAACCTCCGAGACCACATGGAAGGCACAAGGTCCAATATTGGAATGGGAAGTGCTGGAAGGGGTGCTTACCAGTCGGACTCTTCTAGACCCAAAGAGAGGGGAGCATACTCAGTTCAAGGGTCGAAAAACGTGGAGAAAGTCGTCCAAAGGATTTTGGAAAAGAAGAAACTGGTGTCTCCGGACGATAGCCAAAAGAGGAGGATTCTGTTCAGTCCAGAGATCATGAACAAACCTTTGCCGAAGAAGTTCAAGATGCCTTCTATGGCCACTTACACAGGCAAAGCAGACCCCTATGAACACATACAGAGTTATGAATCCCTCATGCTGCTGCATGGATGGGAGGACGAAATTATGTGTAGGGATTTTTCACTTACATTGTTCGGGCACGCTCTGAAATGGTTCAATGGGTTGAGCGAAGGTTCCATCTCATCCTTCGACCAACTGCGAAATGAATTTCTGCAAGTCTTCATGATTAATAGCCAGAGAAAGAAAGACGCTACTTACCTACTCACTCTGAAACAAGGGAATAAAGAATCCTTGAAGAGCTACGTAGATCACTTCCGAGATGCAACCTTAGAGGTTGAAGATCTACCCGTAGGAGTAGCCATGGCTGCAATGTTGCAAGGGACGAGGTCTGAGAAGTTGCAAGAATCCCTCTCCCTCGACCAGCCACGGACACTTTCCGACTTGTTCGCCAGAGCCAATAAATATGTGGCTCAGGAAGAAGTGATGAAGATGGTACCTCCCCGGGAGACCAGAGAAGGAAAAAAGAGAGAAAGGGATGTACCCGAGAGAAGCTCTCCAAGACCCGTTAGAGGGGACAAAGCCCCTAGGCTCAGGTATGAAGGTTATACCAGACTGAATGAGCCTCGCACCGCGATACTAGTCGCTATTGAAGGGGCAGGATTGTTGGAATTCCCCAAGAAGAAGATTGGAGATGTAGGACGAAACTCTGATGCCTACTGCGAATTCCATTGTGCTCACAGCCACCCTATTGAGAGATGCAGGGACCTAATGGATCAGCTAGAAAGACTGGCTAGAGAGGGGAAAATCAACCGCTTCCTGTGGAGAAGTGAAAGACCCCGTTATCCTCCGCGCGATTGAAGGAATGACCGTCCGCGGACTGTGCCCAATAATGATAACGGAAGAAATAGGCCAAGGAATGAAGTAGTTAGGCCTATGATCCCCCGTGCCAATCAGCCGAACAACGAACCTACCGCCCCGGCAATAAATGTTATTGCAGGAGGGGAATCGATGGCGGGAAGCTCCTCTGCTTCCCATAAAAGCTACGCCAAGCAGGCGTACCAAGTTAACGTTGTAATGGAGGAAAAAACGGATGAAGAACCTATCATGTTCACTCCGGCTGACAAGGGTGACATTGTCATGCCCCATGATGACCCCATGGTAATATCTGCAGTAGTGGCAAAACACCTGGTGAGCAGAATCCTGGTCGATAACGGGAGTTCGGTAAACCTAATCTATTGGAATTGCTTCGAAAAAATGAGCATATCAGCAGATAGGTTAAGGCCTGTTATGACGCCACTATACAGATTTACGGGTGAAAGAGTGAAGGTGGCCGGGTCCATAGAGTTACCTGTGACTCTTGAAGAAAACCCGAAAGATGTGACCCGACAAGTATTATTCATAGTAGTAAGGTCAACCTCCGCTGCTTACAACATAATCCTGGGTAGACCCGTACTGAACGACATGAGAGCGGTGATATCCTCTTGTTATCTGTTAATGAAGTTTCCCACTCCCAACGGAGTCGGGCAAGTACGAGGAGATCAAAGGAGTGCCCGTACTTGTTATATCGCTTCTACCGCTAACAAAGGAGCACAGAGAAAGGAGACTTTATGCATAGAGGATCCGCCCAAGCCTCAGCCTGTAGAAGAAATAGAAGCCATTGGGCTAATCCGGGGGGCTGAAGAAAAGAAGGCATTCATCGGGACTCAGCTGAACGAACAAGTAAGAAGCGAGATAATCGAATGCCTGCGGAGAAACTCGGATGTTTTCGCTTGGACCTTGGCTGATATGCCCGGGATCAATCCCGAAGTGATCTGCCACGAGCTTAACGTCTCACCCGGGCACAGACCTGTCAAGCAGAAAAAGAAGAATTTTGCCCCGGAAAGACAAAAGGCAATCACTGAAGAAGTGAATAAACTCCTAGACGCCAGATTCATTCGAGAGGTCTACTACCCCGAGTGGCTAGCCAACGTGGTAATGGTAAAGAAATCTAGTGGGAAGTGGCGAATGTGTGTAGACTTCACCGATCTGAATAAAGCCTGCCCTAAAGATTCATACCCCTTACCCCGGATAGATAGACTTGTGGATGAAACATCCGGATATGAACTCCTTAGCTTTTTAGACGCCTTCTCCGGATATCACCAGATCATGCTCCACCCAGAAGACGAAGAGAAAACTTCCTTTATAACCGATGACGGAACATATTGCTATCGGGTAATGCCGTTCGATTTAAAGAATGCTGGAGCCACATATCAGCGGATGGTGAACAAAGTATTTAAAGATCTTCTGGGAAATACCATGGAAGCCTACGTGGACGATATGATCATTAAGAGCCGAGTAGGAGAGTCTCACGCTCATCAGATGTCCCGGGTATTCGAGGTACTGAGGAGATTCAATTTGAAGCTAAATCTCGAGAAGTGCTCATTCGGGGTGAGATCAAGGAAGTTCTTGGGCTTCATGATCACTGACAGGGGTATTGAGGTAAATCTCGAAAAGGTACAGGCAGTCATCGACATGAAACCCCCAACCACCGTAAGAGATGTCCAGAGATTGACAGGCAGAATAGCAGCTCTGAATCATTTTTTGTCAAAGTCAGCAGAAAGGAGCTTGCCATTCTTCAAAACTCTGCGGGGAGGAAAGAACTTCGAATGGACTGGAGATTGTCAAAAGGCCTTTGAGGATCTCAAAGAATATTTGAAGCAGCTACCCTTATTGACAAGGCCCCTGGAAGGAGAACAATTGTATATGTACTTGGGAGTCGGTGATTTCGCCGTCAGTACGGTGCTACTAAAGAAGAACGAAACGGTGTACCGCCCCATCTACTATGTGAGCAAGATACTATTAGACCCGGAGACCCGTTATCCGCTGGCCGAAAAGCTAGCGTTAGCCCTTGTGATGGCCTCGCGTAAGTTGCGCCCCTATTTTCAGGCACACCCCATCACTGTCTTGACGGATCAACCGTTAAGGCAAATCCTTCAGAAGCCTGAATGCTCAGGGAGGCTAGTGAAATGGGCAGTGGAACTTGGAGGATATGATATCACGTTCCAACCCCGACAGGCTATCAAAGGTCAAGCTCTGGCAGACTTTATAGTAGAATGCACTAGCCCGAGCGACAGCGGTGGAAGGAAAATTCAACCATGGTTACTGTATGTCGACGGGGCATCAAGTGCCAACGGAAGTGGAGCGGGTGTAGTCTTGGTATCACCAGAAGGGAAATCCCTGGAATACTCCTTACGGTTTGGGTTCCCCAGCTCGAACAACATAGCAGAATATGAGGCTTTGATAGCCGGGATGAGGCTGGTAGAAAAGCTGCAGGTTCACCACTTGATAACACATAGTGACTCTCAGTTGGTGGTAAACCAGTTCAACGAGCAATATGAGGTTCGAGAACCAACTCTGGCCCCCTACCTGAAGAAAGTCCAGTCCCTGGCTCAGACTTTTCAAAGCTTCCAGCTGATACAAATTAACCGGTCCGAAAACACACACGCTGATTCATTGTCCAAGTTAGCCTCTTCCAATGAGACAAGAGGAAGGATAGTGAAGGTGGAGAGGCTCGAACGGCCTAGTATTGAAGAGGTCGAAATGTGTGACATTGAAACGGGAGGTGACTGGAGATCCCCATTCAAGCAGTATCTCGCTGAGGGTACACTCCCCCAAGATAAGGACGAAGCTCGTCGCTTAAGGATACAAGGGGCGAAGTTCACACTAATCAACGGGGAACTGTATAAAAGGGGATATTCGTCACCCTTGTTAAAGTGTTTGGGGCCGGAACAAGCAAATTATGTCCTAGCCGAAGTACATGAAGGAATTTGCGGTGAACACTTAGGAGCTAGAGCCCTTGCTGCTAAGATACTGCGGTCGGATTCTACTGGCCGACATTGAAAAAAGATACAATGGACAAAGCACGCTGGTGTGACAAATGCCAAAGGTTTGCGCCGATCACAACAGCCCCAGTGACTCCCTCCCAGGGTACGATACAGCCGGTTCCCTTTGCACAATGGGGGTTGAACATTCTAGGGCCTTTCCCATTAGCCACGGGCCAAAGAAAATTCCTGTTAGTCGCCACCGACTACTTTACAAAGTGGATTGAAGCAGAGTCTTTAGCCACAATCACGGAGAAGAAAGTCGAGGCAATGGTGTGGAAAGACATTATCTGTCGATCCGGGATCCCACGCATCTTGAATGCCGACCATGGAAAGCAATTCGATTGTAATGCCTTCCGTGAATTTTGTAAACGCCTCAACATTCAGCTAAGGATTTCTTCTATGTCATATCCTCAAGCTAACAGACAGGCCGAAGTCAGTAATCGAACTATTCTTCATGGGCTGAAGACCAGGTTAGACAAAGCTAAAGGGGCGTGGGTGGACGAATTGCCTAGCGTTTTATGGGCATATCGTACCACTAGTCGGGTATCGACTGGAGAAACGCCGTTCAGTCTCGTGTACGGCGCTGAAGCATTGATCCCCGTGGAAATTGGAGTATTGTCACCCAGGATGGTGCCCTTAGTAGAAGAAGAAAATTCACAAGCACTAAGGGAAAACCTGGATCTCCTTGATGAGCATAGAGAAACCGCCGCTATTCGATTGGCATCCTATCATCAGAGGGCGGCCAACTACTATAATAGCCGGGTGAGGGATAGACCAATGTCCGAAGGAGATTTGGTGCTCAGAAAGTCGCATATCACGAACGCCTTGAAAGAAGATGGAAAATTTAGAGCTAATTGGGAAGGTCCATTCAGAATCAAACATAAGATTGGGCCCAACACCTGTATCTTGAAAACTCTACAAGGGAAGAAAATAGGGAAAACATGGAATTCGAAACACTTAAAATTGTATTTGAATTAATCATTATATTTTCTTTCTTAAACGTTATATTCTCACATTACTGTCATTTGTTTACACTGCCACAAGATATTATAATCCAATCATTATGCAGATTGTTCTTTTGCTATATATCTGCAGCTTTTATATATATAAATCTTGTGACAGGAATCAGAAGAGCCGTAAGAGCCTGAGGCGCTATGCGTCACTGTGGCCAGGCGTATATTCAGAAGAACCGTAAGAGCCTGAGGCGCTATGTGTCACTGTGGCCAGGCGTATATTCGGAAGAGCCGTAAGAGCCTGAGGCGCTATGCGTCACTGTGGCCAGGCGTATATTCAGAAGAGCCGTAAGAGCCTGAGGCGCTATGCGTCACTGTGGCCAGGCGTATATTCAGACGAGCCGTAAGAGCCTGAGGCGCTATGCGTCACTGTGGCCAGGCGTGAAAAATCGGACGAGCCGTAAGAGCCTGAGGCGCTATGCGTCACTGTGGCCAGGCGTATATTCAGAAGAGCCGTAAGAGCCTGAGGCGCTATGCGTCACTGTGGCCAGGCGTATATTTAGACGAGCCGTAAGAGCCTGAGGCGCTATGCGTCACTGTGGCCAGGCGTGAAAAATCGGACTAGCCGTAAGAGCCTGAGGCGCTATGCGTCACTGTGACCAGGCGTATATTCAGAAGAGCCGTAAGAGCCTGAGGCGCTATGCGTCACTGTGGCCAGACGTATATTCAGAAGAGCCGTAAGAGCCTGAGGCACTATGCGTCACTGTGGCCAGGCGTATATTCAGACGAGCCGTAAGAGCCTGAGGCGCTATGCGTCACTGTGGCCAGGCGTGAAAAATCGGACGAGCTGTAAGAGCCTGAGGCGCTATGCGTCACTGTGGCCAGGCGTATATTCAGAAGAGCCGTAAGAGCCTGAGGCGCTATGCGTCACTGTGGCCAGGCGTATATTCCGACTAGCCATAAGAGCCTGAGATGCTATGCGTCACTGTGGCCAGGTAATAAAAACATAAAGGCCGTAAAAACTGAAGACGCACTCGCGTTATAGTAATCGGGCCTCAGAAAACGATATGTTTATACGACAAATTCTTTCTGAAAATGTATCTTTCTACCAAGAATTGGGGAGCATACACGAATACATTCAAAACAAATATATAAAAGTAAAATAAACAAACAGACAAAGGATGATAAACAACAAATAGAGAAGTAATGCGATACGAAGCATGAACAAAATTTGGATGTCATTTCATTCAAGAAAATTACAAGTAGATCTTTAGTAGATCTTTACAAGTACATCCAACAAAAGCAAAAAATCAAAACAAAACGACAGAATAAACAAAAAAGAAAAACAAAAAAACAAAAACTCAAGCTTCAGGAGGAGGCTGGGGATCAGCTGCCGACGGGCCCTCGCTCCCTAAAGACTGCTGACCCTCCTACCCGTCCAAGTCAAGGAGAGCGCCAATAGGCTCAGGAGCATCTTTCAGGTCCACAGGCTCCCAAGGACCGGTGAGGTTGGTTAGATCGTCCTGGGCAGTCCTCTTGAAAACCTCGTCCGTAGGTTCAGCCCCGGGTTCGTACTTAGTCCAGTCAGGGGCCTCGAACAGCATCGCCTCGTCCGTATACTGGAGCTCGGGGAATTCTTCGCCTTCCCTATGCTTTTCTAACCATGATCGAGCGAGGTAAAATCCGTATTTCACATAGGGATTTGAAAAATCCTCCTTCCACCTCAAGCAATCCTTAGAAAGGCGGTACTCCTTCACGGCTTTCGCCCTGATGTCATCAATCTCCACTCGGGTCATTGAAGGAGTAGCCCGACTTTCTAACTCGGTGACGTAATGCTCGAGCTCCTGATTACGAGTAAGCAAAGACTCGTAGTTGGACTGCATACGGTCCAGTTCGTCGTGGGCCTCTTGGAGATCTTCATGAAATTTACTTGATCGGGCCGCCTCGACGGTAAGATCCCCCTTGGCCTGGTCCAAATCTTATCGTGCCTTCGAGAGCTGCTCCTCTAAGTTCCGTACCACGTCTGGAAGTTTGGACAAGTTGTTGACAGTATTCGATAGCTCCATGACCTTATCCTTCAACTCCTGAATTTCCTTGTCAGCTCGCTCCCGATAGGCCCGGTGTTGAGCATTATTGGCCACGGTCCTCTGAGCAAGCTGCAAAGAAATACAAAAAAAAAAGTTAAACTCAAGAGTACAACAAAAAGAAGTTAAACGAAGGAGAATATAAAAATTACCCTTATCGCTTCCATATCAGCCAAGTCCTCTCCCTCCGGATAGTTCCTGAATATCCTGGCCTCGTCCCTCGGGAGAATAGTGGCCCAACTCAGTCGAGAAGCCACCCTGGGAGTGTCCAAGGTATCGTTATCGTGAACTCCCGAGTAAACCCGAAACTCGGCTCCCCTCATGATAAAACCACCGTCCACAGGGTAAGACCTCCCATCGATAGGGCCTATCCTCGAGAGGATCGGCCTAGTCCCCATCGACGACTCGACATACAAGCGCCTCCGGTTCTTTCGCTGGGATGGAATTATGTTGCATTCAGCGCGCTCTTCAGAACGAGACCGCCCAGATGAACTAGAAGCCCCCCGTGACGATGAAGGAACTCTCCCTCTATCCCGGGTGGTATCTCTTTGTTCCGGGGGAGGAGGGGGCATCGCGTGTCTGGAAACGGGTGGAGTTTGGGCCCGAGGCAACTGAGGCGGGACCGGTGCCTCACTACGAATATCATCAGCTAAACGAGGCCTCTTTCTAGTGGGATCACTAGACGGACCGGCCTCTGAGATTTGACGCGCTAGGGATCGTCGAAAGTGACTCATATCTGCAAAAAATGAAAGAGAACAAATAAGTGGTCAAAAATATGATCAGAATCAGCAAGCAGTAAAAAAGAATAAAAAGTTACCATCAGGAGAATCAAAATGCTCCTGAAGGGACTCTATATTTATCGTATCGTCATCAGGGAGCACCATGAAAGTTGAGCCGAACCCTTCCCAGCCAGTCAGGTCAGCTAAGGGTTCGCTGCCAGAACTAGACTCTACGTTGGTGCTCCCTATATCTTCCTGTGGCCTTAAGGGTTCGGGGTTTAACTTGGGAGAAATCGAATGTGGAGGATCCGAAGGAGGAACAGAAGGTCCGACAATAGGGACCGGACCCACACCCCAGCCAGCTAATATCAAATTTTCATTTGATAATAGACTGTCAAGGCTAAGGGGACGATCAACCAGTAACCTATTGACGTCCAGGGATAACTGTTCCCTAAGCGTAGAAATTCGGGGGCCCTTGGGGATTTCACGCCTAGTCTCCCAACGAGTGGGAAAATCCAGGCCCCCAGGCGTTTCCACGACAAGCCACTCCGATTCAAAACCGTGAAGCTTGTTAGCAGGTTTCTCGAATAACCTGTTCTCAAAGCCAGGCTGGTACACCCGCTGAAGTGAATAAGGCACTAAGCCGGGGTTGCCTCGAAATCTAAAAAATACATCAAGAAGGGGAAGAGATGGAGAAACACCCCTTAGACAATAGTGCACAGTAAATCCTACTAATTGCATCCATGCATGAGGATGCAGTTGTCCAGGGGATATCCTGTGCGTCCTAAGGAAAGAAGCTCCGAAGTCGGATAACGGAAAGCGAAATCCTAATTCTAAGGCTACCCTAAAAATAACTATCCCGTCGGACACGAGACGTATGTCGCTTTCTTGAGGGTTTGGAAGTCTATAGGAGTATCCCTCGGGCAAAGGAAACCTAGACACAAGGTCTTGGATGTCGGCTTCCTTTAAAGTCGACTTGACTCCTAGATCTATTTGTTTCCCTACACCGTGGCCAGCCATTTTAGAAGTTCGGGTGAAAATCAAAAATAATTACGGATGACAGAGTTTACCTAAACAAAGGAAGACAGCAAAAAGAACTGGCGACAGAGTTTTCGGACTGGCGGTAGACTTCCAACACAGTAATGCTTTAAGCGAGAGAGAAGCGGCAGAGTGGCGACAGAGTTGCGGGAGAGTAGCGACAGAGTGTTGGGAGAGTCTGCAGCAGAGTGGTCTTTGCGAGAGAACTCAATAGCGACAATGATGGCAGGGACCCAGTATATATAGAGGCGCGGCTGCGTCAACACACACGCGAGGATCCTCACTGGCCCTAGAACAGCGAATGGCCCAAGAATAGCGAATGGCCCAAGAACAGCGAATGGCCCAAGAACAGCAAATCCAGGATCCTCTTTCGCAGGAAAAATTCCTACCAAAGAGTGAGGAGCAATTGATGGTGGTCCAATAATCAAAGTCCACGTGTACATCGATCGACCAACCAGAGACTGCCACGTGTCAAACATAATATAAGCCACGTGGCTGTTATAGCGACAGAGTCTCTAGGCGATAGAGTGTCCACAGGACACTGTCACTTGGTAGGCGACAGAGTCTCTATAAGCGACAGAGACTCTGTCGTAGAGTCTCTATGCGACACGGTAACGCGACAAACCTCTACCGCACTGACCTCTACCGCCTGTACTGCGACAGACCTCTACCGCATAGGCCGCAGCAGAGGTTCACACATATACTCTGCCGCCCACCGAACTCACCCGCAAAGTCGTCCAGCTTCGAACCGCGACAGAGTACATACGACTCTGTCGCGGCCCAGACACGCGCCTGGGCCTCAGCCTGAACCGACCCGGGAGAAATCTATAAATACCCCAGGTGAGTACTCAGAAAGGAGAGAAAAAAGAAGAAAAAAGAAACGAAAAAAATAGAACCCTCTTGATTTTGGAAGAACATAATTCTCTTCTTCTTATATACAGAAACTCAGCTTTCTGACTTAATCATCGGAGCGCGCGTGCAGGGACCAATCCCTGCGCCCTCTGATTTCCGTTGTTTTTGCAGGATATACACACGAGGAACACGTGGAAGAAATCGCATCGATGTCATCTCTTTGTCGTTAGCGCAACTTGCATACGTGAAAATCATCACCCCGTTGTCGTTTTAGGAGGCAACATCAACATATAATACTAAAACAAAGGGAAAGGACCGAAGATGAGGAGTACCGCCTATAAGTGATCTGATTTTGCTGGAGGAAAGGAAGCGTGAAAAATTAGTGGGAGTAGGAACGAAATGATGAAACAGCAAGTCATGAAACGTGAGGAATACAGCAGCAGTAGCAGAAATATGACAGGAAGTAAAAAGAAGTAAGATTAATAGGAAACAGATGGAAGTAAACTAGAGAGGAAAATATATATATATATATATTATCATAACCCCAAACCAAAGCTGTTGTGCAGTGAAATGCAGAACAGGCGATAGAGGACCCTGAAAACAAAAACAGAGAAACGAGGGGTAGGAGTCACCGAGGAGAGCATTCCTCATGGCTCAGACTCTGAACAGCAACTAGCATAGCACCCTTCTGCACCCTTCTCGAACTGGTCCAACAACAACATGAGAACTGTGCGAAGTGCAGACGCATGCTTGAGGTGAGCAAACTGTTTAAGAAACCCGAAGCAAAAAACGAAGTACCATGGGGGATGTAGCAGAAGGAAAAAATAGGAGAAAATGAAGAAGTGCACGTGCCATGACTGCTCGGAAATAAATGGCAGAAGAGACACGAATGAACTGAGACGGTTTAAGGGTTGAACAAAACATAATGGAGCGGATGATAGGGAACTGGAAAGGGGAAAGAGATAGCAGAAAAGGACCCGAACAGGGATCGGATGTAAGACCCGAATTTTTGTGTTATTTTTTTTCGAATATGTCATTTGAATATGTAGTTATGATATATCGAACAATAAGTCAGAAATAATACAATTTCGAGTTTATCTGATGAAATTGAAAGTCGGTAAATTTTAAAATATCGAAATAAGAGATTGAGTAAATTCGGAATAAACAGAATGAAATTAGGTTAAACCGATTTAAAATATGGACTCAGCACGCAAAAATATAGGGAGTCCAAAAAAAGAAATTAGTTCGGAAATGATAACCTAGAAATCACCCTATAATGGGAATTTATTTCCGAAATAAATGAAAAAAATTATATTTTCAGAGAAATAATAAAAATAGAATATGATGTATATATATATATATATCTATTTTTCGAAGCAAAATTAAATAAAATTTATGGACCCGGGTTATGGTAATATAATATTATTATAATAATATAAAATAATTATTTATTATTATTATTATTATAATAATATTATATAAAATATATTATTATATTAGGGATATATATTATATTATATTAAGGTATAATATAATATAATATATAAAAGTTGAAAAAAAAAGAGTGAAAATCGAAAAAAAAATAGAAACAGAAGCAAAAACGCGAGGGAGAAGACCGAAAAGCCCGATTTCATCGTTCCTCACCACCGGCGACCAACGACAGGCGAAGGAGCTCGAGGAAGACATCGGCGAGGACGACTGGCAACCCAGGAGGCGACTGGACGCTGGCACGCGTAGTGGGACGGCCGAAAAAGGCAGATCGGCGGAGAGGATCCCGCGAGAGAAAGAAGGATTCGCCGACGCCGGCGGCGATCTGGGCCGAGCCAAGCCAGGCGAACCTTCCCTAGGCCAAGGCGCACCCAACGATGGCCGACCCACCTCGGGAACTGGCCGAAAACGCCGGCAACGGCCAACTAGTCACTGAACCGGATCAGACCGGTTCAGTGTGAAAAGGGGCTAAATCGGTCCGAACCGGTTCAGTAGGAGAGAGAAAGAGGAGAGAGAAAAAAATTTGGAAAAAAAATTCAGTGTTATCTCGACACAGCAGTAGACTGGTAAGTGGTCGAAAATCGGTCAAATTATTTTCGGATAATTAATTTGAATTTATTTTAGACCAAAATTAACCGGTTTAAATATATATTGCTATGTAGCGAAAAAAAATGGTAGGCGACGTGTATAAGTTCGAGCGGATCTCGACTTACGTGCCACCAAGGAAAGATTCGGCTTTCGAAGATACATCCGGAGCCAATTAGACTGCGTAATCCGAGGGGATCGAGGAAATTGAATTCGCAGTCGACACAATTCGAGGTAAGGGACTTATGTAAGCTATAGAGATAGCTATACGTATGTTTTCTTATTTGCTATGTGCAATGTATGCGATAAATATATAGATATCGATATATCTAATTAGAAAACTACGTATAAGAATAAGTCAAATGATGAGTTGCATGACTTCATTGATTGTGTGAAAAGAGGTTTTACAAACGTTTTGAGAAAGAATGATAATAGACAGGCTCCCGGTTTAACCAAGTGCATGTAATGTGTTTTAAAGAGTAACTGAAGGGAGAATTGCCTTCTCACTCATGACTATACATGGAGCCTTTCTATTTTCTGTGTGAAATAGTGCTAGAGCAAGAGAGGCAATGGTAGATTGACCAGCCTCGCTCGTACATTATTTTAAAAAGGGATTTTGAGAAAAACAAAAGAGTGCTCGATGCCTCGAGTGACGTTGTGTAATTCCACTCGAGCTACTCACACTAGGTTTTGAGAATCATGTTTGAGCCAAAGAGCATTTCTTAGTGATCTTGCTCTGGTTATGCTCACATACGACCCTCTCGATTTAAAATGATGAGATAGTAGTGCTTGATGTCCCAGTAATACTGTGTATTCCATCCGAGAGCTCGCGTTCGTGCTCGATGCCTCAGATATACTGTGTTCTAGTCTGAGTTGCTCGCACGTAGTCTCTTGAGCTTCTGTGTGATAAGCAAAATCGTGCTTGATGCCTTGATCATACTGTGTGTTCCATTCGAGAGCTTGCACGAGGGTTTATGATATTGTTATGTGATGAATAAACCATGCTGCAGTCGTCGTGTGATGCTAGGTGTTCTTGCACTGACCTGCTTGCATGTGATTTTGAGACATGAAAACGGATGATAGTGATGCTGAGGTGGTAGACCTCGAGATTACTCGGTCCCCTCAGCTATGTCACAATATATAAGGATCCTCGGAGTACGCTGTACCGTGAGGTAAACCACGGAGTATGATGTACCATGATATCTTAGTGATCTTAGTGAGCTGACGGGATGGTTGATCCGCCTCCCTAAGCATGGGATTCCCGCACACCTGATCCGTGATTGCCTGGAATCTGACTATGGCCATAAGTCTTGATTGTCACTATTGTGTGAGGTGACAGATATCTTCCCTTGCTGTGTGTCTGGGGATATGTTAATCCATGATTTATGTCTCAACATGTAACTGATTTACAAAGTATAAAGCATTTTCTATATGTGATTTGTGTAAATAGATTATACTGTGTAAACTTGTGTGGTTTTGAAAGATGATCTATGTGAAGTTGTGTGCTACTATGTGATTTTAAATGATAAACTGTGCGGATATGCATATACCATCTAGCAAATTAATGGTTTCGCATTGATGGAAGTTGTTTTTAAGGAACATGCATATTGTCTTATAAGGAAAATGAACATATATGTATTTTAGCATGTAGATAGTGTAGTTATCTACCTGCTTGCATATTTTCCTTAATAAGCGCGTTATGCTCACCCCCTTATTTCTCCTCCACAGATACTACGCAGTAATGAGTACTGCAGTCGTCCCTGCTACGGTGTTCTCTAGTTATCCAGCTGTACAAAAAGGTATACACTACTGAAAAAAAAATGTATCCTGTAAATTAATGCACAGTCTAGTAATATTTTGTTTGAAATGGATGTATAAATTAATAGAAACTGAGGTAAACGCTTTCGCATAGTTATAACAGTCCAGTTTCTATTCTCTTTTATTTATTATAATGAATTTATATGAGAGGTGGATTGGATTTGACTCACAGCCCAACTGTAAGTGGTAAGTAGTAAGGTAAATTTACGAGAAGAGGATAGGGGTCGTGACAGAATGGTATCAGAGCAAAGTTGGTCTGATGTGAGTCATTAGGAAATTATACATCCTTAAAGTACTGTGCATTATTAGGATACGAATGTGTATACCAAGCTGAAAAATGTGACTGAGACACTTATTTGAGTATGCAGGATGTCTGATAGACGACGTACTCGTAGAGGAGAGAGTTCACGCTCTCAGGGGAATAGAGATGAGCCCGAGAGGCGTAGTGGGTCTAGTTCTCGTAGAGATCCATCAGAACTTAGTGAGGCCGCTGATGCCCGTATAGCGCAGTTACAGTGCAGTGTAGACGTGGTTATGGAGATGTTTACACAAGCTATGGCCATAATGGAGGGTAGAGGGGAAAACCTTATAGGTCAGGCTGCTGCACCTGAGATAGATGAGCTAGCACAGCCTGCACCGAGACCTCAGGTTGCAGAGGTAGAGATACCTGCACCTCCTCCAGTTTAGGACATTCCCCCACCAGTTGAAGATCCTGTAGCTCCACAACAGGTTGGTAGAGAGGGAATTTATGATTGTGATCTGGGAAGATTGAGAGAGTTCCGTAAATTCGGACCACCTTCGTTTAATAGGGTGAAGAACCCAGTGTCAGCTGAGCATTGGATACGTAGTATGGAGAAACTCTATCGATTCTTCCAGTGCTCCGACATAGAGAAGGTCACCTTTGCGGCTTTTGTATTAGAGGATGAGGCCGAGCATTGGTGGATGGCCACACAACCGATGTTGAGTTCCCGACACTCGGTTGTGACATGGGACATATTTCTGGATGCCTTCAAGAGGCAATATATTCCATCCACTGCACGGAGGAAGATGCAGTTGGAGTTTATGACATTGACTTAGGTGAATCGGACAGTGGATGAGTATAAGTCTGGATGCACATCCCTAGGTAGATATGATACAGTGACTATGGGCCTGGAAGAGAGAAAGGTTCAAAAGTTCATAGAGGGATTGAGACCTTCCATCAGAGCTCGACTAGCTCCTTTGGACATTACCACCTATGAGGAGAGGTAGCACGCAGAGCTAAGCTATGTGAGCAAGATTATGAGCTCCACGCCTCAGAGTTAGTCAAGAGTGGTATGGACAAAGATAGAGATCGGAAGAGGTCAGCTGATGATAGAGGGTTCCGAAAGGGTTGAAGGTTATTCGATAAAGTGCCTAAGACTGAGGAGATGAAAGAGGGGCCTGTGAAGCCTCCAGTTCATCCAGTACCGAGGGCCACGGGCACTGTTATTGGTGGACCCAGACCTACCACCGAGCAATGCTGGATGTGTGGCAGATATCATGGGGGTAGACCATACCCTATGACGAGATTATGCTATAGATGCCGTAAAGAAGGGCACATAGCTCGTGAATGCCCGGAGTTGATTGATACAGCCCAACAGAAGGACAAAGAGCTAGAGAATGCTACAGGTGAGACACCTACACCTAAGAGGAAAGCCACAGCTGAAGAGAAAGGGAAACAAGCTGTTAGTCGTGGGCGAGTGTTTGCTTTGGACCAGGCTTTTGCAGAGACTTCTAAGGATGTGATTAAAGGTACCATCCTAGTCTTTGATCTTAAAGCTTTAACATTGATTGATCCTGGTGCCACGCATTCATTCATATCGCCTACCTTTACATGTAAATTGATTTAACATGTACTACCTGTACCTCTAGGTAGGACTTTACTTATAAGTACTTTACTTAGAGAGAATGTAATGACAGAGTATATCTGTAATGGTTGTAAACTGAAAGTAGGGGAAAAGGAGATGTTAGCTAATCTAATTTTGTTAAACATGAGAGATTTTGATGTAATCTGAGGAATGAATTGGTTAGCTGTAAACCAAGCCATCTTAGACTGTTATGCTAAGACAGTAATGTTTCCTAACCCTGAAAAAAACATATTGTAAGCTTTACAAAGTAAGTAAAGAAATAGTAAATTATATCCGAAGACGGATGATTTTACTAATCAAATGTGATTGTAATGTGTTGAAGATTTTATAGCCTATGTGGTTTATTTGGATAAGGTGTATCCGGATATGGTTGACATCTCAGTGGTGCGAGAATTCCCTGATGTCTTTCCGGAAGAGTTACCAGGATTGCCACCAGATAGAGAGATGGAATTCTGTATTGATTTGGTGCCTGGAACTGAACCGATATTCAAACCACCGTATAGAATGGCTCCAGTGGAACTGGAGGAGCTAAAGAAACAGTTGCAAGAGCTGTTGGACAAGGGGTTTATCAGACCGAGTGTATCACCTTGGAGACCATCGGTTCTGTGTGTAAGGAAGAAAGATGGGAGTCTCCGACTGTGTATAGATTACCAGTTGTTGAACAAGACTACCATTAAGAATAAATATTCCCTTCCGTGGATAGATGATCTATTGGATCAGTTGCAGGGAGCACAGATCTTTTCAAAGATTGATCTGAGGTCTGGGTATTATCAGTTGAAGATTCAGAGTGGAGATGTACCCAAGACAGCGTTCAGGACCCGATATGACCATTATGAGTTTTTAGTTATGCCATTTGGGTTGAAAAATTCTCCTACAGCGTTTATGGCTTTGATGAACAATGTGTTTAAGCCATACCTGGACAGATTTGTGATTGTCTTTATAGATGACATATTGGTATACTCGAAGTCCAGGGAAGAACATGCGCAACATTTGAGAACAGTATTGCAGACCCTCCGAAATCAGGAGTTGTATGCTAAACTGAACAAGTGTGATTTCTAGCTGTGTGAAATATCGTTTTTGGGTCATGTAGTCTCGAGTGACTATGTATCAGTAGATACGTCCAAGATAGAGGCTGTGGTACAATGGGATGACCCAAAACGGTTATAGAAATTCGAAGTTTTCTAGGTTTAGCAGGTTATTACCGACGATTTGTCGAAGGATTCTCTAAGCTGGTTGCTCCATTGACATGTCTTACTCCAAAAGATGTGGTATTCGAGTGGGAAGATAAGTGTAAGAAAATTTTTTGCGAGCTAAAACATAGACTAACCACCGCACCTATTCTCACCATAACCACCAGTTCAGGAGGTTACTCAGTGTACACAGATGCCTCAGGACAGGGACTGGGCTGTGTGTTGATACAGGACGGGAAGGTAGTAGCCTATGGATCCAGACAGCTTAAGGACCATAAGAGAAACTACCTGACACATGATTTAGAGTTAGCAGCCATGGTACTTGCATTGAAAATATGGTGCCACTACTGATACGATGAAAAAGTTCAGGTGTATACAGATCATAAGAACCTCAAATATCTGTTTTCACAGAAAGAGTTAAATATGAGGCAGAGACGATGGATAGAGCTTCTAAAAGATTATGAGTGTGAGATATTATACCATCCAGGAAATGCTAATGTTGTAGCTGATGCCTTGAGTAGAAAGAGCCTCGAAATGGTATCGCACATGATGGTCAGGGAAAATGAGCTGCTCGAACAGTTTGCTCACCTCAGGTTGGATATAGACCCTCTTGATATTGACAGAGACTGTGTGATAGCTAGCCTGCGAGTGGAACCGGATTAGATTGACCGAATTACGCTAAGCTCAGCATGTCGATCTACTGTGTGAGGATCGTACGAGTCAGATTCAGAGGGGTGATGTGGTCATTTTCTTTGTGAGTGATGATGGCCTACTGAGGTTTAGAGGCAGAATTTGCGTTCCCAATGACCCGAAACTAAAAAGGTTGATATTAACTGAAACTCATTCATCGAGATACACATTGCATTCGGGAGGTAATAAGATGTACTAAAACCTCCGAAAAGTGTATTGGTGGTCAGGGATGAAGAGAGACATCGCAGAGTTTGTGGTAAGGTGTCTTGTATGTCAACAGGTTAAGGTAGAGCATAAGAAGCCTGCGAGGTTATTGTAGCCTCTACCTGTACCGACTTGAAAATGGGAGCATGTCACCATGGATTTCATCATGGGATTGCTGAGGACTAGGAGGAACCATGATGCTATCTAGGTCGTGGTGGATAGATTGACGAAATCCGTCCACTTTTTGGCCATGAAATCCACAGATACTCTAAGTACTTTGGCAAAGTTGTACGTACGGGAGATTGTGAGGCTACATGGTGTTCCAGTGAGCATTGTATCGGATAGGGATTCCCGCTTCACTTCTCATTTTTGGGAATAATCATAGGAAGCTATGGGAACCCGATTGAGTTTCAGTACTGCTTTCCATCCTCAAATCGATGGTCAATCAGAGAGAATCATCCAGACATTAGAAGATATGTTGAGAGTAAGTGTTAAGGATTTTAAAGGCTCCTGTGATGATCACCTACCGTTAGCCGAAATTTGCATACAACAATAGCTATCACTCGAGTATCAGGATAGCACCATATGAAACCTTGTATGGTAGAAGGTGTCGTTCCCCTATTGGTTGGGAAGAAGTGGGTGAGAGGAAAATGTTTGCTCCTGATTTGGTACAGCAAGCCTCTGAGGTTATTCAGCTGATATGTGAGAGATTGAGAACAACTCAGAGCAGGCAGAAAAGTTATGCTGACATAAGACGAAGGCCACTAGAGTTCACTGTAAGTGAGTCAGTGTTCTTGAGAATTTCTCCCTCGAAAGGGATTATGAGGTGCGGTAAGAAGGGTAAGTTAAACCCTCAGTATATCGGACTATTTGAGATACTGAATCGAGTGAGAGATAAGGTTTATAGAATTGCGTTGCCACTGGAGTTGGCAAGCATTCATAATGTCTTCCACGTATCGATCTTCGAAAGTACCATCCAGATCCAAGTCATGTGATTCAGAATGAACCATTAGAGCTCAAAGATAATTTGACATATGTAAAGAGACCGATCCGAATACTGGATAAGAAAGAGAAGGTGTTAAGGTCTAAGACGATTCCGCTTGTTAAGGTTCTCTGGCAACACCACACTTCAGAGGAGGCTACGTGGGAGTTAGAGAGCCTGATGCGGGAGAAGTACCCCCGACTCTTCGAGGATTGACTTGGTTTTAATTTGGAGGACCAAATTTCTTAAGGGAGGGAGGAAATGTAAGACCCAAATTTTTGTGTTATTTCTTTTCGAATATGTCATTTGAATATGTAATTATGATATATCGAACAATAAGGAAGAAATAATACAATTTCGAGTTTATCTGATCAAATTGGAAGTCGGTAAATTTTAAAATACCGAAATAAGAGATTGAGTAAATTCGAAATAAACCAAATGAAATTAGGTTAAATCGATTTAAAATATGGACTCAGAACGCAAAAATATAGGGAGTCCAAGAAAGGAAGTTAGTTCGAAAATGATAACCCGAAAATCACCCTATAATGAGAATTTATCTCCGAAATAAATGAAAAAAATTATATTTTCGGAGAAATAATAAAAATAGAATATGATGTACATATATCTATTTTTCGAAGCAAAATTAAATAAAATTTATGGACCCGGGTTATGGTAAAATAATATTATTATAATAATATAAAATAATTGTTTATTATTATAGTAATATTATATAAAATATATTATTATATTAGGGATATATATTATATTATATTATATTAAGGTATAATATAATATAATATATAGATTATATATAAAAAAAATAGAGAAAGAATCAGAAAGTTGAAAAAAAAAGAGTGAAAATCGAAAAAAAAAACAGAAACAAAAGCAAAAACGCGAGGGAGAAGACCGAAAAGCTCGATTTCATCGTTCCTCACCACCGGCGACCAACGACCGGTGAAGGAGCTCGAGGAAGACACCGGCGAGGACGACCGGCAACCCAAGAGGCGACTGGACGCCAGCACGCGCGGTGGGACGGCCAGAAAAGGTAGATCGGCGGAGAGGATCCTGCGAGAGAAAGAAGGATTCGCCGGCACCGGCGGCGATCTGGGCCGAGCCAAGCCAGGCGAACCTTCCCCAGGCCAAGGCGCACCCAACGGTGGCCGACCCACCTCGGGAACCGACCGAAAACGCCGGCAACGACCAACTAGTCACTGAACCGGATCAGATCGGTTCAGTGTGAAAAGGGGCTGAACCAGTCCGAACCGGTTCAGTAGGAGAGAGAAAGAGGAGAGAGAAAAAAAATTTGGAAAAAAAATTCAGTGTTATCCCGACACAGCAGTAGACTGTTAAATGGTAAAAAATCGGTCATTATTTTCTGATAATTAATTTGAATTTATTTTAGACCGAAATTAACCGGTTTAAATATATATTGCTGTGTAGCGAAAAAACAGTAGGCGACGTGTACAAGTTCGAGCGGATCTCGACTTACGTGCCACCAAGGAAATATTTAGCTTTCGAGGATACATCCGGAGCCAATTAGACTGCGTAATCCGAGGGGATCGAGGAAATTGAATTCGCAGTCGACACAATTCGAGGTAAGGGACTTATGTAAGCTATAAAGATAGCTATACGTATGTTTTCTTATCTGCTGTGTGCAATGTATGCGATAAATATATAGATATCGATATATCTAATTAGAAAACTACGTATAAGAATAAGTCAAATGATGGGTTGCATGACTTCATTGATTATGTGAAAAGAGGTTTTGCAAACGTTTTGAGAAACAATGATAATAGACAGGCTCCCAGTTTAACCAAGTGCATGTAATGTGTTTTAAAGAGTGATTGAAGGGAGAATTGCCTTCTCACTCATGACTATACATGGAGCCTTTCTATTTCTTTTCTGTGTGAAATAGTGCTAGAGGAGAGGCAACGGTAGATTGACCAGCCCCGCTCGCACATTATTTTAAAAAGGGATTTTGAGAAAAACAAAAGAGTGCTCGATGCCTCGAGTGACGTTGTGTGATTCCACTCGAGCTACTCGCACTAGGTTTTAGGAATCATGTTTGAGCCAAAGAGCATTTCTTAGTGATCTTGCTCTGGTTATGCTCACATACGACCCTCTCGATTTAAAATGATGAGATAACAGTGCTTGATGTCCCGGTAATACTGTGTATTCCATCCGAGAGCTCGCATTCGTGCTCGATGCCTCAGATATACTGTGTTCTAGTCTGAGTTGCTCGCACATAGTCTCTTGAGCTTCTGTGTGATAAGCAAAATCGTGCTTGATGCCTCGATCATACTGTGTGTTCCATTCGAGAGCTTGCACGAGGGTTTATGATATTGTTATGTGATGAATAAACCATGCTGCAGTCGTCGTGTGATGCTAGGTGTTCTTGCACTGACCTGCTTACATGTGATTTTGAGACATGAATATGGATGATAGTGATGCTGAGGTGGTAGACCTCGAGATTACTCGGTCCCCTCAGCTATGTCACAATATATAAGGATCCTTGGAGTACGCTGTACCGTGAGGTAAACCACGGAGTACGATGTACCGTGATATCTTAGTGATCTTAGTGAGCTAACGGGATGGTTGATCCGCCTCCCTAAGCATAGGATTCTCGCACACCTGATCCGTGATTGCCTGAAATCCGACTATGGCCATAAGTCTTGATTGTCACTACTGTGTGAGGTGACAGATATCTTCCCTTGTTGTGTGTCTGGGGATATGTTAGTCCATGATTTATATCTCAACATGTAACTGATTTACAAAGTATAAAGCATTTTCTATATGTGATTTGTGTAAATAGATTATACTGTGTAAACCTGTGTGGTTTTGAAAGATGATCTATGTGAAGTTGTGTGCTACTGTGTGAAGTTAAACCTGTGTGATTTTAAATGATAAACTATGTGGATATGCATATACCATCTAGCAAATTAATGGTTTCGCATTGATGGAAGTTGTTTTTAAAGAACATGCATATTGTCTTATAAGGAAAATGAACATATATGTATTTTAGCATGTAGATAGTGTAGTTATCTACCTGCTTGCATATTTTCCTTACTGAGCGCGTTATGCTCACCCCCTTATTTCTCCTCCACAGATACTACGCAGTAGTGAGTACTGCAGTCGTCCCTCCTACGGTGTTCTCTAGTTATCCAGCTATACAAAAAGGTATACACTACTGAAAAAAAATGTATCATGTAAATTAATGCACAGTCTAGTAATATTTTGTATGAAAGGGATGTATAAATTAATAGAAACTGAGGTAAACGCTTCCGCATAGTTATAACAGTCCAGTTTCTATTCTCTTTTATTTATTATAATGAATTTATATGAGAGGTGGATTGGATTTGACTCACAGCCCAACTGTAAAGAGGGTAGGGGTCGTGACATCGGAGGAGGAGGCAGTAAGCGTGATATAGTGGTTGCCTTTCACCTCTGTTCCATTGTCGAAGTGGTGGAACAGGGCGGCTTCGAGAGCTGAGTATCTTGGCAGGATCGAGACAGCTTCATTTCTATGTCATTGCTGGAATAAGATAGGATTATCATGTTAAAGTGAGCAGAAATAGAGGACAAAGGTCCTCTGTAACCCGAAACCAAAAATGATGATGATGACGATGGTGGTGGTGGTGGTGGTGGTGGAGGAAAAAATGAGATATGCAAGAGAAGCCATGAGGGAAGAAAAGTGGAAGTTGGAGGAGTTGGTTGTGAGCAGGAGCGAATAACCGACAAGGGTGCAACGCTGGAAACAAAGACAAGGATGAAAAGGTGCAAAACAACAGAGGTAGGAAGAGGAATAAGGTGGTGAGAAGCCATGGATGGTGGAAGGGGGCGAAACGAAAAACTCTGGAGAGGCGGAGGAGATGGCAGCACCGTGCTAAGCCCTGATGGAATGGAGAACAATAGCTGGTGAATGAGAATGAAGAGAAGAATATGGTGAACAGTAACGGGAATGAAGAAGAAGGAAAAAATTGAGAATTGGTGAGAAAACAAAAACAAAAAAAAATTAAGAGAGAGATGTAGAATATATATATATATATATATATATATAAATATATATTGGAGAATAGAAGAAAAAAATTGAAGATAGTGAAGAGAGTACCGAAAAATTGGGAAACGCGGAGGAAAAATGCCCCGGTGGAAATTAACCGAGTGGATCGAATCTGTCAACTAGCAACTTTGAGGCAATTGAGAACTATGAACAGACACCGAGGTAAGGAAAATTTCCGTTGCTACTAGAGATAAATATGCGTAATTTTCGTATATTTGTAGATATAAAATTTTAGACTGAATTTCGCAGTACCAAAATTACTGAAAAATTTAAACCGAATTTTATTACTCTGAAAATTAGAGATTTTACCCTTGTTGAGCAACCTAAATTTTTCGGATTGAATTTAAATGGTTTGCATAGATTCTGATGTGGCTTGAATTCTGTTTTAAATATCGAAAATCCCAAATTTTTAATTTTCATAAACTGTTTTCTGGGATTTTATCTGAAAAATGGCTAGTCAGCCTGTTTTGAACGGTTTCATGAAACAATTGAATTTATATGTGATTTGAGTTGAAATGATTTGCTTATAAAGCTATTCTGATGATATGTGCTTGAGCTTGTACTAACTGTGTGTCGTACGGTCCGTCTCGCACTGATTTTGAGACAAGGTGTTGGTGAGATCATGCTGCATTTCTATTTGTTTCTGCATTTGATTCTGTATCTGTGGTCCATGAGTATGATGTATCGTGCTTCTGATTTTGTTTTTGGTCTTCGGACATTCTGATCTGTGAGCCGTTTTGGTAGCTGACCATTCCTACGACGATTGACATCTTGGCACACCTGGCCCGTGAATTGTCCGGAGTCACCGACATTGGCCAATAGTCATTTTTGATATCTAATATAGCATGTTTGTTTTATCTCATCTATTTGAACTTCTGAATTGACTATGTGATTTTATCTCGTATGAAACTGAATATTTTAATCATAAAAGACCGTAGGGGCCCCCTCTTGAATCCTGCGGGAGCAAAGTGTCACACTGTCGTCGTTTTTAAAAGTTGTTTAAAGTTTTAGAAACGGTATTAATTTCAGTTCCATTTTCATACTGAATTTGCCATGGATTCTCCGATTTTGATTTTTCGGAACTGGCAGTGCCTCTGTGTCTATTTGAAATATTTTTTTGAATTGTCTGTATGAACTGAGATATTTGGAAATCTATTTGTTTTGCTACTAAAAGCTCTGAAATTTTGTGTATTTATAACAGTAAAAGATTATACTACCGATACTAAATCTATTTTTCAAATTCTGACTCTAGTATCTAAGAAATTACCAAATCATTTGTATACTTCTGTAAAAATGTTTCGGATTTAGCAAATATCAATATATATATATATATATATATATATATATTTAGGTAGTGTATTTATCTACTTGCTATGGGATTTTTCTTATTGAGAATGTTGAGCTCATCCCTTTACTTTCCTCCACAGAGCCCCACAGTAGTTTGGAAATGCTTCCGTTAGTAAGACATGTCGCACAGCTACGGTTCCGCAAAGTATTATTCTGCGTTGAAGGTATACCCAGTTGTAAGAAATTCTTTTGTATCTAAAATTTTTATAAGTACAATAATGCAAACGAGATGTGTTTGGGGAAGATGAACATATTTTATTTAAATTTGTTACTAAGAAAGAAAATTAATCAGACTGAATATTATTCCGACCTAATATCGACTTGTAACCCAACTGAAATGTCCTTAAATTCGGGTTGTTATATCTATATATGTGTGTGTGATTAATAAAAATCAATGACGTCTTAAGACTTTACAAGTGGTATTAGGATGATGATACATACATCACTTTATGTATTTTTATTTTTTAATATTCTCTCAAAAGTATGTCATCATTTCAACCTGTTTATGAAATATAAAAACTCAACTGATAATATATTAGATCATTATCATTTAGACTATGTCACAACAAAATCTCAAAAATAAGGTCATTGGTTTATCATTCATTTTCCTTTTGGTCAACATTAAGTAATTGTGGGTTATAGAATATAATAGGGCACTCTCACGAGTAAAAATGTTGTTAGTACTTGTCCTAACAATAAGCACAAGCAAATCCAAAAATAACCGATTAAAGGTTATTTTGAATAAGTGACGCGATTAATTTCGACGATATTCTTAAAAAATAATTATTAATGATATGTGTTTTTTAATAAAATTAAAATTAAAATTAAATGTAAAAGGATAATTTATCCTTCATCATATTTGTTTTATTTTCAAGTTACTAACTTTTGACAAGTACGATATACGAATTAATTTTAATTTATGCATATATACAATATTTTTTATATCATTTTTATGATTTCAAAAAATAGATAAATCAAAACATAAAATAATACATTTAGTTAAATTAAATAATGCATTTGAAATATTTACATATTTTATAAATAGTTTACTTAAATTATAACAAAAAATATGATATATAAAAATTATGTTGATATTTAAATTTTTTTATTTAAATATGTATTTTTAGATAATGTAGGAGCGAGTGTGAAATATACTTGTTTGTGGGATGGATCGGGCTGAGCTTAGGTAAGACATTAAAAAATTGTAAGTGAACCTAAGCCTAGTTCGGCCCGTTTTTTAGACGTAATTTTTTGCCCTGGTCCATTTTTACATACAATAAATAAACCCAAACCCGTCCAAACCAACCCAAGTACTTTTTTAATTATAATAAAATATAAAAAATATTGAAAACACATAATAGTTAATAAGTATAACCTAATAAGTTTGAACAAATTCTAACAAAACAACTAAATGAAACATAGAAATTTAAATTAAAGTTAAAAAAAATACAAACTCAATTTAACTTACACAAAAAATAAAAAATTAAAAAATACATTAGTATTAGAAAATTAGTAAAAATTTATAGTTAACAAGCCAAGTTTGTACTTGAAATAATGAACTCAAGTCTGATCCCTTTTTTAACGATTCTCAATTTTCAAGTCCTAATTCATTTAATAGGTTTAATATTTTTGTTCAAACATACCAAAAAATAAGCGGGCCTTCAGATTTAGACTATCAATTCGACCTTTAAACAAGTCTAATGTTGTAAGACCATCAAATTCATAAGTATATAGATGTACATGTTATGTGAAGCATGAATGATATAAAGTCTATAGATTGAATGTACACACTTGTAATATGAGTTGGTGATGTACGTACAAGTTTCGTTATGTATGAATAATAAGAAATGGACTTTAGTATGTGATGAATGAGAATATATGAAAAATTGAATAGTGTGGTAAAATGGATTTAAGTATGCATAAGTTGCATAAGTTTTATTCTTCATTTGGTTATACAATGAATACACACAAGTTTCAATGTATATGAAGTATGAATGGATGTCATTTTCAAGTCTTAAGTGTGGATGAATGAGAAAATGACCATGGTGCCAAAATGTATGAAGTTTAGCATGAGTTACTGCAGAAAACTGTAATAAAATCTGAAAAATATGAATGAGAGATCGATCTCATGGGATGAGAGATCGATCCCGAAGAGCAAAAAATGATCAAATTCAAGCAATAGAACAAGGACAGATTGATCTCATGGGAGAGAAGATCGATCTTCTGAGCATTCTGTGAAGAAGGAATCGATCTCTATAGGGCCAGATCGATGTCCTTAAGCTACTGACTTGCAATAGATTGATCTCCTTAAGGTTCTGAGTTGATGCAGATTGATCTCATGATAGGAGCAGATCGATCTCATTAAGTTTGGAAGGTCGGTTTCAAGAGGAAAAGTACAGGGCAGATCAATCTCATTGAAGAGCAGATTGATCTCCTAGAGACAATTCTATAAATACTGGACTTCTGCACTTCATTTTCCTAAGAGTTACTATTCCATTTAAGAGTTAAACCTAAACCTAGCCAAGAAATACTAGAAAGCTTCAATTTGTGATCAGTTTTGAGTGAGATATAAGTGAGCAAAGTTGTTCTTAGCAAAGAGGAGAGCAACATACTTGGAAACAAGATATTGAAAACAAGGATTTCAAGAGCAAGGAGGATTTTACCAATTTGGTGACAAAGGAAGGAAAGTTCAACTAGGTAAGATTTAATGCACCAAGTTGATATATGTTAAACTAGATGTGTTAATGAGATTATTTGTGAATATATGACTTGTTGGAAATGAAAGGATCATGAAAAAAATCTCCATGACCTAGTTTTGGCATGAAAGTGAGAAAGCGATGAGAAAATTGTATTAACATTGATTTAATGATGAAATATGCATGTATGGAAGGTTATGAGATAATCTTATGAAATGCATAAATTGGAAATAAGGAGAAATAAATATAGTTTTGTGAAAATATGGTATAATGTCATATTTGGAGAAAATAGTGAGATTTATGAGTTTTATTGAGATTGGACAAATGAAATGAGTATAGAGTGATATACTAATGTCACTATTTATAACAGCTTTGGAAATTACCTTGGAAGTTGATCGGACTGCAAGAGTGAGCAAAACCAAGGATAAGAGGTCACTTGACGTGATCCGAGGTAAGAGAATTTCGTGAGTAGCTAGAGATGGCTACACATTTTAACTAGAGTTTTGATATTATACTCTATATGAATTCCCATGAATAGGCCTAATGTGTGATAGAGACAAATGAGATAAAGTGTAATTTATCCAAAAATAGGATAAAAGCCTTAGAAGCATGTTGTGGCCTAAAATGCTGAGTTGCATGATAGAATGACTAATGTTTTCATATTTTTGCGAAAATAGCACATTTAAGTGCTAATTTGATTTGAATTGAGAGAGTTGTGTTTTGAATAAGTCATCTATCTGGTTTTGTGTGAAAACCATAAGTGCTAGAGAATATTCGTACTATATTTTGAGATATGCATCACCTAGTACTGGAGGATATACTCGTACTATATTTTAATGCTATTTTATGCATGTTAGAGTACTGATAGTATTGCTCGTACTCAGTTTGTGATTGATGCATACAGAGTATTGGGAGCTATGCTCATACTCAATTTTACATGATGGAGTACTGGGAGCATTGCTCGTACTCGACTTTTTATGAGTTATAAATGATATCGTACAAGAGCAATAGCTCGTACTTGATTTGAAAAGGGAATTATGCATTTACCTAGTGCTAGAGGTTACTCGCACTAGTGTTTGACATTTTGAGATGCATACACAGTGTTTAAGATGCGGAGTGTTGATTGTGAGTCACACTCAAGACGCCCACTGTTATTTCTACGTGATATATAAGACATGTTAGCAAAACTGTGACGATTTCTTCCGTGTAGACTGAGTGTCACACTGTTGAGATGTTCGCACGTGGATTTAGAGATGTGGCATTGATTTCCATAGTATAAGGGCTAAGACTTATGGCAAGCACCCCAACTATGATGTATTTTCATGGTGTGCGGACTAAGACCTATGACAGGTATCCCAACCATGAGAAGAGGGTCCATGGGTGTATGTTGTACCGTGCGAGTGGCATGGAGTACATTGTACCGTGTGTTGTGTGGAGTTGAGGAGTATATAGCTGGCGGTTGTGATGGATTGACCCCCCTCCCGTTGTAGCAATGATACCCGCACACCGAGATCTGTGTTGCCTGGGATTTCACATTATAGAATATGACCATAGTCGAGGAGAGTATTGCATTAGCCATTGAGTCTCGCATGATATATAACTTGTTTTCATAATACGGTTAGACCTGAGAGAGAGATAGGTCAAAAACCGATGATTGTGTTGCATTGTGAACTGTAACGACCCTTAACCCTTGAAAATCGGGAGAATTTTTTTTTTTGAATTTAATTTACCCACTTATTTCCTTATTCTCTTAGGCTGTATTTAGAGCTGGCAAAAGTTGGCCCGAGCCCGAAAACCCGCCCGAGCCCGCCCGAGACCGAACCCGAGATCGGACCGAATTGACCAAAAAGTCAAAGGCCCGAGCCCGAGAAAAGCCCGACCCGAAAAAGCCCGAGCCCGATAAAACCCGAGCCCGAAAAAACCTGAACCCGAAAAAACCCGCACCCGAAAAAGCCCGAGCCCGAAAAAGCCCGAACCCGATACAACCCGAACCCGAAACCGGCCCGATCCGAAACCCGAAAAAGCCCGAATTTATAACCCGAGAAAGCCCGAATTATAATTATATAATTATTATATTAAAAAATAATTAAATAAATAAATAATAATACACTTTTTCTAATTAAAATTTATAAAATTTTAAAACAATCATTATTTATTTATTACATAATTATATCAATAATTTATTATCAACAAAATAAATATTAAATATTTACATTCAATTATTAAATAAAATTATTTTAAAACACAATATAATGTTCAATATCAAATAATTTTCAATATTATGCTTATTATATTTGTAATAATAAATAATAAATATATTATTAAATATAACATTTGATTTTATTATAAAAACAATACTATTTTATTATATTTATTTCATATTAAAATTTTAATTGTAATACAATAATAAATCAAATATATATATATATATATATAAATCATTATATAATTGTAACATTTATTTAAATTTGATATTTCATATAAAACATTGAATACATTATTAACAAAATTAGAATTTAAATTCTGACTCCTATAACTCGTAAATAGAAAAATAGTAATTTATTTTTTAAATTGTGATTATACTAAAAATAAGAATTGAAAATTAAAAAAGGGGATCATACCCTTTTAAAGGTTGTAATAACTTTTTCACTGTAAAAAAAGATTCAGACTCAACTATGACATGTTTGCATCCAAATTCTCATGTCATTAACAAGTCAATGATTGTTATGTTCTAAATTAGTCCAAATATAGTAAAAAACAAACCAGCAAAGAAAACATCAAACACTTAAAGTTATGACATGTAACATTACAAGAACAACAAAATAGAAAATATACAATCATTCTCATACACAGCCACCTAGTCATGGAGAAACCAATCCCTAGTCATACATTGCATGATGAACAAAACAGGAAAATACGATCATTCCATTCAACGCTAGCGGCTTGATAAATAATATACTCGAAAATATTGTAAATGCAGGAAGCAACTAAACTCTCTAAGAGCGACATTGTCTTCAAATAAGATTAATGAGGCAATGATCAATCATAATTACTCTTAATAAAAAAAATTAATTTTTTAACAATATAAATAGTAAGAAATAAAATTTCAACATACGTTACAATTAGAACTCTTCATCCTCATCCATAAACCAACTAGTTCAATTTAATCCAACTTTCCTTCCAAATCTCATTGTTTCATCTTCTTCATCTAATAAAATATATAAAAATAATCATATAAGAATTTAAATAATAAAAAATTAATAAAATAATAATGACACTAAAATCTTACCACCTTTATCTATATCAAATCCATACAGCCAATTACGAGTGGTAATCAAAATTTCTGTATTATGTGTTATGAGACAATTTCTCCATTTGTTAATAACTCTACCACTCATACTAAATGCTGATTCAGATGCAACTGTAGTAATTGGAATACTCAATATATCCTTAGCCATAAGTGAAAGTATAGGGTGTCGAAATTGATTTTTCTTCCAATAATCAAGAACATCAATTTGAATCTTATAATCTTCTCTTGATTCATTCAAATATACATTTAACTCTAATCTATATAAAAGATATCTAGAATTGAAGTATCTAAATCCCTACAATAACAAAATAAGATAAAATAAGAAAATATAATAACAAAAGTAAATAAAAACACAAAAAATAAAAAATTAATATAAAAAAAAAAAAATTTAATAAGTTACTAAAGCAATTTATATTAAACTTTTGAACAAAAAATTTATATAAATATGTTATCAAATTAGCAATAAATATTTATATGTTTCAAATTTTATTTCTAGCTAGGAAATTTAAGTTTTTGCAATGTCTTGTCTTTTGTATAAATTTTATTACTAAATTATATAATTTTTTTCCTCATTAATTCATATTTCATCATTTTAATTATATTTTGTCTTATAATCATTATGATTAAATTATATCAGCTTTTTGGTTTATCTATTTTATTTAAACTTCGATATTATGTTTAATAATTTTTTCAAACTTAAACTAATTGCATCTATCAATTGAGAATTTAGCTACAATTATAGAACTTTAATTAGGTATAATTTAAACGAATTGATAACAATTAATTAGTTATAATTTAGTTAAGCATATATGATTATTTATTTATTTGCCTACCTTATCGGTTCATATCTATATCAGTCCACTAAAATAATATCAGTAGATATTTTTTCTTGTGCATTATGCAACGTGGCGATCAAGACAAACATGCATCATTACTTGATTGTGCAAAAATAATTATTTTAAGTTAATTTTTTTATTTAAATTATGTAACTAATTTATTAAAAATTAATAATTTGTTATACTTATATATGATAACTAATTAGTAAATATTTATTTTAATAATTATTTTGATAATAAATAATTAATTTTTTAACCATGTTACTATGTAATATGATAATTCTGTTTGAAAATTATTAAATTAATTATATATATACATTAACGTGCAATATTTATTTTATTCCATTTTATACAATAATTTAATAATTTATCATGAAATCATATCATTTCTTTTCTTATTCTTTGAAAGCCTATCAACAATTTCAATTATTCTATAGATAGATTATATTTATAGTTCAGTCAAATTTTTTATGCTCTTCAATTTTTCTTGGCTAAGGCCAAAGAAATAAGCAAAACATTCATTTAGAAAAGAAGTGAAGAAGATAACATCTAGAAGTTGGAAGAAATCTGTAAAACTAAAAACAAACTAATAGAGGAAATAAAAAAAAATATTATGAAACTTTTATTAATCTAATTTTAGTGACTTCTGTTTAAAATTTAAAAATTTATTATTTTAATCATAACTAATAATTATCTACTTTAATTTCATAATTATTTATATTATGCTTTTTTTTAAACTCAAAAAGTTTTTTTGTATAAATATATTTTTTTAGTGTATTATATCAACTACAAAATATCAATCATATGGTAGTGTAAAATTGTATATGATATAATTATATTAAATATTAAAAAAAATATTTTTTAATTTAATATTCTAAATTTTTAATGAGACATTTGATTAATTAATGTAAACGATTATATGTAATACAATAATATTAATTATGATTTATGTACAAATAAAAAACAAATTAAAAATAAAATAAAGCTAATTAATTGATCATTTATTCATATTAAACATTTTTTTGGCAAATGATAATATTAATTGGTACTTTTCTTCCTATAATATCTATATGTAATATTTTCTTTTGCATTTAATGAATATAATTATATCTACTATTTTATAATAAATATTGTAAGAAATTAAAAAAGAGTAAATTATTTTTGTCAAATAATAAATATTAAAATATAGAAATTTGTTTTTATATAAATATTTATTCAAATATAAAATCATATAAAAATTAAATTAATTATCGCATTCAAAATTTTTTTTAAAAAAATTATAACTAATAAAGTTTCAAAATATTTCAAGCCGGCCCGCTAAACCCGCCCGACTAGAACCGGGACCGAACCCGAAAAAGCTCGAACCCGAAAAAATCCGAACCCGAAGAAGCCCGAAACCGAAAAAACCCGAAACCGAAAAAGCCCGAACCCGAAAAAACCCGAACCCGAAAAAGCCCGAACCCGAAAATAACCGAACCCGAAAAAGCTCGAACCCGAAAAAACCCGAACCCGAAAAAGCCCGAACCCGAAAAGAACCCGAACCGAACCCTCCCGAGCCCGCCCGTTTGCCACCTCTAGCTGTATTCCTGTTCAGTGTCAATCCTTAAAAATATCTCATTTAATTTATCCTTAAACATATTTCATCCCGACACATTATTTTCAATAGATGTCTGTGCATACAAATAGTTTGGTAAAGAGATAAGAATGTATACCTCACGCATATACAAAAGGTAGTCTGGGGAAGCTCATATCCGCCAGCCTACGTCGTCTACGCAGCATTTATTAGCTGTAATTCACTGCAAAAATCTGAGAGGTAGATGGGTGAGCTTTTGGGGAAAAGCTCAGTAAGGTAATGCTCTTAAAGTAGTTCTGATATATAAAAAACATTTGAAATTGTTCGTAGAACGAAACTTAATGCAATACATAAATTTTCATTTCATGCATAATCGTCATAAAGCATGCGTGTCTTTAAAACAAATCACATACTTAACCCTTTTACAACTTTTCGTAAACCTTTCATGAACATTTCATAAATCATTTTGTAAACATTTCATGAATATTTTATAGTCATTTCGTAAACATTTCATGAATATTTCAAAACCGATAGAACTTCAAAAGCATAACTGATGCAAAAACATATATTGGAGGATCAAAATCATATAGCATAGTTCATATCGGATGGAGACTTGGATAACTTATAGAGGGAAGTCATAAATATGCCCGAAGGCAGGATTCATATACACTCATATACGCCATAAAGGTGCGCACGACAAAAATGCATTGACCGTATGGCACTTTGCATCTGTAGGACTCAAGAGGTGGCCCCCCCACAGTCACACAAACTGTACGGCACTTTGCTCCCACAGATCTCAAGAGGTGGCCCTCACGATCGTATGTCTTTGTGAACCACGTGGCACTTTGCTCCCGTCGGACTCAAGAGGTAACCTCCACAGTAACATAGACTGCGTGGCACTTTGCTCCCACAGAACTCAAGAGGTGACCCCCACGTTCGCATGTCTTTGTGAATCACGTGGTACTTTGCTCCCACAAAACTCAAGAGGTAACCCCCACAGTAACATAGACTGTGTGGCACTTTGCTCCCGTCGGACTCAAGAGGTAACCCCCACGTTCACATCATTGTGGAAATTGCGTGGCACTTTGCTCCCACAGAACTCAAGAGGTAACCCCCACAGTAACATAGATTGTGTGGCACTTTGCTCCTGTCGGACTCAAGAGGTAACCCCCACAATTTCACTATACAATGCCCTTTTTGTCTTAAAACAAAGTTTTCAAAATCTCACTTGGGTTTTTATAGCTCATTAACTCATATCGAGTAATAAAACCGAATTTCTTGAAATCTGAAAACTCTTTCATAAAACAGAAAGACTGTGTGGTACTTTGTTCCCGTAGGACTCAAGAGGTGGCCCCCATAATCCCCATTCGAAAACAAATTTCTCTTCTTAAATACTTTTGAAATTGCCAAAAGTTTCTTTAACAATATGGATATAACAACATAAATAAATGTAAAACATCCATACACTTCATACTTTAGGAAATTCATTTCACAACATGAAAAATACTCGGGGAACATTTCGACAATTTAAAACATGCTTCGCAAGTATGAAAGCTATGATAAATCATTTCAAATCAGATGCTGTAAGACCCGAATTTAATTAAAAGACAAAAAAAAATTAATTAAATAAGAAAAGATGGGGGAAGTCTGAAGGAAGTCGGGTTAAATTAATCCCGAATATGTGTAAGGGCAAAATGGTCAAAAGACCAAAGGTCGGTATAATTTCGATAAGAAAAATTTAATTAAAATATGGATTTAAGGAATCTTGGTCAATAAAAGTGAAATAAATTTATTTTGGATTAAATTGATCAAGATATTAATTTATGAGAATTAATCGGGATTAATCGGGATTTTTAGTTCGGAAAAATAATCCCGAAAATAATCGAAAAATATACCGAAAAGTCACTCGGGACAATATCCCGAAAATACGGAGAAATTATACCCGAAAAAGAGGCTAAAATATAATAAATAAATTAAATAAAAATTAAATTAATTGAATAAGAATAAAATAATAATTTTAAGAGATATTTTGGGTATTTATAGAGTATTTTATTGAATAGTATAATAATTAAAATAAATAATAATAAAAATAATAAAAATGATAAAAAACAAAAAAAAAAGAAAGAGAAGAGTCTGAAAAAAAAAAAAAAAGAGGGTCGGGGAGAGAGAAAGAAAGAAACAGAAACGGAAGACGAAAAACGAAGCCCGAAACCGAGGAACCACCGGCGGGCTGTCCGGCGGCCAGGGACCCCAGGCGAGGGCCGGCGAAGACGGCCCGACCTCAGGCAACCTATCAGCGGCGACGACGCGCCGTGGGAACGCCGGAATTCGGCGGAAAACGGAGGAGAAGGCCGCGGGAAAGAGAAGGCCACCGGCGGCGAACGGCGGCGATTCAGGTGGAACCAAGGCCCGATTTCGAAAGCCCAGGCGACGGCGGTCCTTTCTGCACCGGTAGTAGCCGGCGAAACGGCCGGAATCGCCGCGCGACGGCCAAAAGAGGGAAACGGGTCCGACGGCGAAGAGGAGAACAGCCAGACCGGCGGCATTCCGGCGACGTTGAGGCGAACCGAGGCCAGATTCGAGGTGCGGACGACCCAGCGGAGCTGCTGGCGGTGGAAGCCGGCGGAGAACCGGCCGGAAAAGGGGTGAACCGGCGGTGAACCGGCCAAACCGGGGTGAACCGGCGGTCTGAACCGGTCCGAACCGGACTGAACCGGTTCAGCCAAAAAGAGAGGAAAAAAGGAAGAAAAAAAAAAGGAAAAAGAAAGAGAAAAATTGGGGAAAATTTCGGTGATGCAATCGAGTTTCGGGTAAGTCGATAAGCGGTCAAATTGACCCGATTTAAATTTGGAATATTTTATTTAATTAAATTTCGACCGAAAAGTTTACCCGAAAATGTAATTAATTGTGTAGCTCGACGATTGGCATCCACCGAGGGCTCGAGACAGTCTCGATTTGCGGACTAGCATGGAATCTCGGGTAAGTGACCCCTATTTACGACAATTACCTCGTTATGCGTGATATTGATTTAAATTCCGCATAAATTGAATTAAATTATGGAAATTAGTTAAATTGTCGTAAATATTAAATTTAACTATTCGAGAGCTAGAACGAGGCCCAATAAATTATTGGTGGGCCCAGTGAGCCCGATAGGCCTCGATAAAGTGAGAATTAAGTGAAAAACGGGCTTAAGGCCGATTAAGGCCCATTAAGGTGTAATCGGGCCCAATAGGGGTAAATGGGCCCAGCGATTTAAATTAAGCCCAGAAAAGATTAAGTACAATTAAATTATATGTTATCTGACCTGAGGAATGTTAATACGCAGTTCCGGGCATTGGATTGGGAACATATCGGACTGCGCGACGGGACTACATTGGAAAAGAAAAGGTCAGACTCGACAGGAAAATTAAGGTAAGGGAATTCTGCGGACTGCTAGAGGTAACTTTACGCAATTTTAAATTCATACGCAGTCCTTTAAAATTTATCTGAAGGGTCTAGATGTCACGACCCAATTCCATTCTCTTTAACCGAAATCACTGAAAATTTTTCGCGTTTTACTGTTACCTTACCCAGTCGTGAACTAAGCTCACCACACACTGTTGGGCTGTGAGTCAATAATAAACACCACATCTCATTCATTCTCAATTAATTAAAACGATGTCATACATGTGCATTTAATCGTGTACTTATACGAATACATGATTTACTGACATCTACATCCCCCATAAGTACAACTCAAAAGAATACTGTGCTTTTACATTGTTTAGATACAAAAAGAATCACTGTGTATATACCTCTTAGCGATGGAGATGCAGCGGAGTCCAAAATAATACGCCTCAGTCCTCACTGGGCTACTATGCACGCTCTGTAGGGGGAAAAATAGAGTGGGATGAGCAACCACACGCTCAGTAAGGCAATAATGCAAGCATGGTAGATAACTACTCTATCTACATGCTGATAGTGTTATGCATAAATCGTTTATAATAGGAGCATGAGGAATAAAACTATGCCATGTGAATATACATATATATCATGTATCAAATCATGTGCATTGGCATATAAAACATGGTAGGGACATCATGTATAAAACATCTCATGCTCAATCTCATTTAAATTCATAAAAGGGCAATTCATTTAGAAACCTCCTTTTTGAACCAACAACATAACACCACCAAATCCACTCACAAACCACAACCACATTTACATTCCACAATTCACGCATGTGTATAAATCTAGGTCACTATATCAGAAGTGCCTATGTGAATCATTACATCATAAATCATCCCAGACCACACGCATCCAGGTGTGCGGGGTATCATGCTGGCACGAAGATGAATTATCCTTCGCCAGACTTTCTCATCACATAACCATCATGCGGTACATCGTACTCCATGTGATATACACGGTACATCGTACTCCGCAACTCATATCATGATTGGGGGTGCCATTCCTAGGTCTTATCTACCCCATACCAAGAGTTTTCCATATTCCGTGAAGGAGAGCCTTCCTGCCGAACAGAGCCTCCCCGCCTAACAGAGCCTCCCTGCCTTCTCGGGCTTAAGGGTCCTTTCCGTAAGAGAGCCTCCCCACCGAACAGAGCCTCCCCGCCTAACAGAGCCTCCCTGCCTCCTCGGGCTCAAGGGTGTTAGCTTAAGGATGTAGGGCTTAAGGATCTTACCTCTACCATACCCATGTAGGAGAGCCTCCCTGCCTAACAGAGCCTCCCCGCCTCTTTGGGCTTAAGGATGTTGGCTTAAGGATCCCACCTTTACCATACCCATGTAGGAGAGCCTCCCTGCCTAACAGAGCCTCCCCGCCTCGTTGGGCTTAAGGATGTTGGCTTAAGGATCCCACCTTTACCATACCCATGTAGGAGAGCCTCCCTGCCTAACAGAGCCTCCCCGCCTCTTTGGCTTAAGGATGTTGGCTTAAGGATCCCACCTTTACCATACCCATGTAGGAGAGCCTCCCTGCCTAACAGAGCCTCCCCGCCTCTTTGGCTTAAGGATGTTGGCTTAAGGATCCCACCTTTACCATACCCATGTAGGAGAGCCTCCCTGCCTAACAGAGCCTCCCCGCCTCTTTGGCTTAAGGATGTTGGCTTAAGGATCCCACCGTAAGAGAGCCTCCCCACCAAACAGAGCCTCCCCGCCTAACAGAGCCTCCCTGCCTCCTCGGGCTTAAGGATGTTAGCTTAAGGATGTAAGGCTTAAGGATCTTACCCACTTTCACAACCCTATACGAATCCCATTGTACATACTTGTGCGAGCAAAGCTCTAGCACGACTCATGCATCATGCATCTTCTCATAAAGAGGCGCGTACGAGCATAGCTCTAGTACGGTTATACTCGTGAGACTACCACTCAAAATCCACGTACGAGCCGAAGTTCCAGTACGGTTATAACTATCACTATAGTTTTCAGATCAAGGTGCGAGCTAGGCTCTAGCACGTTTCATACAAATGAAGACATAGAAATCCAGCGCGAGCGAGGCTCTAGCGCGATTTATGTCATACCAATGTGATAGGCGGCTTAATCACAATTTATCAATCCCGGCAATTCGGGTTTAGCACTCACAAATGCTTTTCACAGCAACAATACAATACTAGCCGACCTATCTACAAGCTTGCTTAAAACCAAGCAATTCGTTTTGGAAAAACATCAAAACGTTAGGTTTATGCAATTATTAGCCTTACTATCCCATTTCATAAAATCCACTTCAAATCCAAAACCACACACATACTCATCATCATTCACAAATACCATCCATCATTTATTTGGGCAATTCATGCATTTCATACAACACCCAATATTCACCCACAGCTCAAAGTACGAGCAGCTATCTCTATATACTCACAAAATTCCCTTACCTGGAATCGCGATGCGTGATTCCACCTCCTTTAGCTGCTTACTCGTACGGTTCGGTTCGCCTTCAACGAACTCTTCGGGACTGCACAAAATCGTGTCCCGCGTTATATTCGATTCATATATTGCAACCCATGTGCTTGCTATAGTCAATTTAACCTATAGCCTTTATTAAAGCTTATTAGGCCTCGTTTCGTTACTTTACCCATAGCTCGAGTCTATGGATCTTCTTAGGCCCATTAACTTACTCAAAATCGATGTTAAATCGACACTAAGCTCATAGTGTTCATATTCCATGAATTCCCTCACTATGGCATTTTATCAATCATAAACATACCCATATTCACAATTTCTCCAACTCACCAAGTAATTCCATTTAACCCTCTACAATCATAAACATTACCCCAATAACAACTTTAGCATGCCAGAAATCATAGGCTCATTCAATCCCATATATCCTCACATTATACCCATTTTGGGATTTCTAGGTCATACCAATTCCACTACATTCCTAGGTAGTTTATCCATGAATACTCATACCAATCAACTCCAAAATCAATTAAATAACTAATACATTTGGATTGGAGTGTTAGAATCTTACCAATGTGATTCCTCTTCTTGCTCCAATTGGTGATGGCCTTAACTCCTTCAATTCCAAGAATGGAAAAATGCCCTCTCACTATGTTGTTCCTCTCTTTGATAGGAACAACTTTGCCTCTAATGATCTCTCTCCAAATCTCCCTGAAAATGGCTGATTTTTAGAGAGGGAAAGTTAGGTTTTCGGGGTTGAGATTGAAAGGTTTTGTGTTTTTCCGTGATTTCCAGATTTTCAGCTCTCCTTATATAGAGTTGACTTGAGGAGATCGATCTGGTCCAAGAGGAGATCGATCTGGTCCCTTAAAATTCCTCTTTTCCACGGCATTTTTAAGCCTGAGATCGATCTGTCGAAGCAATGAGATCGATCTGTTGAGGCATGAGATCGATCTGTCTAAGCATGAGATCGATCTGGTCCCAAACAGAGAGCTAAGGAGATCGATCTGGCTCCTTGAGGATCGATCTTTTCACTTACAGAATGCTTGGCAGATCGATCTGGCTCCATTGGAGATCGATCTGCTCTATTCGTTCACCCAAATAAGAGCATTCTGGCTCTTCCAGATCGATCTCTCATCCTATGAGATCGATCTGGACCTCATGTTTTCCAGATTTCCTGCAGTTTCATTGCTGCAACTCATACCAACACACCCTCAATCTATTGCCATGGCCATTTCCTCATCCATCCACCTCTATAACTTGAAAATGGCATCCATTCATACCTTATGCACATTGAAACTTGTGTGCATTCATTGTATATTCAAAGGTATGCTACATACATCCCAATGGAAGCATAACTCCATTCCATTTTACCACACTACTCATTTTGAGTCTCAATCACATCCATCACTTGCTAGAACACATTTCTCCGTATTCATACTCAATGAAACTTGTATGTACGTTACAATTTATATTACACATACATACATTAAATCCATGGACTTACATCAATCATACTTTACATCACAAGTCCATTCATATTATTTAATCCAAGTACACACATTACCCTTATACATATACGGGGTCTTACACTAGAGGTCAATTAATAATTTTAGTGCCCCGAATGGGCAAATTACTAAAATACCCTTGTTAAGGGTAAAATCTAAAAATTTAGGAAAATTGGGAGGAGCAAGGACAAGAGGTTCCTGCTCGTTCTGGAGGTATTTCAACACATGCATGAGTAGGCTGGCTCACTTTTAAAGAAAAATGCATCGCATTGCATATCTTAATTGATGTGATTTCTGTGAAAACTATTTGGAAATAACCGAGCCGCCTACGTGTTTTTATTTACATGTGACGTGCTAGAGCTCAGCTCGCACGATGTTTGATTTGTGTGATTCATGCATTAGTGCTGGAGCGAGAGCTCGCACTAGAGTTTTACATGCATAGGTGCTACAGTATAACTCGCACCAGATTTCACATGCTTTTGCGTGACACGGTGCTAGAGTCTAACTCGCACCAGATTTTATAAGATTTTCATACAATTTATATATACAGAGTGCTGAGCATAGCTCGCACTAGTTTTACTGGATTTGTGGAGTAGCGCTGTCTGCCATTGGAGTCAGCCAAAAGGCCCAACAGGCTCAAAAGACCTCTTAAGTAGGGTGAGAGTGAGGGATGAGGTTGGCGGCCTTGTGGAGATGTAAAGCGGGCTCTGCCAAGTTTATTTGATTTGATGAGAGTGCTGAGCATCGCTCGCACTGATTTTTATGAGAACATACGATGAGCCGTGCTTGGAGCATCGGGTAGACTGTGTGTCACCGATTTAATAGGCTCGCACGTGCGTTTTGAGACATGGCAACGAGTATTGAGTTATGAAAACCTCTGTGGGAAGCAGGCCATTTGGGCTGGAGTACCTAGAGTGATATGGGTCCATGGAGTACGATGTACCGTGCAAGTAGCATGGAGTACGATGTACCGTGGGGTATCTTCGGATACGGTATCTTTGTGATACAGGGTATCTTCGAATACGGTATCTTTGTGATACGGGGTATCTTTGTGATACGGGGTATCTTTGTGATACGGTATCTTTGTGATACGGGGTATCTTCGGATACGGCATCTTCGGATGCGTGAGATCGGATAAGACTGACGGGTTGGATTGACCCACCTCCCGGGCAGTTCCCGATCAGGGTGAGACCTCGCACACTGGGATCCGTGAAGCTAGAGGGACTCACGAGGACATATTGGCCAGTCCTGGTTATTACCGATATACAGTATTGCCTAGTCTCGTATCTTGTATATATATACGTATGTTTTCGATATCGATGCTTTTGAGAAACTCCATTTCCATGGTTTTATGTGAGTCAGGATCACCCGAAGGAGGGGTCGAGTCCTGACTTCATTGTGAAATTTTTAAAGAGAAAGAAATGATTTAAAATAATTGCATGTTGAGTTTTCCGTGCAAACTTGATTTACATAACATCATAACCTTCATATCATATGTTTTAAAATGTGTGGAGAAAGGGTGGTTTATGCATGGCACTACGTTCATGTAGGTAGTATGGTTACCTACTTGTTCGTAGGATTGCCTTACTGAGCTTGATGTGCTCACCCCTTTCATTTTCTCCCACAGATAATCTCCAGTTGAAGTCGCGACGACTCAGTACTGCATTCCGGATATCCGCTGCTACCCATCGACATAAGGTATATATACACTTGTACATATTGTATCTACATAAGCATAGCACAGTAACATGTTTGTAAGTAACTTTAGGGGATGTATAAATAATATAAACAATTATAAATGACTGGAGAATAAATAAGTTAGATGGTAATTGAATGGTGGGACTGGCATTGACGCACAGCCCAATTTTTAGTGGAGTGTTGGTCACGATTCGAGAACAGGTAAGAATTTAAGTAAGGAAATAAATAAAACGCGAAAAATTCACTCTGATTTTTGGGTAGTTTGGGTCGTGACAATTATTATGGTATCAGAGCAGCAATTGGTCTGATGTGTGTCAGTGTCAGTAATTAGGAAATTACATCCCCGTGTTACTGTGCTTAGTTAGATACAATAGTGTATATCAAGATGGGCTTGACTAAGAAATGGTTGAGAATGCAGGAATGCTTAATATGAGTCGCGTTAGATGAGATAGTGCACGAGGCAGAGGTCGTAGAGGTAGACCTGAATCTGCTAAGTCGTGCTGAGTTTGACTATGAGAATCATGATGAAATTGAAATGGAGGCTAATGTTGAGTATGCCCCACAGAGTCCGACAGAGTGATCGGACAGTATTGAGAGACGCTTCGCGAGATTGAAGCGGAGCATGGGTATTATTTTGAGGAGCTAATTGCTCAGATTATGTATGAGATCAGAGGGCGCAGCGGAGCATTGGTGGAAACCCGCTCGACCCATCTTAAGTGTTAAACATCCGAGTTGAGATGAGAAATATCTTGGACATATTCCGGTGACAGAATATCCCGGACATTGTTTAAAAGGAATTGATTTTTGGACGAGTATGGAAGACTCGATTATATTCTTTGGCAGATATTACCTCGACACTATGAACAAGTGACTGTCGAGATGTCTAAAAGTTTATGGAAGGGCTCAGATTTTCAATTAGAGTCCGATTGGCCCGTGAGATATTACCTATACCGAGGCAGTGCGCAAATTTGCAGTTGGGTAAATAAGAACATGAATTGCACGCCTCTGAGATTGGGAAAGGTAGTGAGGGCTGAAATAGAGACAGAAAAGAGAATCGAGAAATGACAAAGATGTTGAAATGAGAAAATGGTAATTGGTAAAAGATTTGATTTGACGAGTCATGGAGTAAGATAACTGGTAAGGTCCCAGTGCATCTAATTTTGGCACTCTTGAGGGGTATTGTGATTGGAGAACCCCGACCTGCTACGAAGTAGAGTAGCAGTGTGATCACTGTAAGCAGTGTGAGATGTGTGGTGGATACCACGGAAGGAGGGTTTATACCTACATGGTATTGATGAAATGGCCGTTAAATGTGGTAAGACGGACCATTGATTTAGGATTGCTCAGAGTTGAGCGAGATCGCCCCACAGAAAAGTAAAGAGACAGAGAAAAAATTTGCGTTGGTATAGCTACAACGAGAAGGGAGGACATAGCCGAAGAGAAAAAGGAAAGTAGGCTGTTGGACGAAGACGAGAGGATGTCTTGGACCAGGACACTATTGATGTTTCATGGATGTGGTGTAAGATACCACACTTGTTATGAATAATGAAGTACATATGTTCATTGATCCTGGTGCCACATATTTATTTATACCGCCTTCATTCGCATATAAGTTAGTAAAAGGCATGAATGCCTACATCATTGGGCACAATACTGATAAATGAGTGCCCCAATAGAGGATGAGTAATTAACGGAATATGGATATTGAGATTTTAAGTTAAAAATAAGGGTGAAAACATCACTGAAAAGTATACGGTAAGTGTTGACAAGTGATAAAGAGGAGTGCAACAGTTGAAATTAAAGGAGTAAAGGATTGTACTCACGAAATGAATAATGACAAGAGCTTTGTCATGATTGATACGAAAGGAGATAATCTTCGAGATAAGATAGATCCTAAATACAAGATGTACTGGAGTAAGAGACATATGCTAGGTAAGGAATACCCTTAATATATGGAGTCATTAGGATTAAAGCAATGAGTAGCGAATATAAATTGTGACCACATAGACTGAGGTATAACGTAGTTGTGGTTAAGTCTGAAGGTTAATAAAGGTATTTCAAAATACCTCCCCGCCTGAAGACTTGACAGCGTCTAAAAGTATATATATATAACCTGTAACGCGAAATCGATCATCGTAGTAAATACCTTTAGCATTAGGATACCTTTACTAAGACGATAAGAATTATTAAAATTCGACAAATCCTAAAGGCTAACATAGAAAAATTTAATAAGAGCCGTTAAGATAAGAAAAGGAAATGACGCAGGTTAGTACCTGAAAACGTAAGCGGTTGAGAAGGATCTTATACGCTTATGCGTAAATAAGTCAAGGGTTGGACCGAATTGTAATCAGCAGTATCGGTGATATGCTGGGTGTAGTTAAAGCCTAGGGCGAATTATAAGCAACAATTGGAAGATGGCTTTTACAATGGATTGTTGCGAGATTCTCAATATGGTCTATTTGGTTGACACGTTTAATTAAGAAAACGTGATCTTGGAATAAGATGATAAATAAGATGATAGATGTGACAGGGATCTCGGTGTAGTGAAGTATGAACTGACCACTGTGATTAATTTCACCATACCCAACAGCTCAAGAGGTTCTCAGTGAGTACAGATACCTCGAAATTATGATGGAGCTGTGTATTGATGTATAATGGGAAGATAGTCAAGTATGGAGTCAGATAACTCCTTGATCATGAAATAAACTATCTGACCCATGATCTAAAGTTGGCAACAATATTTGTACCGAGGATATGGTACTATTATGTACATGGTGAGAAATTGTGGATATGCACTGATCATAAAGCCCGAGTATCTGTTTTCACAGAAAGAGGCGAACATGAGAATACATAGTGGGTTAGAGCTTCTGAGAGATTTTGATTGTGGAAAATTGTACCACCCAAGAAAGGCTAATGTGATGACTGATGCTTTGAGCATAAAAAGCCTTGGGATGATATTACATATGATGGTCAGGGAGCGTGAGCTGCTAGATGCAGTTGTGAGCCTCAGTATAGATGTGATCCCTTCTGATGATGGCAGTGATTGGTGTGATTGTGTGACAGCTAGCCTGATGATTAGAACCGGATGAGAGTGCCCGGATTTGCCAGGCTTAGCGTGATGATCGACCGGATGTCGATAGTTTGGGTCTGATTCAGAAGGGTACAGTGATAGAGTTCACAGTGGGTGATGATGAGTTACTGAGGATTCAGAGACAGTATGAGTGCTCCCCAGGACCACAGTTGATGAGATAGTGAAATTGTCAGAAGCTCACTCTTCGGGATATACAGTGCATACGGAAAGTAATGATTATATATTGAAATCTTGAAAAGAGATATTGGTGGAGATTGTAGAAAAGTGCCTAGTATGTCAACAGAATATGGTAGAGTATTAAAAATTCTGCAGAGTTATTGCAGCACCTACCTATATCGACACGGCACGGAAAATGAGAACAAGTCTCCATGAATTTTATGATGGGTTACAGAGAACCCAGGTGAATTACGAGGCTATTTGGATGATAGCCGACAGAATGACTAAGTCTACCCACTTTCTAGTTATGAACTCCCCAGATACTCAGAGTGTATATGAGGACTTATGTGTAAGAAAGATTGTGGAACATTAAGTAGCGTTCCAGTGAGCATGGTATTATATAGGGATTCCCGCTTCACTTCCTACCTCGGAGGATGTTTTTAGGAAGCTATGGGAACCCGACTGAGTATTAGTACAGCTTTCCATCCTCAGACAGATGGTCAGTCAGAGAGGACCGTACAAGTTCTGGAGGATCCGATGAAAGCGTGCGCCATTGATTTTATAAGCTCCTGGAATGATCGGTTGATTTCAAATTGAAGTTGCCAATAACGATAGTTGGCAGTGGAGTATCGGGATAACAAGTTATGAGACAGTGTATGGCTGTAGGGGTTGTTCCCCAAATTGGATAAGAAAAGTGGGTGACAGATAGAATCATTTTCAACTTGGATAATAAGTCTCTGAGGATGTTTAGTTAAGGTTGAGAGATTAAGAACACCTCAGAGCAGATAGACAAGTATTGGAAATTTTCCTTGGTGAATTAGTATGATTGAAATATTTCTTGTCCTAAGAGAATAAGGACATAGCGAACTTTTGGAAGAAGGTACATTAAGTTACGCTGGATGAAATATTTTGAGAGATTAGACAAGTGGGAGATAAGACCTGTAGGTTGGTGTTATCACCTGAAGTAACAGGCACCCACAATGTGTCTCAGCTTTTGATGCTTCAGAAATACTATCCAGATCCAGCGTAGGCGATAGGATATGAATTCCAAAAGTTCAATTTAATGAAAATACAAGTATATTGAAGAAGTTGATTTGGGCATTGAACAGGAAAAAGAAAGTATTGAGGTTTAAGATGATCTCCCTAATTAAAGTCCTTTGGTAGTAATACACTCCGGAGAAGGTCACATAAGAATTTAAGAGTATGACACGATCGATGTACCCGGAGTTGTATATGGACTCATATGAATTGATTCTAATTTGGAGGACCAAATTCCTTAAGTGGGGGAGAGTTGTAAGACCCGAATTTAATTAAAAGATAAAAAAAAATTAATTAAATAAGAAAAGATGGGGGAAGTCTGAAGGAAGTCGGGTTAAATTAATCCCGAATATGTGTAAGGGCAAAATGGTCAAAAGACCAAAGGTCGGTATAATTTCGATAAGAAAAATTTAATTAAAATATGGATTTAAGGAATCTTGGTCAATAAAAGTGAAATAAATTTATTTTGGATTAAATTGATCAAGATATTAATTTATGGGAATTAATCGGGATTAATCGGGATTTTTAGTTCGGAAAAATAATCCCGAAAATAATCGAAAAATATACCGAAAAGTCACTCGGAACAATATCCCGAAAATACGGAGAAATTATACCCGAAAAAGAGGCTAAAATATAATAAATAAATTAAATAAAAATTAAATTAATTGAATAAGAATAAAATAATAATTTTAAGAGATATTTTGGGTATTTATAGAGTATTTTATTGAATAGTATAATAATTAAAATAAATAAAAATAAAAAAAATAAAAACGATAAAAAACAAAAAAAAAAAGAAAGAGAAGAGTCTGAAAAAAAAAAAAAAAAGAGGGTCGGGGAGAGAGAAAGAAAGAAACAGAAACGGAAGACGAAAAACGAAGCCCGAAACCGAGGAACCACCGGCGGGCTGTCCGGCGGCCAGGGACCCCAGGCGAGGGCCGGCGAAGATGGCCCGACCTCAGGCAACCTATCAGCGGCGACGACGAGCCGTGGGAACGCCGGAATCCGGCGGAAAACGGAGGAGAAGGCCGCGGGAAAGAGAAGGCCACCAGCGGCGAACGGCGGCGATTCAGGTGGAACCAAGGCCCGATTTCGAAATCCCAGGCGACGGCGGTCCTTTCTGCACCGGTAGCAGCCGGCGAAACGGCCGAAATCGCCGGCAACGGCCAAAAGAGGGAAACGGGTCCGACGGCGAAGAGGAGAACAGCCAGACCGGCGGCATTCCGGCGACGTTGAGGCGAACCGAGGCCAGATTCGAGGTGCGGACGACCCAGCGGAGCTGCTGGCGGTGGAAGCTGGCGGAGAACCGGCCGGAAAAGGGGTGAACCGGCGGTGAACCGGCCAAACCGGGGTGAACCGGCGGTCTGAACCGGTCCGAACCGGACTGAACCGGTTCAGCCAAAAAGAGAGGAAAAAAGGAAGAAAAAAAAAAGGGAAAAAGAAAGAGAAAAATTGGGGAAAATTTCGGTGATGCAATCGAGCTTCGGGTAAGTCGATAAGCGGTCAAATTGACCCGATTTAAATTTGAAATATTTTATTTAATTAAATTTCGACCGAAAAGTTTACCCGAAAATGTAATTAATTGTGTAGCTCGACGATTGGCATCCACCGAGGGCTCGAGACAGTCTCGATTTGCGGACTAGCATGGAATCTCGGGTAAGTGACCCCTATTTACGACAATTACCTCGTTATGCGTGATATTGATTTAAATTCCGCATAAATTGAATTAAATTATGGAAATTAGTTAAATTGTCGTAAATATTAAATTTAACTATTCGAGAGCTAGAACGAGACCCAATAAATTATTGGTGGGCCCAGTGAGCCCGATAGGCCTCGATAAAGTGAGAATTAAGTGGAAAACGGGCTTAAGGCCGATTAAGGCCCATTAAGGTGTAATCGGGCCCAATAGGGGTAAATGGGCCCAGCGATTTAAATTAAGCCCAGAAAAGATTAAGTACAATTAAATTATATGTTATCTGACCTGAGGAATGTTAATACGCAGTTCCGGGCATTGGATTGGGAACATATCGGACTGCGCGACGGGACTACATTGGAAAAGAAAAGGTCAGACTCGACAGGAAAATTAAGGTAAGGGAATTCTGCGGACTGCTAGAGGTAACTTTACGCAATTTTAAATTCATACGCAGTCCTTTAAAATTTATCTGAAGGGTCTAGAGGTCAATTAATAATTTTAGTGCCCCGAATGGGCAAATTACTAAAATACCCTTGTTAAGGGTAAAATCTAAAAATTTAGAAAAATTGGGAGGAGCAAGGACAAGAGGTTCCTGCTCGTTCTGGAGGTATTTCAACACATGCATGAGTAGGCTGGCTCACTTTTAAAGAAAAATGCATCGCATTGCATATCTTAATTGATGTGATTTCTGTGAAAACTATTTGGAAATAACCGAGCCGCCTACGTGTTTTTATTTACATGTGACGTGCTAGAGCTCAGCTCGCACGATGTTTGATTTGTGTGATGCATGCATTAGTGCTGGAGCGAGAGCTCGCACTAGAGTTTTACATGCATAGGTGCTAGAGTATAACTCGCACCAGATTTCACATGCTTTTGCGTGACACGGTGCTAGAGTCTAACTCGCACCAGATTTTATAAGATTTTCATACAATTTATATATACAGAGTGCTGAGCATAGCACGCACTAGTTTTACTGGATTTGTGGAGTAGCGCTGTCTGCCCTTGGAGTCAGCCAAAAGGCCCAACAGGCTCAAAAGACCTCTTAAGTAGGGTGAGAGTGAGGGATGAGGTTGGCGGCCTTGTGGAGATGTAAAGCGGGCTCTGCCAAGTTTATTTGATTTGATGAGAGTGCTGAGCATCGCTCGCACTGATTTTTATGAGAACATACGATGAGCCGTGCTTGGAGCATCGGGTAGACTGTGTGTCACCGATTTAATAGGCTCGCACGTGCGTTTTGAGACATGGTAACGAGTATTGAGTTATGAAAACCTCTGTGGGAAGCAGGCTATTTGGGCTGGAGTACCTAGAGTGATATGGGTCCATGGAGTACGATGTACCGTGCAAGTAGCATGGAGTACGATGTACCGTGGGGTATCTTCGGATACGGTATCTTTGTGATACAGGGTATCTTCGGATACGGTATCTTTGTGATACGGGGTATCTTTGTGATACGGTATCTTTGTGATACGGGGTATCTTTGTGATACGGGGTATCTTCGGATACGGCATCTTCGGATGCGTGAGATCGGATAAGACTGACGGGTTGGATTGACCCACCTCCCTGGCAGTTCCCGATCAGGGTGAGACCTCGCACACTGGGATCCGTGAAGCTAGAGGGACTCACGAGGACATATTGGCCAGTCCTGGTTATTACCGATATACAGTATTGCCTAGTCTCGTATCTTGTATATATATACGTATGTTTTCGATATCGATGCTTTTGAGAAACTCCATTTCCATGGTTTTATGTGAGTCAGGATCACCCGAAGGAGGGGTCGAGTCCTGACTTTATTGTGAAATTTTTAAAGAGAAAGAAATGATTTAAAATAATTGCATGTTGAGTTTTCCGTGCAAACTTGATTTACATAACATCATAACCTTCATATCATATGTTTTAAAATGTGTGGAGAAAGGGTGGTTTATGCATGGCACTACGTTCATGTAGGTAGTATGGTTACCTACTTGTTCGTAGGATTGCCTTACTGAGCTTGATGTGCTCACCCCTTTCATTTTCTCCCACAGATAATCTCCAGTTGAAGTCGCGACGACTCAGTACTGCATTCCGGATATCCGCTGCTACCCATCGACATAAGGTATATATACACTTGTACATATTGTATCTACATAAGCATAGCACAATAACATGTTTGTAAGTAACTTTAGGGGATGTATAAATAATATAAACAATTATAAATGACTGGAGAATAAATAAGTTAGATGGTAATTGAATGGTGGGACTGGCATTGACGCACAGCCCAATTTTTAGTGGAGTGTTGGTCACGATTCGAGAACAGGTAAGAATTTAAGTAAGGAAATAAATAAAACGCGAAAAATTCACTCTGATTTTTGGGTAGTTTGGGTTGTGACAGATGCTCTTTCATAAGATCATTTATCGGTGAAACAAATATGCATTATCAGAATTAAGTTAAATAATACCCCTTACCTCAATTTAACGAAAATCTCAAATTCGAGTGGTGACGCCTCCTAGTATCTCCCTTAAATCCTTCTACGATTCTCCTCGGTGTCTGTTCGTAATCCTTGATTGTTTCGACTTAGCGAGTCAACGAACCCGATCCACTCGATTAATTTTTTTGAAACTCTTTCCCGAGATTTCCTAAATTATTTGCGTCTCTTTCTCTATTCCAAATATATATTTTTTTTCTTTTCTTTCTTTCTTCTTTTTTTTACTATTCATTACTTTCACTATTCATTCATTTTTGTTTGAATTTGTTTTCTATTTCCCGCCAACTTTGCTTTTCTTTCTCCATTTTCATTTTCTTGTTACTGTTCCTTCATTTCTTCTTCCCTTGTTTCCTCTCCTCGACACTATTCATCATCATCTTCATTATCACCGAGAGCATTGTGCTTTGCCTCTGTTCTCCTCATCTGCCTCCTTCCTCTCGGCATCACAAGCGTCTCTTCCACTATTTCTCACATTCATCATCCTCCCGATCCTATCATCATTCCAACACTCCATCGGTTCGGTCATCATCCCATCACCATCATCATCTTCTCCATCAACCTCGGTTCAACCTTCCACCGTGGTATTGTTGCCCGAGAAGGGGCCTCCTCTGCTCCTCAATACCCCCCGGCATTAGCTTCAGCTTACCTCCATCTTTTCCAAATTCCAGCAGCTTTTCAAACTCCCATGTTTTCGGGTCACAGCTCCTTTTTCCTTCTTCCACGTTCTCATCTGGTTCACACTCACTGTGATCGTCAACAGCAGCAACTTGGGTTATCCTCTTTTCGCTGCCCCTTTCTCCTAAGCCTAAGAGATGCCAAGAATGCTGAATGGTTTAACTGCGACCCCTTTTCCTCTGCTCCAACTCTTTGATCTCGCCTATATCACTGCTCGGGTTTCTTTCCCGATTTGGTGGCAGTCGACAACTTGAGCCTCTTCGCTCTCTCTTCAGCCACAGTTCACGTTCTCCCTGACACTAGTAGTATCCCTCGATCGTCACTGTCTTCTGCGCCCTTCGATCAGCTTTGTTCCATCCTCCCTTCTCCGTTTCAGTTTTCTACAAAGGACAAGGCTCCTTCTGTTTCCCAATATTCCTTCACGGAATGAAGCCCTTTCCCTGCAGCCTCATCACCTCAGTTTTGCTTCTATTTCCAGCATTTCACTCTCTCCCTCGCGTCATTCCCCTCAACTTTCTCTTTTTTTTTTTTCATTACGTTTCCTTCTTCTCGCCTGGTCTGCTACTGCTTCAATATATATATATATATATATATATATATATATATATGGATATATTTTATTCTCCCTTCTATAATAGTTTTCGGTGCCAGGAGCATGGAAATGAAAGATGGGGTCGGTGTGATGGGAGTTAATGGAGGGAGGGTATGGTGTGGCAAGAGAGTGGGTGTGCAGAGGGCATGGTGCTGCAGTGGGGTCGGTATCTTTCACCATTCTTTGCTTTATCTTCTACTGACAGTCACCCTCTCCCTTCATGTATCAGTTTATACAATTTTTTTTTCTGCCACCGTCATTCACCCATCATTCACTGCTGCGTTTTCTTTATTTCCTTCACTAATCTAAATTTCGTGTATGCCAATATAATAAACGGATGGGCTCTCGGTCCTATACATGTATTGTATACATCTACTCTCATATATATATTCACATATATTTACATGGGTGTATTTCTTTCATATATGTATATTTATCTATACATATTTGTATACCCTTGCACCCATATATTTTAATCTTGAGAAATAAATTAAACATTGCATATATCTATATATAAATACATGTATGTCTACGTATTTGATTAAATTCTCCATATGTATATACACGTATCATTCACATATGCTACCTATCTTCAGACTCCTATTCACACTGCATTTGCACACATAAATCTTGTATGCGTGTGTGTGTATATATATATCTACAACAGCACGTACAAATGTATATATATGTATATATATATACATTTGTATTCTCCTCCATGTATTTCAAATAAATTCTCATTTATTTACTAACCAATTCTAGGTAATTATTTAATATTCGATCATGTATATATGTATATACATGTAAAAGAAAAATTTGTAAATCAACCTCGTCTAAGTTTGAGTCTCTCATATTAACATTAAAATTTAATTTTGTTTATTTATTTATTTTTTTGTATCACAGGCATAATTTAATCCCAATCAGTGTCACTTAAAACCAAGTACCGAAAAATTTTTTTGTGGGGTTTACATTCTCCCCACCTTAAGAAATTTGGTCCCCAAATTTAGGAGTACCTTAGTCCTTAAACAATGTAGGTACTTCTCTCGCATTAAATTTTCTAATTCTCACGTGGCCTCTTTCAAAGCACGGTACTGCCACGGAACTTTGACAAAAGGAATCGTCTTAGACCTCAATGCCTTTTCTTTCATGTTCAAGATCCGAATCGATTTCTCCACATGTCCTATCCTCTTTCAATTCCAGTGGTTCATACTCAATCATGTGTGTCGGATCTAGGTGATACTTGCGTTGCATCAATACGTGGAGGATATCACAACTACTTGATAATTCTGTCTTCAAAATTCAATAAATTATCAGTACCAATACTCAAGCTAGTTGTAGCACCTATCTGGGTTTGATTTGCTACATCAATACGGCACTTATTAATATGCTGAGCTTGCTCGATTCGATCAATCAATTCCAGTTTTCAACTCTCAGGCTCACTACTACTATATAAGTATCAACATCAGAAAGGAACCACATCCAGTTGAGTTCGCTAAATTTTTCAATAACTCATATCCTTGACCAATATACATAACACCGTCCCGTAATCACTTCTGCTCAAAGCACTAACTCGAGTCATTCATCATTTTTTTTTTTGTATTTGACAGCTTTTGTAAAATTTAATACTTAACCTTCATGATCAATAGAATTTCATCATTCTTTCACAGTACAAGTAATGGTATCCTGACTTCAAACACAAATATTTTGATTGTCATTTTCAATTTATCCCTTAGTCACACTCATTCTCTGTTCATATCACTTGATCAGAATAATTTAATTTACTAGAAGTATTTATACATCATATACATCTCTTGTTCATAGTATCACCTGTATTCAAAATCTATCACATTTCAAACTTGCCTCATTTCGTACATCAATTATATTAGAACTCTTTCCTTGTTCCAATTAAGTCTCGCATTCGAAACATAAGCATGAGCAATCCACAATCTTTAGACTCGATACATAATTCATATTCCAAGGTCTTCCTATATCTCAAACTCTAAATCATCTTAAAGAGTTTTAGGTCTTTCCCACTGATCCATAATTACTGCTTTTAGAGAATCCAATTAACTCTCATTCTTTTATACAACGTGACCCAGAAGACTTCGGGTGTCCTTAAAAATTAACGCCAGTGCACTCTCAAGTGGGTCACTTAGTCTGATAATCCCCTTTTCATGTAACCCTTATAATTGCTTCCTCAACATTTTAATTCAATCCTGTAAGCATACTTTTAGTTATGTGATTCATCTTTTCAGTCACAGGGACTCTACTTTATCACTCTCACTGCTTCCTTAGTACATCACCTTTTGTCACTCTCTTTACCTTTTCATGATCTTAATAACCTCGAAAGTATGCATTTCATATCATCACAGTTGCGACTTGCGCACTGCTTCCTTAAAATAACATCTAATGGAGCTCATTTAGCTCAATTAAAGATCTTAATGCTTCCTACGAGTTTCCTGGATTTTCTCCATTTCACATCTCTACTTATCCAGCTCATTCTTTTTCCAAAGCTATAAATTTAATTTCATATTCATCCTCAGACTTGTTACTTTATGTTCGATTGCAATCATTTCTTCCATAATTGCCACTTAATTTCATCCGGAATGTGTTACCGCCTAAGGGCCTTCAGAACATATCTCATGTAACTTTTTTTTTAATGTCGGCTCTTAGATTAAATCGGGGAACTTCCCTTCGAGTTCGATGTTCCATTTCGATACTGATGCTACAAGGGATACTTCTTTATAGTCGCGCACTCTGAAAATCCGTGTAGCTTCTCTAATCCTTTAACACAAAAGTTGCAAAAGCAACTTTCTCGGTAGAGTTACTTCTAAAATCATCAAGCTATTCTATCTCATTCATTCAACACTCCGAATCATTAAATTCTTAACCTTGTCGACAATTGGAGGCTTAAACTCTTGAAACTGCCCCCAGTCTATTAAGCTCGCAGTCCTACTCTAAGGATCCATCCAATTTTTTTCAATTTAATTTTTCAGTTTTCTATTACCATTGGATTCTTGATTTCAGTACGCAATATCATACTATCCTCCGAAATCAGCTCGGTCTTTATCCGTTAGTGAACTTACAGACATTTCTTGACTTCACTGCCCATAACATTGGGTCATACATTTTCAGGGATATAATTCATAATTCATACTCATAGACAAATCAATTTCCTTGTGCTAGACCCATAAATTCCATTCATAGTTTCCTTAATCTCATTCATTCAGTTCTCTATAACTATCGGGTCCTTTATTCCATTTAACAATGGCAGTCTGCGGTTCTGAAACTGTCTTATCTAGTGTAGCTCTTACATCCTAACCCAAATCATCATCGCTCCGTTGTGCAGTTACATGAGCAGACATATTTTTAATTCTGAAACATCTCTACAGGCTGTACGGGTGCATCGAAAGTAATTTGTCTATCAATTCTTTCGTCTACCCCATCACTAATATAGCCTGTGTTCTAATTTTCCATAATATGTTTAATACTCCACATAATCTTAGCAAAGTGTATCTTAATACTTTCTGTCCTTTCCACAGGACCTGATGGAGCATGCTCAACATCAGTTTCAATCTCAGTATCATATATGAGTCTCATATGATAACTCTGCATGATTATCAGGCCTATCTCTATGGCCTCTCGCTCGTGATCTAATTCATCACGTAAACCCAACATTAAATCTTAACTTAATTAGGTATACTTACTATACAACCAGACAAGCACAGACATTTGGGATGTAATCATATCCTTATTATTGACACTGACAGTACTAGACAGCCTCTGCTCTGATACCATTAAAACTGTAACGACCCTTAACCCTTGAAAATCGAGAGAATTTTTTTTTTTGAATTTAATTTACCCACTTATTCCCTCATTCTCTTAGGCTGTATTCCTGTTCAGTGTCAATCCTTAAAAATATCTCATTTAATTTATCCTTAAATATATTTCATCCCGACACATTATTTTCAATAGATGTCTGTGCATACAAATAGTCTGGTAAAGAGATAAGAATGTATACCTCACGCATATACAAAAGGTAGTCTGGGGAAGCTCATATCCGCCAGCCTACGTCGTCTACGCAGCATTTATTAGCTGTAATTCACTGTAAAAATCTGAGAGGTAGAGGGGGTGAGCTTTTGGGGAAAAGCTTAGTAAGGTAATGCTCTTAAAGTAGTTCTGATATATAAAAAACATTTGAAATTGTTCGTAGAACGAAACTTAATGCAATACATAAATTTTCATTTCATGCATAATCGTCATAAAGCATGCGTGTCTTTAAAACAAATCACATACTTAACCCTTTTACAACTTTTCGTAAACCTTTCATGAACATTTCATAAATCATTTCGTAAACATTTCATGAATATTTTATAGTCATTTTGTAAATATTTCATGAATATTTCAAAACCGATAGAACTTTAAAAGCATAACTGATGCAAAAACATATATCGGAAGATCAAAATCATATAGCATAGTTCATATCGGATGGAGACTTGGATAACTTATAGAGGGAAGTCATAAATATGCCCGAAGGCAGGATTCATATACATTCATATACGCCACAAAGGTGCGCACGACAAAAATGCATTGACCGTATGGCACTTTGCATATGTAGGACTCAAGAGGTGGCCCCCCCACAGTCACACAGACTGTGTGGCACTTTTCTCCCACAGATCTTAAGAGGTGGCCCTCACGATCGTATGTCTTTGTGAACCGCGTGGCACTTTGGTCCCGTCGGACTCAAGAGGTAACCCCCACAGTAACATAGACTGCGTGGCACTTTGCTCCCACAGAACTCAAGAGGTGACCCCCACATTCGCATGTCTTTGTGAATCACGTGGTACTTTGCTCCCACAGAACTCAAGAGGTAACCCCCACAGTAACATAGACTGTGTGGCACTTTACTCCCGTCGGACTCATGAGGTAACCCCCACCTTCACATCATTGTGAAAATTACGTGGCACTTTGCTCCCACAGAACTCAAGAGGTAACCCCCACAGTAACATAGACTGTGTGGCACTTTGCTCCTGTCGGACTCAAGAGGTAACCCCCACAATTCCACTATACAATGCCCTTTTTGTCTTAAAACAGAGTTTTCAAAATCTCACTTGGGTTTTTATAGCTCATTAACTCATATCGAGTAATAAAAACGAATTTCTTGAAATCTGAAAACTCTTTCATAAAACAGAAAGACTGTGTGGCACTTTGTTCCCGTAGGACTCAAGAGGTGGCCCCCACAATCCCCCGTCGAAAACAAATTTCTCTTCTTAAATACTTTTGAAATTGTCAAAAGTTTCTTTAACAATATGGATATAACAACATAAATAAATGTAAAACATCCATACACTTCATACTTTAGGAAATTCATTTCACAACATGAAAAATACTCGGGGAACATTTCGACAATTTAAAACATGCTTCGCAAGTATGAAAGCAATGATAAATCATTTCAAATCATATGCTCTTTCATAAGATCATTTATCGGTGAAACAAATATGCATTATCAGAACTAAGTTAAATAATACCCCTTACCTCGATTTAACGAAAATCTCGAATTCGAGTGGTGACGCCTCCTAGTATCTCCCTTAAATCTATCTACGATTCTCCTCGGTGTCTGTCCGTAATCCTTGATTGCTTCGACTTAGTGAGTCGATGAACCCGATCCACTCGGTTAATTTTTTGGAACTCTTTCCCGAGATTTCCCAAATTATTTGCGTCTCTTTCTCTATTCCAAATATATATATATTTTTTCTTTTCTTTCTTTCTTTTTTTTTTACTATTCATTACTTTCACTATTCATTCATTTTTGTTTGAATTTGTTTTCTATTTCCCGCCAACTTTGCTTTTCTTTCTCCATTTTCATTTTCTTGTTACTGTTCCTTCATTTCTTCTTCCCCTGTTTCCTCTCCTCGATACTATTCATCATCATCTTCATTATCACCGAGAGCATTATGCTTTGCCTCTGTTCTCCTCATCTACCTCCTTCCTCTCGGCATCACAAGCTTCTCTTCCACTATTTCTCACATTCATCATCCTCCCGATCCTATCATCATTCCAACACTCCATCGGTTCGGTCATCATCCCATCACCATCATCATCTTCTCCATCAACCCCGGTTCAACCTTCCACCATGGTATTGTTGCCCGAGAAAAGGCCTCCTCTGCTCCTCAATACCCCCCGGCATTAGCTTCAGCTTACCTCCATCTTTTCCAAATTCCAACAGCTTTTCAAACTCCCCTGTTTCCAGGTCACAGCTCCTTTTTCCTTCTTCCACGTTCTCATCTGGTTCACACTCACTGTGATCGTCAACAGCAGCAATTTGGGTTATCCTCTTTTCGCTGCCCCTCTCTCCTAAGCCTAAGAGATGCCAAGAATGCTGAATGGTTTAACTGCGACCCCTTTTCCTCTGCTCCAGCTCTTCGATCTCGCCTATATCACTGCTCGGGTTTCTTTCCCGATTTGGTGGCAGTCGACAACTTGAGCCTCTTCGCTCTCTCTTCAACCACAGTTCACGTTCTCCCTGACACTAGTAGTATCCCTCGATCGTCACTGTCTTCTGCGCCTTTCGATCAGCTTTGTTCCATCCTCCCTTCTCCGTTTCAGTTTTCTACGAAGGACAAGGCTCCTTCTGTTTCCCAATATTCCTTCACGGAATGAAGCCCTTTCCCTGCAGCCTCATCACCTCAGTTTTGCTTCTATTTCCAGCATTTCACTCTCTCGCTCGCGTCATTCCCCTCAACTTTCTCTTTTTTTTTCATTACGTTTCCTTCTTCTCGCCTGGTCTGCTACTGCTTCAATATATATATATATATATGTATATATTTTATTCTCCCTTCTATAATAGTTTTCGGTGCCTGGAGCATGGAAATGAAAGATGGGGTCGGTGTGATGGGAGTTAATGGAGGGAGGGTATGGTGTGGCAGGAGAATGGGTGTGCAGAGGGCATGGTGCTGCAGTGGGGTCGGTATCTTTCACCATTCTTTGCTTCATCTTCTACTGACAATCACCCTTTCCCTTCATGTATCAGTTTATACAATTTTTTTTTTCTGCCACCGTCATTCACCCATCATTCACTGCTGCGTTTTCTTTATTTCCTTCACTAATCTAAATTTCGTGTATGCCAATATAATAAACGGATGGGCTCTCGGTCCTATACATGTATTGTATACATCTACTCTCATATATATATTCACATATATTTACATGGGTGTATTTCTTTCATATATGTATATTTATCTATGCATATTTGTATACCCTTGCACCCATATATTTTAATCTTGTGAAATAAATTAAACATTGCATATATATATATATATATATATATATATATATATATAAATACATGTATGTCTACGTATTTGATTAAATTTTCCATATGTATATACACGTATCGTTCACATATGCTACCTATCTTCAGACTCCTATTCACACTGCATTTGCACACATAAATCTTGTATGCGCGTGTGTGTATATATATATTTACAACAGCACGTACAAATGTATATATATGTATATATATATTTATATACATGTGTATTCTCCTCCATGTATTTCAAATAAATTCTCATTTATTTACTAACCAATTCTAGGTAATTATTTAATATTCCATCATGTATATGTATATACATGTAAAAGAAAAATTTGTAAATCAACCTCGTCTAAGTTTGAGTCTCTCATATTAACATTAAAATTTAATCTTGTTTATTTATTTATTTTTTTGTATCACAGGCATAATTTAATCCCAATCAGTGTCACTTAAAACCAAGTACTGAAAATTTTTTTTGTGGGGTTTACATGAACTGTCATATTTACTTTGATTTAAATGTTAATGGCATGATTGATATAAAGGCATTTCGAATTTTATAAAGATGCATTATTTTGCATGAATGCCTACATTTGATAACTCAGCATGATTTTAAGTACATGGAATTTAATTTGTACTACAATTATATCAATCTTGATACATGCTTTTGAGATGAGAGAAGGAAAGGCAAAGCATTATTTTCAGTAGATAGTGTGGACGTCTACTTGTTTGCCTGATTTCTTTACTGAGCGCGTTGTTTGCTCACCCCCCTTTATTTCCTCTCTCTACAGATCTTCCGCAGTAGATTGAGTACGGCTGAGGTATAGCATTCCTGGTGTCCGCTGCCATTTCCCATAAAACTAAAGGTATACACAACGAGTACTATTTTGTATCTGAACAATGTATAAGTACAGTGATGTACACGTTTATAATATTTTGGGATGTAATTATGTCAATGTAATAAATTTAATTATGATGACATGTATGTATGATGTAACAAACATGAAAAGGTGAGTATGAATGAGATGACTAATACCGAATCACAGCCCAACGATTGGTGAAGAGAAAGGTAAGTAAAAAGCGAAAAATTTGTAGTGATTTTGGTAAGTCACAGAAAGAGGTCGTGACAAATGTGAAAGTGTGATGAGAGAGATATGCTAAGGGAAGCGGGAAAGTGGAGAAGTGGTTAATAATTCTCTTTAATTGTTTAGATGGACAATATATTAGTAAATGTTTATATATTATTCAAAAAAAAAACTATGTAAACGTCCACATTAACAAACTTTATCAATTTAGTATGTATTTTTTAATATAATATATATATATATATATATCTGTATATGTCTGATTAATAAAAATCAGTGACATTTTAAGACTTTACAAATGTATTAGGATTTATTTATTATTATTATTATTTTTTTTTGAATTTTAAAATTTGTTTAACTGTTCCAACAGACATATTTTTCAGTTATGTCTGGAACAGTTGAAAATCAATGGTTGTTAATTAACAGACAATTACAACCATTGATTTGCAACTATTCAGAACCTATAAAACTCTTGGTTGATTTCCAGAATTTATTACTCTTGATCTTTCACAATCCAAAAAGAAATCTTTGAAGGCTTTGTTGTATCCTGGGGTAACTTACTTCTGTGTGAAGCAATATTACACTCAAGAAAGTGTAATACTACACGCCTCAAAGCCAAATTGCCATATATCAACAGAATTTTACTAACAAGAGGACCCTGAAAACAAAAACAGAGAAACGAGGGGTAGGAGTCATCGAGGAGAGCATTCCTCATGGCTCAGACTCTGAACAGCAACTAGCATAGCACCCTTCTGCACCCTTCTCGAACTGGTCCAACAACAACATGAGAACTGTGCGAAGTGCATACGCATGCTTGAGGTGAGCAAATTGTTTAAGAAACCTGAAGCAAAAAACCAAGTACCATGGGGGATGTAGCAGAAGGAAAACATAGGAGAAAATGAAGAAGTGCACGTGCCATAACTGCTGGGAAATAAATGGCAGAAGAGACACGAATGAACTGAGACGGTTTAAGGGTTGAACAAAACATAATGGAGCGGATGATAGGGAACTGGAAAGGGGAAAGAGATAGCAGAAAAGGACCCGAACAGGGATCGGAGGAGGAGGCAGTAAGCGTGATACAGTGGTTGCCTTTCACCTCTGTTCCGTTGTCGAAGTGGTGGAACAGGGCGGCTTCGAGAGTTGAGTATCCTGGCAGGATCGATACAGCTTCATTTCTGTGTCATTGCTAGAATAAGATAGGATTGGCATGTTAAAGTGAGCAGAAATAGAGGACAAAGGTCCTCTGCAGCCCGAAACCAGAAATGATGATGATGACGATGGTGGTGGTGGTGGTGGAGGAAGAAAAAATGAGAGATGCAAGAGAAGCCATGAGGGAAGAAAAGTGGAAGTTGGAGGAGTTGGTTGTAAGCAGGAGCGAATAACCGACAAGGGTGCAACGCTGGAAACAAAGACGAGGATGAAAAGGTGCAAAACAACGAAGGTAGGAAGAGGAATAAGGTGGTGACAAGCCGTAGACGGTGGAAGGGGGCGAAACGAAAAACTCTGGAGAGGCGGAGGAGATGGCAGCACCGCGCTAAGCCCTGATGGAATGGAGAACAATAGCTGGTGAATGAGAATGAAGAGAAGAATATGGTGAACAGTAACGGGAATGAAGAAGAAGGAAAAAATCGAGAATTGGTGAGAAAACAAAAACAAAAAAAAATTAAGAGAGAGATGTAGAATATATATATATATATATATATAAATATATATATATATATATATATATATATTGGAGAATAGAAGAAAAAAATTGAAGATAGTGAAGAGAGTACCAAAAAATTAGGAAACCAGGAGGAAAAATGCCCTGGTGGAAATTAACCGAGTGGATCGAATCTGTCAACTCGCAACATTGAGGCAATTGAGAACTACGAACAGACACCGAGGTAAGAAAAATTTCAGTTGCTACTAGAGATAAATATGCGTAATTTTCGTATATTTGTAGATATAAAATTTTAGACTGAATTCGCAGTACCAAAATTACTGAAAAATTTAGACCGAATTTTATGACTCTGAAAATTAGAGATTTTACCCTTGTTGAGCAACCTAAATTTTTCGGATTGAATTTAAATGGTTTGCATAGATTCTGATATGGCTTGAATTCTGTTTTAAATATCGAAAATCCCAAATTTTGAATTTTCATAGATTGTTTTCTGGGATTTTATATGAAAAATGGCTAGTCAGCTTGTTTTGAACAGTTTCATGAAACAATTGAATTTATATGTGATTTGAGTTGAAATGATTTGCTTATAAAGCTATTCTGATGATATGTGCTTGAGCGCGTACTAACTGTGTGTCGTACGTATCGTCTCGCACTGATTTTGAGACAAGGTGTTGGTGAGATCATGCTGCATTTCTATTTGTTTTTGCATTTGATTATGTATCTGTGGTCCATGAGTATGATGTATCGTGCTTCTGATTTTGTTTCTGGTCTTCGGACATTCTGATCTGTGAGTCGTTTTGGTAGCTGACCATTCCTACGACGATTGACATCTTGTCACACTTGGCCCGTGAATTACCCGGAGTCACCGACATTGGCCAATAGTCATTTTTGATATCTAATATAGCATGTCTGTTTTATCTCATCTATTTGAACTTTTGAATTGACTATGTGATTTTATCTCGTATGAAACTGAATATTTTAATCATAAAAGACCGTAGGGGCCACCTCTTGAATCCTGCGGGAGCAAAGTGTCACACCGTCGTCGTTTTTAAAAGCTGTTTAAAGTTTTAGAAACGGTATTAATTTTAGTTTCATTTTCATACTGAATTTGCTATGGATTCTCCGATTTTGATTTTTCGGAACTGCAGTACCTCTGTGTCTATTTGAAATATTTTTCTGAATTGTCTGTTTGAACTGAGATATTTGGAAATCTATTTGTTTTGCTACTAAAAGCTCTGAAATTTTGTGTATTTATAACAGTAAAAGATTATACTACCGATACTAAATCTATTTTTCAAATTCTGACTCTGGTATCTGAGAAATTACCAAATCATTTGTATACTTCTGTAAAAATGTTTCGGATTTAGCAAATATCAATATATATATATATATATATATATATATATATATATTTAGGTAGTGTATTTATCTACTTGCTATGGGATTTTTCTTACTGAGACTGTTGAGCTCACCCCCTTACTTTCCTCCACAGAGCCCCACAGTAGTTTGGAAACGCTTCCGTTAGTAAGACATGTCGCACAGCTACGGTTCCGCAAAGTATTATTCTGCGTTGAAGGTATACCCAGTTGTAAGAAATTCTTTTGTATCTAAAATTTTTATAAGTACAATAATGCAAACGAGATGTGTATGGGGAATATGAACATATTTTATTTAAATTTGTTACTAAGAAAGAAAATTAATCAGACTGAATATTATTTCGACCTAATATCGACTTGTAACCCAACTGAAATGTCCGTAAATTCGAGTTGTTATATCTATATATGTGTGTGTGATTAATAAAAATCAATGACGTCTTAAGACTTTACAAGTGGTATTAGGATGATGATACATACATCACTTTATTTATTTTTATTTTTTAATATTCTCTCAAAAGTGTGTCATCATTTCAACCTGTTTATGAAATATAAAAACTCAACTGATAATATATTAGATAATTATCATTTAGACTAAGTCACAACAAAATCTCAAAAATAAGGTCATTGGTTTATCATTCATTTTCCTTTTGGTCAACATTAAGTAATTGTGGGTTATAGAATATAATAGGGCACTCTCACAAGTAAAAATGTTGTTAGTACTTGTCCTAACAATAAGCACAAGCAAATCCAAAAATAACCGATTAAAGGTTATTTTGAATAAGTGACGCGATTAATTTCGACGATATTCTTAAAAAATAATTATTAATGATATGTGTTTTTTAATAAAATTAAAATTAAATTTAAATGTAAAAGGATAATTTATCCTTCATCATATTTGTTTTATTTTCAAGTTACTAACTTTTGACAAGTACGATATACGAATTAATTTTAATTTATGTATATATACAATATTTTTTATATCATTTTTATGATTTCAAAAAATAGATAAATCAAAACATAAAATAATACATTTAGTTAAATTAAATAATGCATTTGAAATATTTACTTATTTTATAAATAGTTTACTTAAATTATAACAAAAAATATGATATATAAAAATTATGTTGATATTTAAATTTTTTTTATTTAAATATGTATTTTTAGATAATGTAGGAGCGAGTGTGAAATATACTTGTTTGTGGGATGGATCGGGCTGAGCTTAGGTAAGACATTAAAAAATTGTAAGTGAACCTAAGCCTAGTTCGGCCCGTTTTTGAGACGTAATTTTTTGCCCTGGTCCATTTTTACATACAATAAATAAACCCAAACCCGTCCAAACCAACCCAAGTACTTTTTTTAATTATAATAAAATATAAAAAATATTGAAAACACATAATAGTTAATAAGTATAACCTAATAAGTTTGAACAAAGTCTAACAAAACAACTAAATGAAACATAGAAATTTAAATTAAAGTTAAAAAAAAAATATAAACTCAATTTAACTTACACAAAAAATTAAAAAATTAAAAAATACATTAGTATTAGAAAATTAGTAAAAATTTATAGTTAACAAGCCAAGTTTGTACTTGAAATAATGAACTCAAGTCTGATCCCTTTTTTAACGATTCTCAATTTTCAAGTCCTAATTCATTTAATAGGTTTAATATTTTTGTTCAAACATACCAAAAAATAAGTGGGCCTTCAGATTTAGACTATCAATTCGACCTTTAAACAAGTCTAATGTTTTAAGACCATCAAATTCATAAGTATATAGATGTACATGTTATGTGAAGCATGAATGATATAAAGTCTATATGTCACGACCGAAACTACCCAAAAATCAGAGTTAATTTTTCGCGTCTTATTATTTACTTAATTAAATTCTTATCTGTCCTCTGATCGTGACCACACTCCACTAACAAATTGGGTTGTGCGTCAATGCCAGTCCCACCATTCAATTACCATCTAACTTATTTCTTCTCCAGTCATTTATAATTGTTTACATTATTTATACATCCCCTAAAGTTACTTACAAACATGTTACTGTGCTATGCTTATGTAGATACAATATGTACAAGTGTATATACCTTATGTTGATGGGCAGCAGCGGATATCCGGAATTCTTTTGCAGATGGTTGCTGCGAGTTCTAAAAGGATATACCTGGTTGACACGTTTAACTAAGAAAACGTGGTCTTGGAATGAGATGAAAAATAAGATGATAGATGTGACATGGATTTCGGTGTAGTGAAGTATGAATTGCCACCGTGATTAATTTCACCATACCCAACAGCTCAAGAGGTTCTCAATGAGTATGGATACCTCAAAATTATGATTAAGCCGTGTATTGATGTATAATGGGAAGATAGTCAATTTTGGAGTCAGACAACTCTTCGATCACGAAATAAATTATCTGACCCATGATTTAAAGTTGGCAACAGTATTTGTACCGATTCAGATTTTGGATAGGAAGGAGAAGGTATTGAGGTCGAAGACGATTCCTCTGGTGAAAGTACTGTGGCAGCATCACACTCCGGGGGAGGCGACTTGGGAGTTAGAGAGTCAGATGAAAGAGAATTACCCGGAGTTATTCAGAGACTGATTTGGTTCCAATTTGGAGGACCAAATTTCTTTTAGTGGGGGAGATTATGTAAGACCCACTTTGTATATATTGTTGTTATATTTCTTATGATTCACGCGATGTAAACTACTATATATTTTTCGAATCATAAGAAGAGCGTTGACTAATTAAATTTGTGAAGCAAAATAAAAATGGAATATCGATAGACATCAGAAGTAATTAAATATGAGTCGGGATGACCACTGATCAAACGAAATTGATCAGAAAGAAGTTAACCGAAAATACGGAAATTAAATAAGAAAATATGGTTGAGGTATGAAGGAAAGTTAGGTTAATTTGGTTCCGAGACAAGTGTAGGGGTAAAACGGTCAAAAGACCAAAATTCGGGATAAATTCGATAAGAAAAATTTAATTAAAAATAAGGAATTAAGATATCTTGATCGACAATAAGGAAATTATAAATTTTGGGTTAATTGATCAAGATTTGGAAATTTTAAAAATACCGGAAAAATTTCCGGGACTATATCTCGAAGAACGCGAAGAAATAATACCGAAATTTAGAGAAAAATAAAAATTAATAAATTAAATTTTAATTGAATGAATAAAAGTAGAATAAAAAAAAAATGAGGTAAGTGGAGATATTTTGGGTTTTTAAGAGTATTTTATTGAATAAGGCTACCATCAAGAATAAGTACCCCCTTCCGAGGATTGATGATTTATTGGATCAGCTACGGGGAGCACAGGTCTTTTCCAAGATTGATCTGAGGTCTGGGTACCATCAGTTGAGAGTTCGGGTCGTGACACTATAGATTGAATGTACACACTTGTAATATGAGTTGGTGATGTACGTACAAGTTTCGTTATGTATGAATAATAAGAAATGGACTTTAGTATGTGATGAATGAGAATATATGAAAAATTGAATAGTGTGGTAAAATGGATTTAAGTATGCATAAGTTGCATAAGTTTTATACTTCATTTGGTTATACAATGAATACACACAAGTTTCAATGTATATGAAGTATGAATGGATGTCATTTTCAAGCCTTAAGTGTGGATGAATGAGAAAATGACCATGGTGCCAAAATGTATGAAGTTTAGCATGAGTTACTACAGAAAACTGTAATAAAATCTGAAAAATATGAATGAGAGATCGATCTCAAAGAGCCAAAAATGCTCAAATTCAAGCAATAGAACAAGGACAGATCGATCTCATGGGAGAAAAGATCGATCTTCTGAGCATTCTGTGAAGAAGGAATCGATCTCTATAGGGCCAGATCGGTGTCCTTAAGCTACTGACTTGCAACAGATCGATCTCCTTAAGGTTCTAAGTTTATGCAGATTGATCTCATGATAGGAGCAGATCGATCTCATTAAGTTTGGAAGGTCGGTTTCAAGAGGAAAAGTACAGGGCAGATCAATCTCATTGAAGAGCAGATCGATCTCCTAGAGACAATTCTATAAATATTGGACTTTTGCACTTCATTTTCCTGAGAGTTACTATTCCATTTAAGAGTTAAACCTAAACCTAGCCAAGAAATACTAGAAAACTTCAATTTGTGATCAGTTTTGAGTGAGATATAAGTGAGCAAAGTTGTTCTTAGCAAAGAGGAGAGCAACATACTTGGAAACAAGATATTGAAAACAAGGATTTCAAGAGCAAGGAGGATTTTACCAATTTGGTGACAAAGGAAGGAAAGTTCAACTAGGTAAGATTTAATGCACCAAGTTGATATATGTTAAACTAGATGTGTTAATGAGATTATTTGTGAATATATGACTTGTTGGAAATGAAAGGATTATGAAAAAATCTCCATGACCTAGTTTTGGCATGAAAGTGAGAAAGTGATGAGAAAATGGTATTAATATTGATTTAATGATGAAATATGCATGTATGGAAGGTTATGAGATAATCTTATGAAATGCATAAATTGGAAATAAGGAGAAATAAATATAGTTATGTGAAAGTATGGTATAATGTCATATTGGGAGAAAATAGTGAGATTTATGAGTTTTATTGAGATTGGACAAATGAAATGAGTATAGAGTGATATACTAATGTCACTATTTATAACAGCTTCAAAAATTACCTTGGAAGTTGATCAGACTGCAAGAGTGAGCAGAACCGAGGACGAGAGGTCACTTGACGTGATCCGAGGTAAGAGAATTTCGTGAGTAGCTAGAGATGGCTACACATTTTAACTAGAGTTTTGATATTATACTCTATATGAATTCCCATGATAGGCCTAATGTGTGATAGAGACAAATGAGATAAAGTGTAATTTATCCAAAAATAGGATAAAAGCCTTAGAAGCATGTTGTGGCCTAAAATGCATGAGTTGCATGATAGAATGACTAATGTTTTCATGTTTATGCGAAAACAGCACATTTAAGTGCTAATTTGATTTGAATTGAGACAGTTGTGTTTTGAATAAGTCATCTATCTGGTTTTGTGTGAAAACCATAAGTGCTAGAGAATATTCGCACTATATTTTGAGATATGCATCACCTAGTACTAGAGGATATACTCGTACTATATTTTAATGCTATTTTATGCATGTTAGAGTACTGATAGTATTGCTCGTACTCAGTTTGTGATTGATGCATACAGAGTATTGGGAGCTATGCTCATACTCAATTTTACATGATAGAGTACTGGGAGCATTGCTCGTACTCGACTTTTCATGAGTTATACATGATATCGTACTAGAGCAATAGCTCGTACTTGATTTGAAAAGGGAATTATGCATTTACCTAGTACTAGAGGTTACTCGCACTAGTGTTTGATATTTTGAGATGCATACACAGTGTTTAAGAGGCGGAGTGTTGATTGTGAGTCACACTCAAGACACCCATTGTTATTTCTACGTGATATATAAGACAGGTTAGCAAAACTGTGACGATTTCCTCCGTGTAGACTAAGTGTCACACTGTTGAGATGTTCGCACGTGGATTTAGAGACGTGGCATTGATTTTCATAGTATGAGGGCTAAGACTTATGGCAAGCACCCCAACTATGATGTATTTTCATGGTGTGAGGACTAAAACCTATGGCAGGCATCCCGACCATGAGAAGAGGGTCCATGGGTGTATGTTGTACCGTGCGAGTGGCATGGAGTATATTGTATCGTGTGTTGTGTGGAGTTGTGGAGTTAAGGAGTATATAGTTGGCGATTGTGATGGACTGACCCCCTTCCCGTTGCAGCAGTGATACCCGCACATCGAGATCTGTGTTGCCTGGGATTTCACATTATAGGATATGACCATAGTCCAGGAGAGTATTGCATTAACCATTGAGTCTCGCATGATATATCACTTGTTTTCATAATACGGTTAGACCTGAGAGAGAGATAGGTCGGAAATCGATGATTGTGTTGCATTGTGAACCGCCATATTTACTTTGATTTAAATGTAAATGGCATGATTGATATAAAGGCATTCCGGATTTTATAAAGATGCATTATTTTGCATGAATGCCTACATTTGATAACTCAGCATGATTTTAAGTACATGGAATTTGATCTGTACTACTATTATATCAATCTTGATGCATACTTTTGAGATGAGAGAAGGAAAGGTAAAGCATTATTTTCAGTAGATAGTGTGGACGTCTACTTGTTTGCCTGATTTCCTTACTGAGCGCGTTATTTGCTCACCCCCCTTTATTTCCCCTCTCTACAGATCATCCGCAGTAGATTGAGTACGGCTGAGGTATAGCATTCCTGGTGTCCGCTGCCATTTCCCATAAAACTAAAGGTACACACAACGAGTACTATTTTGTATCTGAACAATGCATAAGCACAGTGATGTACACATTTGTAATATTTTGGGATGTAATTATGTCAATGTAATAAATTTAATTATGATGACATGTATGTATGATGTAACAAACATGAAAAGGTGAGTATGAATGAGATGACTAATACCGAATCACAGCCCAACGATTGGTGAAGAGAAAGGTAAGTAAAAAGCGAAAAATTTGTAGTGATTTTGGTAAGTCACGGAAAGAGGTCGTGACAAATGTGAAAGTGTGATTAGAGAGATAAGCTAAGGGAAGCGGGAAAGTGGAGAAGTGGTTAATAATTCTCTTTAATTGTTTAGATGGACAATATATTAGTAAATGTTTATATATTATTCAAAAAAAATCTATGTAAACGTCCACATTAACAAACTTTATCAAGTTAGTATGTATTTTGTAATATAATATATATCTATATATATATATGTGTGTGTGTGTGTGTGATTAATAAAAATCAGTGACGTTTTAAGACTTTACAAATGTATTAGGATGATGATACATACATCACTTTATGTATTTTTATTTTTAATATATTTTAAAAAATATGTATCATCATTTCAACTCCATTTATAAAATATAAAAACTCAACTGATAATATATTAAATAATTATCATTTAGACTAAGTCATAGCAAAATCTCGAAAATAAGGTCATTGATTTATCAATCATTTTCCTTTTGATCAACATTAAGTAATTGTGGGTTATAGAATATAATAGGGCACTCTTACGGGTAAAAATCCTGTTAGTACTTGCCCTAACAATAAGCACAAGCAAATCCAAAAATAACCGATTAAAGGTTGATATTATTAAAAAATGATTATTAAATATATATTTTTTAATAAAATAAAAAATCAAAATTAAATGTGAAAAAATAATTTTATTTTTCACTATTTTTATTTTATTTTCAAATCTCATCAGAACTCATCACCGATGCCAAAATTGATCCTAAACAGTAAGAAATTGAAACTTTAAAAGTTAAGTTGGGGTTAACATTTCACAATTAGATGGAGAATATATTCTTTCAAAAATCCCATCAAGTAATCCCGTGGGAATTTCGTGCGCGTAAAGAACTTTGAAATTTAATCTTCGACAAAACGGAACTTTGCTTAGTGCTTAACCTTTTAGAATAATCATGTCACGCTCAAAGTCACTCTTTTTATAAAAAAGAACTGTTCTTTTTTCTGCAAGAAAGTTCATTTTCCCCAAGATTTTTATGATTTCATGCATAGTAATAAAATTAAAAGTCAAAATAATCACATTTATGGAGTATATCATTTTGGCCACAAAATATATTTATTGGGAGTTAAGAAAATTAAAATAAAATTACGAAAAATTAAAAAAAAACATCATTTTTTTTACTACGCGAAAGAAAAAGGGTACTAATTGGAACCTAATGAGCTTTTGAAAATATAATAAAGGTGTAGTTAAGTTGGGCACTTGCCTCTTCGACTTTGAAAATTTTGGCGTCAAAGTGTAGAAATTAAAGGCACTTTGCTTAATGGATTGATGCGTTGATGCCAGTTTGTTTACAGATAAAGCTTTTTCTTTTTAAATTTTCTTTCGGTAAAGTATGACCAGTCAAATTAGACAAACAGTTGAGTAAACTAACGATGCTCTGTATACCCATCCACATGGAGAAATTTCAAACAAAGATGATCAATTTCTTGTCTTTTGAGTTCGGGAAGAAATACTATAAAGAATATTCGAATCCCCAATACTCCATTAGTGTCATGTAACACTGATCCTTTAGTTTTAAAAAAAAAAAAAAAACAAAATTAGTTTTCTTAAGCTAGTTTGCTTAATTAGATTAATGGTTTTTGAAGTAATCTAATATTTTGGATAAGACATATGTGTCCCGTTTGGAAAGAAAAAGAAAAAAAAGAAGTTCAAGTATTAGAGATCATCTTAAATTTTGACCATCATCTTTCATTGGTCATAGATTATATTCAGGAAATATTATTCATTGCAGTGCATGAGATTTTTCTTTGATTAAAATAGTGTAACTTTTTTTTTCTTTTTGTCTCTGAAAATAGTTTAATCAAAGCATGTTCCCTTTGACTTTTTCTACAATTAAATATGTGTCTTAAGTAAATAAATTTACATTATTTAATTTGTACGTCTATAGTTTATAAAATGCATATACTATTAACAATATATCAAATCATATATAATAACTATTTTTTTTTTACTAATATGCTTATGATGGTCTTAATTTTTTTAAATAAATAATAGATTGTTTTCATTGCAATTATAAGTTATAGTAACATAAATCAATATAAAAAGCAATAGAGCTATACTTAATTTGCATTTGTTACTTATAATTATAGTTTACTTTTTGAATTTATTTTAAAAACTATAATTTGAAAGGATGTTAATAAAATAATTGCAATTAAATGTTCTGAATAATTTAATAGAAAAATGATTCTTATAATGAAGGGTTATTAATAAAGTAACTGTAATTTAATCTTTTAAATAATTTAGTTGAAAGATGATGTTTTTTCGTTACAATTGAAAGGTGATTTTTGTCTAATTTAAGTCAAGAAAAATTATATAGTAGTTGAAAAATACATGGATAAGCTTAAGTTTTGAAATTATAAAAAAGTTTGAAAGATTTTGATAATTTAAAAGGATTATTTGGTAGTGAATTAAAATTAAATTATTATCTTACAAGTCAAAAATGTAGATTATCTAATTATGCATCCAGATACCACGCCTTATCATGTATCCATAAAGTTTATATAAATATATATATATATATATATATATATATATATATATATATAAATATAAATGAGTTGAGATATATCATTTTAGAAATTTTGTTATCATAGTAGATAAGAAGTGGATTTATGGAAAGGAAAAACACTATTTTTCTTTCTATCCAATATAGTATATTATGTATAAAAATAATTAAATGCCAATGACATTCTCACGACCTGAAAGCCCTTACTTTTAAGAAATTTAGTGTGAAAGTACAAAAATTTGGACTAAACCTTTTTTCCATTCTTCCTTTAAAATTTATTTGTCATGTGAGTACAGTTTTACGATATTTTTAGGTTTCAAATTATCTAACTCGGTTTAAGATTTTGAACCTAATGTTCTAATTTGATTTCTTATTAACATTCATTTATTAAAGCCGAGATGCGATTATCAATTTTAAAAAAATTTCAACAGCATAACGACTTATGTTTTATTATATCCAACCTGCAAGATATAAAGTATAACCGTTTATATTCACAAGGCAATTGATTTTTATTTGCTTTCTCAATCATAACAAATGATTTTATTGTCTATATTAATTCATTTATATCTCATAACACAATAATTAACTTCCATAATTATGTTTTAACTCAATACACATTCTGAATCACATATTGAAACGTAACTATCTAAAAATAAACATAATTAAACAATATAAACATATATCGATATGTGCTGCAAGATCCTCAAAGCATTAACTTCGAAGCTGATATTGACATTAATGCCAATACACATCTAGTCTAAACCCGTGTTCAAAAATAGATGGGGTGAGCTTTAGGGAAAGCTTAATAAGTAATCAACACAAGTACGAAAGTAATAACATACATATATTGAATTTTTAATGCATGTCTAACACATTTACATTCAATCAATTGTTTTATTACTTATTCGATTCATATTTTGAAGCTTATCTGAAGATCACACGTTTCCCAGATTTACAGATTAGAATATTATCTAGACACTGTCAATCTTTCAAGCAGAAAGGTATTTTGAGATACTTTGATTGGTCATCATACCTGATCACCCAAAATCGATTATACTCATAGGGGTTCGAAATTTGAAAAATATAGTTGAATGCAAAAATCGAAGTTTAATGCAATCCAAACATGTAAGTTTTTTCCTTCTGAAATTACTTACATTCATATTCATCCTCAAAATACATATTTATTTCCCGAAATCACATCACATAATCCAAAGCATATCACATATTAAACTATATTCATATATCTTAGACATATTTAATTAGAAACACAGCTTACATTCGAAACTTATCGCATATCGAACATATCTTATGTCAAAATATTACCTATATCAAAACATATTCCTTATCCAGAACATGTCTCATATCCGAAACATATTTCATATATCGAACTGTTTTTACCATACTTTCATAATCCGAATCATCTTTCCAAAGATCACATTTCATACCTCAAAACACACATTTCGCATATAATCATTGCTAACTGTTTTAACCTGATAGCAGAGATATCACTAATAATTATATCACATCAACAGAGACCACATCACTAACGATTATAATCCCCCGTTAACAGGGGTCACATCAAATTCATGTCATTTCGATAGGATATGTGTTTGTGAACCATGCTCATTCTTGTAAAACATTTCTGAAAGCATATTTCACAATTCAAAACATATTTCATATTTCAAAACATATTTCGCATTTCAAAACACATTTAAAAGCATATTTCAAAATCGGAAACACATTTCATATGATTATTAACATGTGGTCAGGAAAATATTGAAAATTTCAAAATACATGACCATTACTAACTATTATAACCCATCAATAGGGCTCACAATTGCCAACTATTATCATCCCCATTAACAGGGGTCAAAACGTTGCTAACTATTATAACTTTCGTCACCAAGGGCTAAAACATTGCTATTTATATCGCCAATAGCATGCTACGTCGTTGCTATTTACATCGCCAATAGCAGGCTACATTATTGCTAACTATTAGAATCTCCGTTAGCAAGGGTCGAAACTAACTACTTGTAACGACCCTTGACCCTTGAAAATCGGGAGAATTTTTTTTTTTAAATTTAATTTACCCACTTATTCCTTTATTCACTTAGGTTGTATTCCTGTGCAATGTCAAAACACTTTTCCTATTTCTTTACTCGTAATTATAATTAATTTCCATACTTTAACTTATATGGCCGATGAAAATTTTGGCAGCATAACGGATTATATATGAGTCTACCCACCTGCAATTCAGTTGTTTCCAACAATCCTAGATATCCACAACTACCAAGCATGCTTTCCAACAATCCTAGATATCTACAACTACCAAGCATATTTTCTCAATCCACTTTTACAACTCAATATATCGATATCGATTAATACCAATCATCTTACAACCTAATCCCAAGAATCATATTTTTTTTACATCATTTCCTTACAAATTACATCCCAACAAATTATTTCTATTATATGTGTCTGTGCGTACAAATATGTCTGGTACAGGAATGTAAATGTATACCTTTCTGCGTGTACAAAAAGTAGCCTATGGTAGCTCTTCCCACCAGCCTACGTCGTGTACGCGGCAGGTAGCGTCTATAGATACACTGCAAATGATCTGAAGGTAGAGGGGTGAGCTAATGGGGAAAAACTCAGTAAGATAATATTCTTAAAACAGTTCTGATATATAAAAGTATTTGAAATTGTTCATAGAACGAAACTTAATGCAATACATAAACTTCAATTTCATTCGTAATCGTCATAAAGCATGCGTGTCTTTAAAACAAATCACATACTTAATCGTTTTGCAACTTTTCATAAACCTTTCATGAACATTTCATAAATAATTTCGTAAACATTTAATGAATATTTCATAGTCATTTCATAAACATTTAATGCATATTTCATAATCATTTCATAAACATTTCATGAATAATTCATAATCATTTCGTAAACATTTCATGAATATTTCGTAATCATGAAAACACATATTCATTCATCATAGTTGATTTTCATAATCAAATCGAGAAGACTAAGCTATAACTAAGTCATGCGATACGTGTCATTCTCCGTGGAGAGTCATCATACCTATGGCCATGGTAAGGGGGGCTGTAGACTGGATCAGGTTCATACAGCAATAATAATTATAAACATGGGTAGTATCTTCTTATTTTTTTATCATATACTAGCACATAGCTAGGGCACGGGCACCTGTGGCACTCACCGTGCGGGAACATTCATCCATGCTGTGCGGGCACGAGATACTACCAAAACATTATCGTAAACCACCAGTAGCACGACATCTTCCATAAAGGCTGAGTCAAGTGCTAAAGGGGCCAACGTACCGGCACCCCAAGTGGTGTAGCCGGAACACCACAAGAAGTAACCATGCATGAAGCCTATAGTCTTAAAACAAAGTTTTCAAAATCTTTCTTGGGTTTTATAACCCATAAACTCATATCGAGTAATAAAATCGAATTCCTTGTAATCTGAAAACTCTTTCATAAAACAGAAAGACTGTGTGGCACTTTGTTCCCGTAGGACTCGAGAGGTGGCCCCCACAATCCCCTTTCGAAAACAATTTCTTTTCTTAAATACTTTTGAAATTGTCGAAGTTTCTTTAACAATATGGATATAAAAACATAAATAAATGTAAAACATCCATACACTTCATTCCTTAGGAAATTCATTTCACAACATGGAAAGTACTCGGGAAATATTTCGATAAATTAAAACATGCATCGTAAACAGTTTCACAAGTATAAAAGCATTGATAAATCATTTCAAATCATATGCTCTTTCATAAAATCATTTATCGGTGAAACAAAAGTGCATTATCAGAACCAAGTTAAATAATACCCCTTACCTCGATTTATCGGGTATCTCGAATTCGAATGGTGACGCCTCCTAGTACCTCCTTTAAATTCTTCTACAATCACCTACACCGAAATTGTATACTTAGCACCCTATTCATGCGAATTGTCCGAATTGCGTTAAAATCGTAACCTATCGTTACTACTGCGTGTGTACGTATTATTGTATACACCTAGGTCAACACGCACGTTTATATATTTTCTCTTACCACATATTATTTTGTACATATAAATATTGACATACACCTTATTATATACATCTACATGTATATACTCATATATATATATATATATTATTTGTCTTCATTTTTCTCTATCTCATATATATACATTCTATGTATGTACATATACTAGCACACATTCATCTTATATACCCCTACATGTATATGCACCTAAATAAATATATATATATATATTATCATTGTTTTTCATTTTTTTCCTTATCACATATATATATATATATATATATATATATATATATTATCATTGTTTTCCATTTTTTTCCTTATCACATATGCATACATATTTTTTTTGTACAAATACTAGCTGTCACAACCCAAATTACTTAAAAATCAAAGTAAATTTTTCGCTTTTTAATTTCCTTACCCGTCGTGAACAGTTTCACCACTAAACAGTTGGGTTATGATTTGGTGTTAGTCACCTCTCACCTATTTACCATTCCACTTTCATATTTCATTTACATATCAATTTATTTTAAATAAATACATCCCCAATATTACATCCATGTACAGTATTATGCCTCTATATGTTCAGATACAAAAATTATACAAATGTGTATACCTGGTCTTGATAAAAAGCAGCGGATATGACTACTGCCGTTCTCTTCTACTGAATATACCCTGTGGGGTGGAAAATAAAAGGGTGAGCATAAACAGCTTGGTAAGGCAATAATGTAAGCAGGTAGATAACTATACTATCTACGTGCTGATAATGTCATGATATAAAATCGTTTACATTTGGAGCATGAGGTATGACTAAAACGATGCCACATGTATGTATATATCATATAAGATAAATCATGAAATCGACATATAAAACAAACATGAAAAAATCATCATGCATGTCATCTCATGCTCGTCACATTTAAAACTTATTTGTGTTCATCATAAACTCATCACGTGAAAAACTTATTTGTTATATCACAAAACTCATCACTTTAAAACTCATTTGTTTTATCATAAAACAACCACATCAAGGCTAAACCCATCTCTCGGGAATACCTTGATTCATTAAATCACATCTCTTTTAAAAACATAAATCGGGACATTACCCCTCCCTCGGGTTTGTCCTGGTCTATTCAGACCGTATGATATCATGTGAGGCATGTAGGTTACTGTATGAAAATCGAGGACTTTGGCCATACTTTGTCCCTGTGATCCCAGGCTACACGGATCCCGGTGTGCGGGGCATCACAACTGCAACGAGAGGTGGGGTCAAGTCCTACCCGCCAGAATATCAAGTAACATCATCGAGTCATCATGACGGCACGGTACATCGTACTCCGTAGACCCATATCATAGTCTGGGGGTGCCTGCCGTAGGTCTTATCCACCCCAATACTATGTCGATAACCAACCCATGTCTCAAAGTATACGTGCGAGCATCTCAACTCTCTGTGACACACAGTCTACAGGAGGCTTCCGCACGACTATATGCATGTCAACTCACGTCTAGTGCGAACGAAGCTCCAGCACCACGCTATGCATATCATGATATCTAAAATCTCGTGCGAGCGAAGCTCCAGCACGATTTTGTGCACACACAAATTTATCGTACGAGCAATGCTCCAGTACGGCTTTTCATGAGTAATAAATCGGGAAATATTCAGTGCGAGTATGACTCTAGCACTCTTTTTACTCGTGTAAATATGATAGGTGGCTTAATCTTTATAAAACATCTTTAAAATCGTAACCGGTACAAACCGGTACCATTTCGTATAATTCACGAAATCAACAGCCAACCTATGTGCATATTTGCTTAAATCAAACCAATACATTCATATAAAACATTAAAAACATGAAATCATGCAATTACTACCCTTTTTGTAAATTTTACTCTCAGGGGTAAAATCATCTTTTTCTTTATTCACCTAAGCCCCGATTTTCGTAAAAATTATAATTTCGTTTTCTAGATATTTAAAGAAATTCTAGGCCCTTTAAATCCCCTCAAAAATACGTATAGAAATCTCTATGCACCTACAAAATTCCCTTACATCGATTTACGCGCAAACTTATCTCGTCTCGATAATATCCGATCTCTCAGTCCAACTGCGCGTTAATCAAGTCTACGAAACTGCATATAACCACATAACTGGGGTCAATTCAATTATCTTTATCAGTATATTACCTTTACTGATCAAATCTAACGTACTGGGCCCGTTTTACTTTATTGGGCCCAATTGTACCTTAATGGGCCTCGACCCATTTTCAGCCCGTTTATACTTATTAAATCCCTTCTTCGGGTTTACTGGGCTCATTCAGCTTACCAATAATCATCGGGCTTCGTTCCAAACTTATTGGATAGCCCGTATACTATTTACGATAATTACTGTAAAATTCCAAATAATATTTCTTTTTATACAGAATTAATCCATAAATTCCGTAAAATAATCGAAACTCTGTATTAAAGGACTTATATTATCGTAATTAAAATATACTTACCCAATATGACGCGGGGTACAAAAATCGGAGCTCAACCGGCTCTCACTTGGGTTATGTCGTAAAACTGCACAATTATATATTTAATCCCGGGTTACTTTTTGATTAAATATAATTTAAATAAATTTCTCGAAAGTCAAATCGATCACTTTTGACCTCTTACCGACTTACCCGAAGTCCGGTGTATCCCCGAAAATTCTTTTCCTTTTTCCTTTTTCTTTTTTTTCCCCTTTTTCCCTTCTTTCTTGGCTGAACCGGTTCAGTCTGGTTCAACCCGGTTCAGACCGGTCCGGTTGAGCCCGGTTCACTCCGGTTCGACTGGTTCAGGGCCTTGTCGACCGGTTCTTCGTCGGCTTCCACCGCCAGCAGCTCCGCGAGGTCGTCTTATTCTCGAATCTGGCCTCGGTTTCGTCCAAGGCCGCCGGAAAGTGGCCGGTCCGACTGTTCTCCCTTGGCCGTCGGTACCCATTCCTCTTTTTCGTCGTTTTCGACGTCGTCCGTCGATTTCAGCAGCCGTGACCACCACCGATCGCGTCGTCTGGGCCTGGGGAAGCCTCGGCTGGGGTCGGTTGGGGCTAGATCGGCGCCGGTTGTCGCCGATCTCCTCTTCTCCCTCGGGTTATCTCTCCTTCGATTTTGTCGGATTCCGACGTCGGTGGGCTGCACCTTCGGTACCAGGGAGGTCGCCGGCCTCTTCTCTTCCTATTCCGACCCTCACTTGGCCGATTGGTCGCCAGACGATCGACGGTGGTCCGGGTCTTCCTCGGTTCCGTTTTTCCGTTCTCTCTTCTTTCTCTCTCCCCGATAACATTTTCTGATTCTTCTTTTTTTTTTTACAATTAATTTAATTTTATTTATTATTTAATTTTATTATTATTTTATTCAATATTTTATTATTATTTTGCCAAAATATCTAAGATAAATTATTATTTAATTTATTTAATGAATAAATAATTTTTTCGGTATTATTTTGACTTTTCGGTATATTTTTTGATTATTTTCGGGTTTAGTTTTCGAAGTGAAAATCTCGATTAATTTCGATTAATTCTCAAAAATTCATATCTTGATCAATTTAACCTGAAATTTAATTATTTCTTCGTTATTGATCAAGATTTCTCAATCTCATATTTTTAATTAAATTTTCTTATCGAATTTATACCGAGTTTCGATCTTTTGACCGTTTTGCCCTTGCACGTGTTCGAGATTAATTTAACCCGACTTTCCTTCGTAAATACTCATTTCGTGTTTTTAACTAAAATCGGGTCTTACATAATCTCCCCCACTTAAGAAATTCGGTCCTCCAAATTAGAACCAAGTTAATTGGATCCTTAAACAACTCCGGGTATGCCTATCGTATCATACTTTTTAATTCCCTTGTGACTTTTCCGGAGTGTAATACTACCAACATACTTTAATTTGGGAGATCATCTTAAATCTCAACACTTTCTTCTTCCTGTTTTAATACCCGAATCAAGTTCTCAATCATACATTACACTTTCATTGAGCTAAATTGTTGAAGCTCATATTTGATCACATACGCTGGGTCCGGATAGTATTTTCAAAGCATCATAAGATAGGACACATTGTGGATGCCTGTTTATTTAGGTAGTAACACTAACCTACAGGTCTTATCCCCTACTTTGTCCAATCTCTCAAAGGATTCAATATAACAAAATTCAATTTGCTTTCTTTCCGAAACTCGTTATGTCCTTAGGACCAATAACTTCCTACAATAGTAATTCACCATTGGTGAATTTCAATGGTTTCTGTCTCTTGTCAGCATAGCTTTTCTATCTGCTCTAAGGTGTTCTTAATCCTTCACAATTAACTAAACATCCTCAGATGTTTGTCTTACCAATTCGGGAACAATTCTCTATCTGTCACCCACTTCTTCTTATCCAAATAGGGGAAACAACCCTTACGGCCATACAATGCCTCATCTGAAGTCATCCCGATACTCAAGTGACAACTGATATTATTAGCGAATTTGATTGATAACAACTGATCATCCCAGGAGCTTATCAAATCAATGGCACACGCTCCCATCATATCCTCCAAAACCTGTACAGTCCTCTCTGACTGACCATCTATCTGAGGATGGAAAGCTATGCTAACACGCTGTCGGGTTCCCATAGCTTCCTGAAAAACGTTTCCAGAAGTGAGAAGTGAAGCAGGAATCCCTATATGATACAATGCTCACTGGAAAGATACTTGATGTTTCACACTTTTCCATACACATAAATCCGCCTACACACTCAGAGTATCTGGGGATTTTCTAACCAGAAGGTGGGTAGACTTAATCAATCTATCGACTATCACCCAAATAGCCTCGTGATTCATTCGAGTCTTCTATAACCCATCACGATATTCATGGTAACTTGTTCCCATTTTCGTGTCGATATAGGCAGAAACTGCAATAACCCTGCAACTTCTTTTGCTCTACCTTACTCTGCTGATATACGAGACATTTTTCCTACAATCTCTACCATATCTCTTTTCATATCTGACCACCAATACTCTTTTCTAAGATTTCAATATTTTTATTACTTCTCGGATGCACTGTATCTCCCGAAGAATGAGCTTCTGGCAATAACATTATATCATCATTGTGGTCCTGAGGAGCACTTATACTGTCTCAAAACCTCAGTAAGCCATCATCACTCTCTGTGAACTCTGTCACTATACCCATCTGAATCTGACCCACACTATCGACACTCTGCCGATCATCATGCTATGCCTGTCAAATCCGGTCACTCAAATCCGATTCTAATCTTAGGCTAGCTGTCACACAATCACTGTCATCATCAGAAGGGATCACATCACTACTGAGGCTCGCAACTGCTCGAGCAGCTAATGCTCCCTGACCATCATATGTAATACCATCCCGAGGCTCTTTCTGTTCAAGGCATTAGCCATCACATTAGCTTTTCCTAGGTGGTACAATTTTCACAATCATAATCCCTCAGAAGCTCTAACCCTTTTTTTTTATTCTCATATCCGTCTCTTTCTGTGAAAACAGATACTCGGGGCTTTTATGATCAGTGCATACCTGAAATTTCTCACTGTGTACATAGTAGTGTCATATACTCAGTACAAATACTATCGTTGCCAACTTTTAAATTATGGGTCAAATAGTCCTTTCATGATCCTTAAGTTGTTTGGATTCATAATTGACTATCTTCCTCTTTTTGGATTAATACACAGCCCATTTATTATTTTGAGGTATCCATAGACTCATGTGAAACCTCTTAATCTGTTGGGTATGGTGAGAATAAATGCGGTGGTTAGTTTCTTACTTCAGTACACCAAAACTCCTGTTACGTCTATCATTCATTCAAATACAACTTTTTCTAAGTTAAACGTGTCAATAAAGTAGTCCATTTCGAGAATTTTCAACAAATCATTGTAAAAACAATCTCCAATTGTTGCTTATAATTTTCCCTCGACTTTAAATACCCCCAAAATATCATCAATAAGGATGATGACGAATCGGTCCAGGTAAAGTTTAAATACCTCATCGTGGTTGAGTTCCACTGAATATTTCAATCACTCATATCTTTGACCTATGTACGTATAAACGTATAATGTTCCTTTCGAAATCGCTTCTGTTGAAGCTACTAACCTGTGTCATTTCCTTTTTTAACGGCTTTTATAAAATTCTAAATTTTTAAACCTTATTGATTAATCGAATTCTATATTTCTTTATCGTACAAGTGAAGGTACCCTAATTTTAAACGTATATTTTACGACTATCGATTTCAATTTATAAGTTACGTGTATACTTTTAGACGCTGTCAAGTCTTTAGGCGGGGAGGTATTTTGAAATACCTTTATTAACCCTCAGACTTGACCACAATTACTTTACATATCAGTCCATGTGGTCACAATTCATATTCGCTACTAATTGCGTTAATCTAAATTACTTCACGTATCAGAGATATTCGTACCTTACATACGCCTCTTATTCCAGTCTATCTCTTTACGTATATCACATATAACAACTATGTCATTACTCATTCCGTGAGTACAATCATTTGCTCCTTTAATTTCAATCGCTGCACCCCTTTTATTACTTGTCAAAGTTTACCGTATACTTTCCAGGGGTAAAACAACACTATCTTAGAATAGAACTCTGAACATCATAATTTGCAGCCGACCAATTGAGATTTATTCTCAATATTACTTCAATTTATTCATAGTCCATTGAATAAAATTGCCTAACTTATACTTCTTCCCATGTTTTCAACTTATAATTTCTTCATAATTATTCCGTTAGTTAACCCTCCTTCATTGGGGTACTAACTATCGGCATTGTGCCCATAGGTGTAGGCATTCACTTCTTTCACTAACTTATATACAAATGAAGGCGGTATGACTAAATACGTGGCACAGGATTAATTAAATTAATTACTTCACTATTCTTAACTAGTGTGGTATCTTTCACCACATCATATGCAACATCAGTAATATCCTGGTCCAAGGCATAAACTCGCCCTCGTCCAACAACCTATTTTCCTTTTCTCTTCGGCTGTGGCCTCCCTTTTCGGTGCAGAGATATCAACAGGGTTTTCTCTATCTCTTTACCTTTCTGTGGGGCAATCTCACCCAATTCTGAGCAATCATTAATTAAGTCGTCTGTCTTACCACACTTAACGCCTATTTTCATCAATAATATGTAGGTGTAGGTCCTACTTCCGTGGTATTTACCACACATCCTACACAGCTTACTCTGCTTACATTGCTACACTGCTTCGTAGCAGGTCGGGGTTCTCCAATCACAATATCCCTCATAAGTGTTAAATTGGATACATTGGGGCCTTACCAATAATCTTACCCCGTGACTCATCAGCTCTAATGTCTTACCAACCGGTCTCTTTCCCGCTCTGACATTTTTGTCATTCTCTATTTTCTTCTGTCTCTATTTCGGTCCTTACTACATTTTCCAATCTCAAAGACGTGCAACACATGATCTTCTTCATGCAACTGTAATCTACGCACTGCCTCGACATAGGTAATGAACCAATCGGACTCTAATCGACAATTTGAGCATTCCATGAACTCTTAGGCTTTTCGACTCTCACTGCCCATAGTGTCAGGTTCACACCTGCCCAGAGATATAAATTGAGTTTCATACTCATTAATCAACTTAAGAAATTTTAATTGTAATTTCCCTTAAGTAGAGTCCAAAATATTCTGTCACCGGAATACATCCAGAAATATTTCTCATGTCGACTTTGGACGTCTAACTATTCAGATGGATCGAGCGAACTTCCACCAATGCTCCGCCTCGACTCCAACATAAACATATTTAAAAGTCACCTTCTCAATCGACATACATCGAAAGAATCAATACAACTTCGCTATCTCATATACCCAGTCCTCAACAAGTATTGGTTTCTTTACTTCGCTATATACCGGAGGGGTGTGAAAATCTCTATAGTCTGAGGTACCTGTTTAGGCTTTACTATGCCTATCCTCAACTACCTGCATAGACTGAGTAAACAACTCCAAAAATATTTTCTATACTTCACTCCATCCTCTCGGAGCGTGTCTCAATACTGTTTGGTCTCTTTATAGGACCCTGTGGAGTATGCTTATCATTAACCTCCACTTCACTCTCATCTTGAGTCTCATGGGATGACTCATTCGACGCTCAGGCCGATCTCTACGATCTCGAGCACGTGTACTCGCCCCTCTACCATAGCGACTATCAGTTATAAAAACTAGATTCTTGCATTCGAAACTAAATTCTTAGCTGCAGTACCACCTTGATATACACAATTGTATCTAAACAATGCACAGTACATGGGGATGTAAATTTACTTAACCACTAACACCTACTCATATTAGCCCAACTCAGCTCTGATACCATCTTTTCTGTCATGACCCAAATTACCTAAAAATCAGAGTAAATTTTTCGCTTTTTAATTTTCTTACCTGTCGTGAACAGTTTCACCACTAAACAGTTGGGCTATGATTCGGTGTTAGTCACCTCCACCTATTTACCATTCCATTTTCATATTTCATTTACATATCAATTTATTTTAAATAAATACATCCCCAATATTACATCCATGTACAGTATTGTGCCTCTATATGTTCAGATACAAAAATTATACAAATGTGTATACCTGGTCTTGATAAGAAGCAGCGGATATGACTACTGTCGTTCTCTTCTACTGAATATACCCTGTGGGTGGAAAATGAAAGGGTGAGCATAAACAGCTCAGTAAGGCAATAATGTAAGCAGGTAGATAACTATACTATCTACGTGCTGATAATATCATGATATAAAATCGTTTACATTTGGAGCATGAGGTATGACTAAAACGATGCCACATGTATGTATATATCATATAAGATAAATCATGAAATCGACATATAAAACAAACATGGAAAAATCATCATGCATGTCATCTCATGCTCGTCACATTTAAAACTTATTTGTGTTCATCATAAACTCATCACGTGAAAAACTTATTTGTTATATCACAAAACTTATCACTTTAAAACTCATTTGTTTTATCATAAAACAACCACATCAAGGCTAAACTCATCTCTCGGGAATACCTTGATTCATTAAATCACATCTCTTTTAAAAACATAAATCGGGACATTACCCCTCCCTCGGGTTCGTCCTGGTCTATTCAGACCGTATGATATCATGTGAGGCATGTAGGTTACTATATGAAAATCGAGGACTATGGCCATACTTTGTCCCTGTGATCCCAGGCTACACGGATCCCGGTGTGCGGGGCATCACAACTGCAACGGGAGGTGGGATCAAGTCCTACCCACCAGAATATCAAGTAACATCATCGAGTCATCATGACTGTACGGTACAGCGTACTCCGTGTGACATACACGGTACATCGTACTCCGTGGACCCATATCATAGTCTGGGGGTACCTGCCGTAGGTCTTATCCACCCCAATACTATGTCGATAACCAACTCAAGTCTCAAAGTATACGTGCGAGCATCTCAACTCTCTGTGACACACAGTCTACAGGAGGCTTCCGCACGACTATATGCATGTCAACTCACGTCTAGTGCGAGCGAAGCTCCAGCACCACGCTATGCATATCATGATATCTAAAATCTCGTGCGAGCGAAGCTCCAGCACGGTTTTGTGCACACACAAATTTATCGTACGAGCAATGCTCCAGTACGGCTTTTCATGAGTAATAAATCAAGAAATATTCAGTGCGAGTATGACTCTAGCACTCTTTTTACTCGTGTAAATATGATAGGTGGCTCAATCTTTATAAAACATCTTTAAAATCGTAACCGGTACAAACCGATACCCTTTCGTATAATTGACGAAATCAACAGCCAACCTATGTGTATATTTGCTTAAATCAAACCAATACATTCATATAAAACATTAAAAATATGAAATCATGCAATTTATTTGCCTTACTACCCCTTTTGTAAATTTTACTCTCAGGGGCAAAATCGTCTTTTTCTTTATTCACCTAAGCCCCGGTTTTCGTAAAAATTATAATTTCGTTTTCTAGATACTTAAAAAAATTCTAGGCCCTTTAAATCCCCTCAAAGATACGTATAGAAATCTCTATGCACCTACAAAATTCCCTTACATCGATTTACGCGTAAACTTAGCTCGTCTCGATAATATCCGATCTCTCAGTCCAACTGCGCGTCAATCAAGTCTATGAAACTGCATATAACCACATAACTGGGGTCAATTCAATTATCTTTATCAGTATATCACCTTTACTGATCAAATCTAACGTACTGGGCCCGTTTTACTTTATTTGGCCCAATTGTACCTTAATGGGCCTCGACCCTTTTCAGCCCGTTTATACTTATTAAATCTCTTCTTTGGGTTTGCTGGGCTCATTCAGCTTACCAATAATCATCGGGCTTCATTCCACACTTATTGGATAGTCCGTATACTATTTACGATAATTACTGTAAAATTCCAAATAATATTCCTTTTTATACAGAATTAATCCATAAATTTCGTAAAATAATCGAAACTCTGTATTAAAGGACTTATATTATCGTAATTAAAATATACTTACCCAATATGATGCGGGGTACAAAAATCGGAGCTCAATCGGCTCTCGCTCGGGTTCTGTCGTAAAACTACACAATTATATATTTAATCCCGGGTTACTTTTCGATTAAATATAATTTAAATAAATTTCTCGAAAGTCAAATCGGTCACTTTTGACCTCTTACCGACTTATCCGAAGTCCGGTGTATCCTCGAAAATTCTTTCCCTTTTTCCTTTTTCTCTTTATTTTTCCCTTTTTCCCTTCTTTCTTGGCTGAACCGATTCAGTTCGGTTCAACCCGATTCAAACCGGTCCGGTTCAGCCCGGTTCACTCCGATTCAATCGGTTCAGGGCCTTGTCGGCCGATTTTTCGTCGGCTTCCACCGCCAGCAGCTCCGCAAGGTCGTTTGATTCTCAAATCTGGCATCGGTTTCGTCCAAGGCCGCCGAAAAGTGACCGGTCCGGCTTTTCTCCCTCGGCCGTCGGTACCCATTCCTCTTTTTCGCCGTTTTCGACGCCGTCCGCCGGTTTCGACAGCCGTGACCACCACCGATCGCGTCGTCTGGGCCTGGGGAAGCCTCGGCTGGGGTCGGTTGGGGCTAGATCGACGCCGGTTGCCACCGATCTCCTCTTATCTCTCGGGTTCTCTCTCCTTCGATTTCGCCGAATTTCGGCGTCGGTGGGCTGCACCGTCGGTACCAGGGAGGTCACCGGCCTCTCCTCTTCCTTTTTCGACCCTCACTTGGCCGATTGGTCGCCGGACGATCGACGGTGGTCCGAGTCTTCCTCGGTTCCGTTTTTTCGTTCTCTCTTCTTTCTCTCTCCCCGATAACATTTTCTGATTCTTCTCTTCTTCTTTTTTTTACAATTAATTTAATTTTATTATTATTTAATTTTATTATTATTTTATTCAATATTTTAATATTATTTTGCCAAAATATCTAAGATAAATTATTATTTAATTTATTTAATGAATAAATAATTTTCTCGGTATTATTTCGACTTTTCGGTATATTTTTCGATTATTTTCGGGTTTATTTTTCGAAGTGAAAATCTCGATTAATTTCGATTAATTCTCAAAAATTCATATCTTGATCAATTTAACCCGAAATTTAATTATTTCTTCGTTATTGATCAAGATTTCTCAATCCCATATTTTTAATTAAATTTTCTTATCGAATTTATACCGAGTTTCAATTTTTTGACTGTTTTGCCCTTACACGTGTTCGAGATTAATTTAACCCGACTTTCCTTCGCAAATACTCATTTCGTGTTTTTAACTAAAATCGGGTCTTACACTAGCATACCCAAATATATATATATATATATATATATATATATATTTTCACATGAATACATATATATATCATTACTTATCTCCATTATCCATCATCACATAAATATATATGCATATACATTTTTTTTGTCTATTATTCATCTCTCCCATTTTTATTTTTATTTCACATTTAATTTAATTTACCTTATCATACTTATACACCATCACATATATATACATGTAAAATTAAATATACATATATACATATAGATTTTCACCTCTTTTCCCTTCATTTTCATTTCACCCACCTTAATACACACCAAGCCTATATCTCAAGCATGTATACGTATATATTCATATATGTATATATGTACATTAAATTTACCTTTTCTCCCTTTTTTTTTCTCTTCCAATCTACACTAACATGCTTATGTATACTACCACATTTATATATTTGTCTATAAAAAATTACATAAATATCTTACCCCTTTTTTTTCTTTTTCCTTTTCTTCTTTTCTTTTCCTTTTTTTTTTCTTTTCTCCTCTTCCCTCTCGGTTCCAGCTGCCCTTCTTTCCCTTTTTCTTTCTTCCTTTCCTCCTCTCCCGATCAGCTCACCTATTCCAGGTTTGCTTTCCTGGTTCTGCTTCACTCTTCGGTCTTGCTTCAGCTTGCCTCACTCTCCCCTGCCTCTCGGTTTTTCATCTCCAATTTGCAGTCTTCTTCTCCCTCGGTTCCAGCTTCATTCTTCCCCTGTTATCATCTACTTCCTGGCTGCTCCTGCTTTAACCCACTCTGTTCTGCTTCTACCCTTATTCCCAGCAGCTCCCTCACCCAAGGGTGAGCACACAGCCAGCATCAAACAGCCCCTGAACCTCTCTCGGTTTTAGCTCTCCCGATCAGTCCTCAAGCATCGGTCTGCTCCAGTTTTTTTTCCAACTGCTCCTATTTTCTTCTAGCCCCTCGGTTCATGCTTCCTCTTTCCAGCTTCATTTTCTACTTCAGTCTCTTTCTTCCTCGTTTTCTTCTTCTCTCCCTCTTCTCTCTCAGCCGATCAGCCCACTCTCCCCCTTTTTCCTTCTTCTTCCTCTTCTTTCCTGGTTTTCTTCCTTTCTTCCTCGGCCAGAACCAGCTTCCTCTCCTTTCCTGGTTTCCTTTCTCTCCCGGCCAGACCTCTCTTTCTTTCCTCCCTCTTTTCTTCTCCTTCCTCTTCTCCCCTTTTCTTCTTCTTTCGGTTCCCGCCTAGCTCCTCTGTTTTGATTTCCATTTCCAATTCAAAATAGTGGCAGACAGAATTAGCTTTTCTAAGCCAATTTCGTACATGCCATAATATATATATATATATATATATATTATTTTAATATAGATATATACTATATTAGTATATAGGTATTATTTGTTTATATATTTTGTATTGTTATTATTTTTTTGTATGGCTCCCATTTCATTCATTTTTTTTGTCTTATGCTTTATTTGTTTATTTGTTTAATACTATATATTAAATTCTACACACTAAAAAAAATATATATGCCATATATATTATTATTCTTTTATTTAAATGTCTAGTATTGTAAGACCCACTTTGTATGTATTTGTTGCTATATTCCTTATTATTCATGTGATGTACACTTCCATATATTCATTGAATCATAAGAAGAGCATTGACTGAATTAAATTTGTAAAGAAGAATAAAATGGAATATCGATGAACGCCGGAAGTAATTAAATACGAGCCGAAATTGGCCACAGGTCAAATGAAAATGACCAAAATGAAGTTTATCGAAAATACAAAATTAAAATAAGAAAAGATGATGGATGTATGAAGGAAAGTCAGGTTAAATTGGTTCCGAAACAAGAGCAGGGGTAAAATGGTCAAAAATACCAAATTCAATATTAATACGATAAGAAAATTTTAATTAAAAATAAGGATGTAAGATATCTTGATCGATAATGAGGAAATTATACAATTTTGAGTTCAATTGATCAAGATTCGAAATTTTTAAAAATACCGAAAAGTTATCCGGAACAATATCTCGAAAATACGAAAGAATAATATCAAAAAATGGAGAAAATGAATTTAATAAATTAAATTAAATTAAATTAATTAAATTAGAATAAAATAATATAAGTTGTAGATATTTTGGAATATTGTAGAGTATTTTAATGAATAGTATAATAATAAAATAAATTATAAATAATAATAATAATAATAATAATAAAAACAAAACAAAAAAAAGGAGAACTCCGAAAAAAAAATATCGCGATAAACCCAAAACAGAAAAAAAAACCGAAGGAATCGTGAGAACCCGAGACCACCGAGGGAGCACCGGCGATCCTTGACCGCCGACGAGCAGCCGAGGAGGAAGAGGAGAGGTCGGCGATCACGTGGACACCGAAAACGCACCGTCAGGTGACCGGAGGACGCCGATCAGAGCGAAGGAAGACTGAGGGAGAAACGGGCCGATTACCGACGAACCACCGTCACTGGGCTTGAACGAAAGCCACCGACGCCTTCAGGGGGAGGAGCCGGTTCTTTTGAGACCGGTATTGGCCGGCAAGACCGTCGGAAACACTCGCGACGGCAAAGTGGCAGAAACGGCACCGTTTGGCCGGAAGGAAAGGGAAGGAAAAGGAGGGAAAAGGAAGGAAAGAGGAAAGGAAAAGAAAGGAAAAGAAAAGAAAAGAAAAGAAAAGAAAGGAAAAGAAAGGAAAAAAAGGAAAAGAAAAGAAAAGAAAGGAAAAAAAAAGGAAAAGGAAAGAAAATTTACCGGGGACGACTCGAGATTCGGGTAAGTTGACCGAGGGTCGAAATTGACCCACGGGTAAATTCTGAAAATTTATTTAATATTATTTTAATGGAAAGTAACCCGGATTTACCTAACTGTGCAGCTTTACGGCAGAGACCGAACGAGAGCCGATTGAGCTCTGACTCTCGTACCCCGCATCGTATCGGGTAAGTACATTTTAATTTCGGCAATATGAGTTCTTTAATATAGAGCTTTGATTATTTTACGGAATTATGGATTAATTTCGTATAGAAAGGAATATTTTTCAGAATTGTAATGTAATTGTCATAAATGGTATACGGGCTATCCAATGAGTTTGGAATGAAGCCCGATAATTATTAGTAAGCTGCATAAGCCCGGTATACCCGAAGAAGGGAATTAATAATTATAAAAAGGCTGAAAATGGGCCGAGACCCAATAAGGTAGATAGGGCCCAATACCTTAAAGTTGGTCAGTAAATGCAATATACTGATCAAGATAATTGAATTAACCTCAACTGTGTGGTTATATGCAGTTACGTACATTTGGTTGGCGCGCATTTGGGCTGAGAGATTCAGTATCATCGAGACAGGTTAAGTCTGCGCGCGATTCCAGGTAAGGAAATTTTACGAACTGCTAGAGATAGCTTTACGAATTTTCGACGCCATTTACAGTCTTTTAAATTGTCCGAAGGGTCTAGATTTGAGATAAAAATTTTAGGGCCCCGGATGGGCAAATTACCAAAATACCCTCATCAAGGGTAAAATTTCAAATTTTAGGAAAAAGTGTAAGGAGCAAGAACAAAGGGTTCCTGCTCGTTTTTGAAGTATTTTGGTACATGCATAAGTAGGTCGGCTAACTTTTAAATGATATTGCACAACATTTCATATCTTCAACAAGTGTTGATTTTCGTTGAAATCGATTTGAGAAATGTAGCTGCCTACGTGACTTTTCAGAAATGTGACGTGCTAGAGCTCAGCTCGCACGAGTTTTGATTTGTGCAATGCTTTCATTAGTGCTGGAGTGAGAGCTCGCACTAGAGTTTTACATGATTTTCACGACAAGGTGTTGAAGTCTAACTCGCACCATATTTTTATATATGATTTTCATGACAGAGTGCTAGAGCTTAGCTAGCACTGGTTTTACTTGATTTTATGAGAGTGTTGGAGCACCGCTCGCACTATCTTTTCTGAGATCATACGATAAGCCGTGCTTGGAGCAGCGGGTGACTGTGTGGCACACCGATTAAATAGGCTCGCACGTGCGTTTGGAGACATGGCATGAGTATGCAGATATGATATGGGTCCACGGAGTACGTTGTACCGTGCAAGTAGAGTGGAGTGCGTTGTACCGTGTAGCATCTTCGGATGCGTGGTATCTTCGGATACGTGTGGCATCTACGGATGCGTGGGGTCGGATAAGACCGACGGGATGGAGTGACCCACCTCCCGGGCGGTTCTCGATCATGGTGAGACCCCGCACACTAGGATCCGTGTGGTAGAAGGACTCCCGAGGACACATGGCCATAGTCCTGATTATTATCGATATATAAATATTGCCTAGTCTCGTGTTCCGTATATTTATGTTTTCTGACATTGATGTTTTCGAGAAACATAATTTTATAGATTTTGTGTGAGTCAGGGCTACCCGAGGGAAGGGTTAAGTCCTGATTCTTATTATGAAATTTTAACGAAAAATAAATGATTTAAAAGATATGCATGTTAAGTTTTCATGCTCTTTGAGATTTCATGCGAGTTATTTTACATGACATCATAACATAGCATCCGTTTTGGAAATGTGTGGAGAAGGGGTGGTTTATGCATGGCACTACGTTCATGTAGGTTGTATTGTTATCTACTTGTTCGTAGGATTGCCTTACTGAGCTTGATGTGCTCACCCCTTTCATTTTCTCACACAGATTTCTTCCAGTAGATTGGGAGGCGACTGGGTACGGCATTCTAGTTGTCCGCTACTGCCTATCTTTTTGAGGTATATACACGTTATATATGTTTCTTGTATCTGAATAACATGAGCACAGTACTATATTTTGTATGACACTGGGATGTATAGAGTGGGCGTAAATATGTAATGAAATGGAAGAAGTTTAATGCAGAATATATGAACTTATATTTAAATTAAATTGTGCACTAATTGTAAATGTATGGAGAGGATATGGGCACTGACATACAGCCCAATTATTGGTTATGGTTGGTCACGATCAGAGGTAAGTATGAAATAATAAAACGCGAAAAATTTACTCTGATTTTCGGGTAGTTTTGGGTCGTGACAATAAAGGTGGTATCAGAGCGGAATTGGTCTGATGTATGTCAATGTCAATAACTAGGAATTACATCCCTGTGTTACTGTGCTTGGTTAGATACAATCGTGTATATTGAGATGAGTTTTAATTAAGAAATTGTTGTGAATGCAGGACTATAGGCAAGATGCCTGTTACTCGTCGCGGTAGAAGAGGTCGGGCACGAGGCAGAGGCTGTAGAGGTAGGCCTGTGACTAATAGAATTGTCGAGTTACCTCATGAGACTCAGGAGGAGGCTAAGGTAGAGACCGCGGTGGAGCATGCCCCACAGGGTCCTATAGAGAGAGATACTACAGAGCAGGGTACTGCAGAGAGGGATACTGCAGAGAGATCTGCTGAGGCGATTGAGGCGCATTTCGCTAGGATAGAGCGGAGCCTCGAGATGCTTATGGAGTTGGTTTCGCAGTCAGTACAAGGAGTTAGAGGTGGACAGGGTGATGCTGGACAGGCAGCTACTCCTTATACGCCTGCTCAGCCAATTCAGGATACAGAGACTCCTACACCCCCACCGGTCCAGGACATGGATTCTCCTATCGCCCCACACCAGAGTATTAGAGATTGGGGTTACAGTTGTGATATGGACAGATTGCTGCAGTTTCAAAAGTTTAGACAGCCGACATTTAACGGGGCAAAGGACCCAGTGGTAGCTGAGGATTGGTTGAGCGAGATGGAGAAGCTATACGGGTTCTTCGAGCGTACCCCTACGGAGATGGTGGCATTCGCGGTTTTTATGTTTAGGGGATTGGCGGAGCATTGGTGGAAGTCCACCAGACAGATTCTCAGAGCTAGACATACCGTGATTAGCTGTGAGATCTTTTTGGAGGCCTTTCGGAGGTAGTACGTCCCAGATACAGCGCAGCGGAAGCTGCAGTCTGAGTTTTTGAACCTGACCCAGCGGAGTCGATCAGTAGATGAGTATGAGACGAGGTTCATCTCTCTGGGCAGATATGATCCGGACACCATGAGTAGTGAGACTAAGAAGGTCCAGAGATTTATTGATGGATTGAGGCCAGCGATCAGATCTAGATTGGTCCCTTTGGCTATTCCGACTTACGATGAGGCAGTGAGTAGGGCGCAGCTGATTGAGCAGGATTTTGAGAGGACTGCCTCAGAGTTCGGGAAGGCTGGCAGCAGACATAGAGAGAGGAAGAGACCAGTGGGAGATAGAGGGTCTAGTTATAGAGGGGGCAGACAGTTGATTGGGAAGAGGCCGAGGATAGAGGAGATTCAAGAGAGGCCAGCTAGACCTCCAGTTTATCCGGCCATTTCTTCTGCTCCACAGAAGGGTATTGTGATAGGTGGGCCACGACCTACGGCTGAGAGATGCGATAGGTGTGGTAGATATCATGGTGATAGACCCTGCTTTAGTCCTACAGTGGTATGCTATAGATGCGGGAAGCCCGGGCATGTGAGCAGAGATTGTCCCAAGATAGTTGAGAGTGCCCCTCAGAAGGGCAAGGGTTCAGAGAGGGCTTCTGGTGATACATCTGCACCGCGTAGGAAAGCGACAGCGGCAGAGAAGGGGAAGCAAGCGGTTGGTACAGGGCGAGTGCATACTCTTAACCAGGATACAGCGGATCGGTCATCAGATGTGGTGAAAGGTACTATTATGATCCATGATTTAGAAGCATATGTGTTAATAGATCCTGGTTCTACGCATTCATTTGTATCACCGTTGTTTGCATTTAAATTGTGTAATTATGTGAAACCTACCCCTCTGAGTAGAAAGCTATCTATAATAACACCCATGAACACTAGCCAATTAGTGGAGTATGTATTGAGCGATTGTGAGTTGAAATTACGTGGTAGAGTGATGACAGCCAATCTAATCTTGATGCACATGAGAGATTTTAATGTAATCCTAGGAATGGATTGGTTGGCTGCTCATCGAGTTGTTTCGCCAAAACAGTCACGTTTCATACTCCAAAAAAATGTATTGTGCAATTTCCTTGAAGTAAATGAGAATGAGAATTTTATAAGAGTATGAATGAATGACGTACTAATTTGGTGGATAATGTTGTGAAGGTTATATTGCGTACGTGGTAGATACGGCTGTGGCACGTCCGGAATTGACAGACATTCCAGTAGTCAGAGAATTTCCAGATGTCTTTTCGGATGAGTTACCAGGGTTACCGCCAGTGAGGGAGACAGAGTTCAGTATTGATATGACACCCGGTACAGAGCCGATATCTAGACTGCCGTACAGGATGGCTCCGGTTGAGTTAGAGGAGCTGAGGAAACAGTTACAGGAACTGTTAGAGAAGGGGTTCATCAGACCGAGTGTGTCACCATGGGGAGCACCGGTTCTATTTGTTAGGAAGAAGGATGGGAGCCTTCAGTTGTGTATCGACTATCGATTGAACAAGGCTACCATCAAGAATAAGTACCCCCTTCCGAGGATTGATGATTTACTGGATCAGCTACGGGGAGCACAGGTCTTTTCCAAGATTGATCTGAGATCTGGGTACCATCAGTTGAGAGTTCGGGATGGAGACGTACCAAAGACAGCTTTTCGCACCCGTTATGGTCATTTCGAGTTTATGGTTATGCCATTCGGGTTGACGAACGCTCCCGCAACCTTTATGACATTAATGAATGAGGTGTTTTGGCCTTATTTGAATCAATTTTTGATTATCTTCATCGATGACATGCTGGTTTATTCGAGGTCCAGAAAGGAGCATGAGCAGCACCTGAGGATTGTATTGTAGACCCTTCGTGAGAAGCGATTATATGCTAAACTCAGTAAGTGTGACTTTTGGCTTGAGCAGATCTCCTTTTTGGGACATATTGTGTCGAGGGATGGTGTGTCAGTAGACCCATCCAAGATTGAGGCAGTAGTACAGTGGCAAAGGCCTTAGACAGTTACGGAGATCAGGAGTTTTCTGGGTTTAGCTGGATATTATAGACGGTTTGTGGAGGGATTTTCGAGATTGGCTGCTCCGTTGACACGTCTCACTCGGAAGAGTGTTGCATTTGAGTGGGACGACAGATGCGAGGAAAGTTTTCAGGAGCTGAAGCGTCGATTGACCTCTGCTCCGATTCTCACCATTCCTACCAGCTCAAGAGGTTTTTCTGTTTACACAGATGCTTCTTACCAAGGACTGGGCTGTGTATTGATGCAGGACGGAAAGGTAGTCGCTTATGGATCCAAACAGCTGAAGGATCATGAGAGGAACTACTCGACCCACGACTTAGAGTTGGCGGCAGTAGTGTTTCATTGAAGATATGGCGCCATTATCTGTATGGTGAGAAATTTCAGGTATTTACCGATCACAAAAGCCTCAAATATCTGTTCTCGCAAAAGGAATTGAACATGAGACAGAGAAGGTGGCTTGAGCTTCTGAAGGATTACGACTGTGAGATCTTATACCACCCGGGTAAGGCGAATGTAGTGGCTGACGCGTTGAGTAGGAAGCATCTCGGGTTGGTTGCTTATATGATGGTACGGGAGCACGAGTTATTAGAGCAGTTTGCGAGCCTCAGTTTGGATGTGACCCCGCCTGATGCTGATGATAGTTATATGATTGCTAGCCTGCGATTGGAGTCGGATTTGATGGATCGGATTCGACAGGTTCAGCGTGATGATCAGCAGTGTTTTGAGATAGTCAGGCAGATGCAGAGGGGTATTGAGATTGAGTTTGAGTTGAGTTCAGATGGATTACTGAGGTTCCGAGATAGGATATGTGTTCCCGAGGATTCTGAGATCAGGAGGTTGATCTTGACAGAGCTTCATTCGTCGAGGTATACCTTGCATCCGGGTAGTACAAAGATGTATCAGAATCTCTGAAAAGTATACTGGTGGTCGGGGATGAAGAGAGACATAGCAGAGTTTGTTGTGAGATGTCTCGTCTGTCAGCAGGTGAAGGTAGAGCATCAGAAGCCTACAGGGTTATTACAGCCTCTACCTATACCGACTTGGAAATGGGAGCATGTCACCATGGACTTCGTGATGGGTTTACCGAGGACTCGTAGAGGGAATGATGCCATATGGGTGATAGTCGACAGATTGACGAAGTCGGCACATTTCCTAGCGATGAGAGTCACCGATACTCTAAGTAGATTGGCGGAGCTATATGTGCGCGAGATTGTGAGACTGCATGGTGTCCCAGTGAGTATTGTATCGGATAGGGATTCCCGCTTCACTTCCTGTTTCTGGGAACACTTTCAGGAAGCTATGGGGACCCAGTTAAGATTCAGTACAGCTTTCCATCCTCAGACAGATGGGCAGTCAAAGAGGACTATACAGACCCTCAAGGATATGTTGAGAGCTTGTGTACTTGATTTTAGAGGCTCTTGGGATAATCACCTACCACTCGCGGAGTTCGCCTACAATAATAGTTGTCATTCGAGAATTGGGATGGCACCATATGAGGCCTTGTATGGCCGTAGATGTCGATCTCCTGTAGGATGGGAGGAGGTTGGTGACAGGCAGATATTCGCTCCCGATTTGATACGTCAGGCCTCTGAGGATATCCAGTTGATTTGTGAGAGGTTGACGACAGCTCAGAGTCGACAGAAAAATTATGATGACAGGAGACGTAGACTGTTGGAGTTTACAGCAGGGGAGTCGGTATTTTTGAAAATTTCTCCTTTCAAGGGTATTACGAGATTCGGGAAGAGAGTGAAGCTGAGCCCTCGCTTCATAGGACCTTTTGAGATACTCGAGAGAGTGGGAGATCAAGCTTACAGGCTAGCGTTGCCACCAGAGCTAGCAAATGTCCATAATGTCTTCCACGTCTCCATGCTTCGGAACTATCAGCCGGATCCGTCGCATGTGATCAGATACGAGCCACTGGAGCTCAGTGAGAGTATGTCCTATGTTGAGAGACCGATTCAGATTGTGGATAGGAAGGAGAAGGTATTGAGATCGAAGATGATTCCTCTGGTGAAAGTACTGTGGCAGCATCACACTTCGGAGGAAGCGACTTGGGAGTTAGAGAGTCAGATGAAAGAGAATTACCCGGAGTTATTCAGAGACTGATTTGGTTCCAATTTGGAGGACCAAATTCTTTTAGTGGGGGAGATTATGTAAGACCCACTTTGTATGTATTTGTTGCTATATTCCTTATGATTCATGTGATGTACACTTCCATATATTCATTGAATCATAAGAAGAGCATTGACTGAATCAAATTTGTAAAGAAGAATAAAATGGAATATCGGTGAACGCCAGAAGTAATTAAATACGAGCCGAAATTGGCCACAGGTCAAACGAAAATGATCAAAATGAAGTTAATCGAAAATACGAAATTAAAATAAGAAAAGATGGTGGATGTATGAAGGAAAGTCAGGTTAAATTGGTTCCGAAACAAGAGCAGGGGTAAAATGGTCAAAAATACCAAAATTCGGTATTAATACGATAAGAAAATTTTAATTAAAAATAAGGATGTAAGATATCTTGATCGATAATGAGGAAATTATACAATTTTGAGTTCAATTGATCAAGATTTGAAATTTTTAAAAATACCGAAAAGTTACCTGGAACAATATTTCAAAAATAATATAAGTTGTAGATATTTTGAAATATTGTAGAGTATTCTAATGAATAGTATAATAATAAAATAAATTATAAATAATAATAATAATAATAACAAAACAAAAAAAAAGGAGAACTCTGAAAAAAAAATCGGGATAAACCCGAAACAGAAAAAAATCGAAGGAATCGTGAGAACCCGAGACCACCGAGGGAGCACCGACGATCCTTGACCGTCGACGAGCAGCCGAGGAGGAAGAGGAGAGGCCGGCGATCACGTGGACACTGAAAACGCGACGTCAGGTGACCGGAGGACGCCGATCGGAGCGAAGGAAGACCGAGGGAGAAACGGGCCGATTCCCGGTGAACCACCATGACTGGGCTTGAACGGAAGCCATCGACGCGTTCAGGGGGAGGAGCCGGTTCTTTTGAGATCGGTATTGGCCGGCAAGACCGTCGAAAACGCCGGCGAGGACAAAGTGGCAGAAAGGGCACCGTTTGGCTGGAAGGAAAGGGAAGGAAAAGGAGGGAAAAGGAGGGAAATAGGAAAGGAAAAGAAAGGAAAAGAAAAGAAAAGAAAAGAAAAAAGGAAAAGGAAAGAAAATTTATCGGGGACGACTCGAGATTCGGGTAAGTTGACCGAGGGTCGAAATTGACCCACGGGTAAATTCTGAAAATTTATTTAATATTATTTTAATGGAAAGTAACCCGGATTTACCTAACTGTGCAGCTTTACGGCAGAGACCGAACGAGAGCCGATTGAGCTCTGACTCTCGTACCCCGCATCGTATCGGGTAAGTACATTTTAATTTCGGCAATATGAGTTCTTTAATATAGAGCTTTGATTATTTTACGGAATTATGGATTAATTTCATATAGAAAGGAATATTTTTCAGAATTGTAATGTAATTGTCATAAATGGTATACGGGCTATCCAATGAGTTTGAAACGAAGCTCGATAATTATTAGTAAGCTGCATAAGCCCGGTATACCCGAAGAAGGGAATTAATAAATATAAAAGGGCTGAAAATGGGTCGAGACCCAATAAGGTAGATAGGGCCTAATACCTTAAAGTTGGTCAGTAAATGCAATATACTGATCAAGATAATTGAATTAACCTCAACTGTGTGGTTATATGCAGTTACGTACATTTGGTTGGCGCGCATTTGGGCTGAGAGATTCAGTATCATCGAGACAGGTTAAGTCTGCCCGCGATTCCAGGTAAGGAAATTTTACGAACTGCTAGAGATAGCTTTACGAATTTTCGACGCCATTTAAAATCTTTTAAATTGTCCGAAGGGTCTAGATTTGAGATAAAAATTTTAGGGCCCCGAATGGGCAAATTACCAAAATACCCTCATCAAGGGTAAAATTTCAAATTTTAGGAAAAAGTGTAAGGAGCAAGAACAAAGGGTTCCTGCTCGTTTTTGAAGTATTTTGGTACATGCATGAGTAGGTCGGCTAACTTTTATATGAAATTGCACAACATTTCATATCTTCAACAAGTGTTGATTTTCGTTGAAATCGATTTGAGAAATGTAGTCGCCTACGTGACTTTTCAGAAATGTGACGTGCTAGAGCTCAGCTCGCACGAGTTTTGATTTGTGCAATGCTTTCATTAGTGCTGGAGCGAGAGCTCACACTAGAGTTTTACATGATTTTCATGACAAGGTACTGGAGTCTAACTCGCACCATATTTTTATATATGATTTTCATGACAGAGTGATAGAGCTTAGCTCGCACTAGTTTTACTTGATTTTATGAGAGTGCTGGAGCACCACTCGCACTATCTTTTCTGAGATCATACGATAAGCCGTGCTTGGAGCAGCGGGTGACTGTGTGACACACCGATTAAATAGGCTCGCACGTGCGTTTGGAGACATGGCATGAGTATGCAGATATGATATGGGTCCACGGAGTACGTTGTACCGTGAAAGTAGCATGGAGTACGTTGTACCGTGTAGCATCTTCGGATGCGTGGTATCTTCGGATACGTGTGGCATCTACGGATGCGTGGGGTCGGATAAGACCGACGGGATGGAGTGACCCACCTCCCGGGCGGTTCCCGATCATGGTGAGACCCCGCACACTAGGATCCGTGTGGTAGAGGGACTCCCGAGGACACATGGCCATAGTCCTGGTTATTACCGATATACAGATATTGCCTAGTCTCGTGTTCTGTATATTTATGTTTTCTGACATTGATGTTTTCGAGAAACATAATTTTATGGATTTTGTGTGAGTCAGGGCTACCCGAGGGAAGGGTTAAGTCCTGATTCTTATTATGAAATTTTAACGAGAAATAAATGATTTAAAAGATATGCATGTTAAGTTTTCATGCTCTTTGAGATTTCATGCGAGTTATTTTACATGACATCATAACATAACATCCGTTTTGGAAATGTGTGGAGAAGGGGTGGTTTATGCATGGCACTACGTTCATGTAGGTTGTGTTGTTATCTACTTGTTCGTAGGATTGCCTTACTGAGCTTGATGTGCTCACCCCTTTCATTTTCTCACACAGATTTCTTCCAGTAGATTGGGAGGCGACTGGGTACGACATTCTAGTTGTCCGCTGCTGCCTATCTTTTTGAGGTATATACACGTTATATATGTTTCTTGTATCTGAATAACATGAGCACAGTACTATATTTTGTATGACACTGGGATGTATAGAGTGGGCGTAAATATGTAATGAAATGGAAGAAGTTTAGTGCAGAATATATGAACTTATATTTAAATTAAATTGTGCACTAATTGTAAATGTATGGAGAGGATATGGGCACTGACATACAGCCCAATTATTGGTTATGGTTGGTCACGATCAGAGGTAAGTATGAAATAATAAAACGCAAAAAATTTACTCTGATTTTCAGGTAGTTTTGGGTCGTGACAAGTATATATATATATATATATATATATATATATATATATATATATATATATATATATATATATATATACATATTCACCTATGTGTATATCTACATATATATACATTTTCTTGTATAATTTATCCAAAGACATAATATCATGCCTTCCATGAAATTTTCCTTATTCCGAAAATGAAATAGTATCGGGATTCCATCATTCTTCATAAATTCTCGATACAAGTGTTTACATCAACAATTTTTCATTTAACAAATTAAAATTTTCTAATCCCTCCATGCTTGCATTCGCCTTATCGCTTTTTGTATCTTCGGATTCCCGGTCATTCACGGGCTTCTCGGTTCCTATATTCCTCGAGTCCTACAATGAATATTCACACTTCCATTAATATATATTATTTTCATTTTTTTATATAAATAAATTAACGTAGGAAATTTGTGGGGTTTACACTACTATAATGCCCGTTAGCTACGGCTATAAACATAATGGTCATAGCCAATTATTATCGCTTGTTAGCTAAGGTAAAACAATAAAGCTGTAAAAGTTACCCGAAGGCATGTTTGAAATCAGTTCAAATCAAAACATGGATAAAAGCAGAGTTAACTTAAATCCAAAATATAGAGATGTATGCCTCATATATTTTCAAAACATGACATAAGTGAGATTTAAAGCTTTTTTAATGCAAGTATAAACCAATGCAAGCTTTCAAAATCTCACAAAACTCATCTTGTGCATAAAATACAAGTGTAATACAAAATATGGTTCACATGAACGCATATCCCTATCACCTTAGTCATCTCAAAATTAATCATATTGGTTGTGTCACGACCCGAAACTGCAAGTTTTCAGTAATTTCTAGCAAAAGTATAAAATTTTAGGCTAAATTCTTTTTTTCATTTTTCTTTCCATACTTGTTTGTCATGTGAGTATAGACTTAAAATATTTGTAGGTCTCAAACTACCCAGCTTGGTTTAAGGTTATGAACTTGAGGTCCCAGTCTAACTTCTTATTAACTTATTGTAATCATTTCTTAATTTAATACACATCCCGACACATATATTGAAAGGTAACTGTCTGAAAAAGTACAATTAAATAGTGAGAATACTATACCGATATGAGCTACGAGATCTCGAAGCGTTTACTTCGAAGCCAATATTAATATCAATGTTAACGCATCTCTACTTTGAACCTGTGATGGAAAGTAGATGAGGGTGAGCATTGGGAAAAACTCAGTAAGTAAACTACACAAACTTAGAGGTAATAACTTACACGATACTGAATTTCTAATACATGTATAACATATTTCCATTCGATCATTCTTTCTTATCATTTATCAGAAACTTGTCACATTCCAAAACATATCTTGTTCCAAAACATTCTTTACAATCGAAACTTATCGAAGGTCACACTTCTCTTGGTTTATGGACTAGGATATGTTCTAGACACTGTCAAGTTTTAAAGGCAAAGAGGTATTTTGAAATATTTTAATTAGCCATAAAATCTGACCACCCGAACTAATTATAGCCATAAGGGTTCAAAATTCGAAACATAGTCGAACGCAGAAAACTAAAGTTTATTACAATCCTTATTCATCCTTCGGACACAACCATTTTCGAAATTATATCACTTAACCCGAATCATATAACATATTGGAAATATTCATATATCGAAAACATTTCTTATTTAAAATATAACCTGTATTCGAAACTTATAACACTTCAAAACTTGTCTTATTCCGAACATCATTTATATCTAACATATTTTTCCTTATTTGGAATAGGTTTCACATCCGAAACATATTCACATTATAAATATAATCCTTATATTCGAAACATATTTCATATTTTAAACTCTCTTCGCATTTCGAAATGTAATCTTTATTCTAAAACATATTTCACACTATCTTTTGCTAACTACTCCAACCCGTTAGCAGAGACACTACTGACTATTACTATCTCTCTGTTAGTATAGGAAACAACATATTAATTTCATATTATTAGGATATGTTCTATGAACCATGCCCATGTTCATAAAAACATTTTTAAAACCATCATTCATACTTCAAAATATTTTTCACGTTTCCAAAATACATTTTACGTTTCAGAACACTTTTCAAAGCATATTCCGAAATTTGAAACACATTTCATATATATTTACTTACTTATTTTAGCAAAATCAATACTTACTCACTTTGAAATAAAACATACATACTTACTTTATCAAAATATACACTTACTTACTTCATCAAACTTACATACTTACTTACTTTGAAATAAAACATACATACATACATATATACTTAATTAGTCAAATTCACATACTTACTTTAATAAAGCTTACTTACTTACTTTCGTAATTCAAATCATTCATATACTAAAACATAGAGACTAGGCATATCACGATTACTATCATGCGGGTAATCACTACTTTACTTCATCCTCAAAAGAGGACATCCTCCGAAGAGGGGACATAATACCCCTAGTCATGGGGGCTATAGACTGGGCCTGAGTCGTATAGCAATTCAGATGTAGTATCTGGATATCTGACTAGCACACAGTTAGGGCACGGGCACCAATGGCACTCGTCGTGCGAGTAACATAACATACAGACGTGCTACGCAGGCACGAGATACTATGAAATTGACAACACGTGTAGCGAAGACAGACACCACAAAGGCGGGAGCGGACACTACACGGGCAAAACAAAACAAACACTACGAGTGGCGGAGCCAGACACCACAAGTAACGGGCATGACATGTACACAGCATACGCTATGGGATAGCCTTTAGTCTCAAAACATACTTCTTTATCATACTGAAATCATTTTCAAATTTATTCATACAAAACTTACGAAAATTATGCCTCAAAAAATCACACATTACATGCTTGGTCCACAATTAAGTCAAAATTAAAAAATTATACAAAATCATGCAATCTTTCTAAATCCCACAAAATTATAATATGCATTGAGATACAATTTTTTTTTAATTCAAAATAAAGTTCATATAAAAACATATCATTTCTGATAATCATACTGCCAACATTTTCACATACTTATATCACTTAGGATCCTTGGACATCATTTATTTCTTGCCTTAGAACTTGATTTAATTATTTCGATACTATTTCGCATCAAAACGATTAATTTGTACCATGTTCATACATCTGAAAACGATTCTGAAACTATATAGTTTGGTATCTTATTCATGAAGTTCGATAATTGGATTATACAAATATAAGCGACATCCACAATTATATTCCGACGAGGAATTTCTCATTGTAGCTATCAGTGAGCTGAACTACCTCGGAGACTAGGGTGTTACTTTTGTTCACAGATCCAAGAGTCTCCATATACTCTATCAGGTAATAACCCAACTAGGACGCTCATAAACGATACACATTCAAAAATTTCATATCCAAAAGTCATATCTAAATTGAGACGAAAAGCAGTTTATGCTTAAATCCGAAACACTAAGCATAAGTCAAATAAGTTATATGCTCTAATTAGTCCAAAACTAATTCGAATGAGATTATACAGATAAAATCTATACAAGCTTTTAAATTTCCCACAAAATGTCACGCAATGATTTTAATATGTAAAAATCATCGCGAGGTTTGAAACGTGTCAAAATGAGTCGAAATTACATTTTTGATAGCACAAAGGTCTTAATTCGAAATATCGACAATTTACAAAATTTTTACAATAAGACTGGGTAACAATTGCTCAATACCCAGCCTAAAAAGCAGAAAACAATTTATATTCTCCATCCAGTTGTTTCCTTACTTTACCTATTTCAAATCGATCATAAAATTCACAGACGTCTTCAAAGAGTTCAAACGATCATTTACGATAGCCAATGTTCAATTCGAAAACATAAAGAAATTTATACGGGATTAACCCGCAACGTATGCAACTAAATTTTTAACTCGTATAATCATATAGATTGTAGCAAGTGTGATTCACTTACCCGAGATCCCGTGATGGTATGAAAATCGATGCTTGATCAAACTTACGTTCGTCATCTATTGTCGCGTTACACGATTATATATTTAAACATGGTCAATTTCGGTCAAATATAAATTTAAATAAATTTATGAAAAATTAAAACGATCAAATTTGACCGCTTATCTGTTTATCCTTAAACCGATGCATTACAAATTTTTTTTTCATTTTCTTTTTTTTCTTCTTTTCTTTTTTTTTTGGTTGAACCAATTCGGACCGGTTCAACCCATTCCTTTTTACTGAATCGGTCTGAACCGGTTCAGTTGCTATTTCGCTGGTCGGGGCATTCGCCGATCGGTTCTCCACCGATTTTCGGTTCCATCAACTTTGTCTGGCCGCGCAACACGTAGGGTTGGCGGCAGCAAGCCTAGGCTGGTCGAGATGAGGTCGGTTCGGCCTTTCTCTTCCTTGGTGTCGCTGCCTCTTTTTCCTCTCGCCATTCCGCGCCTCGCTGCGTCACCGAAAATTACCGTCTCTTCCCTTTGGCTGGCTGGCGCCGACTCCCTCACCCCTCCAGTCGGTCCTCTCTCCTCTTCTCTCTCCCGACCTCGTTGTCTCTCTTCCCTTCTCCTTTCTCGATCGACTTCTTGTGTTTTAACAAAGGAAGCTCGATTGTCGGTGGATATTTCCCACTAACTTATGTTTCTTTTCTTTTTTTTTTGTTTTTTATATATATATAATATAATATAATATATTATATTTAATATAATATAATATATATATATATATTTATAACAAAATATCTTATATTATTATAATATTATATTATTATAATGTATTATATACATTGATATCCACACACACATTTATATATTATTTAATTTATTTCTACAAATATATGTCTATATATATATATTAAATATTTTTAGACACATTTTTTTCTAGAAATTTTATCTCGTATTTTCGAGATAATTTTTCAAAGTGAAAAAATTTCGGGTTATCACATGTTGGCCTTATAGTCTTTCATACAGGTATTTACGTCATTTGGAGACTAGTGAAGCATTAAATGCATTTTGCTTTTTTGAACTACCAACATAGCCCTTCAAGACTTTTAAAACATCAAGGGATTGATCATATGCCTTATGGGGATTGGTCCTTTACCTCCAAAACCCGTAAAACCAAAACATAATTGGGATTGATCCTATACTTAAGGGATCGATCATTCTCTTATTCCACAAACACTTATGGCATACTGTCATATAAGGATCGATCATCTATAATGGAGGGATCGGTTCTCTTCACACATTCTCGAAACCCCTTTCTTATTTTGAATGCTTTCAATTCCATCTTTCACATATCACCCATATGATCCTTGAACATTATTCTTTTCTGTTTTAGGACCGATTTATCCTTACGATCCTAATTCGCATCTCACAGGATTACTTGCACCAAGTGATGCTTCCTTGCATCACAAATGGTTACTTCTCGCTTTAATGACCTTATCCATAATCAATCGAAATTCACTTATCCTTATCATTCTTATCCCTTATTCATCTACTACTTCACACTTAACTTATGCGGTATGATGCTGATTTGCCTCACGTAATCATCTAAATACATTATATGATGCTAATTTGCATCTCGGATCACTAGTTATTAACCAATTTGATTTGTTTCTACACATAAAATCATTACTTATGAATTTAATTTGTAGCCTATGAAATTTTGTCATAAAGCATGCTCTAGCTACAGTGGCAAGCATAAATCACTTACATTATATGCTCAATGATTTTAGCATGCATGAATTACTTAACTGTATGGTACCATTGGATATCGAGTGAAGGTCACTTACCTCGTACATTATGCATGCTGTAATAGGAGTGGTTCACTTATTCGGTTTACAGATTCGAAGCTTAGTGCGCGCGGACACCTAGCTTGACCAAACTCGTGTTCATTGTCTATCGTCACGCTACAAGTTTACATATTTAAATCGGGTTAGTTTCGGTCGAATATAAATTTGTAATTAATTTTTGAAAAATATTAAATTGGCTTACACGACCTCCATTATCGATTTTTCCTTAAATCGAGGCACACAAAATTTCTCTTTTTCTTTATTTTTCTTTTTTTTCTTTTCTTTTTTCCCTTTACCTTTTTTTGCTGAACCAATCTAAACCAATTTAGCTGCTTCTACTGGTTCAGGACCACCGGGATCGATTCTTCGATCGATCTCCCTCTAACAGCTACAGCCTGTTGGGTGGAGCTTGGCACCAAAATGGACAAGGCTGGTTAGGCTACAGTAGGGCCGATTTGGTCTCTTCTCCCTTTTACTCTTTTTTCCCTTTTCAGCCTTGTCAATATGTCTTCTTTTCTCTTCTTTAGGCTCACGACACAACCTCCTTTCTTTCCTCACCGATGACGTTGTGCTCTCCCTTGGGCTGACGCCTTCCTTTTTTAAATGAATATATTATAATATATATCTTATATATATTTGTATATATATTTAAATATTTTAATACATATATATTTATTATTCATTTTATATATATTATCCCGAATACTCGAGATAAATTATTAAGAGTAAAAAATTTCGAATTATCACAGATATTATATCTTCAGAGTTTAGAGTCATAATTAAGATAACAATTAAAATTTGACTTAAATAGTTATTATCCATTTTAGATTGAATTAGATTTAAGATTCAATTTTTTATTTTTTATTGTATCTCCTAACAAAAATTCACAATTAAAATGGTATAGATTGTGGTTTTTAAAAACAAAAAAAAACAAAAATTCTGAATTTAGACAATTGGATTGACAAAAAAAAAAATTGTATCGAAATGGTCCAAATGAATGGGTTTTGGCTTAATTAATGTAAGAGTCCAAGTATTCGATAAAAATCTAAATGAAATTATATTAATTCAAAAAAAAAGGGAAAAAATCTCTCAATTAAGGGGAATAATCATTAAATCTGGCGTCACCCGCGGATCAATGGCAAACCGAAGGCCACTAGAGGTGTAAAATGGGCTTAAGCCCGCGGGTTGATCCGTGAAAACCGCGAGCTTTTTACAGTTCGGTTTATTAAAATTTGACCCGTTTAAAAACGGGTTTATACTGGCCAATCCGACAGGTCAGTAATTGGTACGGGTCAGCCCGTACGGGTACGGGCTGACCCGCGGGCTATTGGGGTGAGGGTGACCTAATCTAATTTTATTCCTATTCGGCTATTCCTAATTCCTAAATCCCTCCAGACTCCAACTCTCCACTCCACTCAGTCACTCACAGTCACAGCTTACTTCAACCTTACCTTCGCAAATCGCAAATTCATTCCCACTGTGGGTCTTCCTGATTTCCTCAAAACCGACGGCCGACACCGACGCTTCCAGGTCGCAGCCTCCTCTTCTCTAATTTCCCGCCGCGTCGACTCCTGATTTCCTCAAAGCAGGTAAATATTACTTTTTTCACCATTTTTATTTATTTCTTTGATTAAGTTGTTTTTTTAAATTCTTATCCATGATAAGTGGTTGATATTTGATTATGTTTATCATCGTTTGAGCTGTTTGTTTTATGGTGTCATCAATTGATTGGATCTCTGCTTTTTCAGCTTTAATTTGCAGTGAAGAACTAGTTTACTCTATCTTTCTTTGCATTTGTTTGTTTGGCATGATATTTGATTATGTTTATTTATACATTACTATTTGGGGTTAATTAGGCTATCGTTTCATGTCATTACTGGTGAATTACATCTTTCAATGGTGGCTCTGCTCCAGCCATCTTAGTACTGCTACTTTCTTTTTCTTCCTGCAGTTTTTGAATGAATAGAAACACTAACTACTGCCACTTTTATATACCAGTTTAACCTGAAACTTGGATAATTGAGTAGTTTATATGCATTAAATGTTTCATTGGCCATTGTCAACCCTTATCACCAAGAAAATTAGAATCCAGAAAAAAGACAAACAAGAAACCTCGAAAAGATCAAGCTACCTGCTTTTTTAAAATGGGGTTCAAACATTTTCTGCTGGAAATCTAGCTCATGGCTTCTCTTTTTAACTTGATTCCATGGCCGGATTAGCTCTTATTGGGACCAACAGCCACCATTGAAATCAAATCAGTAGAATCAAATCAAATAATAAAAGCAATTTTGCAAAAAATTCATTTTAAATTATGATCATCATAACTTTAAAATAAAAAGATGCATAACCGTTTTTATTTGGTTTGATTTGATTAACTTGATTTGCAGTTTGAAGCCCTTCCTGCATTTCTTAGTTTATAACTTTATTCTTTATCTTTTTTTTTTCATTCTCCCGAACTTAATAAATTTACTAAACTGTGAATCTACCAATCTTCTTTCATTTCTTATTTTATAACTTTATTCTTTACTCTTTTTTTTCTATTTTCATTCTCTCAAATTTAATAAATTTATTAAACAGTGACTCTACCAAATGTGCGTAAGAGATTAAAGCAACTACACTTAACTTTTGGCCTAGATATAGCAAAAGAAATGAATGATCAACGATCTATTGTTAACTTCTCGTTTTATTTATTTTATGGGAAAATCAATATAACTTGGTATAAAAACATATATTTACATATCTAATTCAAAAAATATATTCTTTTTTTTAATTAGTTACGTATTTACTAATTTATTTTAATTAAGTTATTTGATTTGATAATATAAAAAGATTTATTCATCATATTTCTAAAATTATCATTTCCAAATTGCAGAAAGCACGCGATGCAAAATTCTTGTAATGGTTGAGACAATTTGAAAGTTTATTTACTTAAAAATAACATTTCTAGTTATGACATTGGTAAACTTATCATTTTAATTTAATTAATAAATTTATTTGTACATTTTATTATAATTAATTTAATTATTTAATTTGAAAGACTCTAAAACCACTTGCTAAAACTTAAAGTATGCTAATTTAAAACCACAATCTACTTTACCTATAGACTTATTATTATTATTATTATTATTATTATTATTATTATTATTATTATTATTATTATTATTATGAAGACAATTAAAAATCATTTTTAACAACCAAAAATGCAATTGAAACCTCGAAACAAAATAAAAATTGAACGTAAGTGGATTAAGAAATTCAAATGACTTTACTCTGTTTTATTACAAAATAAAAACTGAACGTAAGTGGATTAAGAAATTCAAATGACTTTACTCTGGATTAAGAAACAAAATAAAAACTGAACGTAAGTGGATTAAGAAATTCAAATAACTGAACGTAAGTGACCTACGTGATGAAAAAGGAAGATGAATATCTGTTTTATTACATGACTTTACTCTTCTACCGGTGAATATAAATTTACTTCTCTTTTTTTTTTAAAGTCTTTGCTACCTTGTAAAGAGGTGCACAAACACAGTGAAAGGCACATCTGATAAGAAAGAATCGACTTGAACGATATATGATATTGAAAGGGCAGAATGTTATTGAAAGCACAACCTGCATGACCGTATAAATTTATTCCTCTGATGTTGACTTACATGCCATATTTATGTTTTGTTTTCATGATTGATTTTGTCACGACCCAATTCCATTCTCTTTAACCGAAATCACTGAAAATTTTTCGCGTTTTACTGTTACCTTCCCAGTCGTGAACTAAGCTAACCACACACCGTTGGGCTGTGAGTCAATAATAAACACCACATCTCATTCATTCTCAATTAATTAAAACGATGTCATACATGTGCATTTAATCGTGTACTTATACGAATACATGTTTTACTGACATCTACATCCCCCATAAGTACAACTCAAAAGAATACTGTGCTTTTACATTGTTTAGATACAAAAAGAATCACTGTGTATATACCTCGTAGCGATGGAGATGCAGCGGAGTCCAAAATAATACGCCTCAGTCCTCACTGGGCTACTATGCACGCTCTGTAGGGGGGAAAATAGAGTGGGATGAGCAACCACACGCTCAGTAAGGCAATAATGCAAGCATGGTAGATAACTACTCTATCTACATGCTGATAGTGTTATGCATAAATCGTTTATAGTAGGAGCATGAGGAATAAAACTATGCCATGTGAATATACATATATAACATGTATCAAATCATGTGCATTGGCATATAAAACATGGTAGAGACATCATGTATAAAACATCTCATGCTCAATCTCATTTAAATTCATAAAAGGGCAATTCATTTAGAAACTTCCTTTTTGAACCAACAACATAACACCACCAAATCAACTCACAATCACAACCATATTTACATTCCACAATTCACGCATGTGTATAAATCTAGGTCACTATATCAAAAGTGCCTATGAGAATCATTATATCATAAATCATCCCAGACCACACGCATCCAGGTGTGCGGGGTATCGTGCTGGCACGAAGATGAATTATCCCTCGCCAGACTTTCCCATCATATAACCATCATGCGGTACATCGTACTCCATGTGATATACACGGTACATCGTACTCCGCAACTCATATCATGATTGGGGGTGCCAATCCTAGGTCTTATCTACCCCATACCAAGAGTTTTCCATATTCCGAGAAGGAGAGCCTTCCTGCCGAACAGAGCCTCCCCGCCTAACAGAGCCTCCCTGCCTCCTCGGGCTTAAGGATGTTAGCTTAAGGATGTAGGGCTTAAGGGTCCTTTCCGTAAGAGAGCCTCCCCACCGAACAGAGCCTCCCCGCCTAACAGAGCCTCCCTGCCTCCTCGGGCTTAAGGATGTTAGCTTAAGGATGTAGGGCTTAAGGAATCTTACCTTTACCATACCCATGTAGGAGAGCCTCCCTGCCTAACAGAGCCTCCCCGCCTCTTTGGGCTTAAGGATGTTGGCTTAAGGATCCCACCTTTACCATACCCATGTAGGAGAGCCTCCCTACCTAACAGAGCCTCCCCGCCTCTTTGGGCTTAAGGATGTTGGCTTAAGGATCCCACCTTTATCATACCCATGTAGGAGAGCCTCCCTGCCTAACAGAGCCTCCCCGCCTCTTTGGGCTTAAGGATGTTGGCTTAAGGATCCCACCTTTATCATACCCATGTAGGAGAGCCTCCCTGCCTAACAGAGCCTCCCCGCCTCTTTGGGCTTAAGGATGTTGGCTTAAGGATCCCACCTTTATCATACCCATGTAGGAGAGCCTCCCTGCCTACCAGAGCCTCCCCGCCTCTTTGGGCTTAAGGATGTTGGCTTAAGGATCCCACCGTAAGAGAGCCTCTCCACCAAACAGAGCCTCCCCGCCTAACAGAGCCTCCCTGCCTCTTCGGGCTTAAGGATGTTAGCTTAAGGATGTAAGGCTTAAGGATCTTACCCACTTTCACAACCCTATACGAATCCCATTGTACAAGCTTGTGCGAGCAAAGCTCTAGCACGACTCATGCATCATGCATCTTCTCATAGAGAGGCACGTACGAGCATAGCTCTAGTACGGTTATACTCATAAGATAACCATTTACAATCCACGTACGAGCAGAAGCTCCAGTACGGTTTATAAACATCATCACATTCCAATTTCAAAGTGCGAGCTAAGCTCAAGCACGTTTCACACAAGTGAAAACATAGAAATCTCGCGCGAGCGAGGCTCTAACGCGAATTATATCACATACACGGGATAGGCGGCTTACGTGCATTCAAAACATCACATAATATGCTTAGTGCCTCATATGGGCTATTTCACAACCTCATTCAAGTACTAGCCAGCCTATCCTTTTATTTGCTCAAATCAAAGCATTGTGTTTTGTAAAAGCATTCAAAACACATGATTTATGCAATTATTAGCCTTACTATCCCCTTTTCATAACATCCACTTCAAAACCAAAACCACGCATATACCCATCATCTTTCACAAATACCATCAACATTTATTTGAGCAATTCATGCATTTCATACAACACCCAATATTCACCCAGTTCAAAATACGAGCAGCTATCTCTATATACTCACAAAATTCCCTTACCTGGAATTGCGATGCGTGATTCCACTTCCTTAAGCTGTTTACTCGTACAATTTGGTTCGCCTTCAACGAACTCTTCGGGACTGCACAAAATCGTATCCCGCATTATATTCGACCCATAGATTGCAACCCTTGTGCTTGCTATAGTCACTTTAATCTATAGCCTCTATTAAAGCTTATTTGGCCTCGTTTCATTACTTCATCCATAACTCGAGTCTATGGATTTTCTTAGGCCTATTAACTCATTCAAAATCGATATCAAATCGATGTAAAGCTCATAGCGTTCATATTCCATGAATCCCCTCACTATGGCATTTATTCATCACATACATATCCATTTCCACATTTCTTCCAACCCACCATATAATTTCATCTAACCATCTAAATCATAACATTATCCCAATGACAACTTTAACATGCCATGAACCATAAGTTCATTCAATCCCACATATCCTCACATTATACCCATTTTAGATTTCTAGGTCACACCACTTCCACTACATTCTTAGGTAGTTTATCCATCAATACTCATACCAATCAACTCCAAAAATCAGTTAAATAGCTAATGCATTTAGATTGGAGTGTTAGAATCTTACCAATATGATTTCTCTTCTTGCTCCAAATGGTAATGCCTTTAACTCCTTCAATTCCAAGAATGGGGAAATGCCCTCTCACTATGTTGTTCTTCTCCTTGATAGGAACAACTTTGCTTCTAATGATCTCTCTTCAAATCTCACTGAAAATGGCTGATTTTAGAGAGGGAAAGTTGGGTTTTTAGGGTTGAGATTGTAAGGTTTGGTGTTTTTCCGAGATTTCCAGATTTTCAGCTCTCCTTATATAGAGTTGACTTGAGGAGATCGATCTGGTCCAAGAGGAGATCGATTGAGGAGATCGATCTGGTCCAAGAGGAGATCGATCTGGTCCAAGAGGAGATCGATCTGGTCCCTTAAAATCCCTCTTTTTCACGGCATTTTTAAGCCTGAGATCGATCTGTCGAAGCAATGAGATCGATCTGTTGAGGCATGAGATCGATCTGTCGAAGCATGAGATCGATCTGGTCCCAAACAGAGAGCTAAGGAGATCGATCTGGGTGCTTGGGGATCGATTTTTCCACCACAGAATGCTTGAGAGATCGATCTGGCTCCATTGGAGATCGATCTGCTCGATTCTTTTCCCAAATAAGAGCATTCTGGCTCTCCCAGATCGATCTCTCATCCTAGGAGATCGATCTGGACCTCATGTTTTCCAGATTCCCTGCAGTTTCATTGCTGCAACTCATACCAATACACCCTCAATCTATTGCCATGGCCATTTCCTCATCCATCCACCTTTATAACTTGAAAATGGCATCCATTCATACCTTATGCACATTGAAACTTGTGTGCATTCATTGTATGTTCAAAGGTATGTTACATACAACCAAATGGAAGCATAACTCCATTCCATTTTACCACACTACTCATCTTGAGTCTCAATCACATCTATCACTTGCTAGAATACATTTCTCCGTATTCATACTTAATGAAACTTGTATGTACGTTACAATTTATATTACACATACATACATTGAATCCATGGACTTACATCAATCATACTTTACATCACAAGTCCATTCATATTATTTAATCCAAGTACACACGTTACCCTTATACATATACGGGGTCTTACATTCTCCCCTCCTTCAAGGAATTTGGTCCTCCAAATTAGAACCAAGTCACTCTTCAAACAGTTGGGGGTACTTCTCCCGTATTAAGTTCTCCAATTCCCACGTGGCCTCTTCCGCCGTGTGGTGTTGCCAAAGCACTTTCACTAAGGGAATTGTCTTATTCCGCAACACTTTCTCCTTTCTATCCAATATCCGAACCGGCTTCTCAACATACGTCATACTCTCATGGAGCTCCAACGGCTCATATTTTATCACGTGTGCCGGGTCCGGGTGATACTTCCGAAGCATCAAGACGTGGAAGACGTTGTGGACATTTGCCAAGTCCGGTGGCAATGCCAACCTATACGCCTTTTCTCCCACTCTCTCTAAAATCTCGAAGGGTCTGATATACCTAGGGCTCAGCTTGCCCTTCTTACCAAATCTCATAATACCCTTCGATGGTGATACCCTCAGAAACACCGACTCACCCTCATCAAACTCCAGTGGTCTTCGTCTCTTGTCAGCATAACTCTTTTGCCGGCTCTGAGCTGTCCGTAATCTCTCACATATCAACTGGACGTCCTCAGATGCCTGCTGCACTAAGTCCGGAGCAAAAATCTGTCTGTCACCAACCTCTTCCCATCCAATGGGGGAACGGCATCTACGCCCGTATAATGCCTCATAGGGTGCCATCCCGATACTAGCATGATAGCTATTATTATAAGCGAACTCGGCTAACTGCAGGTGGTCATCCCAGGAGCCTCTATAATCCAGCACACACGCTCTCAACATATCCTCGAGGGTCTGTATAGTCCTCTCTGACTGCCCATCTGTCTGAGGATGAAAAGCGGTGCTAAAACTCAATCGGGTCCCCAGCGCTTCCTGAAAGTGTTCCCAGAAATGGGAAGTGAAGCGGGCATCCCTATCAGAAACAACGCTCACTGGTACACCATGTAGCCGTACTATCTCTCAGATATACAGGTTCGCCAACTGACTCAGTGTATCGGTAGCTCTCATAGCCAAGAAATGGGCGGACTTAGTCAACCGGTCCACAATAACCCATATGGCATCATGACCTCTACGGTCCTCGACAACCCCATCACAAAATCCATGGTGACATGCTCCCACTTCCATGTTGGTATCGGTAGAGGCTGCAATAATCCTGCAGGCTTCTGATGCTCTACCTTCACTTACTGACAAACGAGACACTTAGCGACATATTCCGCAATGTCTCTTTTCATTCCAGACCACCAATAAACCTTCCGAAGGTTTTGATACATCTTGGTACTTCCCGGATGTATCGTATATTTCGATGAGTGAGCCTCTGATAAAATTGTTCTCCTGATCTCAGGATCCCTGGGAACGCATACTCTGCCTCTGAACCTCAATAAGCCATCAGCACTCTGCTCAAAATCGATACCCACACCTATCTGTATCTGCCTCAGCCAATCGATGCACCGTCGATCGCTCTGCTGGGCTTGCCGAATACGGCCAATCAACTCTGGCTCTAGTCTCAAACTAGCCATGATCTCAAGTCTCTCAGATCCAGGTGGGGTTACATCCAGACTGAGGTTCGCAAAGTGTTCTAACAACTCATGTTCCCGTACCATCATATAAGACACCAACCCAAGGTTCTTTCTGCTTAGAGCATCGGCAACTACATTTGCCTTACCCGGGTGGTACATGATTTCACAATCACAGTCTTTCAGGAGTTCGAGCCATCTCCTCTGTCTCATATTCAGCTCTTTCTGCGAGAACAGGTATTTAAGGCTCTTATGATCTGTGAACACCTGAAATTTCTCACCATAGAGATAGTGGCGCCATATTTTCAAAGCAAATACTACAGCCGCCAACTCCAAATCATGTGTCGGGTAGTTCCTCTCATGATCTTTCAACTGTCTAGATCCATAGGCAACTACCTTCCCATCCTGCATAAGCACACAGCCCAGTCCCTGGTGTGATGCATCCGTGTACACCGAGAATCCTCCTGAGCTGGTAGGAATGGTGAGAACTGGAGCAGTCGTCAATCGACGCTTAAGCTCCTCAAAACTCCTCTCACATGCCTCATCCCATGTAAACTTAACATCTTTACGTGTGAGGCGTGTCAACGGAGCAGCTAGTCTCGAGAAACCCTCTACAAATCTCCGATAATATCCTGCCAATCCCAGGAAACTTCTGATCTCAGTTACTGTCTTGGGCTGTTCCCACTGCACAACTGCCTCTATCTTGGATGGATCCACTGATACCCCATCCTTAGACACAACATGCCCCAGAAATGAGATCTGTTCCAACCAGAAGTTACACTTGCTGAGTTTGGCATACAATTCTCCCTCTCGGAGGGTCTGCAGAACTATCCTCAAGTGCTCCTCATGATCTTCCCTGGACTTGGAATACACCAAAATGTCATCTATGAAAACAATCACGAACTTGTCCAGGTATGGCTTGAATATATCATTCATTAATGCCATAAATGTTGCGGGAGCATTCGTCAATCCGAATGGCATCACCAAAAACTCGTAGTGGCCATAACGGGTACGAAATGCTGTCTTGGGTACATCTCCACTCCTGATCCTCAACTGATGGTACCCTGACCGCAGATCTATCTTAGAAAATACTTTGGCTCCCTGGAGCTGATCCAACAAATCATCGATTCTCGGAAGGGGGTACTTGTTCTTAATGGTGGCCTTATTCAACAACCGGTAATCTATACACAGTCGGAGGCTTCCATCCTTCTTCCTTACAAATAGAACCGGTGCTCCCCAAGGTGAGACACTCGGTCTAATAAACCCCTTCTCCAACAACTCTTGCAGCTGTTTCTTCAGCTCTTCCAATTCTATCAGAGCCATTCTATAGGGTGGCTTCGATATCGGCTCTGTACCAGGCACTAATTCAATGTAAAATTCCATTTCCCTTTCAGGTGGTAGCCCTGGTAATTCATCCGGAAAGACATCGGGGTAATCCGCAATTACGGGTATGTCCCTCAATTCCGGGGGTGCCTCGTCTATATCGACCACATAGGCAATGAACCCTTCACATTATCCTCTCCATCGTTAGTAACATAACCCATCACTCCACATTCAACATTTATCACAATAATGATTTATCTCTCAAGCATTATGCATTTAAAATCATACTCCTTTATTTACCACAAGTATACAAGTTTTCATATCATTTCTTTTCATCAAAATTTACAATAAGATTGTCTAGTCCTGAAAACATTAATGTTTTGGCATGACAATCCATCACAACACGATTGGTAGCCAACCAATCCATTCCCAAAATTACATCAAAATCATTCATATTTAATAAAATCAGATTGGCTATCATTTCCTTCCCCTCTATCTTTAATTTACAATCCCTACATACATGCTCGGTCAATTGACTATCATTCATGGGTGTGGAAATCATCAACATTTTATCCAACAATGTTGGTTTCACATATTTCAACAATCTATGTGCAAAGGAAGGTGATATGAAAGAATGCGTGGCACCAGGATCAAATAATACTAATGCTTCTAAATCAAAGATTCGGATGGTACCTTTTATCACATCCGTCGAAGCATCTGTGGTGTCCTGATCCAGTGCATGTACTCTTCCTCTGCTCACACCCGCAGCCTGTTTCCCTTTTTCCTCAGCCGTAGCCCTCCTCCTCGGGGCTGCTGTCTCAACTGGAGCTCCCTCAGGCTCCTTGCCCTTCTGTGGGGCAATCTCCATCTTCTCAGGACAATACTTAGCCATATGTCCTGGTCTCTCGCATCTAAAACACACCATAGGGGTCATCGGACAGGGCCTATTCCCATGGAATCTCCCACATCTCCTACACTGATCAGTAGTAGGTCGTGGTCCCCCAATATTCATGCCCCTCGGTGCAGTCAAGGCTGGGTATACGGGAGGTCTAGCAGCTCTCTCCCGCACCTCCTCAATCTTTGGCCTCTTCTCGAAAAATCTTTGGCCATCTCTCTTGGCCACTCTTCCAAACCCGGATCTCTTCCGATCCTTGTCCTTTTTAACACTGACTCTCCCAAACTCGGAGGCATTTCGCTCAAAGTCTTGTTCACATAACTGAGCCTTATGTACCGCCTCCTCATAAGTCACAATATCGAAGGGAGCTAGCTTAGTTCGGATGGCAAATCTCAATCCATCCATGAACTTCTGAATCTTTCGGGTCTCACTACCCATGGTGTCCGGGTCATATCTCCCCAAGGACATAAACTTGGACTCATACTCGTCCACAGTACGGTTCCCCTGAACCAAATTCATAAATTCCATCCGCAGTCTCCTCTGTGCGGTAGCTGGAATATATTGCCTCCTGAAGGCCTCTAGAAATATCTCCCACGAGATCTCAGAATGTCTGGCCCTCAAAATAGTCTCGGTGGACCTCTACCAATGCTCGGCCTCGCCTTTCAGCATAAATACGGCAAAGGCAACCTTCTCACTTGAAGTGCATCGGAAAAACCTATACAGTTTCTCCATCTCATACACCCAATCCTCCGTAATCACTGGGTCCTTCACCCCTCTAAACACTGGGGGTTTCAGCGCTTGAAACTCTCGCAGCCTGCTCAAGTCGCAGTCATAACCCACATCACTACCGCTCTGCTGTGGAGCGATAGGAGAATCTGTATCCTGGGCTGGAGGTGGTGTAACTGTAACTGTCTCAGCAGTCTGAGGTCTATCCGCCTCTGCAGCTGCCTGTTCAGTAGTAGGCTGTGCCGCGGGACCTCGTCTGTCACCGGCGCCCAAGGCCTGCGTGACTATCTCCACCAGACTCTCAATACTCCGCTCCAACCTAGCGAAGCGAGCCTCAGTATCACCTGCTCTCTCCGCAGGGTTCTGTGGAGCCTGCTCAGTCTGTGGCTCCGCACGGCTCTCAGGCCTACCTCTACGGCCTCTAGCACGTGCTCTCACCCCTCTACCTTTGCGTGTAACTGGCATAGTGCCTAACTCCCTGTATTATAATAATTTATTAAGCTCAATCCATCACAGTATACACAGTTATATCTAAACAAAAGCACAGTACTATGGGGATGTACTTTCCTACATTTTATTAATGACTCACATCAGGCCAACACAGCTCTGATACCAATCTCTGTCACGACCCAATTCCATTCTCTTTAACCGAAATCACTGAAAATTTTTCGCGTTTTACTGTTACCTTCCCAGTCGTGAACTAAGCTAACCACACACCGTTGGGCTGTGAGTCAATAATAAACACCACATCTCATTCATTCTCAATTAATTAAAACGATGTCATACATGTGCATTTAATCGTGTACTTATACGAATACATGTTTTACTGACATCTACATCCCCCATAAGTACAACTCAAAAGAATATTGTGCTTTTACATTGTTTAGATACAAAAAGAATCACTGTGTATATACCTCGTAGCGATTGAGATGCAGCGGAGTCCAAAATAATACGCCTCAGTCCTCACTGGGCTACTATGCACGCTCTGTAGGGGGGAAAATAGAGTGGGATGAGCAACCACACGCTCAGTAAGGCAATAATGCAAGCATGGTAGATAACTACTCTATCTACATGCTGATAGTGTTATGCATAAATCGTTTATAGTAGGAGCATGAGGAATAAAACTATGCCATGTGAATATACATATATAACATGTATCAAATCATGTGCATTGGCATATAAAACATGGTAGAGACATCATGTATAAAACATCTCATGCTCAATCTCATTTAAATTCATAAAAGGGCAATTCATTTAGAAACTTCCTTTTTGAACCAACAACATAACACCACCAAATCAACTCACAATCACAACCATATTTACATTCCACAATTCACGCATGTGTATAAATCTAGGTCACTATATCAAAAGTGCCTATGAGAATCATTATATCATAAATCATCCCAGACCACACGCATCCAGGTGTGCGGGGTATCGTGCTGGCACGAAGATGAATTATCCCTCGCCAGACTTTCCCATCATATAACCATCATGCGGTACATCGTACTCCATGTGATATACACGGTACATCGTACTCCGCAACTCATATCATGATTGGGGGTGCCAATCCTAGGTCTTATCTACCCCATACCAAGAGTTTTCCATATTCCGAGAAGGAGAGCCTTCCTGCCGAACAGAGCCTCCCCGCCTAACAGAGCCTCCCTGCCTCCTCGGGCTTAAGGATGTTAGCTTAAGGATGTAGGGCTTAAGGGTCCTTTCCGTAAGAGAGCCTCCCCACCGAACAGAGCCTCCCCGCCTAACAGAGCCTCCCTGCCTCCTCGGGCTTAAGGATGTTAGCTTAAGGATGTAGGGCTTAAGGAATCTTACCTTTACCATACCCATGTAGGAGAGCCTCCCTGCCTAACAGAGCCTCCCCGCCTCTTTGGGCTTAAGGATGTTGGCTTAAGGATCCCACCTTTACCATACCCATGTAGGAGAGCCTCCCTACCTAACAGAGCCTCCCCGCCTCTTTGGGCTTAAGGATGTTGGCTTAAGGATCCCACCTTTATCATACCCATGTAGGAGAGCCTCCCTGCCTAACAGAGCCTCCCCGCCTCTTTGGGCTTAAGGATGTTGGCTTAAGGATCCCACCTTTATCATACCCATGTAGGAGAGCCTCCCTGCCTAACAGAGCCTCCCCTCCTCTTTGGGCTTAAGGATGTTGGCTTAAGGATCCCACCTTTATCATACCCATGTAGGAGAGCCTCCCTGCCTAACAGAGCCTCCCCGCCTCTTTGGGCTTAAGGATGTTGGCTTAAGGATCCCACCGTAAGAGAGCCTCCCCACCAAACAGAGCCTCCCCGCCTAACAGAGCCTCCCTGCCTCTTCGGGCTTAAGGATGTTAGCTTAAGGATGTAAGGCTTAAGGATCTTACCCACTTTCACAACCCTATACGAATCCCATTGTACAAGCTTGTGCGAGCAAAGCTCTAGCACGACTCATGCATCATGCATCTTCTCATAGAGAGGCACGTACGAGCATAGCTCTAGTACGGTTATACTCATAAGATAACCATTTACAATCCACGTACGAGCAGAAGCTCCAGTACGGTTTATAAACATCATCACATTCCAATTTCAAAGTGCGAGCTAAGCTCAAGCACGTTTCACACAAGTGAAAACATAGAAATCTCGCGCGAGCGAGGCTCTAACGCGAATTATATCACATACACGGGATAGGCGGCTTACGTGCATTCAAAACATCACATAATATGCTTAGTGCCTCATATGGGCTATTTCACAACCTCATTCAAGTACTAGCCAGCCTATCCTTTTATTTGCTCAAATCAAAGCATTGTGTTTTGTAAAAGCATTCAAAACACATGATTTATGCAATTATTAGCCTTACTATCCCCTTTTCATAACATCCACTTCAAAACCAAAACCACGCATATACCCATCATCTTTCACAAATACCATCAACATTTATTTGAGCAATTCATGCATTTCATACAACACCCAATATTCACCCAGTTCAAAATACGAGCAGCTATCTCTATATACTCACAAAATTCCCTTACCTGGAATTGCGATGCGTGATTCCACTTCCTTAAGCTGTTTACTCGTACAATTTGGTTCGCCTTCAACGAACTCTTCGGGACTGCACAAAATCGTATCCCGCATTATATTCGACCCATAGATTGCAACCCTTGTGCTTGCTATAGTCACTTTAATATATAGCCTCTATTAAAGCTTATTTGGCCTCGTTTCATTACTTCATCCATAACTCGAGTCTATGGATTTTCTTAGGCCTATTAACTCATTCAAAATCGATATCAAATCGATGTAAAGCTCATAGCGTTCATATTCCATGAATCCCCTCACTATGGCATTTATTCATCACATACATATCCATTTCCACATTTCTTCCAACCCACCATATAATTTCATCTAACCATCTAAATCATAACATTATCCCAATGACAACTTTAACATGCCATGAACCATAAGTTCATTCAATCCCACATATCCTCACATTATACCCATTTTAGATTTCTAGGTCACACCACTTCCACTACATTCTTAGGTAGTTTATCCATCAATACTCATACCAATCAACTCCAAAAATCAGTTAAATAGCTAATGCATTTAGATTGGAGTGTTAGAATCTTACCAATATGATTTCTCTTCTTGCTCCAAATGGTAATGCCCTTAACTCCTTCAATTCCAAGAATGGGGAAATGCCCTCTCACTATGTTGTTCTTCTCCTTGATAGGAACAACTTTGCTTCTAATGATCTCTCTTCAAATCTCACTGAAAATGGCTGATTTTAGAGAGGGAAAGTTGGGTTTTTAGGGTTGAGATTGTAAGGTTTGGTGTTTTTCCGAGATTTCCAGATTTTCAGCTCTCCTTATATAGAGTTGACTTGAGGAGATCGATCTGGTCCAAGAGGAGATCGATTGAGGAGATCGATCTGGTCCAAGAGGAGATCGATCTGGTCCCTTAAAATCCCTCTTTTTCACGGCATTTTTAAGCCTGAGATCGATCTGTCGAAGCAATGAGATCGATCTGTTGAGGCATGAGATCGATCTGTCGAAGCATGAGATCGATCTGGTCCCAAACAGAGAGCTAAGGAGATCGATCTGGGTGCTTGGGGATCGATTTTTCCACCACAGAATGCTTGAGAGATCGATCTGGCTCCATTGGAGATCGATCTGCTCGATTCTTTTGCCCAAATAAGAGCATTCTGGCTCTCCCAGATCGATCTCTCATCCTAGGAGATCGATCTGGACCTCATGTTTTCCAGATTCCCTGCAGTTTCATTGCTGCAACTCATACCAATACACCCTCAATCTATTGCCATGGCCATTTCCTCATCCATCCACCTTTATAACTTGAAAATGGCATCCATTCATACCTTATGCACATTGAAACTTGTGTGCATTCATTGTATGTTCAAAGGTATGTTACATACAACCAAATGGAAGCATAACTCCATTCCATTTTACCACACTACTCATCTTGAGTCTCAATCACATCTATCACTTGCTAGAATACATTTCTCCGTATTCATACTTAATGAAACTTGTATGTACGTTACAATTTATATTACACATACATACATTGAATCCATGGACTTACATCAATCATACTTTACATCACAAGTCCATTCATATTATTTAATCCAAGTACACACGTTACCCTTATACATATACGGGGTCTTACAGATTTATCATTCAACGATTGTGTGTTACTTAAATGTTAATTGAGATTTTATTTGGTGTGTTATTGACAGTGTTGATAATGGCATCTCATTCTCAAAATCAGACTCTACATAGTGATAACATTAACGTTGCTAGTGATAATGATAATGAGGATGGTGTTAATGAAGTTGAACATGAAGAATGTGAGGTTGGAACTGAAACTGAAATAACTGAAAATCAATCAAAAAGAGTTAGAAAGAATACTTCAGAAGTGTGGCAATTTTTTGAAAAACCAGTTATCAATGTTGATGATGGTAAACCACGTACTAAATGTAAAGGGTGTGGGATAGTATATAAGGCGGGTCTTGGTCAATATGGAACTTCATCTCTAAGGCGTCATGTGCTTTCATGTAAAAAGATAGCAGTTTTAAGGCAAAAAGATATGTCTCAAATGATAATTGACTATGAAGGAAAGGTGAGAAGTAGAAAAATTGATCAAAAAGTTTTTCGAGAATTAGTAGCTAAGGCAATAGTAAGGCATGACCTCCCTTTTTCATTTGTTGAATATGATGGAGTTAGGGATGTGTTGAAGTATTTGAACCCTGAGGTGAAATTTATTTCTAGGATCACTGCTGCCTCTGATGTTTAGAACCTTTACAAGGAGAATAAAAAGAAATTGAAAGAATGCTTGGCTCTAATTCAAGGTAGAATATGTCTCACTTGTGATTTATGGACAGCTTGCACTAATGAGGGGTACATTTGCTTAACTGCTCATTATGTTGATTTAGATTGGAAGCTAAGTAGTAAGATTCTTGCTTTTTGTGATATGCAACCTCCATATTCGGGATATGAATTATCTAAAAAAGCAATGGAAATTTTAAATGATTGGGGGATAGACAAGAAAATTTTTTCCATTACTTTGGATAATGCCTATGCTAATGATAACATGCAACTCAATTTAAAAGATGTGCTTTGTTTGCAAGAGAGCTTATTATGTGATGGTGAATTTTTTCATGTTCGTTGTTGTGCCCACATTTTAAATCTTATTGTTCAAGAAGGTTTGAAAGTAGCTTCTATTGCTAATGAAAAAATTAGAGAAAGTATTAAGTATGTCAAGGGGTCAGAGGCTAGAATGAAGAGTTTTGAAAAATGTGTAAAAAGGGTTTCAACTTTTTCAAATTCATATTTGGTTTTGGATGTCCCAACTAGATGGAACTCTACTTACTTGATGCTTGAGAGTGCTTTGAAATTTAAGCGTGCATTTTCTATGCTTGCATTAAATGATAGAAATTATAAGCATTGTCCATCAAGTGAAGAGTGGATGAGGGGAGAGAAAATTTGTGAATTTTTGAAGTCATTCTATGAAATCACGAATATGATTTCGGGAACTAGTTATCCAACCGCTAACTTGTATTTTGCTCAAGTTTGGAAAATTGAGATGCTTTTAATGGAGTACTTGGATGGAGATGATGATATGTTACAAGGCATGGCTTTTAATATGAAGAAAAAATTTGACAAGTATTGGAGTGAGTATAATGTTCTACTTGCAATGGCAGTGGTTCTTGACCCTCGTGTGAAGTTTACAATGTTGAAACGATGCTTTTTGAAAATTGATCCTCAAGGTTTTCAAGAGAGGTTAGATGTGGTGAAAATGAAGTTATTTATGCTTTATGAAGAATATGCAAAGAATGCTTCTAGCTCCTCACTTGGTCAAGGTCAAGGTCAATCAAGCCAAACTTCACTTGCCTCTTCTATTCGAATGGATTCTATTTCCAATTCAGACGTAAGTATAAATAATAAACACATATATCTTAAATATTATATTCATCTTGTTGTTAACTTCAATTTATCAATACTAACTTTATATTTTTTTATATTTTTTGTTAATTGAATTTGAATAAAATGCATCAATATAGGTATGGATGGATTTGGCAAATGATGAAGATGATGTCCCAAGTTCCAAGTCCCAATTGGAAGTATATTTGGAGATGCCAAAACTTGATTTTTCCACTAATAAAGACTTAGATGTCTTGAATTGGTGGAAGGATCACAGTTTTAGATTTTCGATCTTGGCTAACATGGCTTGTGATTTGATGAGTATACCGATAACTACTGTGGCCTCCGAATCAGCCTTCAGCATTGGGGGACGTGTGCTAAACAAGTATAGGAGTCGTCTTCTTCCTAAAAATGTTCAAGCTCTCATTTGCACACGTAGTTGGCTATATGGTTTCATATCGAGTGGTAATTTATTTTTATTGAATAAATATTTTTTTTACAAAATAATGTTATTGTAGAAATTTAATAATTGAAAATTTTATTTTATAGGTTGGGAAGATGATGAGGAAAACAAAGATGAATTGGTGGAAGAATCAAATGATTCAAATCATTTAAATAATGAGATTAATTGACAAGTTTAATGTTGTTTGATGTGGAGTTTAATGGATGCTTGTAGGTTTTATGACTTTTAAACTTATTTACTACTATTTATTTAATTATTTAGACCATAATATTATGTCATGTGTAGCTTGTATTTGTAATGAGAGTATGTTTAATGGATATTATGTTTGTGGATTGTATTTTTATTGTAATTAATATGATAATATTTGTAGAATTCACATTTTTATGACTTGCTTGCTTATGATGTAATATATTGCTTATAAATATATATATATATATATATATATATATTACAAACTCATAATTTACTTTTGTACATAATATAATTGTTTTATGTGACTAACTTACAATTTGAAATTAAGTGGAGAACTCCAAATCATTTTGGTTTTTCCTTTGAATTTGTTATATTTGATCATGAATCTATGTGATTTGATTTTGTAACAATTTTGGTTAATTCTCAAAGCCCAATAATCATTTAACAAATTAAAATTATACTTAATTAGGCGTTTAGGTTCAATTCATTATTTTTTAAAATCCGATTCCTTATTTTTCAAAAAAAAAAAACTAAGTTAGCCCGCGGGTCGATCCGGTCCGCATTAGAATCGGGTCGATCTTCACAAATTTGATCCGTTTAAATGCGGAGTCTAAACGGACTCGACGTGTTTAAACCCGTAACCGTATTAATCCGTATCGATCCGTACCGTTTAACCCGTTTTACACCCCTAAAAACCACAAAATACAAAAACAACAAATATATGTTTTTCTTTTATGTGGACAAATCGTGTTGGGAGATACCGAGTAGTTGAACTCGAACTCCCTGTCAGGAACGTTAACATATAAATTAGGCTCTAGAACTGACGTCGAGATTAGGCATTCTTCCTCAATTAATTCCAAATCATCCTCTTGTTTCTCATCCTTAAATTCCTACATGTATATTTTATATTTTTATCTATAAGAGAAGCCCTCCCCCTTATCTTTCTATCTTCTTAAATTCGTGGTTTCTCTTCTTTCCTTTTCCCAGAAAAACATGTTTTTCTTTCCTGGAAGAAAATTTTCATTTAAAATCCTCTTCGTCTAGCTTTCCCTCCCCCTGGATTCTGAAAAACCATGACGATTCTTTATAACCCATTTTTTCTCTTGTTTATAATTTTCATTTTCCTGTTCCTTTTCCGGGTTTTTTTGATCAAGACCGGGCTGATTTATATTGTTAAGAAAAAATGGCGTCTTGTTGAAGATTGTTTCCATGTCTACCAATTCTTCAAAGTCCCAGAATTCAACCAAGGCATGCAAAGAAACCAACTTTATGACAAAGTTTTGGTTTATTTGAATTCTCTCACTTCCATTGAAGATTCCGATTTTACCAACCTCTTCACCGGCAAAAAACCAAACGAAATCGTCCTCCGTCTCGACCCTTGTCAAATGATCCAAGACGATTTTTTGGGTGCCAAGATTTTTTGGATTAACGAAGACCAAACTTTGGTGTTAAAGATTCGAAAAGCGGATAAGCGAAGAGTTCTCCGACCTTATCTCCAACATATTCACACAGTTTTCGATGAATTCTATGAGAAGAAGCGAGACTTGAAGCTTTACATGAACGTCGTTGATCATCAGGATGATCGAAAGGGACAGTGGAGATCTGTTCCTTTCACGCATCCTTCAACGTTTGAAACGATAGCTATGGAATCTGACCTTAAAAACAAAGTCAAATCTGATCTCGAATCTTTTCTCAAAGCCAAACAGTACTATCATAGGTTGGGTCGTGTATGGAAACGAAGCTATCTCCTTTACGGCCCTTCAGGTACTGGAAAATCAAGCTTTATCGCAGCCATGGCTAATTTCTTGAGTTACGATGTTTACGACATTGATCTGTCCAAAGTTTCGGATGATTCCAGCCTTAAATTTCTCCTGTTACAAAGCAGGACCAAATCCGTGATTGTCATCGAGGATCTGGACCGGTATTTGTCAGATAAATCAACGGCCGTGAGTTCATCAAAAATTTTAATTTTTATGGATGGGATTTTAAGCTCCAGCTGCGGTGAAGAAAGATTCATGGTCTTCACAATGAACGGAAAAGATCACGTTGACCCGGCGATTCTTAGGCCGGGAAGAATCGATGTTCATTTACATTTTCCTTTATGTGATTTTACAGCATTTAAAACGCTGGCCAATAGTTATCTAGGGCTCAAGGATCATAAGCTGTTCTCGCAAGTAGAGGAGTTTTTCCAAAACGGGGCGAGTTTAAGCCCGGCTGAGATTGGGGAGTTAATGATCGCCAACCGGAATTCGCCGAGCCGGGCTTTGAAATCGGTTATCAATGCTTTGCAAACGGACGGTGATGGAAGGGGGGCATTGAATAACGGACGGCGGTTATGTGAGAGTGGGTCGAGGAAGTTGGTGGAGGAAATTGGCGAACCGAACGGGGTTTTTTGTAGGGAAGGTGCAAATGCGGTCAGGGAGTTCAAGAAATTGTACGGTTTGTTGAGGGTGAAAAGTAGTAGAAAATCTCTGTCGTTTGATCTAGATAGTGGGCAAAAGGAGGGTTGATGATGATGAGCTCTAATCACATTTTATAGGAAGCTTAGCTTGTAGTTTTAGTGGTTTCCTTTCAACTGGACATTTTCCCCTTAACAGTAGAGTTAGAATTTTATTCTGTTAAAATGTAAGTGTATATTTTCGTATTCCATTTTGTTATTTTTACAACTTGCATCGAAAATATTAACTTTGTACTAGCTTGTAAATTGCCCTCTAAACATGTACATAATAGTGTTTCTGAAAGTCAACTTTGGATGGACCTTTTCTGAAATTACGAATTTTCTGTAGGAATACGTGAATTGGACAAAGTTTTTATATTTTATATGATAAATAAATATAAATTATGTAAATAAATTATCGAATATAAGTTACAAAGTAGAGTTTACTTATTTTAATCACATATTATGTAATTATTTTTATCTTATTTCTCATTTATCTTTTCACTTGTAATTATAGTTGTCAAAATCCAATGGAATTATTGATAAAATTGATAATTTCACATTAAAATCAATCAATTTCTTAATTATTAGCTTTGAAATTATTTATTTTAAATCAAGTTGAATTGATGATTTAGTTAAATAAATTGATAAATGGATTGAAATTCCTTAAATGGAGTGAGTTCGAAATTAACTAATAAAATGACCTCAAAATTTATGGTTAATTAGTTAGTTTTATAGTTGAAGTTATAGATTGTTGTGTTATTTAACTAAAATAACATATTTTAAAATAAAATAGAAAATAAAAAAAATTAAAGTTTAAATAAAGCATGTTGCTCTCTTGTTCACTTTACTCACGTTAAAACTCAAAAGATCAACTTGAAAAAAAAAATAGTCCTTTTTTCTATTTTTATTTTTGGGTGTTACATCAAACCCGAAGGATAAAGTCTTGATCATCCATCAATTCAAAACTTGACTAATTTTACGTCAAAGATCACAATTTATAAGGTATTTATTTTTTATTTTTTAAGCTTATATGTCACATGAGCTTTTTTTTTTTTATGTGTTCTTTTCAATGCTTTAAGGTATTTACTTTAGGTTGATCTTTCAAATTAATACGAAAAAATTATTTGACTAGTACTTTAAGAATTTGAGTTAGAAATTATTTTTGTTAAGTAAAATTTATTTTATATTTTAAATTATATAATTTTTAACAATTATTAAATTTATTATATATTTTAATTTCTTAAATATGAAATTATCTACAGTAAAATTTTACTATTTGGTGTGCATAAACTTAAAAAAATAATAATTACAATGCGCCACGTGGTGCAAGTATAAAAGTCATGTCTCTCGCCTCTTAAACATTTTGGCGAGAGACTTTGACTCTCGCCTAGAGATGATTTGCGGGAAACCAAGTCTCCCACATGCTAAAATTGGCGGGAGACCAGGTCTCCCGCCTAGAACACTACGGGCAGGATACCTTGGTCTCCCACACAGACTCTCGCCCAGAGATGATTGGCGGGAAACCAGGTCTCCCACATGCTAAAATTGGCGGGAGACCAGGTCTCCCACCTAGAACACTATGGGTGGGAGGCCTGGTCTCCCGCACAGAAAACCTTCGCGCAGGAGACCAAGGTATCCTGCCCGTGAACATGGGTGTGCCACGTGGCACATCCACGTACAAGCCTGCGCGTGGGGGAAATCATACGGTTAGGTTCCATGTGTTAAAATTTATTTGAACAATTCTACCCTTAAATATTTTTGATTCCGCAAGACCCGTAAAACAGTAAGAGACATTTAATTAATGGATAAATATGTAATTAAATGTGAAATTAATCTCTATAAATAGGGTCATGTATAATTCTTGATGGGAGGTCTATATTTTGTTTACTGAAACTCTGTCAAATTCTCTTGTTGACTTAAGCATCGAAGTGTTTACGCAAGGAACAACCCTTGCGTCCCTCTGATCATTCTTTTTCTTGCAGAGCCTTTGATAGCACGTGACACAAAGATTTAAACGAAGACGTCAGCAATACATCACGATTGTGTTTGGCAACAATAATTGGCGCCATATGTGGGAAACGGAAAAAAGCTTTCTGCTCTACAACAATTGAGAGAACACGATCAACGGCAATGAGAAGTGAAGAAAACAAAGATATTGTAAGTTCTCCATCATTGGGCCATGAAGCTCAAGAGGAGAGGGTGGCACCTATGAACGCAGTCTCTGTGGCAGAATTTGAAACCATGAAGAAACAGGGAGAAGAGACAGCCCAAGCATTGCAGGTTATGGTTAACTTGTTTAGGGGTGTATTCCCGCAAATGAACCTGTCTCCGATTGTACAAAATTTGTGAGAGAATGAAGCCAAAGGAGATGTACTTCAGACGTAGCGACTGCTGAACGCCAAGGTGCTGGGGAGCCTTGGCGTCAAACTGCGAGAGACCTTGTGCGTGAGACTGCGGGAGACCTTCTGCATGAGGCTACGGCAAACTTAAGACATCAGGCTATGAGAGATCCATGACATCAGGATGTGGGAGACCCCGTGCGTGAGACTACGGCAGCCTTGAGGTGTCAGGCTGCAGGAGAGTCATGGTGTCAGAATGCAAGAGACCCCGTGCGTGAGATTGTGACAGCCTTGAGGCTTGAGGCGCCAGGCTGCGGGAGAGCCATGGCGTCAGGATGCGGGAGACCCCGTGCGTGAGACTGCGGTAGGCTTGAGGCGCTAGGCTACTGAAGAGCCATGGCGTCAGGATGCGGGAGACCCCGTGCGTGAGACTGTGGTAGGCTTGAGGTGTCAGGCTACGGAAGAGCCATGACGTTAGGATGCAGTGACCCTGTGCGTGAGACTGCGGCAAGCTTAAGACATGAGGCTACGAGAGACCTTGTGCTTGAGGCTGCGGGAGACCTTGTGCGTGAGGCTGCAGCAGACTTGAGACTTCAGGCCGTGGGAGACCCAGTGCGTGAGATTGCAGTAGGCTTGAGATGTGAGGCTGAGGGAGACCTTGTGCGTGAGGCTGCGGCAGACTTGAGACATCAGGCTGCGAGAGAACCATGACATCAGGATGCAGGAGACCTTGTACCTGAGACTACGGCAGACTTAAGGAGTTGGGCTGCCAAAGAGCCACGGTGCCAGGGTGCGAGAGACGTTGTGCGGGAGACTGTTGGGGGCTTGAGAATTCAAAGTGTTGGAAATCTTGAGAGTGAAGGTGTGACAGGTTCTGAATTTTTGAATATGAGAAATCCTTGGCTCCAGAACACTAATTGCTTGCCAAAAGAATGGTATGGGAGGTGTTGAAATGACAAGGTCCCATACATTGAAAAGAGACTCGGAAATGGGTCCAACTTGAAACTTGGAAACAAAAATAGTAAACTTACCACCTCAGACTCATTAAAATCGAACTCATAACCTACAAGGTAAGGGAAAAAAGGTTGTTGATCGTGATCAAGTTTATTCATGTAACACCGAAAAGATGCAAAATCAACCTGCACCCATGGCATAAGATGCCATAGATATGAAGAAGATGGTGGAGCGAATCTTAGAAGAGAAAATGTTAGTTTCGACTGAAGAGAAACAGAGGAGAAGTGTAACGACCCTTGACCCTTGAAAATTGGGGAAATTTTTTTTTTTTAACTTAATTTACCCACTTATTCCCTTATTCATTTAGACTGTATTCCTGTTCAGTGTCAATCCTTAAAAATATTCCATTTCATTTATTTTTATACAAGTTTCATCCTGACACATTACTTTCAATAGATGTCTGTGCATACAAATATGTCTGGTAAAGGAATGTAATTGTATACCTTTGCTGCGTGTACAAAAAGTAGCCTAGGGTAGCTCTTTCCCACCAGCCTACGTCGTGTACGCGGCAAGTAACGCCTATAGATTCACTGCAAATGGTCTGAAGGTAGAGGGGTAAGCTTTTGGGAAAAAGCCCAGTAAGATAATACTCTTAAAGCAGTCCTGATATATAAAAGCATGTGAAATCGTTCATAGAACCAACTTTAATGAAATACATAAACTGTCATTTCATGCATAATCATCATAAAAATCATAAAGCATGCGTGTCTTTAAATAAATGATATGCTTAACCATTTTACAACTCTTCATAAACCTTTCATGAACATTTCATAATCATTTCGTAAACATTTCATGAATCTTTCATAAACATTTCATAAATATTTCATGAAGCATATTGGTCGTAACCAATTATCGTGTATATCATGAAAACACCTATTCATTCATTATAGTCGATATTCATAATCAAATCGAGGAGACTAGGCTATAACTAAGTCATGCGATACGTGTCATTCTCCGTAGAGAGTCATCATACCTATGGCCATGGTAAGGGGGGCTGTAGACTGGATCAGGTTCGTATAATAATAATAATTATAAACATGGGTAGTATCTTCTTATTTCTTATCATATACTAGCACATAGCTAGGGCACGGACACCTATGGCACTCACCGTGCGGGGAACATTCATAAGTGCTGCGCGGGCACGAGATACTACCAATACATCATCATAAACCACCAGTAGCACGACATCTTCCACACAAGTTGAGTCAAGTGCTAAAGGGGCTAACGTACCGGCACCCCAAGTGGTGTAGCCGGAACACCACAAGAAGTAACCATGCATGAATCCTATAGTCTCAAAATAAAGTTTCCAAAATCTTTCTTGAGTTTTATAACTCATAAACTCATATCGAGTAATAAAATCGAATTCCTTGTAATCTGAAAACTCTTTCATAAAACCGAAAGACTGTGTGGCACTTTGTTCCCACAAGACTCAAGAGGTGGCCCCCACAATCTCATTTCGAAAACAAATTTCTTTTCTTACATACTTTTGAAATTGTCAAAAGTTTCTTTAACGATATGGATATAAAAACATAAATAAATGTAAAACATCCATACGCTTCATACCTTAGGAAATTCATTTCACAACATGAAAAGTACTCGGAAAATATTTCGATAAATTAAAACATGCATCGTAAACAGTTTCACAAGTATGAAAGCATTGATAAATCACTTCAAATCATATGCTCTTTCATAAAATCATTTATCGGTGAAACAAGAATGCATTATCAGAACTAGGTTAAATAGTACCCCTTACCTCGATTTAACGAAAATCCTGAATTCGAGTGGTGACGCTTCCTAGTATCTCCCTTAAATCCTTCTATGATTCTCCTACATCGAAATTTGTATTCTTAGTATCTTATTTATTCGAATTACCTACGATGTGTCGAAATCGTAAAATTCATTTGAAATCATAAAAATGTACCGTTATCTCCAAAACTTGCATAAATTTCTTACCTCGGTGTCTGTCTGTAATCCTTGATTGCTTCGACTTAGCGAGTCGGCAAGTCCAGTCCACTTGATTTTATTTTTCCGAAATTTCGTACCAATATATATATTCCCCTTTTTTTTTCTTTTTTTTAAATCTTTTTTTTTCCCGCCATCCTTTTTCTTTCTTCTTTGGTTTTCTTCTACGTTGGCACTGTTCATTTCTTTCTTTCTTCTCTATTTCCAAATTTTTGGCCTCGTTTCACGTCATCACCGGCTGCCATCTCCTCCTTCATTGTTCCTGGTTTCAGTCCGGCTTTGGTGACCCCCCCTCCGTTCATTCCGTTACCAGCTCCCACGTCCAACCTCCGTCGTTCTTCACCTCTGCCTCCTCTCGATCCCTTGCTCTGTTTCGTTCCCTGCTTTCGCCATCAACCGAACCAGTCGTCGGTTTCCTCTTCAGCTCTGTTCTGACTTCCTTCTTCTCCTTCACCGGACAGGAGCTGTTGCTCCGCCATCCTTCATTTATTTTCGCTTCATGTTCTTCCTGACACCAGCAGCATCCTTCAAACTCTTCTTCCTCAGTTTACTTCTCCCTCAATAAGTGATGTATATTGTTTGGTCTCGTTTCCAGTAATTGAAATAAAGGTGCACTACCCCGGTCCTAAAGTTCCTTGTCCCGTTTTCTTTCTTCAAGCTTTCAGTTCTGTTTTGAGCAACAACTCCCAGCTACTGCATCCACATAGCTCGATCCTCTGTTACACAATAGCTTCACGCACCGATTGGTGATCTACTTCACGGTTTGGCTCTATTTTCTGCTTCAGTTTACGTTTTAGCTTTTCGGTTCCTTCCTACAAGTAATTAGCGATTGTACTCTTCTCACTGGTTCTACTTGAGTCACAATCGGCTATGAAGAAGCCTTTCACTCCATGGATTGCTCTCTATCTCTCGGGGTTTTGCTGGTCTTCAGCAAACTGTCTTAATTATTTCTTTCCCTCTTTCGATTGCCCGTTTCTCGCTTTTATGAATGTACGGGACCGCAGCAAAGAAGATGTGCTGGTGAGAGGTCGGTAGCATGAGCGTGGAGAGGGAGCAGGGATGGGCTCAGCAGGTGCTTCCTTCCGTTTCCTGTCACTCTGATTTTGCTCTTAATTTACTCAACTACAATATGGGAGCAGCATACTAGGTTGAATAGACATCTACCCGTTCCGACCCCTGCTCCAGATTTTTTTTCTTTTCCTTCACGTTTCCTTTCATGTCTTTACCTTCCACTGACAGTAACATTACATTATATGTACTGTGTACATACATATTTCTTAATACTTTCACCCATTCCTTCTCTGATTCCATTCCCTATGGTGACATTTCCTCCCTCGTGTATTTATGTATATAACTTGCACATAATACTGAAGAAAGCTCTCGGCTCACATGTATGTATACTTATATATATACATACACACACTTATATATATACATTTATATACATGGGTGCATTTATTCATATATATATATATATAATTATCTGTGTATAATTGTATACCCTGGCACATGTATTTTAATCTTGAGAAATAAATTAAACATTGCATATATATATATAAATACATGTATGTCTACGTATTTGATTAAATTCTCCATGTATATATACACGTATCATTCACATATGCTGCCTATCTTCAGACTCCTATTCACTCTGCATTTGTACACATAAATCTTGTATGCGTGTGTGTGTGTGTATATATATATATATATTTATATATCTACAACGGCACGTACAAATGTATATATATGTATATATACATGTGTATTCTCATCCATGTATTTCAAATAAATCCTCATTTATTTACTAACCAATTCTAGGTAATTATTTAATATTCCATCATGTATATATGTATATACATGTAAAAGAAAATTTGTTAGTCAACCTCGTCTAAGTCTGAGTCTCTCGTATTAACATTAAGATATAATCTTGTTTGTTTATTTTTTTTGTACCACAGACATAATTTAATCCCAATCAGTATCACTTAAAATCGAGTACCGAAAAATTTTGTGGGGTTTACAAGAAAAGTCTCATTCAGTACAACGATCATGAGGAAACCACTGCCCTAAAATTCAAGATGCCACAAATAATGGCATATAATGGGAAGACATACCCTTATGACCACATTCAGAATTATGAATCGTTAATGCTATTGCATGGATGAGAGGATGAGATTATGTGTAAGGCATTCTAGCTAACCTTAATTAGTCATGTGCTGAAGTGGTTCAATAGTTTAGTAGAAAGGTCTATTTTATCTTTCGATCAATTGAGGGTGAGTTTTTAAAGGCCTTTGTCATAAATAGTCAAAAAGGAAGGAGGTCACTTATCTACTTACCTTGAGACAAGGGGATGAAGAATCACTGAAAAGCTATATAGATCGATTTCGTAATGCTACTCTTGAAGTGCATGATCTACAAGGTGGAGTAGCTATAACAGCTATGCTACAAGGGACAAGGTCTGAAAAATTGCAAGAATCACTATCTTTGGATGAGCTAACGACAATTTCGGACTTGTTCTCTAGAGCAAATAAGTATGTCGATCAAGAAGAAGTGATTAAAATGATACCCACACGCGACCTCAAGGAAGGAAGAAAGCGAGAAAGAGAGTTTGATGATAAAAACACAGGAAGATCAGATAAAGCATCAAAGTTGAAGTATGTTAACTACACGCAGTTTATCGAACCACGTGCTTCAATTTTAGCAGCAATAGAAAGAATTGGGATGCTTCAATTCCCTATGAAAGGTGAGAAAATTTAGGACGAGACCTTGGGTCTTATTATAATTTTCACTCTATTTTTGACCATACAACTAAAAAATGTTGGGATCTTATGAATCAACTCGAGAAGTTAGCCAGAGAAGGGAAGTTAGACTGCTATGTGTTGAGAAGCGAAAGGAATCAATATTTAGTCCATGGTTGAGGAGACAATAGACCGCGTGATGGGCGCGACAATAACAGAAAAAATATAAGGAGAAATGAAGAAAGACGAAATGAGGCTAAAAGAGGAGAACGTAGAGATCGACAGGTAGACAATGAACCTACAGGGCTTGCTATTAATGTCATTTTCAGTGGAGAGTACATAGCTGGTAGTACATCTGCTACACGAAAAGCTTACGCTAGACAGGCGTACCAGGTCCATTCTGTTATGAAAATGACCGAGAAAGAAGAGACGATTACTTTTTCGCCAATTGATGAAGGTGAAGTGATTACCCTGCATGATGATCCTATGGTCATATCGACAGTTATGGCCAAACATCCAATAAGTCGAATCTTAGTAGATAATGAAAGTTCAATGAACCTTATCTATTGGAACTGTTTTGAAAAAATGAATTTAAGTGAAAACAAATTGAAGCTTGTGACTACCCCCTGTTTGGCTTTGCAGGAGAGAAAGTGAAGGTGGCAGGGTCCATTGAGCTACCTGTTACTCTAGGAGAGAACCCTAAAAGTATTACGAGACAAGTTCTGTTTACGGTAGTCAAATTGACATCTATAGCATACAACGTTATTCTAGGAAGGCTAGTATTGAGCGATATTAGGGTTGTACTTTCTTCGTGTTATTTGTTGATAAAGTTCCAAACTCTTGAAGGTGTGAGACAAGTAAGAGGAGATCAAAGAAGGGTAAGAATATGTAATACCGTGTCAACTACATGCAAGAAAATTCAAAGAAAAGAAACCCTTACTGTTGCAGGGCCACCTAAGTCATCACCAATACCTTGAAAGAAGATGAGAAGTTCACAGTGAATTGGGAAGGACCCCATAGAGTCAGGAGAATGATTGGACCTGACATCTGTATCTTGGAAGGTTTACAAGGCAAGAAGATAGCAAAGACGTGGAATACATTTAAAACCATATTGGCAGTGAAAATTTAATTTATTTAATGTCATTTCTTGTTATTGAACTATGGATTTAAATTTCATTTATTGAGCTATGATTTATTTTGTATTGATATTTTATTACCCATTGAGGTTTTCAGTCGTACTTGTCCCATGTGAAAGGGTTTAAAGCGAAAAATGCGCGAAGTAAACCACGCACCCAAATAAAGGGCTTAAAGTGAAAAATGCGCGAGGTAAGCCGTAAAGAAAATGTGCAAAGGCTTGAAGCAAAAAGTGCGCGAGGTAAACCACACACTCGAATAAAAAGTTTGAAGCGAAAAAATGCGCGAGGTAAGCCACACATTCAAACAAGGGCTTGAGAATTAGACATCAGAGTTTGGCTTGAGAATTTGGCCTCAAGGTTTGGTCTGAGAATTTAACTTCAGAATTTGGCTTGAGAATCTGAGTTCAAAGTTTTACGTGGGACTTGACGTGAGACTACAAGGAGAATATATGTACTCTTCCATAAGATTATACCTAACGAAAGAGTGGAGAGCAATTATTATGCATAAACTAAAAAAAATTATAATTACAATGCGCCACGTGGCACAAGCGCGAGCTAGTTGTGCCATGTGGCGAAAGTATAAAAGTCATGGGCGGGAGACGCCTCTTAAACATTTTGGCGAGAGACCTTGTCTCCCGCCTAGAGATGATTTGTGGGAGACCAGGTCTCTCGCCTAGAACACTATAGGCGGGAGGCCTGGTCTCCCGCACAGAAAACCTTCGACGGGAGACCAAGGTATCCTGCCCGTGAACATGGGTGTGTGTCACGACCCAAATTACCTAAAAATCAGAGTAAATTTTTCGCTTTTTAATGTCCTTACCCGTCGTGAACAGTTACACTACTAAATAGTTGGGCTATGATTCGGTGTTAGTCACCTCTCACCTATTTACCATTCCATTTTCATATTCACATTCACATATCAATTTATTTAAACAAAATACATCCCCAATATTAAATCCATATACAGTACTGTGCATCTATATGTTCAGATACAAAAATTATATAAATGTGTATACCTGATCTTAATAAGAAGCAGCGGAAATGACTACTGTCGTTCTCTTCTACTGAATATACCCTGTGGGGTGGAAAATGAAAGGGTGAGCGAAACGTGCTCAGTAAGGCAATAATGTAAGCAGGTAGATAACTATACTATCTACGTGCTGATAATGTCATGATGTAAAAATCGTTTACTTTCGGAGCATGAGGTAAGATTAAAACAATGCCACATGTATGTATATATCATATACAAGAAATCATGAAATCAACTTATCAAGCACACATGGAAAATCATCATGTATGACATCTCATGCTCGTCACATTAAAACTCATTTATTTCATCATAAACTCTTCACTTTAAAACTCATTTGTTTAATCACAAAACTCATCACTTTGAAACTTATTTGTTTCATCATAAATTCATCACATTTAAAACTCATTTGTTTCATTATAAAACAACTTCATCAAGGTCAAACCCATCTCTCGGGAATACCTTGATTCATCAAATCACATCTCTTTTAAAAACACAAATCGGGACTACCCCTCCATCGGGTTTGTCCTGGTCTATCCAGACCGTATGATATCATGTGAGGCATGTAGGTTACTGTATGAAAAATCGAAGACTATGGCCATACTATGTCCCTGTGATCCCAGGCTACACGGATCCCGGTGTGCAGGGCATCACAACTGCAACGGGAGGTGGGGTCAAGTCCTACCCGCCAGAATATCAAGTAACATCATAGAGTCATCATGACTGCACGGTACAGCGTACTCCGTGTGACATACACGGTACATCGTACTCCGTAGACCCATATCATAGTCTGGGGGTGCCTGCCGTAGGTCTTATCCAGCCCAATATTATGTCGATAACCAACCCATGTCTCAAAGTTTACGTACGAGCATCTCAACTCTCTGCGACACACAGTCTACAGGAGGCTTCCGCACGACTATATGCATGTCAACTCGCGTCTAGTGCGAGCGAAGCTCCAACACCACGCTATGCATATCATGATATCTAAAATCTCGTGCGAGCGAAGCTCCAGCACGGTTTTATGCACACACAAATTTCTCGTACGAGCAATGCTCCAGTACGGCTTTTCATGAAAATAAATCAGTAAACTTGAGTGCGAGTAAGACTCTAACACTCTTTTTACTTGTATAGATACGATAGGTGGCTAAGTCTTGACAAAACATCTTTTAAAAATAGTAACCGGTACAAATCGGTACCCTTTTGTATATTTCACGAAATCAATAGCCAACCTATGTTCATATTTGCTTAAATCAAAGCAGTCTATTCATATAAAGCATTAAAAACATGAAATCATGCAATTTACCTGCCTTACTACCCTTTTTGTAAATTTTTACTCCTAGGGGCAAAATCGTCATTTTTCCTTATTTACCTATGCCCCGGTTTTCGCAAAAATTATTATTTCATTTCTAGATACTTTAAAGAATGCTAAACCCTGTAAATCCCCTTAATAAATACGTATAGAAATCTCTATACGCTTACAAAATTCCCTTACCTGGAAATCGCGCGTAGACTTAGCCTATCTCGATGATACCGAACCTCTCGGTCCAAGTGCGCGCCAACCAAAGCTACGTAACTGCATATAACCACATAATCGAGGTTAATTCACTTATCTTGATCAGTATATCGCATTTACTGACCAACTTTAAGGTATTGGGCCCTATCTACCCTATTTGGTCTCGGCCCATTTCAGCCCTTTTTATATTTATTAATTCCCTTCTTCGGGTATACCGGGCTTATGCAGCTTACTAATAATTATCGGGTTTCGATCCAAGTTCATTGGATAGCCCGTATACCATTTACGGCAATTTATTACAACTTCGCATTAATATTCTTTCCTATGTGAAATTAATCCGTAATTCCGTAAAATAATTAAAACTCGGTATTTAAAGAACTCTGAATGCCGAAATTAAATTGTACTTACCCGATACGATGCGGGGTACGAAGATCAGAGCTCAATCGGCTCTCGTTCGGTCTCTGTCGTAAAGCTGCATAATTAGGTAAATTCGGATTATTTTTCATTAAAATAATATTAAATTAAATTTTCGGAATTCACCCGTAGGTCAATTTCGACCCTCGGTCAACTTACCCGAACCTCGAGTCGTCCCCGGTAATTTCTTTCCCTTTTTCCCCTTTTTCCTTTCTTTTCTTTCCTTTTCTTTCCTTTTCCTTTCTTTTCTTTCCTTTTCTTTCCTTTTCCTTTCTTTTCTTTCCCCTTTTCCTTCCTTTTCCCTTCGGCCAAACGACACCGTTCACTGCCACTTGTCGTCGTCGGCATTTTCGGCGGTCTCACCGGCCAAGATCATTCTCAAAAGAACCGGCTTCCTCCCCTGAGTGCGTCGGTGGTCTCCTTTCCGGCCCAGTCGCGGCGGTTCGCCGACAATCACCCCGTTTCTCCCTTGGATTTTCGAAGCTCCGATCGGTCTGCTCCGGCCACCTGGCGGCGCGATTCCGGTGCCCACGTGTTCGCCGGACTCTCCTCTTCCTCCTGGTACCTTCGTCGGACGCGGACGGTCGCCGGTGTGTGGGGATCGGTGGTCGGTTCTCACGGGTCGGCTATCGGTTTTTGTTTCTTCTTCTTTTCGGGTTTTTCCCGATTTCAGCCTTTTTTTTTTGAATTATCATTATTATTTAACCATTTATTTTATTATTAAAATATTCATTAAAATAGTCTAAATAATCTGAAAATATCTACAATATTATTATTTTATTCCACCAATTTAATTTAATTTAATTCATATTTAATTTATTTAGTTTTTTTAAATTATTTTTCCGGTATAATTCCTCCGTATTTTCGGGATATTATCCCGGGTGACTTTTCGGTATTTCTAAAAATTCCGGATCTTGATCAATTGGACTCGAAATTGTATAATTCCTCATTATTGATCAAGATATCCTAATTCCTTATTTTTAATTAAATTTCTTATCGAATTTATCCCGACTTTCGATCTTTTGACCGTTTTGCCCTTGCGCGTGTTCGGGATTAATTTAACCCGACTTCCCTTCACGAATACTCATTCATTTCGTATTTTAAATCCTTATCTCCTGTCCGAATCCTGTTTCATTTAAATTTGTGAACATTTTTCTATCTCATAAAATTTACGATTTAATTTCGGGTCTTACAAATCTCCCCCACTTAAGGAATTTGGTCCTCCAAATTAGAACCAAGTCATATGAGTCCATATACAACTCCGGGTACATCGATCGTATCATACCCTGTCATCCTCAAGTGACTTCTTCGGAGTGTATTACTACCAAAGGACTTTAATTAGGGAGATCATCTTAAATATCAATACTTTCTCTTTCCTGTTTAATGCCCGAATCAACTTCTTCAATATACTTATATTTTCATTAAACTGAACATTTGAAATTCATATTCGATCACCTATGCTGGATCTGGATAGTATTGCCGAAGCATCAAAAACTGAAACACATTGTGGGTGCCTGTTAATTCAGGTGATAACACCAACTTACAGGTCTTATCTCCCACTTGTCCAATCTCTCAAAAGATTCAATCCAGCGAAACTCAACTTACCTTCTTCCAGAAGCTCACTATGTCCTTATTCTCTTAGGACAAGTAACTTTCAACCATACTAATTCACCAAAGGTGAATTCCAATACTTTTCTATCTGCTCTGAGGTGTTCTTAATCTCTCATCCTTAACTAAACATCCTCAGAGACTTATTATCCAAAGTCGAAAATAATTCTATCTCTCACCCACTTTTTCTTATCCAATTTGGGGAACAACCCCTACAGTCATACACTGCCTCATATCTTGTTATCCCGATACTCAAGTGACAACTATCGCTATTGGCGAATTCAATTAGAAATCAACTGATCATCCCAGGAGCTTATAAAATCAAGGGCACACGCTTTCATCGGATCCTCCAGAACTTATACAGTCTTCTCTGACTGACCATCTGTCTGAGGATGACAAGCTGTGCTAATACTCAGTCGGGTTCCCATAGCTTCCTAAAAATATCCAAAGAGGTGGGAAGTGAAGCGGGAATCCCTATATGATACCATGCTCACTGGAATGCTACATCATGCTCCACAATCTTCCTTATACATAAATCCCCATACACACTCTGAGTATTTGGGGATTTCATAACCAGAAGGTGGGTAGACTTAGTTACTCTATCAACTATCCTCCAAATAGCCTCGTAATTCACCTGGGTTCTCTGTAACCCATCATAAAATTCATGGAGACTTGCTCTCATTTTCGTGCCGTGTCGATATAGGTAGGTGCTGCAATAACTCTGCAGACTTTTAATACTCTACCTTACTCTGCTAACATACTAGGCACTTTTTCACAATCTCTACCATCTCTTTTCACATCTGACCACCAATACCCTCTTCAGAGATTTTGATATATATATATATATATTCATTACTTTTCGTATGCACTGTATATCCTGAAGAGTGAGCTTCTGACAAAATTACTATCTCATCAACTGTGGTCCTGGGGAGCACTCATACTGTCTCTGAACCTCTCTGTAAATCATTATCATACTCTGTGAACTCTGTCACTGTACCCTTCTGAATCTGGCCCAACTATCGACATCATGCCGATTATCACGCTAAGCCTGTCAAATCCGGGCACTCTCATCCGGTTCTAGTCTCAGGCTAGCTGTCACACAATCACTGTCTTCATCAGAAGGGATCACATCAATACTGAGGTTCATAACTGCTCTAGCAGCTCACGCTCCCTGACCATCATATGTAATACCATCCCGAGGCTCTTTCTGCTCAAGGCATCAGTCATCACATTAGCCTTTCCTGGGTGGTAAAAATTTTCACAAACAAAATCTCTCAGAAGCTCTAATCCACTATGTATTCTCATATTCGCCTCTTTCTGTGAAAAACAGATACTCGGGGCTTTATGATCAGTGCATATCCACAATTCCTCATCGTGTACATAATAGTACCATATCCTCGGTACAAATACTGTTGTCAACTTTAAATCATGGGTCAGATAGTTTCTTTCATAATCCTTGAGTTGTTTGGATCCACACTCGACTATCTTCCCTTATACATCAATACACAGCTCCTTCATTATTTTGAGGTATCCATACTCACTGTAAACCTCTTGAGCTGTTGGGTATGGTGAAATTAATCACGGTGGTCAGTTCATACTTCACTACACCAAAATTCATGTCACATCTATCATCTTATTTATCATCTCATTCAAAGACCACGTTTTCTTAGTTAAACGTGTCAACCAAGTAGACCATATTGAAAACTCGCAACAACCCATTTGTAAAAGTCATTTCCAATTATTGCTTACAATTTGCCCTGGACTTAACTACGCCCAACATATCATCGATAATGATGATTACAATTCAGTCCAATCCTTGACTTATGTACGCATAAGCGTATCAGATCTTTCAAAATCGCTTACGTTTTCAGGTACTAACCTGCGTCACTTCCTTTTCTTATCTTAACGGCTCTTATTAAATTTTACTATGTTAACCTTTATGATTTATCGAATTTTAATATTCTTATCGTCTTAGTAAAGGTATCCTAATGCTAAAGGTATTTATTACGACGATCGATTTCACGTTATAGGTTATATATATATATATATATATATATATATATATATATATATATATATATATATATATATATATATATATATAGATATACTTTTAGACGCTGTCAAGTCTTCAGGCGGGGAGGTATTTTGAAATACCTTTATTAACCTTCAGACTTAACCACAATTACTGGTTATGGTTATACCCATCTTTATCCTTAGTTATAATTTATATTCCCTACTTATCACTTAATCCCAATTACTTCACATATGCACTCTTACTCCAATACATCTTGTATTTAGGATCAAGCATATCTCGAAGATTATCTCCTTAGTGTATCAATTATAACGAAACTCTTGTCATTATTCATTCCATGAGTACAATCCTTTACTCCTTTAATTTCAATCGCTGCACCCCTTTTTTATCACTTGTCAACACTTACAGTATACTTTTCAGTGATTTTTTTTTCACCATTGTTTTCAACTTAAAATCTCTATATCCCTATTCCGTTAATTAATCCTCCTCTATTGGGGTACTCGTTTATCAGTATTGTGCCCAATGATGTAGGCATTCATGCCTTTTACTTACTCACTTATATGCAAATGAAGGCGGTATGAATAAATGTGTGGCACCAGGATCAATAAACATATGTACTTCATTATTCATAACAAGTGTGGTATCTTACACCACATCCATGAAACATCAATAGTGTCCTGGTCCAAGACATCCTCTCGCCTTCGTCCAACAGCCTACTTTCCTTTTTCCTTTCGGCTATGGCCTCCCTTTTCGTTGCAGCTATACCAACGAAGTTTTTCTCTGTCTCTTTACTTTTCTGTGGGGCGATCTTGCCCAACTCTGTGCAATCAAAATCAATGGTCCGTCTTACGACACTTAACGGCCATTTTCATCACTACAGTGTAGGTATAGACCCTCCTTCCGTGGTATCTACCACACATCCTACACTGTTACACTGCTTCGTAGCAGGTCGAGGTCTTCCAGTCACAATGTCTCTCAAGAGTGCCAAAATTGGATGCACTGGGGCTTTACCAATTATCTTACCCCGTAGCTCATCAGCTATAATCTCTTACCAACTGGTCTCTTTCCCGCTCTGACATCTCTGTCATTCTCTATTCTCTTCTGTTTCTATTTCGACCTTTACTACCTTTCCCAATCTCAGAGGCGTGCAACACTCGATCTTATTCACGCAACTGTATTCTGCGCACTGCCTCGATAAAGGTAATATCTCACGGGCCAATCGGACTCAAATTGAAAAGTTGAGCCATTTCATGAACTTTTAGACATCTCGACTGTCACCTGTTCATAGTGTCGAGGTAATATCTGCCCAGGAATATAACCAAGTTTCATACTCATAAATCATACTCATCAATAAATCAAATCCTCTGGGTCAGAGTACGGACTTTTATCCATAATTTTCTTTAAATCATGTCCAGGATATCCTATCACCGGAATACATCCAAAATATTTCTCATCTTAGCTCTGGATGTTTAACACTTAAGATGGGTCGAGCGGGTTTCAATCAATGCTCCGCTGCGCCCTCTGATCTTATGTCTACTCTGAGCAATTTGCTCCTCAAAATAATCTCCACACTCCGCTCCAACCTCATGAAGCGTGTCTCAATACTATCCGATCACTCTGTCGGACTCTAAGAGGTATGCTCAACATTAACCTCTATTTCAATCTCATCCCGATTCTCATGGGTCAACTCAGCACGACTTAGCAGACTCAGGTCTACCTCTACGACCTCTGCCTCGTGCACTATCTCATCTTGAGTCTCATATCATGACTCATTTGATTCTCAGACCGATCTCTACGGTCTCGAGCATGTGTACTCGCCACTCTACCATAGCGGCTATCAGTTGTAAAAACTATATTCTTGCATTCGAAACAACATTCTTAGCTGCAATTTCATCTTGATATACACAATTGTATCTAAACAATGCACAGTACATGGGGATGTAAATTTACTTAACCACTAACACCGACTCATATCAGGCCAACTCTGCTCTGATACCACCTTTGTCACGACCCAAATTACCTAAAAATCAGAGTAAATTTTTCGCTTTTTAATGTCCTTACCCGTCGTGAACAGTTACACTACTAAATAGTTGGGCTATGATTCGGTGTTAGTCACCTCTCACCTATTTACCATTCCATTTTCATATTCACATTCACATATCAATTTATTTAAACAAAATACATCCCCAATATTAAATCCATATACAGTACTGTGCATCTATATGTTCAGATACAAAAATTATATAAATGTGTATACCTGATCTTAATAAGAAGCAGCGGAAATGACTACTGTCGTTCTCTTCTACTGAATATACCCTGTGAGGTGGAAAATGAAAGGGTGAGCGAAACGTGCTCAGTAAGGCAATAATGTAAGCAGGTAGATAACTATACTATCTACGTGCTGATAATGTCATGATGTAAAAATCGTTTACTTTCGGAGCATGAGGTAAGATTAAAACAATGCCACATGTATGTATATATCATATACAAGAAATCATGAAATCAACTTATCAAGCACACATGGAAAATCATCATGTATGACATCTCATGCTCGTCACATTAAAACTCATTTATTTCATCATAAACTCTTCACTTTAAAACTCATTTGTTTAATCACAAAACTCATCACTTTGAAACTTATTTTTTTCATCATAAATTCATCACATTTAAAACTCATTTGTTTCATTATAAAACAACTTCATCAAGGTCAAACCCATCTCTCGGGAATACCTTGATTCATCAAATCACATCTCTTTTAAAAACACAAATCGGGACTACCCCTCCATCGGGTTTGTCCTGGTCTATCCAGACCGTATGATATCATGTGAGGCATGTAGGTTACTGTATGAAAAATCGAGGACTATGGCCATACTATGTCCCTGTGATCCCAGGCTACACGGATCCCGGTGTGCGGGGCATCACAACTGCAACGGGAGGTGGGGTCAAGTCCTACCCGCCAGAATATCAAGTAACATCATAGAGTCATCATGACTGCACGGTACAGCGTACTCCGTGTGACATACACGGTACATCGTACTCCGTGGACCCATATCATACTCTGGGGGTGCCTGCCGTAGGTCTTATCCAGCCCAATACTATGTCGATAACCAACCCATGTCTCAAAGTTTACGTACGAGCATCTCAACTCTCTGCGACACACAGTCTACAGGAGGCTTCCGCACGACTATATGCATGTCAACTCGCGTCTAGTGCGAGCGAAGCTCCAACACCACGCTATGCATATCATGATATCTAAAATCTCGTGCGAGCGAAGCTCCAGCACGGTTTTATGCACACACAAATTTCTCGTACGAGCAATGCTCCAGTACGGCTTTTCATGAAAATAAATCAGTAAACTTGAGTGCGAGTAAGACTCTAACACTCTTTTTACTTGTATAGATACGATAGGTGGCTAAGTCTTGACAAAACATCTTTTAAAAATAGTAACCGGTACAAATCGGTACCCTTTTGTATATTTCACGAAATCAATAGCCAACCTATGTTCATATTTGCTTAAATCAAAGCAGTCTATTCATATAAAGCATTAAAAACATGAAATCATGCAATTTACCTGCCTTACTACCCTTTTTGTAAATTTTTACTCCTAGGGGCAAAATCGTCATTTTTCCTTATTTACCTATGCCCCGATTTTCGCAGAAATTATTATTTCATTTCTAGATACTTTAAAGAATGCTAAATCCTGTAAATCCCCTCAATAAATACGTATAGAAATCTCTATACCCTTACAAAATTCCCTTACCTGGAAATCGCGCGTAGACTTAGCCTATCTCGATGATACCGAACCTCTCGGTCCAAGTACGCGCCAACCAAAGCTACGTAACTGCATATAACCACATAATCGAGGTTAATTCACTTATCTTGATCAGTATATCGCATTTACTGACCAACTTTAAGGTATTGGGCCCTATCTACCCTATTTGGTCTCGGCCCATTTCAGCCGTTTTTATATTTATTAATTCCCTTCTTCGGGTATACCGGGCTTATGCAGCTTACTAATAATTATCGGGTTTCGATCCAAGTTCATTGGATAGCCCGTATACCATTTACGGCAATTTATTACAACTTCGCATTAATATTCTTTCCTATGTGAAATTAATCCGTAATTCCGTAAGATAATTAAAACTCGGTATTTAAAGAACTCTGAATGCCGAAATTAAATTGTACTTACCCGATACGATGCGGGGTACGAAGATCAGAGCTCAATCGGATCTCGTTCGGTCTCTGTCGTAAAGCTGCATAATTAGGTAAATCCGGATTATTTTTCATTAAAATAATATTAAATTAAATTTCCGGAATTCACCCGTAGGTCAATTTCGACCCTCGGTCAACTTACCCGAATCTCGAGTCGTTCCCGGTAATTTCTTTCCCTTTTTCCCCTTTTTCCTTTCTTTTCTTTCCTTTTCCTTTCTTTTCTTTCCTTTTCTTTCCTTTTCCTTTCTTTTCTTTCCCCTTTTCCTTCCTTTTCCCTTCGGCCAAACGACACCGTTCACTGCCACTTGCCGTCGCCGGCGTTTTCGGCTGTCTCACCGGCCAAGATCGGTCTCAAAAGAACCGGCTTCCTCCCCTGAGTGCGTCGGTGGTCTCCTTTCCGGCCCAGTCGCGGCGGTTCGCCGGCAATCACCCCGTTTCTCCCTCGGATTTTCGAAGCTCCGATCGGTCTGCTCCGGCCACCTGGCGGCGCGATTCCGGTGCCCACGTGTTCGCCGGACTCTCCTCTTCCTCCTGGTACCTTCGTCGGACGCGGACGGTCGCCGGTGTGTGGGGATCGGTGGTCGGTTCTCACGGGTCGGCTATCGGTTTTTGTTTCTTCTTCTTTTCGGGTTTTTCCCGATTTCAGCCCTTTTTTTTTTGAATTATCATTATTATTTAACCATTTATTTTATTATTAAAATATTCATTAAAATAGTCTAAATAATCTGAAAATATCTACAATATTATTATTTTATTCCACCAATTTAATTTAATTTAATTCATATTTAATTTATTTAGTTTTTTTAAATTATTTTTTCGGTATAATTCCTCCGTATTTTCGGGATATTGTCCCGGGTGACTTTTCGGTATTTCTAAAAATTTCGGATTTTGATCAATTGGACTCGAAATTGTATAATTCCTCATTATTGATCAAGATATCCTAATTCCTTATTTTTAATTAAATTTCTTATCGAATTTATCCCGACTTTCGATCTTTTGACCGTTTTGCCCTTGCGCGTGTTCGGGATTAATTTAACCCGACTTCCCTTCACGAATACTCATTCATTTCGCATTTTAAATCCTTATCTCCTGTCCGAATCTCGTTTTCATTTAAATTTGTGAACATTTTTCTATCTCATAAAATTTACGATTTAATTTCGGGTCTTACAGTGTGTCATGTGGCACATCCGCGTACAAGCCTGCATGTGGGGAAAATCATGCGGTTAGGCTCCATGTGTTAAAATTTATTTGAACAATTTTATCTTTAAATATTTTTGATTCTGCAGGATCCGTAAAGCAGTAAGAAACATTTAATTAAAGGATAAATACGTAATTAAATATGAAATTAATCCCTATAAATAGGGGTCATGTATGATTCTTGAAGGGAAGTCTCTATTTTATTTACTGAAACTCTGTCAAATTTTCTTATTAACTTAAGTATCAGAGAATTTACCTAGAGAACAACCCCTATATTTCTCTAATATTTTTTTTAAAATTTTTAATAATACATAATATAAAAATATAAACGAAAATATCAACTATATATAAAGTTGTGTTTGGTAACAATACTATTTATAACATAATAGAATAATTTTTTTTTAAATATTTATATTTCTAAATATCATCAGATAATTTACTCAATTTATTTAAGGATTGGACCATTAATTCAATGATTCGGCATTTTAAATGGTTCATTGTCCCAATGTGATAACTATGCTTCCAGCGAATCGAGAAAGAACAATGCCGAAACAGGTTCAAAAGATTTTGTCAGAGATGGGGACATGTTTGGATCTGGAAAAAGAGAAATCCAGGACTGCCCTTTCGAAGTTGACCATTTAATTTCCCTGTGTTTGCTGCTGTACAAACAAAACAAATTGCAAGGAAAGAATGGCCAGCAATTTTCTTGGCGCCCGTCACCCATCAGTAGCTATCACTTGATTTGACCCTCGAATGCCATTGGGCTGGGTGCCTCTAACCCTTGCTGTTTACTCAACAGAATCACAGCAAACGATATCAAAGAATAGTAGTAGTGATTTATATTGCATTGGAACTAAACATGTTAATGGATGATGAAATCGGGTCGTTTTTTTTAATCGGATTGAATCAATTTTGGCTCATTAAGTTATGAAATCGGAATGGTCTGATTTTATATCGAAGTGGTTTCGATTTGGATTTGACCGTTGTCAAGTTGGATTGGACCGATTTCAGGTTATTATTTTATTAATTTATTATTTAATAAATTTTGAGTTTCTGTTTTTAATAATCGAAAATAATAAAGAATATCAAAAAATTTTATGTAAATAAATAATTTGAAAATAAGTAAATATATATATTATTGAAAAAAATTGTACAATTACAAGTAAATAAATATAATATATAATAAATATAAAATATATGATAAAGGAAAAAAGAATGCGAGTGATTTAGATAGAATGTGATGTAATTTGAGAGAATCGAAGAAAAATGAAAAGAACTAAACAGATTGGGCGAAAAGGGGTATTTTATAAGAAAAATTATAAAAAAAGAAAAATAAAAAGCACTGCACTCCGGATTAATTCTGTTTTCAATTTGAAACCGATTCAAGACCTGAGGTTCCAGACCTATATCAAATTGGATTTAGTCCGATTTGGTTACTTTTTTTGCAAAGCCACTTTCAAAAATATATTGGATTGGAGCGCTACCGATGAGATGGCTTGATTCGATTTTGGGTCGTTTCTTTGACCAATTCGAACAGGTTAGTATGATTACTTGAAATAATTAAAATTTAATTTAATAATTATTATATTTTAAAAAAAAATTAAATTTAAGGTTTGATTTTTTTTTTTTTATATTTTTTATTAACCCAAAAAATAAATTCATTTTACCTTTAAATAATTTTCATTCTAATTATGGAATGTTTAAATTAAGGATATAAATAAATTAAATTATTTGTGAATTATTTGAATTTGTTGTGATGATTATTTGATTATAATTTGATTTATTTTTTTCATTAATTTTAATTCAAATTACTTGAGTAATGATTCAAGTCAAGTAAATTTGAATATTTTAATGTCAAATTCAAATGGTTCACGATCTAATTTTAAAATATATTTTTAATATTTGATTATTAATTTAATATATTATTTTTATAATATATTAATAAAAGATTATAAATTAAATATTTTAACTTAAGTTTAAACGGTATGAATATCCTATCAAATTAAATTTGAATTTCAAAAGTTAAACTTGATCAAACACGAATCGAATTTTAAATTTTAAATTTTTAAATTGAACTAAAATTAAATTTTATACGTAATTGTCTCGACTCAATTTGATTACATCCATAATTCAGATCTTGATGATTCGTAATTTGCATACTCACCTGTCCATTTATGAACGGACAAATTTGAATGCATTCACAATCTCTAATTATATGCAATTTGGCTGTGATTGTAAAGGATTTAGTCCATTCAAAATGTCAAAACTTCCCTGTTTCAAATCTATCATTCAGTGCTAAAAGCACTTTGTTAAGAAAAAGAAAGTCCTTGGATGATTCCTACAAGCCCGAATAAAAGCAATAAAGTTAGGGGCAGTTTGTTGGTGATTTGCATTCAGCAAATTTTAGGTATTAATCATCTGTCAAGAGTCTCCATTGATGCAATGGAATGTGAAAAATAATTTTTAGATGAGTAGTTCTTTTTCGGACTAACAACAATTTCAAGAATATACAATAAATAATTATTTATATTTTACGCATTAATTTCATTTCAAAACATCAAAATTTAGACAAAACATCCACTTAAACTAGTATTGTTTTATATCATTTTTATAATTTCATATAAAATTAATATTTTTACAAATTAATCATTTTTGTTAGATTAAAAAATTTACTTATATGATAAATACAAATAAATTATTAAATTCAATGATTAATTTATAAAAGTATTAATTTTATATAAAGTTATAAAAAATCTATAAAACAAGATGAAAATTATATTCGTTGCCTGTTCAATGCGGGATTGGATTGCCCCTTGCTAGTTGCTATACCGTTGGAGCCAGGAAGGATGCACAAAATTACCCAGCGAGTCGTGAAAAATAAGCTAATTGCTTTTGCCACCTTTCACGTCTCACTGCACCTCGGCGCTGCTGGGTCAAGTCAAGGGTTGAGTTCCATGATTAACTGCCAGCGTCCCTCAATAATTAGCATGACCACATTGACTAGTAGTCTAGTAATTAGACATTCAGGAATGATAAATGCTATAGCCCCACTAAGACTAGGCAAATAACTTATAAATCTTATTATGAAGTGTTACCGAACTTATTATGGTTGGTTTGTTTGGTTTGATTTTGAAGTGTTAAAGAATAAAGACAATGCAGCCTAACAACTTAATTCCAGACATTAATTTGATGTTTGATTACTCGGAGAGTTGTGGCTCTGGGCCATATTAATATTTAATTTAATATTGATTAAGGGAAGGCTTTTGCTTTTACTTTGGATTTGGTTCAAATTTGAATTATTTCTCAATTTGGTAGTCCATTCAAGTATGAAGTTATTTATTATTAATTGAGGGAAGGCTTTTGCTCTTACATTGGACTTGGTTCAAATTTGAACTGCTTTTTGACTTTTTTTTCCATGGATTGAATGATTCGTTCAAATATAAAACTTGAAATGATTTTTGAATAAATTTAGATAAAAATATTAATCTTATTAAATGAGATTGGGTTTAAAAATTGAGACTCAATAAAAAATTTAGTTAAGTTTGAACATATCATTAAAATCTAACAGCTTGGCCCGTTAGTTATATTTTTTTTATTTTTTATAACTTAGTTAATTTAATATATGATTAAAATATAACATTTTTAATTTTAAATTTTAAAAATAACTTTGTTTTTTTTTTTGTATGTTAATTTTAGTTGTGTTATTTTTTAAAATTTTGATTTATATTTTCATGTTTGTATGATCTTTTTGTAAGAATTTATTTGAACTTATTTTATTATATTTATTAATTAATACATGTATGTTATACTTTTAAATTTAATATTTTTTTTAAAAAATTAATTGTATTTGAATGGATTTAGACAAACTTGAACTTACTCATTGTGTGTAAAAAACAGGTTTAAACAAAAAAATTAAATTTACAAAATTTTATCCGACTAAATTGAGTTTACTTTAAATCTCTTAATACTCTATTAAAACCTAACCCGAACTTGATCGTCCACGATCATAAACACCTCCACAGATTGCAGCTGGATATAAGGTACAGAAAATAGCAAAGTTTGCACATCTTATTGATATTCCTAGTTATCTAGCTGTTCATAATAATGATAATTTCCAATTAAAAGGTAAATTAATTGCATGAGTAGAATAATATAAAATCCGAAATCCTACTTTATTTCTTTACTAGGAAATCGATGTCGTTTGATTGGAAGTTTAAAACCATAGCAAATATAGAGATGCAATTGAGGGAGGATTTTTGCTTGTACTTGGGACTTTTAGGCTAAATTTGAACTGTTTGTACAAAAGTAAGTTAAGCCCATAAGTAAACTAGGCCATCCACCCAGCGAATCCAATCCAAATAAACTATATAGGGATAATTACCTATCATAGAGTTTTTATTAATTTAATATTTTTTTAAAGAAATATGTTATTATTTTAATTTTATTTGTAAAATTTAAAAATTCTACTGATAAGCATAGAATAATTATCCTATGTATATTGATAGGATTATTACTTAATGCATCGTCAGTGAAGTTTTTAGACTTTATTAATAGAGTTAAAATGATGACACATACTTTATTTTATTTATTTTTACTTTTTAATATGTTCTAAAAGATTATACAATACATTATCATTGAAGTTTTTAGACTCAATAAGCAAAATTAAGACAAATACCCTAGTTTATTTTTTAATTAGTTTTTTTAAATATTTTAGTGGTTAGATAGGTTGTAAACATAAATCTACTTGATATATAAATCGACATTATCAATCTTTTAAACATAAGTATTTAAATTAAAATTACAATCCAATATGACACATTTTACGTCCCATCGGGAGTTTTACTGAAAAATAATATATAAACTTTTTAAATTCACCTTTGAGCGTGGTTCATAAACTGTGAGACGAATACTCCTCGAGAGTGACTTGTAGGCTGCTTAATCTAAAACATTAAAAATGAATTAGTGAGTTAATAGTCAGTAACTAATACGAGTACATAAGATTAGTACCATAGACAAACAAATAGGAATTAAAACCTGAAAGTTATTAAAAAATCAAGTGTGATTATAAAAGCATCATGACATTAGACAATTTAAAACCAATAATTAAAATGACAGTAATCATTTACAAAACAAAACGGATAAGTGTATGTCATGATGGTGGTGTATGTATACAAGAACCTTAAGAAAACCAAAAAGCACACATACATGGGTTAATTAAAAAATAAAGATGCAAAATCCCATCTTAAAAATGTTAAAATGAAATCACGAAATACTTGATACAAAAACATAGTACTAAAATCATGATTATGCTATTTTTGGGTAAAATGTGGGCTAATGATCTCCTAGAACTAATGTTGTAGGTTATAAAACCCGCTATTGCATGGGTAGTGGTCTTCATAGCCTCATAAAGCGTATACATCTACTTCAATCACTGGTCAAACGTTATTACTGTTCCATGGACAATCTAATAACGCGTTCCCCGTCAAAAATACAAAATTGTTAATATGTATATTACGGTGGGCCCAACTTGTGCACCGATATTGGGTACTCCACCACTTGCCGATGTCTTGGTCGGTCCTCATTTCTATGAGTGCGACCTATAAATAAACTCAATGTTAATAAATAATTGGTACACAAAAAGACCTTGTGGGATATACCCCAATCGTCGGTCACAAAATCCTATTCAATCCTAATGGAGAGCTCAAATCTCCAAATAAAAACACATTATCTCCAAAAGGACCCAAAATTCATGAAAACAGATTTCGCAAAATATAGAAAGGATCAACAGTTTACAAAACACATATAGATGGTCAAATCAATATGCATACATTGTCATATCATTTACTCATGAAAACATGCTCAAAACACAAGTCAAGATCATAAGTAATATAAAATCGATTATAAAAAATAATATTATCTAAAGCAGATCCTATGTATGTTATCTCGATTTCATAAAAATAAGTTTAATTGTACTAAAGAAATCATAAAATACTCGAGTAGAGTATTTACAAACTTCTAGTGCAATTATCACTCTCGAGATATCTTTTCGATCCGCGCGTTGTCACAATCATTGTGCATATGTAAAAATCAAACTTAAAATTTTTAATCGATGGACCAACAATCCCATAATCTAGCTTTATTTTAGTTAGTTTCATTGTATTTGCAAAAGTTTATAAACTAATTAATTTAATAATAGGTAATGCTCTAGCCAAAAGGAAAAAAGGCAGCAAAAGCAGGTAATGTTGTTCCCGATGGTTAATTGCTATTTCACTCGAACATAAATTGCTATATTGTCAACATGAGGAAAAGAACAGTAAAATTTGTTTCCAAATACCCAGAATTCACATTACTCCATACATTTAGTCTATATTTATGTACCACAAATAGTTGAGTAATTACACTTTGAAATTGCTAATATAATTAGAATATGAAATTCCTAGAAGAATGTTAAATCTAGACTATATCCAAAAGAAAATCAGGTTTATCAAGGTTGTTAAAGAAACAATCGTAAAAAATAAAACTAATTCAGCAAAATTAATCAATTAACCTAATGGCTTTCAAACAATATAACAATTTAGCATCCTGTTTAGAATATATAAACACATCAAAAACTGAAAGTTCAGAACATTAAAGTTTACGCTATCTGCAACTAATATCTTCTTTCATATTTGTTTGCATTTTGCACATGTGTGCATGGTATTGATAAGAGCAGGGAAGGACATCCCATTGGGTCTTCAGATATAATAGCTTAACGAACGAAACACTTTTAAAAGGAAAATTTAAGAAAAATAGTACCAAAAAAAAAAAAAAAACTCACGGATCCAGTTATGAGGACTGGATTCAATCTTTTTCTACTTATTTGGGTGTGAAGTTTGCAGCATACTCACATATTCTTATGAGTCTGACGATGCTATTAACTATAACATAAAGTGGGTTCCACCTTGCAAAAATCCAAACTTTTCGATTAAATTTCTGAAAAGAAATGGAGCTTGAAAAAGAGTGAAGAAAATATCATCAAGTCACCCGTTGTATCCGGAACTCCATTAGGGTCTACCCAGTATTTTTTGGGGCTAGGCCTAGGCTATCCTCCCCAATCCATCCTTCCCCTCGCAGTACGACGAGTAACTTCCTTTGGGTTGCGTGCTTCGCATGCCGCCTCCTCCCACTGAAAGAAATGGAATTAATTAGGGATTCGGACGGTCAATTTTCGGTTTATTTGTTGAGAAACTGATGGATTCTTTTTCGAAGGATTCTTTTTTGAAGGGTGGATTTTTGGGAGGAAATTGATAAAAATTGACCTTAAAGTTAAAATAAAATCATTGTCAAACATGCCTTAAAATTCATAACGTGGCAACTATAGAAAAATCAACATTTCATCCTGTTTCATGTAATCTTTTGTTATTATACAAGTTATAGATTTGAGAAACAGTTTGTTTTTATTTGTTTATTTTTATTTATTGATCTTACTAAACGATTAAAAATATAAGTATAATTTATTTGTTTATATTTAAAATCGTTTAAAATATTTTTTTAAATTTATTCATTTAATGAATTATTTAGTATTTATTTGATTTTTAATAATAATAAATTTTTAAATTACATATTTTCTCATACATTGTTGTAATATTTAATTACTAAAATTATACATTTATGTGTGATTTTTTAATTTAACTTCATATATATTAGAATAAATACATTTTGCATATTTGTATAATTTTTTCTTCAATATTCACAAATATGTTTGTTTAATGTATAATGAATATGTATTTTATGAACATATTTATTTAATATTTTAGAAAACGTGTCATAAATAAACTCAACGTGAACAACAATAAATAAATCAACACAAAAAGACCTGATAATTCGTATCTTCGTGTCATGATACGACACGACACGAATTAAAATATGACACGAATTTATTAAACACGATCACGACACGAATTATAAAATATGTTTAAAACGTAAATACGAACACGACATATATTTTATATGTGTGACATGTGACACGACACGGTTGATACATTATAATTATCTGTGTCACGACACGACACGACATGATAAACACGAAAAAAATATAACTGATACGATAAACACGACACGAATAGACACAACACGAATAAACACAACATAGATGCACGATTAAAAATAAAACATAATCAAAAATGAAAAAAATCATAATATTTATTGATTTACAATAATAATTTAATTTACATACATTCAAATATTATTAACAAATAAAACATAATAATAATCTTCAATCCATATTATTCATAATATTTATTTAAAATTACAAAATATACAAATAAAATATAAAGAGTTAATATTAAGTCAATAAACATAAATAGTCAACAAACATTCAAATATTAAATTTGCAGATACCAATTCAATACAATGTAAGAAACAACAATTTAAAATAACGTGTTTCTCCTGTCGTGTACGTATTAACCGTGTATTTGTGTAACATGATTTAAAAAAATGTATTTTCGTGTCTTATATGTGTTTAGTCGTATCAGACACGACTAAATACGAAAATTATCGTGTCAAAATTCGTATCAACATGACTAAACACAAAATACAAATTTTACAAACATGTATACAATTTTTTCGTATCGTATTCATGTCGTGTCACTCTTGTCGTGTCTACATTTACATGATTTAAACACAAATATAATAATATTCTTTTAAAAAAATATTCATTCTTATTTGATTCGCTATATGATATATTATATATAATTTAATATCAAAATTAGAATCAATCCAAAAAAAATAACATCAAAAAAAGAAAAAAAAAAGGAAAGGAAAAGAAACCAAACATTCTTTGAATCTTTCCTTTGAAAACAATATTAGCAAGAGCATGTAGATAATTTCTTCATCTCACTTATTTCCAAATCTGAACCAGCAATTCCCTCAATCTTTGATCCTCTAAGCGCCGTGGCATGATCACTACCGTTGAATTTCCCGTTTTCACATTCCAAAGATTTTTTACAAATCACACCGTAAATTTCTTCGAGTACCTTAAAGAAAGCTTTATCCACGTTGTCACCGCTAAGAGCAGATGTCTCGGCGAAAAATAGGCCCTGCTCCTCTGCGAACTCAACCGCGTCTTCAGTTGGGACCGCTCTGAGGTCCACTACATCAGCCTTGTTTCCAATCAGCATGATGACTATGGAATTGTCAGCGTGGGCCCGCAGTTCCTCAACCCATCCCGCCACGCGATCAAAGCTCTGTCGCTTGGTGATGTCGTACACTAGCATTGCCCCTAACGCACCTCTATAATATGCGCTCGTCACTGCTCGGTACCTACCCACATTTAGATTATTCAGTTATTCTTTTAGAGGATTCCACCTGGTTTTGGATTCTGAAATTGAGCTTTCTTGATTAGTTTACCTTTTTTTTTTCCTAGGTCAAAAGAGGAATTAAGGAGTGCAAAATTCCTACTGAAACGACCAATTGTGGGCCAAAGCACCGAAATAATGTAAATGAAAAATAGGATAATCCAATTTATTAATTATTTTAGATTAGTTTAGAGTAGAGGGTAACCCTAAACATTGGATAAGATTAGGTCTCGTATATTACTCGCCTTGATAATAGAATGACATCAATTTTTATAGAGAACTATCTTTCCTTGAAGCAATACATTTCTTTCTGCCTTTGCCTTTGTCTTCTCCAGGATCCAAGGAAAAAAAAAAATACTTGATGGAACAAGGTTAATTAATGGTGTGTCTAGAATTTATAGCACCTTCATTGCTATTGGATCAAAAACAAAAGACAAAATATAGATAGATTGGAAATTATAACTTTTATTTTCAATTTTTTTATTAAAATTATATTTTAATTATTATATTTTTAATTTTATTAAAGTTAATTTCACCATTCATTCAATCTAATTTTAAAACAATCAAACTCAGCGGATTTTCAGCTATATAAATTCAGATAATAATGCTCTCATTACCTTCAAATAGGTATGAGATTGTAGTAGCTTATTTATAGCACCACCTAAATCCAACTTAACGGATTTTCAGCAATCTAAATTCAGGTTCAGGACTACATTTTAAGATTAGACCATCAGAAAATGATAAATTATGTTTTCTTGCAGCATTTGAAAGACAATCCGACAAATCAACTAGATTGTTTAATTACCTTTGTTAACTCAAAATGACGAAGTCAAAGCAATCTCAATTACAGCATCGATCTCAAAACAGAGAGCGTAGAGGGAAAGGGAGTCGAAGCTAGCTAACCTTTCTTGGCCAGCAGTGTCCCAGATCTGGGCTTTGATGACTTTGCTCTTGATGGTAACAGTCCTGGTCTGGAACTCAACGCCAATGGTGGACTTGGAATCAAAGCAAAACTCATTCTTGGTAAACCTGGAGAGAATCTGAGTCTTGCCAACAGCTGAGTCACCGATTACCACCACTTTAAACACATAATCTATTTTCTCAGGAACATTTTCCCGATGCTTCTCAACGTCAACGCCATTCATCTCTTCGTTCATTTTCACTCCTCAGAAGCAATCAACCACTAAAGCCAAGAAAATAAATGACACATACCCTTTTCTTTTCTCCTTTTCCAGTGCTGCAAAAACAGGTAGTACCAATATAAAATTAAATATTGGTTTTGTTCTTGGCCTCTAGTATTGGAGGTAAGTGGGAGTAAGTAAAGATAGGAAGGGAAAAAAATATAACTAGATGTAGAAAAAGATGATCAGACATGACTATGGTGCAAGGGTTGTAGTTCACCAGTCACTGATGAAAAAGAGAGAAAGTCGTGGCAATGCGGTCCTGTCCTTGCCCCATATTAAGGCTTCATCGCGAGTGTACCAATGCTGTTTTCAATAATTTACTTCATAGAATGGAGACCAAAGGCCAACCACTCGTCAGAAAAGCTATAATATAATTTTTCTTTTGCTTAATATGGTGGCTGATTGGGATCTGTTAAAACTGAAACTTAGTGGCACATACACAGAACAATAGCCTAATAATTGATGGCATAATCTCCGGACCATGCTATTATAATGTCAGTTCAAAGTGATCTTGCAAGTAATTTAAAAAGCAAAAGGAGTTTTTTTTCAATTACCGGTCAATCATTTTCTGACCAGTTTGTACGTACCTTGAAACAGTGACAGAGCCAATTTTTTTTTTTTGGTGAGGGTGGGTTTCTTTCAAATATATTTGTTGTTGTACCAAACAACAATGATTGGATGATGCTGATGTGGTCTTCTCTAAGTGTCTTGAATATTCTACAAAAACAGTGAAAGTCAGAGAGGCGCAGGGATGTGGTCCCTGCGCGCGCACTCCGATACTTAAGTTAGAAAAAATCTTTTTAGCAGAGTCTCTGTAGGCCAAATAGAGCTTAGGGTTTTTTGACCATACTTGTGGTATTTATAGATATTTTTGGAATTAGGTTGGGTTTCATATTTTTCCAGGACTTACGAACATTTTGGGCCCAAAACTATAGGGTTTTGGGCGATTAGGATTTGAGGCCCAGACGCGCGTCTGGGCTGCGACAGAGTTACTAGATACTCTGTCGCGGACTCAGAGTCTACCTCTGTGCGGATGAGTTCAACTTGAGACAGAGGTTCGAAGACCTCTGCCGCGGCTCACTCTCCCGCAGATACTTTGCCGCTACACAGTCTGTCGTAAGTGTACTCTACCGCAGAGGTCTACCGCCTCTCTGATGTTGGACTCAAGGGCGCAGAGGTCTGTCGCGGCACTCTGTCGCCAGTGGACTCTGTCGCTTGATGGACTCTGTTGCATGGTGGACTCTGTCGCTTGGTGGACTCTGTCGCGCTCCTTTTAGTGTTTGCCACGTGGCATATGCCTCTTGGTGCTTAGTATCTGACACGTGGCTGTCCTCTGTTGGCCAATATTTGTCTACGTGGACTTTGATGGGTATGACCTCTATCAATTGCTCCCCACTCTTTGGTAGGAATATTTTCTGCGAAAGAATATAACAATAATATTTTTATTTTTATTTTTGGTGCATTTGGTTTACTGTTCCTGAGGGATGCTCATTCACTTCAGCCGCAGGTGTGTAGATTACTGTGCACGTGCGACTACAGCCGCGCTTATATATAAGGTCTCAGGTATCGTGGTATTTGCTGAGTTCTCTCGCATAACGATCACTCTGTCGCTTACTCTCCGCACCCTTTGTCGTAACTCTACCGCGAACATCATTACTGTCCCGCATCTCTGCCGCAACTCTACCGTGTAACTCAATACTGTTCCGTGCCTCTGCCGCAACTCTACCGCATACATCTCTACTCTGTCGTAAACACTCTGACGATGTTATCCAGTGTCTGCCTTCATTCCTGTTGCTTTGCAAGTGTACCTTTGGTCGTTAGGTAACACTTTGTTGCCGATTACTTTTTCTTCGTAATTTTTCTTAAGTCCAAAATGGCTAGTCATGGTGTAGGGAAGCGTATAGAACTAGGAGTTAGATCGACTTTGAAGGAAGTTGACATCCAGGATCTTACGTCTAGATTTTCATTGCCCGATGGGTACTCCTATAGACTTCCAAACCCTCAGGAAAACGACATACGTAGTGTGTCTGATGGGGTAGTTATTTTCAGAGCATCCTTGGAGTTAGGACTCCGTTTTCCAATTTCCGACTTTGGAGCTTCTTTTCTTAGGGCGCATAGGATTGCCCTTGAACAACTGCATCTTCACGCATGGATGCAATTAATTGGCTTTACCGTGCATTGCCGATCTAGGGGTGTTTCTCCGTCTCTTCCCTTACTTGATACTTTTTTTAGGTTCTGAGGCAGCTCCGGTTTAGTTCCCTATTCCCTTCAACGGGTGTATAAGCCCGGATTTAAAAATAGGTTATTCGAAAAACCTACAAATAAGCTTCATGGATTTCAATCAGAGTGGCTTATTGTGGAGACGCCTGGGGGCCTGGATTTCCCTACTCGTTGGGAAACTCGACGTGAGATCCCTAAGGGTCCCCGGATTTCTACGCTTAGGAAACAATTATCTTTAGATATTAATAAATTATTAGTTGATAACCCTATTAATCTTGATATTCTTCTATCAAACGAAAATTTGACATCTGTCGGTTGGGGTGTGGGTCCCATTCCTGTTGTCGGCCCCTTTGTTCCTTCCTCGAATCTTCAATCATCGATTCCTTCTGAGTTGAATCCTGAACTTTTAAGGTTGCAAGAGAATATAGGGAACACAAATATAGAGTCTAGCTCTGATAGTGAACCCCTAACCATTCTAAGTGACTGGGAAGGGTTTGGTTCAACTTTCATGATCCTTCCGGATGATGATATATTAAACATAGAGTCCCTTCAGGAGCATTTTGATTCTCCTGATGGTAACTTTTCCTGCTTTTCGATTTATCGTTTGTTAGTTCTGGCCGCATTTTTGACAATTTATTTGTTTTTTTCTTTTTTGTAGAGATGAGCCATTTTAGACGTTTTTTGGCGCGCTAGGGGGTGGAGGAAGGTTCGTCTAGCGATCCTGCTAGAAAGAGACCTCGCCTGACAGATGTTGTTCCCAGTAAGGCACCAGTTCCACCTCCATTGCCCCGGGCTTGGACTCCGCCTCCTTCTAGACAAGAGATGCCCCCTCCTACTAAACAAAGGGATCCTTCTCGAGATAGAGGGAAGGCTCCTTCATCTTCAATGAGAGCTTTCGATTCCTCTAGACGGTCTTGGTCTAAAGAGCGTGCTGAATGTAATATAATTTCGTCTCAACGAAAGAATCGGAGGCGTTTATACATTGAGTCGTCAATGGGGAAGAGGCCAATTCTTCCTAGGATAGGTCCTGTTGAAGAGAGGTCCTATCCCATAGACGGCGGTTTCATAATGAGGGGGTCGGAGTTTCGAGTGTACCCGAGAGTACGTGACAACGATACCTTGGATACTCCTGGGGTGGCATCTCGGTTGAGTTGGGCCACTATTCTTCCAAGGGATGAAGCTCGAATATTTAAGAATTTTCCAGATGGGGAAGACTTAGCTGATATGGAAGCGCTGAGGGTAATCTTCATATTCTTTTTTCATTTTATTTCTTTTTGCTCTACTTTGAGTTTGGCTTTTTGTGTTTCTTTTCAGTTTGCTCAGAGGACCGTGGCCAATAATGCTCAACACCGAGCCTATCGGGAGCGAGCTGACAAAGAGATTCTGGAGTTGAGGGATAAAGTCATGGAGTTGTCGAACATTGTTAACAACTTATTCGGGCTACCCGACATGGTGCGAAGCTTAGAAGATCAGTTCTCGAAAGCACTCTAGGATTTGAATCATGCCAAGGGGGATTTTATTATCGAGACGGCTAGGTCTAACAAACTCAATGAAGATCTTCAATCGGCACAAGCCGAACTGGACAGTATGTAGTCTAAATATGGGTCCTTAATGGATCGCAATCAGGAGTTGGAACAATACGTCACCAAACTAGAAATTCGGGCCACCCCCTCTCTTAATCAAGTCGAGATTGATAGCATCAGGGCGGAAGCCGTGAAGGAGTACTGTCTTTCTAAAGATTGCTTGAGGCGAAATGAGGATTTTTCGGTACCATATGTAAAATATGGTTTTTACCTCGCTAGATCTTGGTTGGAGAAGCATAGGGAAGGAGAAGAGTTCCCTGAGCTTCAATATACGCGCGAAGCAATGCTATTTGAGGCTCCTGATTGGACTAAGTATGAACCAGAGGCCGAACCCCCTGATGAGCTTTTTAAAAAGACTACGCAAGATGATCTCGCAAACCTGGCTAGTCCTTGGGAGCCTATGAGCCTGGATAATGCTCCCGAACCTATTGGTATGCTCCCGAACCTATTGGTGCCCTCGACGACCTGGATGGAGAAGATGGTCAACAGTCCTTAGAATGCGAGGGCCCGTTGGCGCTTGATCCCCAGCCACCAGATCATGCAAACTGAATTATTTTTCTTTTTGAATTTTGAATTTTTTTTGCTGAACTTATTCATGCTTGTAAAGATTTTCTTGAATAAATAAAATTAAAGTTTATCTGTTCATGCTTCATATTTCTTTGTTAGTTAACTTTCGCTATTTATCGCTTATCTGTTTCTTTGTTTTTTTACTCGTATGTTTATTTATTCGTATATGCTCCCCAATTCTTGATAGAAAGATATACTTTTAGAAAGATTTACATATGTAAACATACCTTTTTCTGAGGCCTGACCACCATGACGCGAGTGCGTCTTCGATTCTTACGGCCAATACGTTTCCATTGCCTGGCCACAGTGACGCAATTGAGCCTCAAGCTCTTACGTCTTCTTCGTCTGCAACGCCTGGCCACAGTGGCGCTATTGCGCCTCAGGCTCTTACGGCTCGTCTGATTTTTTTTACGCATGGCCACAGTGACGCTATTGCGCCTCAGGCTCTTACGTCTCGTCTGATTTTTTACGCCTGGTCATAGTGACGCTATTGCGCCTCAGGCTCTTACGGCTCGTCTGATTTTTTACGCCTGGCCACAGTGACGCTATTGCGCCTCAAGCTCTTACCCTTCGTCTGATTTTTTTTATGCCTTGCCATAGTGACGCTATTGCACCTCAGGCTCTTACGGCTCGTCTGATTTTTTACCCCTGGCCACAGTGACGCTATTGCGCCTCAGGCTCTTACGGCTCATCTGATTTTTTACTCCTGACCACAGTGACGTTATTGCGCCTCAGGCTCTTACAGCTCGTCTGTCTTCTGTCACAAGATTTAGATTTATAAAAGCCGGAGATATAATAGAAGAATAACAAAATAATCTGCATAATGATCAGATAATAGTATCATGTGATAGTGTAAACAAATAATAATGTGGGAATGTAAGAATCAAGAAAGAAAACATAATGATTAATTTAAATACAATTTTAAATTATTTGAGTTCCATGTTTTTCCTATTTTCTTCTCTTGCAAAGTTTCCAGGATGCAGGTGTTGGGCCCAATCCTTCGTCTGATTTGATATGGACCTTCCCAATTGGCTCTGAATTTTTCGTCTTTCCTCAAAGCATTGGTGATGTGTGACTTTCTAAGCACCAAATCTCCCTCGGACATCGGTCTATCTTTTACCCGACTGTTGTAGTAGTTGGCCACCTTCTGATGATAGGATGCCAGCCGGATTGCGGCAGCCTCTCTATGCTCATCAAGCAGATCTAGGTTTTTCCTTAGCCCCTGTGAATTATTTTCTTCCACTAAAGGCACTACCCTGGATAACAGTGCTCCAATTTTCACGGGAATCAATGCTTCAGTGCCGTATACAAGGCTAAACGGCGTTTCTCCAGTTGATACTCGACTAGTGGTACGATATGCCCATAAGACACTAGGCAACTCGTCCACCCATGCTCCCTTAGCTTTGTCCAGTCTGGTCTTCAACCCATGAAGGATAGTTCGATTGCTGACTTCGGCCTGCCCATTAGCTTGAGGATATGATACAGAAGAAATTCCTAGCTGAATGTAAGGTGCTTATAGAATTCACGGAAGGCGTCACAATCAAACTGCTTTCTGTGGTCAGCATTTAAGATACGTGGGATCCCAAACTGGCAGATAATATCTTTCCACACTATCGCTTCAACTTTCTTCTCTGTGATTGTAGCTAAAGGCTCTGCCTCAATCCATTTTATAAAGTAATCGGTAGCAACCAATAGAAACTTTCTTTGACCCGTAGCTGATGGGAAGGGCCCTAGTGTGAGACCCCGTATATGTATAGCTGTATATAGGAACATGGGAATGTAAATAGAATCATAAGTAAGATGATGTATTGTAATGTGAAGTATATGCAATGTAAGTTTATAAGATTATGTACGCACTTGTAATAAGAATTGTGATTATACGTACAAGTTGCATTATGAGTGAGTAGGAAGAAATGGACTTAAAACGAGAAGAATGTGACCGAAATGGAATATGAGTAGTATAGTAAAATGGAAGGAAAGATTTACAAAAGTGTATATTTCCATTCGAGTAATATCGTATATATTTGGTCATACAAAGATTCTACACAAGTTTTAATGTGTATGTAGTGAGGATGGATCCCATTTTCAAGTCTCAAAGATGAATGAAGGAGAAAATGATCATGGAAGCAAATTAAGGGTGTTTGGTAAGGGTTGTTGCAGAAAAACTGCAAGAAATCTGGAATTTGTGAAGGCCAGATCGATCTCATAGGATGAGAGATCGATCTGGGAGAGCCAGAATGCCCTTATGTGAGAAATTGAAGGGAACAGATCGATCTCCGAAGGAAGCAGATCGATCTCCTTAGCTCTCGGGTTGGAAGCAGATCGATCTCCCCTAAGACCAGATCGATCTCCTGAAGCTTATGTTTGACAGCAGATCGATCTCTAGTCTCGACAGATCGATCTCCTACCTTTAAAACGTCTCAAAAAAGAGGGATTTTTGGAGGAACAGATCGATCTCCACCCAAGGAAGATCGATCTCATCAAGTCAAAACTATAAATGGGAGCAGTTGGATCATCAGAATTTCGGGAAAAACATTTCCATTTCACTTCAACTCAAAGAAATCTAGTTTCTCACTCCTAAATCCAGCCATTTTCAGTGAGATTTAAGGAGAGGCTATTAGAGACAAAGTTGTTCACATCAAAGAGAAGAACAACATAGTCTAGAGGCATTTTCCCATTTGAAGGATTGAAGAAATAGAGGGCAATCCTAATTGGAGCAAGAGGAAATCCAATGAGGTAAGTTCTAATACACAAATCCAAGTACATTGGTTTAGTTAATGATTATAAAGATATTTGGGTGTGCATATTGTGGATAGAACTACCTAGGATGGTATGAAATGCATATAGCTTAGAAATAGTCAAGTGTTAGAAAGTAGAATGTGGGAGTATTTTTGATGAATGGGATATCTTGAGTGGATGAGTATGTTGTGGAAATGGTTTGGAAATGTTGATATTAGGATAAATTGGAAGATTTACCACAAAGGGTAAAAATGTGTAATTAAGGCATTGGATAAATGCTTAGTTGAATAAGAGTTAGAAACATTAACTCAAATGTTGGTGGATGAATTTCAGTTTCGGATGATACGCCGGAGCAAGTCAAGAGGAGAACGCAAGAAGCATTAAGGCGGATAGTTGCACACAAGCAAAACGAGGTAAGGGACTGTGTGTTAGCTATAGAGATGTTCGTACGTAATTACAGCAATTTCGTAGATATATTGCTAGGACTAGTACGATATTATAATTCTATGAAATGATATGGAAGTATACAAAGTACTATGACGTATATGTGTATTGAGAAATGGGATAGGGTAAGGAAATAGCATGATATGCATGTTTTCAATGATTTTCTCAATTTTACATTGTTATTTATGATTGAGAAACGTTGATGATAGGTTGGCTAATTTTACATGTTTTAGCATGAAGAGGCATGCTGTATGAGTAAACGTGTTTTGAGTTTTAAAAAGAGAAAATAGCCATCTATCAGTTTTGAGATGAGATTTGGTGTTGAAGCGTTAGCTCACACCCGGTTTAAAGCCTTGATGTACCGTGCGGGAGTTTTAACTCGCACGGAGGTTTTGAGAAAGTGCGAGAACTATGCTCGTACCTGTTTTGTTGAGTTAAGGTAAACCTGGGGGTCTGGGACCCAAGGGGATACCAGCCGACGGCCAATTGAACGGGCTGGGCCTTAACGATAGATCGTACCGCGCTGGAGCTTTGCGTTGACTGTGTGTCGCGCTGCTTGCTCGCCTGGTATATGAGACATGGTTTAAGGATAAAAAGTCCATCGGAGTTGGAGTATGGACTTGGGTCCACGGCTGTACGTAGAACAGTGTAGTCACCCGTTGGTATACTATGTACCGTGCTGGGTGCACGTGAGTACGAGTATCGCGTAGATGACACACGACGTATCTTCACCGTGAGTATACGAGGAGATGAGGTGGATTGAAATGAGCCGGAGGGTAGGACTGACCCATCCCCCTTCAGGCGAAGTGATACCCTGTGCGCACCCGATCAGTGAGGCCTGGGATCACTGACTGTGGCCATAAGTCGTGGATATTTGATTGCCTAAAATTCCATGCCTGTCTCAGAGATTCGAGAAAACAGAGACAATCTCAGAAAAGAAAGAGATTTGCGAGAAAGAATGATTTGAGAAGTGAAAGAGATTTCGTGTTTTAATAAATCTCTGATTTCACATTCGTGCCATGAGGGCACTATTTATGAGCATGTTTTAAATGGAAGTTTGACATTTGATTTACACGAAAATGCTATTGAGAAATATGTGTTTAAATGCATTGTTCGTATGATATTTCCATTTATAACGAAAACATGGTTTTGGTTTATGCATGCATGGGCTATGTAGGTAGTACGATATCTACCTGCTAGCATACATTTCCTTACTGAGCCGTGGTTTGCTCATCCCACTATTTTTCCCCCTCCAGGTACTGAGAAGTAAGAGAGCGGTGATCTCTAAGTCTTTTGTGTTGAACAGCTCCCACAATCCGCAAAGTTATAAGATTTGTATACACGAGTATTTTGTATCTAATATATTGTATCGCACAGTTATATCTTGGAATTGTAATCAGTATTATGGGGATGATATGTAAACACTTGGTATTTATACAATTAATTTTGTGTATTTACACACACACTTGGGAGTGTGAACTAAAGTTTTAAATATTCCGCTGTAAATAAATAAATTTTTAGTAATTGCATCTTCTCACAGCCCAACCGTAGTAGAGAATGTATGGATAGAAGGGTTCCCGAAAATGGGGCATGACAGGCTTGGTATCAGAGCATGGTTGGTCTGATGTGAGATGATGCTTAGGACTAAGAAAACATACAACCCAAGTTACTGTGCGATATTTAGATACAAATGTGTATACGGAGCTGGTAGTAAATTAAATGTTTGTTATAACGCAGGAAAGTTATCAGGCTAGTGAGTTATGCCTGAGAGACACCGCAAGAGGGGAGAGAGCTCGAGAGCTCGAGGGCAAAATGACAGGACTGAGAGGCACAGTAGATCATCCTCTAGTCATGAGCCCCAGGAACAGATAGAGGCTTCTGATCCTCGAATAACTCGATTGGAGGAAGACATGCGCACGATGATGACCATGATGGGTCAGATCATGGCTAGGTTTGAGGGTACACCTGGTACAGCGGGACAGGCTGCACCGAATCCCCCAGCAGCTGCACCTGAGCTTGAGAATGTTGCACCTGCGCAAGCTGAATCGGCTAGGCCACGGGAACCTCATATTCGACCGGTACCTCCTCCGGTAGCCCCACATCAGCATGATGATGATTTGGGGTATGGATATGATTGCGACATGGAAAGATTGAGGTATTTTATGGACTTTAAGCCTCCTTCGTTTAGCGGGGTAAAGGATCCGACGGTGGCTGAGGACTGGATCAGTCAAATGGAGAAGTTATCCGACTTCTGTAGATGTTCAGCTACGGAGAGAGTAGCACTTGCGGCCTTTGTATTGAGAGGCGAAGCAGAGCACTGGTGGAAGTCCGTCAGGCCGATGTTAAGAGCTCAAGGAATGGTTATCACGTGGGATATGTTCTTGGACGTTTTCAGAGAGCAATACATCCCAGATACTGCTCGACGGAGACTACAGATGGAATTTCTGAATCTGACTCAAGGGAATCGAACAGTTGATGAGTACGAGTCACGATTCACTTCACTGGGTCGATACGATCCGGACTCGATCAGGAGTGAAGCTGTCAGAGTCCGTAGATTTGTAGATGGACTGAGGCCTTCGATCCGAGCGAAGTTGGCCCCATTTGATGTCGCTACATATAGAGAGGCTGTGCGACGGGCCCAGTTATGTGAGCAGGATCATGACTTGCAGATTTCTGAGTTTAGTTGGGGAAAGGACAAGGGTCCGAGGAAGATGGGAGATGGCAAGAGTGCCAAATTTGGTCAAAAATTCATGAGTAAACGTCGGAGAGAAGTAGATGAGTTCCAGAAGAAGGTTGTTAGACCTTTTATGCCTCCGACTCAGACACCAGCCAGAGGTATAATGATTGGTGGACCCCGACCGACTACAGATCAGTGTAGGCTATGCGGTCGATACCATGGTGGTAGGCCATGTCATCTTCAGGGTACCCGATGTTTCAGATGTGGTAAATTTGGACATTATGCCAGAGAGTGCCCGGAGATAGTTGAGGCAGTTCCACAGAGGGGTAAAGAGCCAGAGAGGGTTCCTATAGTTGCACCTCCTGCAAGAAAGAAAGCCTCGGCTGAAGAAAAGGGAAAACAAGTTGTGGGTCAAGGCAGGGTGTATGCGATAGACCAGGCATCGGCTGATACCTCTTCTGAAGTGATAAAAGGTACAATCTTGATTTTCAATCTAGAGGTTATAGCTTTGTTTGATTCTGGTGCTACGCATTCCTTCATATCACCTGCATGTGCATCTAAGTTAAAAGGTTTTGTAGAACCCACATACTTGAGTAGGACCTTACTAATAAGTACTCCAATGAGAGTTAGCCAATTAGTTGAGCAAGTGTATAAAGATTGTAAAGTGAGGGTGGGAGATAAGTGCATGACAGCCAACTTGATTTTGTTGAATATGTATGACATTGATGTAATTTTAGGAATGGATTGGTTAGCCGCCAATCATGCTGTCATAGACTGTCGTTCTAAGTCCATTAAGTTTTCTCTACCTGAAGAATGTGTTGTAAGATTTTAAGAGAAGAAATGAAATCTTAAATTTTGTGTTAAGTAAAGTACTTTGGTATAAATGGCTTGAGTGTTGTTTTGAAGGTTTTGTTGCTTATGTGGTGGATTTGAACAAAGTACATCCGGATATGGAGGACATCTCAGTGGTCAGAGAATTCCCTGATGTCTTTCCAGATGATCTACCAGGATTGCCACCTGATAGAGAAACAGAATTCGGTATAGACTTGACGCCTGGAACCGAACCGATATCGAAGTCACCATATAGGATGGCTCCAGTTGAGTTAGAGGAATTAAGGAAACAGCTGCAAGAGTTGTTAGAGAAGGGGTTCATAAGATCGAGCGTCTCACCATGGGGAGCCCCGGTATTATTTGTGAAGAAGAGAGATGGGAGCCTCAGGTTGTGCATTGACTATCAGATGTTAAACAAGGCTACCATCAAGAATAAGTACCCCTTGCCACGCATTGACGATTTATTGGATCAGCTTCGGGGAGCACAGATCTTCTCCAAGATAGATCTGAGGTCTGGGTATCATCAATTGAAGATTCGGAAGGAGGATGTGCCCAAGACAGCATTTCGTACCCGCTATGGCCATTACGAATTTTTAGTGATGCCTTTTGGGTTGACCAATGCGCCGACAGCTTTTATGGCTCTAATGAATGAAGTTTTCAAGCCATACCTGGACCAATTCGTAATTATTTTCATTGACGACATATTGGTGTATTCAAGGTCCAGAGAAGAGCATGAGCAGCACTTAAGGATTATTTTGCAAACCCTCCGAGAGAAAAGGTTATATGCCAAGCTTAACAAATGTGACTTTTGGCTAGAACAGATTTCTTTTCTAGGCCATGTTATATCGAAGGATGGGGTGTCAGTAGATCCATCCAAGATTGAGGCAGTCGTTCAATGGGAACAACCTAGGACAGTCACGGAGATCAGGAGTTTTCTGGGATTGGCTGGCTACTACAGAAGATTTGTAGAGGGTTTCTCTAGATTAGCTGCTCCATTGACACGTCTTACGAGGAAAAGTGTGGAGTTTTCATGGGATAAAGCTTGTGAGAGGAGTTTTCAGGAACTTAAGCGCAGATTAACTACCGCGCCAGTTCTTGTCATCCCTAACAGTTCAGGGAATTACTCGGTGTATGCAGATGCTTCGCATCAAGGACTAGGCTGTGTTTTGATGCAAGATGGAAGGGTAGTAGCTTATGGATCTAGACAGCTGAAGGATCATGAGAAGAACTACCCCACTCACGATTTGGAGTTAGCGGCCGTAGTGTTTGCGTTGAAGATATGGCGCCACTACTTATATGGTGAGAGATTTCAGATCTTTACGGATCATAAGAGTCTGAAATATCTATTCTCACAAAAGGAGTTAAACATGAGACAGAGGAGGTGGTTGGAACTCCTCAAGGACTACGATTGTAAGATCTTGTACCACCCGGGGAAGGCAAATGTAGTTGCCGATGCATTGAGTCGGAAGAGTCTCGGGTTGGTATCACATATGATGGTTAGAGAGCACGAGTTGTTGGAACAATTCACGAACCTTAGTCTGGATATGACCCTACCTGAGATTGGCAACTATGGGATCATTGCTAGCTTGAGATTAGAACCGGAGTTGATTGAGAGAATCCGACAAGCTCAGCAAATCGATCAATGGTGTATTGTCATGATTAGCCAAATCCGGAAAGGGAATGGTGCTGATTTTGTATTGAGTCCAGATGGAATACTAAGGTTTAGAGATAGAATATGTGTTCCTAAGGATTTAGAGCTGAGAAAGTTGATCTTATCAGAGGCACACTCGTCGAGATACACGATACACCCGGGGAGTAGCAAGATGTATCAAAATCTCCGAAAAGTATATTGGTGGTCTGGAATGAAGAGAGACATAGCTGAGTATGTCGCTAGATGTCTCATTTGTCAGCAAGTAAAAGTCGAACATCAGAAACTAGGAGGATTATTACAACCTCTATCGATACCAACATGGAAGTGGGAGCATGTCACCATGGATTTTGTGATGGGGTTACCGAGAACCCGTAAGAACCATGATGCGATATGGGTGATAGTAGATCGGTTAACGAAATCGGCACATTTCTTAGCCATGAGATCTACGGATACATTGAGTGCACTGGCGAATCTGTATGTGCGAGAAATAGTGAGATTGCATGGAGTCCCAGTGAGTGTTGTTTCCGATCGGGATGCCCGCTTCACTTCCCACTTTTGGGGACATTTCCAGGAAGCGATGGGGACCCAGTTGAGTTTTAGCACCGCTTTTCATCCTCAGACAAATGGTCAGTCAGAGAGGACTATACAGACCCTGGAGGATATGTTGAGAGCGTGTGTGCTGGATTTTAGAGGCTCATGGGACGATCACTTGCCATTGATTGAGTTCGCCTACAATAACAGTCATCACTCAAGTATTGGTATGGCCCCTTATGAGGCACTATACGGTCGTAGATGCCGATCGCCCATTGGTTGGGAAGAAGTTGGTGACAGACAATTGCTCGCCCCCGATTTGGTTAAGCAAGCCTCCGAGGATGTTCAGATAATATGCGAGAGGCTGCGAACAGCTCAAAGTCGACAAAAGAGCTATGCTGACAGGAGACGGAGACCACTTGAGTTTGATGTTGGCGAGTTTGTATTTTTGAAAGTATCTCCTTCTAAGGGAATAATGAGGTTTGGGAAGAAAGGAAAATTAAGTCCTCGTTACATTGGTCCCTTTGAGATTTTGGATAGAGTTGGAGAAGGAGCATATAGGCTAGCCTTACCACCTGACCTAGCAGAAGTCCACAATGTCTTCCACGTTTCTATGCTTCGGAAGTACTACCCGGATCCGACACATGTAATTAGTTATGAGCCGTTGGAGCTCAAGAAAGATATGTCGTATGTCGAGAGACCGATCAGGGTGTTGGACAGGAAAGAGAGGGTGTTGCGGAACAAGACGATTTCATTGGTTAAGGTTTTGTGGCAACATCACACTGTGGAAGAGGCCACATGGGAACTGGAATGTTTGATGCGGGAAAAGTATCCCGAGTTATTCACAGATTGAATTGGTTCTAATTTGGAGGACCAAATTCTTTAAGTGGGGGAGAATGTGAGACCCCGTATATGTATAGCTGTATATAGGAACATGGGAATGTAAATAGAATCATAAGTAAGATGATGTATTGTAATGTGAAGTATATGCAATGTAAGTTTATAAGATTATGTACGCACTTGTAATAAGAATTGTGATTACACGTACAAGTTGCATTATGAGTGAGTAGGAAGAAATGAACTTAAAACGAGAAGAATGTGACCGAAATGGAATATGAGTAGTATAGTAAAATGGAAGGAAAGATTTACAAAAGTGTATATTTCCATTCGAGTAATATCGTATATATTTGGTCATACAAAGATTCTACACAAGTTTTAATGTGTATGTAGTGAGGATGGATCCCATTTTCAAGTCTCAAAGATGAATGAATGAGAAAATGATCATGGAAGCAAATTAAGGGTGTTTGGTAAGGGTTGTTGCAGAAAAACTGCAAGAAATCTGGAATTTGTGAAGGCCAGATCGATCTCATAGGATGAGAGATCGATCTGGGAGAGCCAGAATGCCCTTATGTGAGAAATGGAAGGGAACAGATCGATCTCCGAAGGAAGCAGATCGATCTCCTTAGCTTTCGGGTTGGAAGCAGATCGATCTCCCCTAAGACCAGATCGATCTCCTGAAGCTTCTGTTTGACAGCAGATCGATCTCTAGTCTCGACAGATCGATCTCTAGTCTCGACAGATCGATCTCCTACCTTTAAAACGTCTCAGAAAAGAGGGATTTTTGGAGGAACAGATCGATCTCCACCCAAGGAAGATCGATCTCATCAAGTCAAAACTATAAATGGGAGCAGTTGGATCATCAGAATTTCGGGAAAAACATTTCCATTTCACTTCAACTCAAAGAAATCTAGTTTCTCACTCCTAAATCCAGCCATTTTCAGTGAGATTTAAGGAGAGGCTATTAGAGACAAAGTTGTTCACATCAAAGAGAAGAACAACATAGTCTAGAGGCATTTTCCCATTTGAAGGATTGAAGAAATAGAGGGCAATCCTAATTGGAGCAAGAGGAAATCCAATGAGGTAAGTTCTAATACACAAATCCAAGTACATTGGTTTAGTTAATGATTATAAAGATATTTGGGTGTGCATATTGTGGATAGAACTACCTAGGATGGTATGAAATGCATATAGCTTAGAAATAGTCAAGTGTGAGAAAGTGGAATGTGGGAGTATTTTTGATGAATGGGATATCTTGAGTGGATGAGTATGTTGTGGAAATGGTTTGGAAATGTTGATATTAGGATAAATTGGGAGATTTACCACAAAGGGTAAAAATGTGTAATTAAGGCATTGGATAAATGCTTAGTTGAATAAGAGTTAGAAACATTAACTCAAATGTTGGTGGATGAATTTCAGTTTCGGATGATACGCTGGAGCAAGTCAAGATGAGAACGCAAGAAGCATAAAGGCGGATAGTTGCACACAAGCAAAACGAGGTAAGGGACTGTGTGTTAGCTATAGAGATGTTCGTACGTAATTACAGCAATTTCGTAGATATATTGCTAGGACTAGTACGATATTATAATTCTATGAAATGATATGGAAGTATACAAAGTACTATGACGTATATGTGTATTGAGAAATGGGATAGGGTAAGGAAATAGCATGATATGCATGTTTTCAATGATTTTCTCAATTTTACATTGTTATTTATGATTGAGAAACGTTGATGATAGGTTGGCTAATTTTACATGTTTTAGCATGAAGAGGCATGCTGTATGAGTAAACGTGTTTTGAGTTTTAAAAAGAGAAAATAGCCATCTATCAGTTTTGAGATGAGATTTGGTGTTGAAGCGTTAGCTCACACCCGGTTTAAAGCCTTGATGTACCGTGCGGGAGTTTTAACTCGCACGGAGGTTTTGAGAAAGTGCGAGAACTATGCTCGTACCTGTTTTGTTGAGTTAAGGTAAACCTGGGGGTCTGGGACCCAAGGGGATACCAGCCGACGGCCAATTGAACGGGTTGGGCCTTAACGATAGATCGTACCGCGCTGGAGCTTTGCGTTGACTGTGTGTCGCACTGCTTGCTCGCCTGGTATATGAGACATGGTTTAAGGATAAAAAGTCCATCGGAGTTGGAGTATGGACTTGGGTCCACGGCTGTACGTAGAACAGTGTAGTCACCCGTTGGTATACTATGTACCGTGCTGGGTGCACGTGAGTACGAGTATCGCGTAGATGACACACGACGTATCTTCACCGTGAGTATACGAGGAGATGAGGTGGATTGAAATGAGCCGGAGGGTAGGACTGACCCATCCCCCTTCAGGCGAAGTGATACCCTGTGCACACCCGATCAGTGAGGCCTGGGATCACTGACTGTGGCCATAAGTCGTGGATATTTGATTGCCTAAAATTCCATGCCTGTCTCAGAGATTCGAGAAAACAGAGACAATCTCAGAAAAGAAAGAGATTTGCGAGAAAGAATGATTTGAGAAGTGAAAGAGATTTCGTGTTTTAATAAATCTCTGATTTCACATTCGTGCCATGAGGGCACTATTTATGAGCATGTTTTAAATGGAAGTTTGACATTTGATTTACACGAAAATGCTATTGAGAAATATGTGTTTAAATGCATTGTTCGTATGATATTTCCATTTATAACGAAAACATGGTTTTGGTTTATGCATGCATGGGCTATGTAGGTAGTACGATATCTACCTGCTAGCATACATTTCCTTACTGAGCCGTGGTTTGCTCATCCCACTATTTTTCCCCCTCCAGGTACTGAGAAGTAAGAGAGCGGTGATCTCTAAGTCTTTTGTGTTGAACAGCTCCCACAATCCGCAAAGGTATAAGATTTGTATACACGAGTATTTTGTATCTAATATATTGTATCGCACAGTTATATCTTGGAATTGTAATCAGTATTATGGGGATGATATGTAAACACTTAGTATTTATACAATTAATTTTGTGTATTTACACACACACCTGGGAGTGTGAACTAAAGTTTTAAATATTCAGCTGTAAATAAATAAATTTTTAGTAATTGCATCTTCTCACAGCCCAACCGTAGTAGAGAATGTATGGATAGAAGGGTTCCCGAAAACGGGGCATGACACCTAGAATGTCCAATCCCCATTGTGCAAAAGGAGTTGGTTGTACCGTACTCTGGAATGGAGTTACTGGGACCGTTGTTATTGGTGCAAACCTTTGACACTTGTCACACCTGCGGGCTTTATCCATCGTATCTTTTTTCAATGTCGGCCAATAGAATCCTGCTCGTAATATCTTAGCGGCAAGGGCTCTAGCTCCCAAGTGCTCACCACAAATACCTTCATGTACCTCAGCTAGGACATAGTCTGCTTGCTCTGGCCCCAGGCACTTTAACAAAGGCGATGAATACCCCCTTTTATACAGTTCCCCGTTTATCAGTGTGAACTTTGCCCCTTGTATCCTTAAACGACGAGCCTCTTCATTATCTTGCGGGAGCGTACCTTCAGTGAGATACTGTTTGAATGGGGTTCTCCAATCGTCCCCTACTTCAATGTCACACACTTCGACTTCTTCAATGCTAGGTCGTTCGAGTCTCTCCACCTTTACCATTCTTCCTTCAGTCTTATTGGAGGAAGCTAATTTGGACAATGAATCTGAATGTGTGTTTTCAGACCGGTTAATTTGTATCAACTGAAAATTTTCAAAAGTCTGAGCTAGAGATTGGACTTTCTTTAGATAAGGGACCAGCATTGGCTCTCGGATCTCATACTGTCCACTGAACTGGTTTACCACCAATTGAGAATCACTGTGCGCCACTAGGTGGTGAACTTGCAACCTCTCTGCTAGCTTCATTTCAGCAACCAGAGCCTCATACTCTACTATATTGTTTGAACTAGGGAACCCAAACCACAGAGAGTATTCTAAGGATCTCCCTTTTGGCGACACTAAGACTATACCTGCCCCACTACCATTTGCACTTGATGCTCCGTCAACATACAGTAGCCACAGTAGAGTCTCCTTTTCAATATTGTCGCTCGGGCTAGTACATTCTACTATAAAATCTGCTAAAGCTTGGCCCTTGATAGCCTGCCTGGGTTGAAATGTGATATCATACTCTCCAAGTTCCACTGCCCATTTCACCAATCTCCCTGAATGTTCAGGCTTCTGAAGGATTTGCCTTAACGGTTGATCTGTCAAGACAGCAATGGAGTGTGCCTGAAAATAAGGACGTAATTTACGAGAGGCCATTACAAGGGCCAGTGCTAGCTTTTCAGCCAGTGGATAACGGGTCTTGGGGTCTAGTAGTATCTTACTCACATAGTAGATGAGACGGTACACTATTTCATCTTTCTTCAGTAGTACCGCACTGACGACGAATTCATCGACTCCCAAGTACATATACAACTGTTCCCCTTCCAAAGGCCTTGTTAACAAAGGTAACTGCTTCAAATATTCTTTTAAGTCTTCAAAAGCTCTTTGACAATCATCTGTCCACTCAAAATTCCTTTCGCCCCGTAGAGTTTTGAAGAATGACAAACTCTTTTCTGCAAACTTTGACAAAAAAGTGGTTCAGAGCTGCTATTCTGCCTGTCAACCTTTGGACATCTCTCACTGTGGTTGGTGGCTTCATGTCTATAATCGCCTGTACTTTTTCAGGATTTGCCTCATGTGAGATCTGAGAATTTTAGACATATTTTAATTATGTAATATGAATTTAAAGTGTAATTTATTAAGCTAAGAGAAATAATCCAAGCAGTGAATTGTGAAAATTATATTTGGAGATTTATATGTTAAGTGTTTAACATAAGTGTGAAACTATGAGGTCAGATCGATCTTGAAGAAGAAGAGATCGATCTGGTGAGTTAAAAATGACAAGGAAGGAGGAATTTAAGGAGCAGATCGATCTCCAATGGAAGAGGATCGATCTCCTTGTGATTCTGTAATGAAGAGATCGATCTCATGAGGAGAGGATCGATCTCAAAATGTTTCTGTTTGGGTGAAGATCGATCTCCTTAAGGAGCAGATCGATCTCATGTAGCCATTAAGAGATCGATCTCACCCCTCAACAGATCGATCTCCTAGGCATAAAATTGCCCCAGATCGTCCCCAAATTCAAATGCAGATCGATCTCATCAAGAGCCAGATCGATCTCCTACCCTCAGTATATATAAGGAACCCCTGCTTTCTCCTATAATTTTATTTTCTCTCTCTTTAAAACCTCATTTCCACCCGAGTCCTAACTTTCTCACTCATCCAAAGCACCCATTTTCGTCTGAATCAGAGGTTGTGGTAAGAAGAAAAGTTGTTCCTCGTCAAAGGGAGAACAACATACTTGAAAATCGAAAGACGGATTGAATCGAGGCAAGAGATAAGCTCTCCACAAGTGCTAAACCTTGATCTTGATATTTGAGATGATTTTGGTGATAATGGTTGTTGGCATTGTGTTGAAATAGTTGGGAAATGATTAGGGATTGATAAAATTATAATGTAGTTGGAGTGTTGATGATATTTAGCAATTTTGGTAATTTTGGAAATTTTGAGCTATAAATGAAAATTTAGACAATGTGGTGAATTAGCATAGACGTTGTGGTATGGGGAATGTAGAATGTTGAGATGTTGTGAGAGAGATTGTGGTTTGTGATAGAGTTATGAGAATTGAGGTGTTATGAGCAATTATGCTCGATTTTGAGAGTTGAGGTTACTGTGATGATGAGTATTGATATTTTAATATCGTTTGGACAGTTCGGGAGTTTCAGTGTGGAATGCGAGACTAGTCCGTGATACGGGGGAAACGATTGCACTATACAAGGTGCAAAGAGGTAAGGGAAAACTAAACCAATTGTGTATGTGTTTTGATGAATTGTTTGTAGCATGAACCATGATTTAAGAATACAAGCATGTTTAGTGTTGTGTTGTGATATAATTGCACACGATTTTTATAGCCGGTTGGAGCCCATTATTTTATGAGTTTATAAGCTGAGTGTGAAATTGCTTTATAAACCGTTGAGTTTGCGTGAAAAGTAAATTGGGCTTTACGTTAAGGCAATACTGAGATTTGAGAAAATGTGTGCGTGTTTTTATCGGTTGAAACTCGATTTTAATATGTTTTGTGTTGAGTACACAAATGTTTTAAATGAGTTTTATGAGAGAAAAACCTTTATGAGTTCTACGTGAAGGCAAAACATTTTATTAGATAATGGCTAATGATTGAGACTTAGGCGTGTCATGTTGAATACACATCAGGCTTTGCTTTGGTAGCATGTAAGATCGATATAGTGGGACGCCTGGGAATCGACCCTGAGACCACAGACCTTGTTATGGTAACATGTAAGTCCGATTATTCCTCCGCTTTGGTAGCGTTGGGAGGCCTTGCTCTGGTAGCATGTAAGTCTGATATTCCTCCGTTTTGGTAACGAGAGATGCCTCCGTTTTGGTAACGTGAGATGACCCTCGTTCTGGTAACGCTGGGTGGCCTTGCTTTGGTAGCATGTAAGACTGAGAGAGTGGGTCACCTGGGAATTGATCCAGGGACCACGTGATAGTGTGCATGAGGCGAGGCATTGCTCTGGTAGTATGTAAGGCCGGGCCTTGTTCTGGTAACATATAAGTCCAATATACCATGCATACGACTATATTGTCGACGTTCCTTCTACACGAGGATGCCTGGGATGCGCACCCAGAGGAGATTACATATTTGATGTGCCATGACGAGTTTTATATGAGTTTTATTATTGCCTAGTCTCGTTTTACACATGAGTTGTGTTTTGTGACTTTGTCACGTGCTATTTACTAAGGTGATTTTTATCACATATTTTGAGAAAAGCCATTATCGCATATATTTACACTTGCTTGTGAATGCTCTATATTGAGCCTTTTTAACTTCATGTTTTCACCTGATTTATGAGCTATGAGATGATGATGTTTTGAGAACCTTCATGCTCCGATTTCAAATGAGTATACTGAGTTTCATATACAAATACATACTTGTGATGTGTGATATGGTTTATATAACTGAGTTCCCTTACCCCCCTTATTGAGCGATTTAGAAGCTCACCCTGTTTTTTTTTCCCCCAGATTTCTTCAAGTGAAAAGGGTTTCTCTGCGTCGTACGGAGTAGTGGCTAGTGGAGGACTTGAGCTTCAGGCCATATATTGTATTTTGAGGTATCATTTACTTTTCATATACCCAGACAATTAATGTAATTACGGACACTTGATGTATAACATTGTATGGGATGTATTAAGATTAATTAATTAGAGATCGAGTAATGTATATGATATGATATATTTACTATCTAATGATGAGATCCTGATGTATGATAAATATGATGATGTATGACACTGCACAGGAATGCACATTTAATTGTGAATTGATGAGTAAAAAGTTTTAAATTAGCCATATTTTCTGCGTTTTCAGGGCGTCACACCTCAATACCCCTGTCGGTGATCATGAACCCCAAGAATTTCCCCGATCTAACTCCGAATGAGCATTTGTTGGGATTTAGCTTCATACTGAATTCCCTCAGCACATCGAACACCTTGGACATCTGATGAGCGTGAGACTCTCCTGCTCTACTCTTGATAATCATATCGTCCATATAGGCTTCCATAGTATTTCCCAGAAGATCTTTAAACACTTTGTTCACCATTCGCTGATATGTGGCTCCAGCGTTCTTTAAACTGAATGGTATTACCTGATAACAGTATGTTCCATCATCGGTTATAAAAGAAGTCTTTTCTTCATCTTCTGGGTGGAGCATAATTTGATGATATCCGGAGAAAGCATCTAAAAAACTGAGGAGTTCATATCCGGACGTTTCATCCACAAGCCTATCAATTCGGGGCAAAGGGTACGAATCTGTAGGGCAAGCTTTATTCAAATCAGTGAAATCCACACACATTCGCCATTTCCCATTGGATTTCTTCACCATTACTACATTGGCCAACCACTCAGGGTAGTAGACCTCTCTAATAAACTCGGCTTCTAAAAGTTTATTGACTTCTTCAGTGATCGCCTTTTGTCTTTCCGGGGTAAAATTCCTCTTCTTCTGCTTGACAGGCCTATGCCTGGGTGAAACATTAAGCTTATGACAAATCACTTCAAGATTAATCCCGGGCATATCAGCCGGGGTCCAAGCGAAAGCATCCGAGTTTCTCTGTAGGCATTCAGCTATCTCCGTTCTTGTTTGTTTATTCAGTTGAGTCCCTATGAATGCCTTCTTCTCTTCATCCCCTTTAACTAGCTCAATGACTTCCGTTTTCTCCACAGGTTGAGGCTTAGGAGGGTCATCATGCACAAAGTCTCCTTTCTCTGTACTCCTTTGCTGGCGATAGAAGCGATATAACAAGTACGAATCCTCTTTTGATCTTCTCACACTTGCCCAACTCCATTGGGAGTAGGGAACTTCATTAATAAGTAACAAGAAGATATCACCGCCCTCATATCATTTAATACAGGCCTCCCGAGGATCATGTTGTAAGCAGCTGAGGTTGACCTCACAACCATGAACAATACCTATTGTGTCATATCCTTTGGACTTTTCCCTAGAGTCACAGGCAACTCTATAGACTCGGTTACCTTCACCTTCTCACCCATAAATTCGTACAATGGTGTCATAACAGGTCTTAATCTATCTTCGGATACATTTATTTTCTCAAAGCAATTCCAATAGATTAAGTTCACCGAACTTCCATTATCGACTAGGATTCTGCTCACTGGATGTTTCGCCACTACTGCGGATATCACCATGAGGCACGACAATATCACACCTGTCTGCCAGAGTGAACACAATGAGTTCTTCATTTGCCTTCTCCTCCATCACAACATGAATCTGATATGTTTGTCTTGCGTAACTTTTACGAGAAGCAGAGGAACTTCCTGCCATCGATTCTCCTACTGCGATAACATTTATTGCCGGTCGGTAGGTTCGTTATCCAGTCGGTCATCTCGAGGGATAGGCCTAGCTACTTTATTTCTTGGCCTATTTCTTCCGTTATCATTATTTTGTATATTCTGCGGATGATCATTCCTTTGATCTTGCGGAGGATAACGGGGCCTTTCACTTCTCCATAGGAAGCGGTTAATTTTCCCTTAGCCAACCTCTCTAGCTGATCCATCAGATCTCTGCATCTTTCAGTAGGGTGACCATGAGCGACATGAAATTCACAATAGGCATCAAGATTTCGACCCATATCTCCGATCTTCTTTTTAGGGAATTCCAACAGTCCCGTCCCCTCAATAGCTGCAAGTATTACGACGCGAGGCTCATTCAATTTGGTATAGCCTTCACACCTGAGTTTAGGAGCCTTGTCTAATCCGACAGGTCTTGAAGAGTTTCTTTCAGGTATATATCTCTCTCTTTTTCTTCCTTCCCTTGCCTCTCAGGACTGTACCATCTTTATTACTTTCTTTTGAGCCACGTATTTATTTGCTCTAGCAAATAAATCAGAAAAGGGTCGCTGGCTGATCAAGAGAGAGGGATTCTTGTAGCTTCTCGAATTTCATCCCCTGTAGCATTGCAGCTATGGCTACTCTCACTGGTAGATCTTTCACCTCTAATGTTGCATCTCGAAGATGATCTACATAGTTCTTCAATGGCTCTTTGTTCCCTTGTTGAAGGGTGAGCAGATAAGTAGCGTCCTTCTTCCTTTGGCTATTGATCATGAAGGCTCTCAAAAATTCACTTCGTAACTGGTCGAAGGATGAGATAGAACCCTCACTTAACCCGTTAAACCATTTTAGCGCATGCCCCGATAGTGTAAACGAGAAGGCTCTGCACATGATTTCATCTTCTTATCCATGGAGCAACATGAGGGACTCATAACTCTGTATATGGTCATATGGGTCTGCTTTGCCGGCGTAAGTAGCCATAGCAGGCATCTTGAACTTCTTCGACAAGGGTTTGTCCATAATCTCTGGACTGAAAGGAACTCTCCTTCTCTGACTATCATCAGGAGACACTAACTTCTTCCTTTCTAGAATCCTCTCGATAACCTTCTCAACATTTTTTGACACTCGAGTCGAGTATGCTCCTCTCTCTTCGGTACTAGAAGAGTTTGAGTGTAAGCACTCCTTCCTCCTCTGTTCCAGAGATTTTGCACATGGTCCGCTTCCCGGCTAAATATCTCCTCCTCGTTCAAGGTTTCTCCGCCTCTAGGGGCCTGCCCTGTATCATTTCTTCCAGCACCTCCCATTTCGTGATTCGACCTGGTACCTTCAAAATAGTCTCGGGGGTCATGACTATTCTGTCTCCGTCGTTCCCCAGACTTGTGATCTTCGAAGTCATGCTCCAATTCTGCGATAAAAGTCCTGATCTCCGCGGCAGAGGTCTGCCGCCTGTACTCTGCGGGAGAGTTCTGCCTCCTTAACTCCGCGCTAGGGTATTGCTCCTGAATCTGTACGGCAGCGTTGAGGTCGGTTAGATTCGCGACAGTGTTCATTCGCCTCAGACCTGCGGCAGGGTTTACCTCCCGCAACCTTGCCGCAGGGCGCCTCCTCAGAGCTGCGACAGTGGTGTCCTCCAGACCTACGACAGGGTTGTTCTCCAGAGTTGCAGCAGGGTTAACCCTCAGACCTGCAGCAGGGTTAACCCTCAGACCTGCGGCAGGGTTGTTCTCCATACCCGCGACAAAGTTCACTCTCAGAGTTGCGACAGTGTTTTCCTCTAGTCCTGCTGCAGAGTTCGGAATCAGTCCAGCGACAGTATTCTGTCCCCAATCTCTTTGTCCAGGATTCACCATTGTAGAGGGTTGACCTATATCGTAAATCTGCCTCGGGACGTTCTCCCTTACCATCTGTTGCACTTCTGGAGGTAAGCTAAATTATGGCATAGCATTTTTGAAGAAATTCACCATAGCCCTCAATGCTGTTGTGGTCTCCTCATTCTGACTCTTCAAAGCCTCAAATTCATCAAGGGAAACAGAGGCAACTCTGTCGTCTTCTTCATTCTGCTCTTGTCCTCCCTCTGGTTTGGCAGGAGGACTCACAGAATTCTCTTCTCTCAGATTTGCTGCTGTTGTCGAACGTGTTCTCACCATTTTGATAGAGAATCTGACTTTTTGTTCTAATTCCCACAGACGGCGTCAATTGTTGTTGTACCAAACAACAATGATTGGATGATACTGATGTGGTCTTCTCCACGTGTCTTGAATATTCTGCAAAAACAGTGAAAGCCAGAGAGGCGCAAGGATCTGTCTCTGCGTGCGCACTCCGATACTTATGTTAGAAAAAATCTTTTTAGCAGAGTCTCTGTAGGCCAAATAGAGCTTAGGGTTTTTTGACCATACCTGGGGTATTTATAGATATTTTTGGAATTAGGTTGGGCTTCATATTTTTTCAGGACTTACGAACATTTTGGGCCCAAAACTATAGGGTTTTGGGCGATTAGGATCTGAGGCCCAAAAGCGTGTCTGGGCTGCGACAGAGTTACTAGATACTCTGTCGCGAACTCAGAGTCTGCCTCTGTGCGGATGATTTCAACTTGCGACAGAGGTTCGAAGACCTCTGCCGCAGTCTTGGCGTAGAGTTTTGCCGCGGCTCACTCTCCCGCAAATACTCTGCCGCTACACAGTCTATCGTAAGTGTACCGTAGAGGTCTGCTGCCTCACTGATGTTGGACTCAAGGGCGCAGAGGTCTGTCACGACACTCTGTCCCCTGTGGACTCTGTCGCATGGTGGACTCTGTCGCATGGTGGACTCTGTCGCTTGGTGGACTCTGTCGCGCTCCTTTCAGTGTTTGCCACGTGGCATATGCCTCTTGGTGCTTAGTATCTGACAAGTGACTGTCCTCTGTTAGCGAATATTTGTCTACGTGGACTTTGATGGGTATGACCTCTATCAATATTAAATTATTAAAAACAATAATTTAATTACCAAAATTATGATAATAAAAAGTAAAATTGTTGTACCCAATTATAATTATTAAAAAAATTTCAATTATCTTTGACACGATTCTATATTTTAAAAATGATGAACAATAATTTCGTTATCAATACACAATTAAACTATCATTCAATCATTAATTTACTATTCGATTATGAAAATGATTATTCAACATATTAATTAATTATTAAAATTGCATTATCTACTGTGATAATAACAACTGATAGAATTAATGATAATGTTAATAACAAAATAACAAATAAATTAATGTACACACTTTATCTTTTTTAGTTTTATACATTCTTATAGTAAAATAATTTTTTTTTTAATCTTGAAAAGTCATTGTAGAGTATATAAAATTAAATTTCATCTATCAAACATTAAACTAGAAAAATTTGAATAAAATTTTGTATAATACAAAAATTTCTTTATATATTTAATTTTTAAAATTATGATGACTTCTTATAAAAAAATTATTTTCAAATTATTTTGAATGTTAACTCTTAAAATTTGAATTTTAAACTTAATTTATAAAAAATATTTACTTATCAATGAACTCAATTCGGAAAGATTGGGAAGATAATTATTTTATTCTTTTAAAATCCTAATAATTGAAACTTTTGAAATTTTAACTGTTTCTTGTAACTTAATTTCCAAGCATCCTTGTCATTTCGTTATTAGATTTAATTGGGATGATGATATGATGAAAGAAAATGTCCGTTCTGCCTGAAGACTGGCCAAGTAATCAAGTTGGCACTTGTCATTAAAGGAGAGGGCAGACGCAGCCCAACCATTTTCTTGAACCCTATTTAATAAATTCAGGAAATACGGTCTGATTGGTTTTTTTCTTAGTCTAATTATTTAGTAATTTTCTGGTCTTCAATTAATGCCTTCCGAACAGCAGTTGGTTTCTTTTTTTCTTAAATCCTGTCATAGTCGAACATGATTCATCTGATGGCATTGCTGTTGTATACATTTATTTTTGGATACTGAATTATTGTTACATGGGCAAAGATTAAAGCCTGGCAATGAAGAACATAAAACAAACTGAAGCTTCCAAATGATCTGTTTTTCCATACGGGAAATAACGTGGACCTTCAAATGTTTTTGCACCGACAACTTCAGCGTGGTAGCATTCCCGAGAATTATGATGAAAGAACCACGTCTTTGATGGAATTTCATAGGATCTGCCCCCCGAATAATGACTTCTAACACAGACAAATTCTTTAATGAGTGGGCATTTATCTTCCAAAATTTCCAATCTCAATCCGCTCATTATTGTTGTACTAAAACCGCATTTCAATTTTAATGTCACTGATTTGGTGAGATTTCTGTTGATTTCAACAGTTATATCATGAAAAATTTGATTTTCCAACATCCAATAGAAGGCCATTCTAATACTAAGCAAATGCAATCAGCAATGGATTGGAGGGGCTACCGGTTATCTACACCGAATAATGTTGCTTTGTTGAAATTCCCATGCAATACCAGACGCAGCCACCGTAAACTGTACAGTCGAACTTTACCGGAACAACAAATCTGGATGTAGATTTGAATGGTTTCGAGCCGGGTCCGGTGGGATCTCAAATATAAAGTTTTATGTCTTTTATTAAAATTGTTAAATCCAAATATAATAAGAGGACAGAGTACCGGCAGTAAAGTACAAAATTGGTGTACAAGACTATTCTGTTGATTTTGATTTCATGTTCTTTGGAGGCTGGTCCCGTAATATCTATCAGACACCATTGTTGTGAACACCAGGCCCAGTCAGTTGCCTTTCTCCTCTTCTTAAGTTCTCTATTTCGGACTTGGATGAAGAAAATTTTAAAATTACATCTGACCAAGAAATCTTTGTTTCAATTGTATTTGTTGCAAGCAGCAAAACCATTGATTCATATGCTAGGTCTACCAAACTTAAATGCATGTATAATTCAATGAAATTTTATTATTTTTAATATTATTATTCAATATATTATTAATAAATTTTTAAATTTTACAAACGTAATTAAAATGATAAAAGATAATTTTTTTTTTAAAAATGTTAAAAATTAAAAAACAAATAAAATTAAGTTTTTGGCATTATCTTAATCTTAATATCGAGTCTAAGCACTCAACTACAAATGTATTTAATAATAATTGTTATTTTTAATATAAATGCTAAATGATATAGTTATTGTTTTTCATTTGAAAAGTCGTTTTCACATTAAAACCTCATAAATATCTTGTAATTTCTTATCCCACCTCTTTCTCCACCAGAAAACGAAATTATTTCCGCCCCACACGCACTGACCACAACTTGTCTACTTCTCTCCGTGGATAATCTGTTAATCTCGGTTTCAGCCCGTCGAGATTTAAACCGCAGTTCAACATTTAAGTTGTAAATAAATTTTATTTTTATTTGGTTATAGTTGTTTATTAAATTTAATAATTTATTAAATTCTATACTTACAAAACAATTTTTTTTTTTTTGTATTCATGAATAAATTTGCTTAAAAATATTTAAATTTTAATCATTTATAAATCTTTAAAAGTTATTCTATTTTCATATAAAAACAAAATAAAAATATTATCAATTTATTCCAATAATATAAGGTTTTTAATATTGTTTTATATATGATTTTTTTTTTTAATTTGATGACATCTATGTTAAATATTTATAATTGTTTATTTAAATTTGTTTAGTTACGATTTATTTATTATTTATGAACATATTTTTAATTGTTTGTAAATATGTTTATTTGATATTCACATGTTTATTTGATATTCACAAATTATCTTAATTAAATTAATCAAATCAATTTTAAATTAAAATTAAACATCTTAATATTTAAATAAATGTTTGAATTTGAGCATTATATGAAAATTTCTTATCAAACCAAATGAACCCTAATTAACAACTACAAAAATAAAGTAACAATTCACCGACACATCAAAGTCTATTCATAATCTATATATATTTATACCCGTATCAACATTACTGAATTCTATCAAGTGAAAACTCTCAACGCATGATGCCAACTTCCAGCACTATCTCTATGGTGGGCCTTAAAGTTACTCACGCGGAAGAAGTATCACAATAGCAATACTTATAACAAATCAGAAGCTAATAATACCAAAACAATCAAGTTACCAGGTCACAAGATAAATCAGTTAGTAATATGCAGATAATAAAGTGCAAAGTAAAAGTGACACTAAAATTTAATGTGGAAAATTTTTTTACGTGGAAGGAAAAACAACGGGTGAAACTAGATAAAAATCTACTAAAAGAAATAAACAACTTACAAGTTTAACACCCTAAAGGGGTGTTTGGTTCACAAAATTTAAGATTTCTCTCAAAAATTTTATTTTCCGTAAATGTTTAACTTCATTTAATTGTATAATATTTCCCCTCATTGAGTATCTTAAACTTCCAACAGTGTCAAAAGGGAGGAAAATATAGGAAAAAAACAATACACTCCTCATTTTGACGTATTTTTATTTTCCCCTTGACTTTTTTTTTATTTCCAAGTTTGTCTTTAACCTCTTTTCATTTGGCTCAACTTTATCCTTTGCAATCAAAGATATTACATCCTAAATAATTATTTTTATATTAAAATAAATAAATAAATTAATTAACATCTTAAATAATTAAATAAGTAATTTAAATATAATTATACCTATTTATTTGTTAAAAATTACCCTCCTAAATAAATTACTAATTAAAAATCATTTATTTTTCTTTAACCATTAAAAACTCTTTCTTAATTACAATATAATGGTTACTTTCATTGCATTCAAATATGATTTAGAAGTTTGCAAGTATCAAACCAATATTTCTTAAGTAAATTGGTGATCAATAAATGTTATGATCATTTATAATTGCATTTTGTGACAATTTAATCTTTGAACATCATATGAACAAATGGACCAATTAAATAAATGTCACAACCCATGACCTCTACAACTATTCCTAAGCGCATATATAGGTGGAAACGTTTTAAAGTGAATTAATCTTGACATAGTGTTTATTATTATTTCTTTAGAATCTTTTTTTGGTAGTTCCGTGTTCGATTTAGGTTTAAAACTTTTTAGACTAATATGTGGAGGATTTTGTTTAAGTCCTAAATTTTTTTAAAAATTTGGGTAGCATAACGACTGCAATTAGACCGAACCTAACCTGCAAATAAGAGTAATATGCAGCCCATATCCTCAATCATCAATCACACATCCACAATTTATCAATCTTGCGAACAAATATATATCAGCAACCCTAGCTATCCACAACTAATATCACATAACCCAAGTAACTAACAATTGAGAATAGTCCAATCGCTAAAGTTTTAAATCGATTTACGAAGTATTACCTAACTAAATAAATAGATCTTAGTATAGGAGCAACACTCTAAAACTCAGCTAATACATCCCAAATGATTATTACTTAAATCCGTGCGTACATACAAGTCTGAAACAAAAACTTTACACTAGTTACGTATACCTTAGCACGAAAGCTGCGCACTTAGCACGTGAAATTAGCAATTTTCTTAGCGTTTCACCCACAAGTAAATTTGAAATGTTTTAGAGAAAGGGGTGAGTGTCAAACCCGTGTTTTTGATTATGTATGTAGCTTGTTCCTTATGATTACTATGTGTATGAACACTTTATTTTCATGATTGAATCATAAGAAGAATATTTACTATCATGCAATTGACAATTAAAGAATAAAAATGCATGTAAGCTATATAAAAGCCAAATAAGGGCCGAGATGGCCATAGGCCAAGCTAAAAAGGGATCGAAATCAAGTTGACTGAAAATAAGAATTTAAAATAAGAAAAGATAGTGGATTTATGAAGGAAAATCGGTTCAATTTGGTCCCGAACACGTTGAAGGGTAAAACGGTTAAAGACCAAAATCCGGTATAAATTCAATAAGAAAATTTTATTACAAATATGGATTTGAGAAATCTTGATAAAAACGAGGAAAATATTGAATTTCGAGTCCAATTGATCAAGATATGAATTTATTGGAATTAATCAGAATTTTCACCTCGAAAAATTATCCTAAAAATATTGAAAAAATATACCGAAAAGATAAAATAAGACTGATAAATTCATTTATTGATTAAATGAATAAAATAAGATTTTTTGAAGATATTTTAGATTTTAATATATTTTAAATGATTAAAATAATAAAAAAATAAATTATAAAAAAAATAGTGAAATTTGAAAACAAAAAAGGAAAGAAAACAGTGAAGCGAAGACACAGGCGAACCCAAGAACCCCGATGAACCATCGGCGACCGACGAGGCCAGGCGAGGGTCGGAGAAGAGAGAGGACCACCGGGCGAACTTGCTGGTACAGGCGACGTACGTCGACAAAGCCTGATTCCGATGAATCGGCGAAAGGAAATCCGAGAGGAAACCGAGCTGATTGCTGGCGATCCACGGTGATTTAGATCCGATCGACCCCAGTCGAGTGACCCCCTAGCCGAGGCGCTTCTTTTGGTACCGGTAGCGGCCGGCAAAATGGCTGGAAACGATCGGCGACGGTGAGGGCCCCGAAACGGCACCGTAGCCAGAAAGGGAAGGAAAAGAAAAAGAAAAGAAAAGAAAAGAAAAAAGAAAAAGAAAAAAGAAAAAAAAAGAAAAAGAAAAGAAAAAGAAAAAAAAGAGAGGAAAATCCTCGGGAATACCTCAGATTATGGGTAAGCCGATACGCAGTCAGATTTACCGAAATTGATTACCGAGAAATTTAATTTGAATTGTATTTGATCGAAAGTTAACCCGAAATTTAATATAAAAATTGTGCAGTTCGACGATAACTTCCAAACGTGAGCCGATCGAACTTCGATTTACGCGCCATCGCATAATTCGGGCAAGTAAAGCTCATTTACGACAATAGTATGATTATTGCGCAATTTGAATTTAGTTTGCGAATTTCAGATTAATTTCTGCATAAAATAAATTGTATCCAGATTTTTGAATTAACTGTCGTAAATGATATACGGGCTATCCAAAAAGTTTGGAACAAAGCCCAATATGTATTGATAGGCCCAATGAGCCAATAGACCCTGATGAAGGGAATTAATAAGTGGAAAACGGGTTTAAGACAGAGTTAGGCCCAATTAAATGTTTAAGGCCCAATAAGAGTAAACGGGCGCATTAAGTGAAATAGACTATATTAAATGCGTAATACAGTAGGAAAACTATAATTAACCTAGTGAATAGTTAAATGCAGCTCCGGAGTTGTATTGAGAGCTGATCGGACTGCGAGATTTGAGCAGCACAGAGGAAGTGAGGTCACGCGACGTGATCCGAGATAAGGGATTTTTGCGAGTAGTTAGAAATATCTGTACGTATTTTCATTTGCTTTTACATTCAATGAAATTGTCTGAGGGTCAGAGAAAAGCAATAATATTTATAGGGACCCACTATGGGCAAATTACGATTTTACCCATAGTTGGCAAAAAGTCAACTTTTGAGAAAAGTTGTAAAAGACATGGAAACAATGTTTTTGAATGTTTTTACTACTGTGTAGCAGAAGAGTAGGTAGATGGGCTAATGTTTTAAGATTGATGTAGACTAATCACACTTTATAGTGCTGATTTTAATGTTTTGAAATATTCATATTTTTACATAGCCATCTACCGAACTATGTGAAAACAATAGTGCTGGAGCATAGACTCGCACTTAATTTCAGATGTTTTTCACATACCTTATTGCTAGAGTGAGACTCGCACTATATTTATCTGACATGCATAATAGAGTACTGGAGCATTGCTCGTACTCAGTTTTATGTGATTTATGCATGATAGAGTGCTGGAGCAATAGCTCGTACTCCAGTTTTACATGAGAACTATGCATGACCTAGTACTGGAGGTTTACTTGCACTAGTATTTGATGTTTTGACATGCATAGACAGTGTTTAAGTGGAGTGTTGGATTTGAGTCACACTCAGGACGCACACTGTAGTTTTACGTGATATATAGACATGCTAGAAAAATCGTGACGAGTTTCTCGTGTAGACTGAATGTCACACTGGAGAGGTTCGTACATGGATTTAGAGACGTGGCACTGATTATTCTGTGGTATGAAGGCTAAGACCTATGGTAGGCACCCCGACCATGAGGTAGAGTCCACGGGTGTACGTTGTACCGTGCGAGTGGCATGGAGTATACTGGACCGTGTGTTGTTGTTGAGTTATGGAGGAGAGTAGTTGGTAGTTGACGGTTGTGATGGACTGACCCCCCTCCCGTTACAGCAGTGATAACCGGCATACCAAGTACTGTGTTGCCTGGGATTTCACCATTATAGGATATGGCCATAGTCCAGGAGATATTGCATTTAACCATTAAGTCTCGCATGATATATCACATGTATTTATGATATGAGTAGACCTGAGGGATGGGTCGAAACCTGGTTGTTGTGAAATGCCATATTTACTATGTTTTGAATGTAAATGACATATTTTATAAAGGCATTCCGAAATAATAAATATGCACGGTTTTTGCATGAATGCCTATGATTGATAACTTAGCATGAATTTAGTACATGAGATTTTAAATCTGTACTATTATTATATAAATTTTGAAACATGCTTTTGAATTGAGAGAAGAAAAGACAAAGTATTATTTTCAGTAGATAGTATGGATGTCTACTTGCTTGCTTGATTTCCTTACTGAGCTAGTTAGCTCACTCCTTTCATTTTACCCCCTCTCTACAGATCATCAGCAATAGAGTGAGTCGGCTAAGGTATAGCATTCCTTCCGACCGCTGCCATTCCCCATCTAGCGAAAGGTATACACGACGCGTACTCTTTTGTATATGAACAATGTATAAACACAGTGATGTACACGTTTTAATATTGGGGATGTAATTATATTAAAGGACGTGAATCTACTTATAAGAAATAAATATAAAGACACGCATGTATGATACGAAAAAGAAAATGGTAAGGTATGTATGGATGAGAAAACTAATGCCTAATCACAGTCCAACTGTCGATGAGAGAAAGGTAAGTAAAAAATGAAAAATTTATTGTGGTTATGGGTAAGTCACAGAAGGAGGTCGTGACAGAATTGTATCAGAGCGTAGTTGGTCTGTTGTGAGTAGGTATTAGTAATTAGGAAAAATGTAAATCCCCATATTACTGTGTTTTGTTCAGTTACAATTGTGTATACAAGATGTGAATTGGACTAATATATGGTTGTGAATGCAAGAATCTAGCCTTTATGGTAATTACCCGCCATGGTAGAGGGGCGAGAGGTAGGGCTAGAGGCCGTAGAGGTAGGCCGGCTAGCCTGGGCGAGTCTTCATCTGCCCATACGCCACCAGGTACTAATGAGGTACCAGAGACTACTGAGGCACGCTTCACGAGGATAGAGCGTAGCCTGAAGGCGATAGTAGAGTTGTTGGCACAGACTATGCCAGGTAGACAGAGACAAGATGCAGAGACTGCGACTGGGGAGGCAGTTGCACCTGATACACCTGCACAGCCTGCATAGATGCCGTAGACTATGGATACTCCTACACCCCCACCAGTTCAAGGTAGTAATGGATTAGGATACGGGTGTGATCTTGACAGACTGTGATAGTTCCTGAAGCTTGGACCTCTATCTTTTCGAGGGGTCAAGGACCCAGCTAGTGCTAAGGAGTGGATTGGAGAGATGGAGAAGTTGTACGACTTCAGAGAGAGTCGCATTTGCTGCGTTCCTACTGAAGGGAACAACAGAGTATTGGTGGAAGTCCACCAGGCCGATATTGAGAGCCAAACACACAAAGATTAGTTGGGAGATGTTTCTAGATGCATTCAGGATGTAGTTTGTTCCAGATACGGCGCAACGTAGACTGCAGGCCGAGTTTTTAAGATTGAGCCAGGGGAGTCTATCAGTGGATGAGTATGAGACTAGATGTTTTGCCCTGGGGAGATATGATCCAGATTTCATGTACAGCGAGACCAAGAAGGTTCGCAGATTTGTCGATGGATTGAGACCGATGTTACTGTCTAGATTTGTACCACTGGATATTGGTACGTATGATGAGGCGGTGCGTAGGGCGCAATTATGTGAGCAAGACTACGAGAGGAATACTTTCGAGTTTGGAAAGTTTAGTCGAAGCCGAGATAGAGAGAGGAAGAGGTCGGCTAGATATAGAGGTTCAGTTATCGAGGAGGGAGGAGACTCTTCGGTAAGGGACCATAGATAGAGGAGGTGTGAGAGAGACCAGTTAGACCTCCTACATACCCGGCCATAGCTCTGGCGAAGGGCATTGTGATTGGAGGACAGAGGCCTACTACAGATCAGTACAGTAGATGTGGTAGATATCATGGCGGTAGACCTTGTCTGTTGAGTCCTGTTGTATGTTTTCGATATGGAAAACAGGGGCACATTGCTAGAGCTTACCTAGAGACATTTGAGACTACCTCATAGAAGGGCAGGGAGCCTGATAGAGCTCCAGCTGGTACGTCTTCTCAGAGGGGGAGAGCGACGACAGAGCAGAAGGGGAAACAGGTGATGGGTCAAGGGCGAGTACATGCCTTGGACCAGGATGCAGCTGATACTTCATCGAATGTGATTAGAAGTAACATCCTGATTTATGATTTAGAAGCATATGTTTTAATTGATCCTGGTGCCACGCATTCATTTGTATCACCTTCATTTGCATGTAAGTTAGTAAAGCATGTAGAGCGTACTCCCTTGAGTAGGATGATGTTGATTAGTACGCCTATGGATAACAGTCAGCTAGTTGAACATGTGTATAATGATTGCAAACTAAGAGTAGGGGAAAAGGATATGAAAGCCAATATAATATTGTTAAGTATGAGCGACTTGGATGTAATCTTAGGAATGGATTGGTTATTTTTAAACCATGCTATTTTAGATTGTTATGCTAAGACAACTATGTTTCCTAACCTTACGAAAGTTGTTGTAAAGTTTGATGGGAAGAAATGAAAGAAATAAATATGTTGTTAATAATAAAATATTATGCTGACTGATAAATCAATATCTTGAAGATTTCATTATGTACGTGGTGGATACGGATAAGGCACATCCGGAGTTGGTAGATATTCCTGTGGTCAGAGTACCCAGATGTTTTTCAGGATGAGTTGTCAGGGTTTCCACCAGACAGAGAGATGAAGTTCTGTATAGATTTGGTGCCTGGTACTGAGCCTATTTCGAGACCACCGTATCGCATGGCCTTAGTTGAGCTGGAGGAGCTCAAGAGACAGTTGCAGGAGTTGTTGGATAGGGGGTTCATCAGGCCGAGTGTTTCACCGTGGGGAACACTGGTTTTGTTCGTGAGGAAGAAGGGTGGAAGCCTCCGATTGTGTATAGATTACAGATTGTTAAATAAGGCTACCTTCAAGAATAGATATCCCCTTCCACGCATTGACGACTTACTGGATCAGCTTCGGGGAGCGCAGGTCTTTTCTAAGATTGATCTGAGGTCTGTGTATCATCAGTTGAGAGTCCGGAGTGGAGATGTACCCAAGACGGCATTTAGGACCCGATATAGCCACTATGAGTTCTTAGTTATGCCATTCGGACCAACGAATACTCCCGCAGCTTTCATGGCTTTGATGAACTATGTGTTCAAGCCATATTTGGATCAGTTTGTTATCGTTTTCATCGATGACATATTGGTATATTCGAGATCTGAGGAGGAGTATGAGCAGCACCTCAGGATTGTATTGCAGATTCTACGAGGGTAGCAGTTGTATGCTAAACTCAGTAAGTGTGATTTTTGGTTGACAGAGATCTCATTTTTGGGACATGTAGTGTCGAGGGATGGTGTATCAGTAGATCCATCCAAGATTGAGGCTGTAGTTCAGTGGGAATAGCCGAGGACAGTTACCGAATTCAGGAGTTTTCTAGGTTTAGCAGGGTACTATCGAAGATTCGTTAAGGGATTTTCGAAGTTGGCTACTCCGTTGACGTATCACACTCGGAAGAGTGTTGCATTCGTGTGGGACGAGGATTGTGAGAGGAGTTTTCAGGAGTTGAAGAGTCGATTGACCACCGCTCCGATTCTCACTATTCCTACCAGCTTAGGAGGATTTTCAGTATATACCGATGCTTCGCATCAGGGACTGGACTGTGTGTTGATACAGGATGGGAGGGTAGTTGCTTATGGATCCAGATAGCTGAAGGACCATGAGAAGAACTATCTGACCCACGATTTAGAGTTGGCAGCAATAGTGTTTGCATTGAAGGTATGACGCCACTACTTGTATGGTGAGAAGTTTCAGATATTTACTGACCACAAGAGCCTCAAGTACCTATTCTCGTAGAAGGAGCTAAACATGAGACAGAGAAGATAGCTAGAGCTTCTGAAGGACTATAATTGTGAGATACTTTATCATCCGGGTAAGGCTAACGTTGTAGCAAATGCTTTGAGTAGGAAGAGCCTTAGGATGGTATCATATATGATGGTCAGGGAGCATAAGTTGCTAGAGCAGTTTGCTAGCCTCAGTTTGGGAGTTGTGCCTTCGGGCATGGATGCAGATTGTATGATTGCTAGTCTATGCTTAGAGTCAAATTTGTTGGACAGGATCAAACAGGCTTAACAGACTGATCCGTAGTGCATCGATGTGATTGGTCAGATGTAGAGAGGCACAATGACTTATTTTGTGTTGAGTTCTGATGGACTACTGAGGTGTCGAGGTAGACTGTGTGTTCCCGAAGACCTAGAGCTCAGGAGATTAATATTGTCGAAAGCTCATTCATCGAGGTACACGTTGCATCTGGGGAGTAACAAGATGTATCAGAGCCTCCGGAAGGTGTACTGGTGGTCGGGTATGAAGAAGGATGTGGCAGATTTTGTGGCGAGGTGTCTTGTAAGTCAGCAGGTGAAGGTAGAGCATCAGAGACCTGGATGGTTATTGCAGCCTCTACCTATACCGATATGGAAATGGGTGCACATCACCATGGATTTCGTGATGAGTTTACCGAGGACCCAAAAGAATCACGATGCTATATGGGTGATCGTTGATAAATTGACGAAGTTAGCCCACTTCTTAGCTATGAGAGTTACCGATACTCTGAGTACGTTGGCAGGGTTGTATGTATGCGAGATAGTGAGGTTACATGGTGTTCCAGTGAACATTGTTTCGGATAGGGATTCTCGCTTCACTTCCCACTTTTAGGAACATTTTCAAGAAGCCATGGGAACCCAGTTGAGTTTGAGCATAACTTTCCATCCCCAGACAAATGGTCAGTCAGAGAGGACTATACAGATTCTAGAAGATATGTTGAGAGCAAGTGTGCTGGACTTTAGAGGCTCCTAGGATGATCATTTGCCACTAGCTGAGTTCGCCTACAATAACAGTTATCATTCGAGTATCGGGATGGCACCGTATGAAGCCTTGTATGGCCGTAGATGTCATTCCCCTATTGGGTGGGAGGAAGTGGGTGACTGAAAGCTTTTTGCTCCTGATTTGGTTACACAGGCTTCTGAGGATGTCCGGTTGATAGTTGAGAGATTGAGGATAGCTCAAAGTCAACAGAAGAGCTATGCTGATAGGAGATGTAGGCTACTTGAGTTCGCAGTCAGTGAGTCAGTGTTTTTGAATGTTTCTCCTTCCAAGGGTATAACGAGGTTTGGGAGGAGGGGTAAGCTGAGCCTCGCTACATTGGACCCTTTGAGATACTTGATCGAGTGAGAGATAAGGCCTATAGGTTGGCATTGCCACCAGATTTGTCAGGCATGCATAATGTCTTCCACATTTCGATGCTTCGGAAGTATCACCCGGATCCAGCGCATGTGATTAGTTATGAGCCGTTGGAGCTTAGTGAGGACATGTCATATGTTGAGAGGTCGATTCAGATACTGGATAGGAAAGAGAAGGTTTTGAGGTCGAAGACTATCGGGTTAGTGAAGGTTCTATGGCAGCATCACACTTCTGAGGAGGCTACTTGGGAGTTAGAGAGCTTGATGCGAGAGAAGCAGCCCCAACTGTTTGATGATTGACTTGGTTCTGATTTGGAGGATCAAATTCTTTTAGTTGGGGAGGATTGTCAGACCCGTGTTTTCTATTATGTATGTAGCTTGTTCCTTATGATTACTATGTGTGTGAACACTTTATTTTCTTGGTTGAATCATAAGACGAGTATTTACTATCATGCAATTGACAATTAAAGAATAAAAATGCATGTAAGCTACATAAAAGCCAAATAAGGGCCGAGATGGCCATAGGCCAATCTAAAAAGGGATCAAAATTAAGTTGACTGAAAATAAGAATTTAAAATAAGAAAAGATAGTGGGTTTATGAAGGAAAGTCGGTTCAATTTGGTCCCGAACATGTTGAAGGGTAAAACGGTTAAAAGATCAAAATCCGGTATAAATTCAATAAGAAAATTTCATTACAAATATGGATTTGAGAAATCTTGATAAAAAACGTGGAAAATATTGAATTTCGAGTCCAATTGATCAAGATATGAATTTATTGGAATTAATCAGAATTTTCACCTCGAAAAATTATCCCAAAAATATTGAAAAAATATACCGAAAAGACAAAATAAGGCTGATAAATTCATTTATTGATTAAAAGAATAAAATAAGATTTTTTGAAGATATTTTTGATTTTTAATGTATTTTAAATGATTAAAATAATAATAAAATAAATTATAAAAAACAAATCGTGAAATCTGAAAACAGAAAAGGAAAGAAAACAGTGAAGCGAAGACACAGGCGAATCCGAGGAAGACCCGAGAACCCCGACGAACCACCGACGATCAACGAGGCCAGGCGAGGGTCTGAGAAGAGAGAGGATCACTAGGCGAACCTGCTGGTACAGGCGACACGCGCCGACGACGCCTGATTTCGATGAATCAGCGAAAGGAAATCCGAGAGGAAAACTGAGCTGATTGCCGGCGATCCACAGTGATTTAGCTCCGATCGACCCCAGCCGAGAGACCCCCTAGCCGAGGCACTTCTTTTGGTATCGGTAGCAGCCGACGAAACAGTCGAAAACGATCGACGACGGTGAGGGCCCCGAAACGGCACCGTAGCCGGAAAGGGAAGGAAAAGAAAAAAAAAGGAAAAAGAAAAAGGAAAAAAAAAGAAAAAGAAAAGAAAAAAAAAGGAGAAAAATCCCTGGGAATACCTCAGATTAAGGGTAAGTCGATACGCGGTCAGATTGACAGAATCGATTGCCGGGAAATTTAATTTGAATTGTATTTGATCGAAAATTAACCCAAAATTTAATATAAAAATTGTGCAGTTCAACGATAACTTCCGAACGTGAGCCGATCGAACTTCGATTTACGCACCATCACATAATTTCGGGCAAGTAAAACTCATTTATGACAATAATATGATTAGTGCGCAATTTAAATTTAGTTTGCTGATTTCGGATTAATTTCTGCATAAAATAAATTATATCTGGATTTTTGAATTAACTGTCGTAAATGATATACGGGCTATCCAAAAAGTTTGGAACAAAGCCTAATGAGTATTGATAGGCCCAATGAGCCAATAGACCCTGATGAAGGGAATTAATAAGTGGAAAATGAGCTTAAGACAGAGTTAGGCTCAATTAAGTGTTTAAGGCCCAATAAGAGTAAACATGCACATTAAGTGAAATAGACTGTATTAAATGCGTAATATAGTAGGAAAAGTATAATTAACCCAGTGAATGGTTAAATGCAGCTCCTGAGTTGTATTGAGAGCTGACCGGACTGCGAGATTTAAGCAGCACAGAGGAAGTGAGGTCACGCGACTTGATCCGAGGTAAGGGACTTTTACGAGTAGTTAGAGATATCTGTGCGTATTTTCGTCTGCTTTTACATTCACTGAAATTGTCCGAGGGTCAGAGAAAAGCAATAATATTTATAGGGACCCGCTATGGGTAAATTACGATTTTACCCCTAGTTAGACAAAAAGTCAATTTTTGGGAAAAGTTGTAAAAAGCATGGAAACAATATTTTTAAGTGTTTTACTGTTGTGTAGCAGAAGAGTAGGCAGATAGACTAATGTTTTAAGGTTGATGTAGACTAGGCACACTTTATAGTGTTGATTTTAATGTTTTGAAACATCCTTATTTTTAAAGAGCCATCTACCGAACTATGTGAAAACAATAGTGCTGGAGCACATACTGGCACTTAATTTCAGATGTTTTTCACATACCTTAGTGCTAGAGTGAGACTCGCACTACATTTATCTGACATGCATGATAGAGTACTGGAGCATTGGTCGTACGCAGTTTTATGTGATTTATGCATGATAGAGTGCTGGAGCAATAGCTCGTACTCGAGTTTTACATGAGAACTATGCATGACCTGGTGCTGGAGGTTTACTCGCACTAGTATTTGATGTTTTGACATGCATAGACAGTGTTTAAGCGGAGTGTTGGATTTGAGTCACACTCAGGACGCACTGTGAGATCTGAGAATTTCAGACATATTTTAATTATGTAATATGAACTTGAAGTATAATTTATTGAGCTAAGTGAATTGTGGGAATGTTAATTGGAGATTTATATGTTAAGTGTTTAAAATAAGTATGAAGCTATGAGGATAGATCGATCTGGGAGAAGGAGATATCGATCTGGTGAGTTAAAAATGACAAGGAAGGAGGAATTTAAGGAGCAGATCGATCTCCAATGGAAGAGGATCGATCTCCTTATGATTCTGTTTCAGAGAAGATCGATCTCATGAGGAAGAGATTGATCTCCAAATGTTTCTGTTTGGAAGAAGATCGATCTCCTCAAGGAGCAGATCGATCTCATAAAGCCATAAAGAGATCGATCTCACCCCTCGACAGATCGATCTCCTAGGCATAAATTGCCCCAAATCGTCCCCAAATTCAAATGCAGATTGATCTCATCAAGAGCCAGATCGATCTCCTACCCTCAGTCTATATAAGGAATCCCTGCTTTCTCCTACAATTTCACTTTCTCTCTCTTCCAACCCCCATTTTCACCGAGCCCTAGATTTCTCACTCATCCAAAGCACCCATTTTCATCCAAATCAGAAGTTGTGGCAAGAAGGAACGTTGTTCCTCATCAAAGGGAGAACAACATACTTGGAAATCGAAAGACGGATTGAATCGAGGCAAGAGATAAGCTCTCCACAAGTTTTGGGTAATTTCTAAATCTCGATCCTTATATTTGAGATGATTTTGGTGATAATGGTTGTTGGCATTGTGTTGAAATAGCTGAAAAATGATTAGGGATTGATGAAATTACAATGTAGTTGGAGTGATGATGATATTTAGCAACTTTGGTAAATTTAGGAATTTTTGAGCTATAAATGGAGATTTAGACAATGTGGTGTATTAGCATAGATATTGTGGCATAGGAAATATAGAATGTTGAGGTGTTATGAGCGAGATTGTGATTTGTGATGGAGTTATGAGAATTGAGAAATTTGAGGTGTTATGAGCAATTATGCTCGATTTTGAGAATTGAGGTTGATGTGATAATGAGTATTGATGTTTTAACATCGTTTGGACAGCTCGGGAGTTCCAGAGTGGAATGCGAGGCTAATCCGTGATACGGGGGAAACGATTGCACTATACGAGGTGCAAAGGGGTAAGGGAAAACTAAACCATTTGTGTATGTGTTTTGATGAACTGTTTGTAGCATGAACCACGATTTGAGAATACAAGCATGTTTGGTGTTGTGTTGTGATATAATTGCACACGGTTTTTATAGCCGGTTGGAGCCCATTATTTTATGAGTTTATAAGCTGAGTGTGAAATTGCTTTATAAACCTTTGAGTTTGCGTGAAAAGTAAATTGGGCTCTACGTTAAGGCGATATTGAGATTTGAGAAAATGTGTGCGTGTTTTGCCGGTTGGAACTCGGTTTTAATATGTTTTGTGTTGAGTACACAAATGTTTTAAATGAGTTTTATGAGAGAAAACCATTATGAGTTTTACGTGAAGGCATAACGTTTTATAAGATAATGGCTAATGATTGAGACTTAGGCGTGTCATGTTGAATACACATCGGGCCTTGCTCTGGTAGCATGTAAGACCGAGAGAGTGGGCCACCTGGGAACCGACCCAGGGACCACAGGCCTTGTTCTGGTAACATGTATGTCCGATTATTCCTCCGCTTTGGTAGCGTTGGGAGGCCTTGCTCTGGTAGCATGTAAGTCCGATATTCCTCCATTTTGGTAACGAGAGATGCCTCCGTTTTGGTAACGTGAGATGACCCCCGTTCTGGTAACGCTGGGTGGTCTTGCTTTGTTAGCATGTAAGACCGAGAGAGTGGGCCGCCTGGGAACCGACCCAGGGACCACGTGATAGTGTGCATGAGGCCAGGCATTGCTCTGGTAGCATGTAAGGCCGGGCCTTGTTCTGGTAACATATAAGTCCAATGTACCATGCATACGACCATATTGTCGACGTTCCCTCTATACGAGGATGCCTGGGATGCGCACCCAGAGGAGATTACACATTTGATGTGCCATGACGAGTTTTAATTGAGTTTTATTGCCTAGTCTCGTTTTACATATGAGTTGTGTTTTGTGACCTTGTCACGTGCTATTTACTGAGGTTATTTTTATCACGTATTTTGAGAACAGCCATTATCGCATATATTTACACATGCTTGTGAGTGCTCGATATTGAGCCTTGTTACCTTCATGTTTTCACATGATTTATGAGTTATGAGATGATGATGTTTTGAGAATCTTTCATGCTACGATTTCAAATGAGCTTCATAAACAAATACATAATTGTGATGTGTGATATGGTTTATATAATTGAGTTCCCTTACCCACCTTACTGAGCGATTTGGAAGCTCACCCTGTTTTCTCTTCCCCCCCAGATCGCTTCAAGTGAAGTGAGTTCCCTACGACGTACGGGTTAGAGGCTAGTGGAGGACTTGAGCTCCAGGCCGTATTTTGTGTATTGAGGTAGATATTTAATATTCATGTACCCAGACTAGAGTTATATTTACAGACACGCATTGTATAATGATGTACGGGATGTATTAGGATTAATTAACTTGGAATCGAGTAATATATAGGATACTATATTATGATGAGATCCTGAGGCATGATAATTATGATGATGTATGACACTGCATAGGTATGCACCCTTAATTGTGAATTGATGAGTAAAAAGTTTTAAATTAGCCCTATTTTCCGCGCTTCCGGGGTGTCACACGCACACTGTAGTTTTACGTGATATATAGACATGTTAGAAAAATCATGACGACTTCCCCGTGTGGATTGAGTGTCACATTGGAGAGGTTCGCACGTGGATTTAGAGATGTGGCACTGAGTATTCCGTGGTGTGAGGGCTAAGACCTATGGCATGCACCCCGACCATGAGGTAGGGTCCACGGGTGTACGTTGTACCATGCGAGTGGCATGGAGTATACTGTACCATGTGTTGTTGTGGAGTTGTGGAGGAGAGTAGTTGATAGCTGACGGTTATGATGGACTGACCCCCCTCCCGTTATAGCAGTGATAACCCAAACACCGAGTACTGTGTTGCGTGGGATTTCACCATTATAGGATATGGCCATAGTCCAGGAGATATTGCATTTAGCCACTGAGTCTCGCATGATATATCACATGTATTTATGATACGGGTAGACCTGAGGGATGGGTCGGAACCCGGTTGTTGTGAAATGCCATATTTACTATGTTTTGATTGTAAATGACATATTTTATAAAGGCATTCCGGAATAATAAATATGCACGGTTTTTGCATGAATGCCTATGATTGATAACTCAGCATGAATTTAGTACATGGGATTTTAAATCTGTACTATTATATAAATTTTGAAACATGATTTTGAATTGAGAGAAGGAAAGGCAAAGCATTATTTTCAGTAGATAGTATGGATGTCTACTTGCTTGCCTGATTTCCTTACTGAGCCAGTTAGCTCGCCCTTTCATTTTTCCCCCTCTTTACAGATCATCAGTAGTAGAGTGAGTCGACTGAGGTATAGCATTCCTTCCGACCGCTGCCATTCCCCATCTAGCGAAAAGTATACACGTTGCGTACTCTTTTGTATTTGAACAATGTATAAACACAGTGATGTACACGTTTTAATATTGGGGATGTAATTATATTAAAGTACATGAATTTACATATAAGAAATAAACATGTATAATGACACGCATGTATGATACGAAAAAGAATGGTAAGGTATGTATGGATGAGAAAAATAATGCCTAATCACAGTCCAACTGTCGAGGAGAGAAAGGTAAGTAAAAAGCGAAAAATTTATTGTGGTTTTTAGTAAGTCACGGAAGGAGGTTGTGATAGTGAGCAACCACACGCTCAGTAAGGAAATCATATAACTGAGGCCAATAAAATGCCAAGTAAGCAGATATATATAGTTTCTCAGTTTAGGTAAATCATGCACTTTGTAAGACGATGCACAACTTTTATAAATCAATGGTTAAACACGAAAAAGTAAGATAAGTTAAATCAACATGTTTCCCAAAACTGAAGATTTCACAAAGCTTGCTAACAGTCCACTGTTTATAAATCATTAGTGTAGAATTTTATACACTGAAACCTTGAAATCTGGTAGCATAACATTCATGCTGAAAACAAGTACAGTCTATCAAACGCATACATGGGCTCATATTAAATATTCGATACAAATTGGAGAGATGTGGCACAATCCAAAACTCGTCATGGAACCAGTTACACAATGTAAACATGTATGACCATAGTGACTACCGCCCTATCCTAAACTAATTAGGTCTAGAATAGGGTACTGAAGACGGGATCAAGGTCTACAGTAGTAGGTACCTTAAAAATCTCAATGCCACAAAGGCATCTTTGTGAAGCACTTGGCACCGTAGAGTAATCACATAGAACCTCCTACTGGTGTTAGAGGTGGCTCTCACGACCCATAATCTCAATACCACACAGGCATCCCCGTGAAGCACTTGACGCTGTAGGGCAATCATATAGAACCTCTTATCGATGCTAGAGGTGGCTCTCACATGACATGACTGCCACAAATGCATTTTCGGGGATCGCCAGCATTCTAAAAAATAAACCTCCACGACGGGTGTACAATATAAGTATGAAATCACTTCAATTCAAATCCAAAGTTTTGGGAAAGTAAACCATTAATTGTTAAAACGTGCAATATCATTTCAAAACATACAACCATCAATTCGTTTAAAACCTTGCACTTTTCCAAATCATATTCAAAACAGCCCATGTAACAAATTTGTAACATCATGCATAAATACGCAAAACGATAAATTCAGGTAGTGAAATTTTTGCACTCATTTGGGTTTAACTATTTTTATTTGACATTAAAAATTAGTTTACTTATATATAACTATAACATCATTTTGAGTAAAGCTCGTAACTATGAACAAATGTTATAATACTGGTGAAAATCGGGTAAGCTAGATAACCAGTTTAAAATAAATCCTAACTAAATTAACTGTCTAAGTGTTCCTAGCAAAATTTTAACTTAACCTAAGGTATCCTATTAGCGACAAATTATATAAATCCCTTACCGCAACCAATGCACAACAATTACCCTTATCACCTTAGGCATGCATATATGTGCCTAAGCTTCCTTAGCACTCGATAAGATAGTTGCTGCATTTCCACATGTAAAACATTCGGTGATCAGTCTCCATACTTATTTCAGTTTATAATTTACTTAAAACAGTTACAAACCACCAAGTGCTTCATTCTTATGATAATAAATTTCAAATCTTAACCTTTCCATAAGGTTTTACATTTAAACAAATCCTTAAACATACATCCATATTCGGCCAGTCCACTATAAACACATAAACAGATTTCAGCCTTTCATTCTCTCCTAGTTGGCCGAATCCTTTAGCTAGGTTCCCGTCTTATTTTATCCCTCATTTACATTAAGCTTAACATGAAATTATAAACTCATTTATACATTAATTATTTTCAAAAAAGAATCTTCAATAATTAGTCAATTTCAATTAAAATTCCAAATCCCTTTCTTTAGTTTGGCCGAAACTAAATCTTCAACATCCAAATCTAAATATTCCTCCATAAAACTACATGCACCAAATTTATATACTGATTATATTATAACTTTATAGTTTTAAATCTCCAAAACACAATATAGCATGAAATCCTCAATTATTTTCATCATGCCGAGACCTACAACTTAACATCCTCACTTATATAGCTTAAGTCTTTAATCATGTAATCATAAAACTACAGTAATCACATTGTAATTTACTGATTTAAACCTTAAATTGCAGCTAAACAAATTATCTCCAATTATCTCTAAATGGCCAAATACCCATTACTTAAGTTTACATTGAAATTTTAACCTTAGATGAAATTTAGCATGCTAACTAGTAAATTCAACCTAAACATATTCATAAATTTCATCCAAAATATCAGTTTCTAATTTAATTATCAAAATTCCCAAGTTCTGTCAAATTACAAATCCCTAATTTTCTTAAATTCTTCAAAACATAAATTTAAATTAATTTTTACAACAATTATACATCTATAACACAATTTACATAAGAATTTAGCTAGACAAAATTTTGGTTTTTACTTAGGAGTCTACTGATACAAAAATGGAGAAGCAGGGAAAATAGGTTTTTGTTTGGCTACATTGTAGGTGTTAGCGGAGAAGGGAAGGCCTGATGGGATGGTGGTGGTCGCCAGGGCTCGTGGTTGGCGGGGTACGACGCCTTCTTCGATGGCCGGTGGTTCACTAAACAGAGGGGAGAGGCTTGAGTTTTCGGGTCATTCAAGAGAGGGAGAGGGAGGAAACAAGGGGTTTTGGTCGGAGGGAGGAGACTGTCAGTCGGGTGAGGTCGGGTCGGTCGCCGACGGTGAAGAGGGTGGTCGACCGAGGGAGTGAAAACAGAGGAAGAGGGAGAGGAAATAAAAAGATGGAAGGGGGGGGAATGGCTCAGGTCGCGCGATAGGGAGAACCCTGTTCCCGCGATCCTGTTCCTTTTATTATTATTATTATTTATTTATACTTATTACTTTATTTATTTATATTTCTAATTAAATTTCTAATGTAACTAAATAAATATATATCTCTAATTTACCTAAATAACTATACCCTATCACATGCATATAATTCAAAATTTATTACTAAATTATATAATATACTTTCCCTCTTTAATTTATATTTCATATTTTAATTATATTTTATCTTATAATCACCATGATTAAATTATTTTAGTTTTCGTTTACCAATTTAGTTGAATTCCTATATTACATTTTAATAACCTTCATAAAATTAATCTAATTGCATGAATCTATTTATTAAATAATTAATTTGTTTCATAGACTTATTCATGCATAAACGTCCAAGTAAACTAGTATTTAGCAAATTATCGAAATTACAAGCTAGTGATCTTACAATAAATATGTTAATTTAGTAAATAGATTAATTGACATCTTATAATTGCAAATGAATAGCTTAATTGATTAAATAAATCAAAATAATTTATATAGTAAACATCCTTAAAATAATAGACCATTTAAATAAATATAAATAGATTAATTGACATCTTATAAATGAATAGTTTACTAATTAAATAAATCAAAATAACTTACATATTAAATATCCTGTAAACAAATGGACTAATTAATTAACACATGTTAAATAAATTAATTAACATTTGTCAAATAAATAAGCTTAAATAATAAATAAATAAATAAACAAACAAACAAATAAATAAAAATATGTTAAACATAACTTCCGTCAAAGAATTATTCATTTTAAATCAACTATTTATTCACTTTAATATAAAAGGGTAGTATAGTATAATCTTAAATTCCTTGAACCAAACATAGAAATCAAACATTCCCCTTATTGCAACCAAATATGGGAATTTAATATTCTCTAGAATTCATTATGAAAAATGATTTGAGGGTAAAATGATTTCTAAAGGGAATTTAATTTTCACAAACCAAATAGCCCCTAAGTCTTTTTACCAAAAACTTAGGGTCCTAACAATTGGCCTAAAAGAATAAAGTTTACCTCTTTGGATTTGCCAAAATAATCTACCCGAAGAATAAGCAATTGTTATACAAGCTTCTCTCTCCCCATACTTTTTCAATGGAGCAAAAAAACACTCATAAAGCAAAATGTCATGACCCTCAACTTACCAAAATACGTATAAATTTTTTGCATTTTCATGCATCATATATTATTCGTCCTTACCTCAATCGTGAACAACAACTCTCCTCAATAGTTGGGCTGTGTGTCGACGTCTAACTCACTCCACCATACCAATTCAATTTGTATATTATTTATGAGTAAACACTTGTATAAATAAATATATATATATCAGAGTTGTTACATGTGTTTACATTGTTTTACATCCCCAATAGATACATATAAAATGCTACTGTGCTATCGTAAGTTTAGATACAAAATTACAATAGTGTGTATACCTTACACGATGAGATGCAGCGGATTACCAAAAGGGAACGCCTCCAGTCACGCTCAATCTATACTCAACACTCTGTAGAGAGGGGAAAAATAAGGGGGTGAGCAAACCACACGCTCAGTAAGACAATCATGAGAACAGGTAGATACTACACTATCTACGAGATCGTGATGCCATGCTCAAAAGCATTTAGTTCATCATTTATCTAAAAACATGAGTGTATGATTGTGTTAATGGTATATAAAGCATTCATGCTATTAAAATCCAGTGCACAGTTCAATTCAAAGCATGGTATAAATCATCATGCATAATTCACAATAAAGCATGGCATTACCCATCATGCGTTTTCTCAAATAAGCATGGCATTAACCATCATGCAATTTCTTAAATAAGCATGTCATTAACCATCATGCAATTTCTCAAATAAGCATGGCATTAACCATCATGCATTTTCTCAAATAAGCATGGCATTAATCATCATGCATCAGTGCACTTTAAAACCATTAACAAATTAATCCAACATTTGTCAGGTCTCAGCCCCTCCCTCGGACTGTCCTAACCCACAAATCATTTCAAACATGGATTTATTCACAAAGCATTAGACATGTGAGATAGGCAATTCAATAAAAGGTAATAACCTCTAGGTCTATGGCCATAACCTGTGATACCGGCTACACGGGTCAAGTGTGCGGGATATCACCACTATCTGCTTCCACATGGGAGGTGGGTCAAATCCAACCCACTGGTCCATAACAGATCTCATCCGAAGATAGCATATCACAATCTCAACACGGTACAACGTACTCCATGCTACTTGCACGGTACAACGTACTCTGTGGACCCACATCAACATATCATATCACGCCATATCTCAAAACGCACGTGTGAGCCTATTTAATCGGTACGACCTCTTGTCTACCCGAAGCTCCTAACACGGCTATCAACATGTCAAAACAATGCACGTACGAACCTATTTAATCGGTGTGACACCCAGTCTACACGAAGCTCCAAGCGAGGCAACAAGTGAGGTGGGCATCTAGTGCGAGCTAAGCTCCAAGCACCATGCCAAAACCAGTATGAAATCCATGTGAAAACTAGTGCGAGCTAAGCTCTAGCACTCATGTGTATAAAACACGTCAAATCTCATGCGAGTCATACTCTAGCACGCTTTCATTCTCACAAAAACAATGTAGGTGCCTCATTTCTTTGCAAAGTGTGGTTAACAAACCAAAACAACTCAACTCTTTTGTAAATCATTTCAAATATTAGCCAACCTACCAAATCATTTGCTAAAAAGCAATAGAACATGATTTTCAAAGCAATATGCTTTTGTTTTCATGCACATTTCTCAAACACTCAACTTTTACCCTTCAGTCATCCAATTTCCTTTCCTAACACCTTATGCAATCTAGAAAAGCATTTAAGCGCCCAAATTGCGCACAGATATCTCTAAGAGTCCACACAATTCCCTTACCTCGATTTACTTGGTGTGACTCTTTTCCTCTTAGCTTCTCACGCTCTTGGCTCAACTCTCCCCGGCATATCCTCGGAAGCTGCAATTCAAATCATCCAAACCACTTGAGTTAAAGTTGTTAACTCACATTTGACCTCATTAGTCAATATGACCCATCTTTACATTTACCAACGCCTAAATCCACATTTTACCCCTTTTAGTTAAACCTTACAATTTATTCACTAACAACATCTTTAAATCATACCTATAACACTATTATCAACTCTAGATACCCCATTTATCATTAATCTCCATACATTTCACTTTCTCACACTAGACCATTTCTAAGTTATAATAATTCCAATGCATTTTAGATAGTTTCTAACAATACTAAACACCTCAATCAACCCTAAACATCAATAGCTTAACAATGTACTTAAGTTGGTGCTTTAGAAACTCACCTCTTTGGATCTCCTCTTTGCTCCAATTAGAAATGCCCTTTGTTCCTTCAATCAAACAAATGGGTAAATGCATCCAAACTATGTTGTTCTTCTCCTTGATGTGAACAACTTTGCCTCTAATAGTTTTCCCTCAAATCTCCTTGAAAATGGTTGGATTTAGAGAGAGAAAACTATGTTTTGGGTTTGAAAGGGAAGGAAATGGTTTTGTCCCAAAATCTGTAGATTTTCAATGCCCCTTTTATAGAAATAGCTTGAGGAGATCGATCTGCACAAGGAGGAGATCGATTTGGTCCCCTTAAATTCCTCTTTTCCACGACATTTTAATATGAGATCGATCTGTCGAAGTTTGAGATCGATCTGCTCCAAACAGAGAGCTAAGGAGATCGATCTGTGTGTTTGAAGATTAATCTTTTCATCACAGAATGTTTAGGAGATCGATCTTGCCCCATTGGAGATCGATCTGCCTTATTCTTTTGCTCAAATAAGAGCATTCTGGCTCTTCCAGATCGATCTCTCATCCTATGAGATCGATCTGGCCTGCATAATTTTTAGATTTTGCTGCAGTTTCCTGCAGAAACTTATACCAAAACATCCTTAATCTGTTGCCATGGTCATTTTCTCATCCAACCATCTTTGAGACTTGAAAAATGACATCCATTAATACTTCATACGAATCAAAACTTGTGTAGAATCTTTGTATAGCCAATGGTCCATGATATAAACCAAATGGAAGTGCACAACTTATGCCATTCTCCTTTCATTTTACCACTCTACATCACTTTCCATTTTACTCACATTCTTCACATATTTAAGTTCATTTCTTCACATTCATACATAATGTAACTTGTATGTACAATCACAACTCTTATTGCAAGTGTGTACATTAACTTATGGACTTACATCACATATACATCACTTATGAATTCATAGTATAACTCCATTTACATTTCTATGTACATATATACAACTATACATATACGGGGTCTCACACAAAATCTTTCTATTTTTCTCTTTGGTCATCACCACTTATAAGCTTTCAAAAAGCTTCTCTCACACAAATATGTCAGTCATATGCAACTACTATTTTGAAAAATAAAGAAACCCTTGCATATTGGCAAGGCTAAATCCTATTCATTTATGGCTACTTACAATGGCTAATCTTGGCCTTTCATCACATTACCACGTGACCCTTTAAAACAACATGTGAAATGGAATTGAACCTCACACATGTGTCCAATAATCTCTCTCTCTAGACTTATTAGGAGGAGATCCATTACGAGGATCTATCACTTGAAGTTCACCTTGGCCAAGGTATTATCTCGGCCAAGCCACTACACATGCTTATCTCTAGGAAGTGTCTTAGTAAACATATCATGTAAACACCCTAAATTTTTATGCACTTGAATTTAACGAGGAATAACAATTAAGCCATTGGAATTGATAATGTGTTTCCTTACTTAAAGATTTAAATTAGATGATATATTTTTCCATTGTGAGACTTGAAAGAACTAATTATGTAAAGTATATTAACCCTAAGAATAAATAATTTGAGGAATAAAAATAAATTTTATATGAGCCAAGAATATTCCCTTATGATATATATATATATATATATATATATATATACAATATTAGATTAAATTTATTATGTATATTACAAGTAAAAATTTATAAAATAAGTATAATTATATATATACATATATATTTGCAATATTTTATGTAATCATAAAGCTTAGCTAGTAGACATATTTTATACATACATACATGTGTATACATACATATATATATATATATATATATATACATATATCACCAAATAAATATATGTATATATATATAGGAACCCATGGATTGGCTTCCAAAATGAAGCCAATCCCGAGAGCAACCATCAGTTACAAGGCATGAGGGAGAGTATATACATATATAGTTATATGTTATACATGTAAGAAATGATGATGAAGGCTCGGTATGAAGGGGAATAAAGATGGCAGCGGGAGCAAAAAAAATATAATCTGACGCAAGGATGAGAGCTAGAGTGTTGACCTATATATAAAATATATGTATATTCAGTACATAGGCCTGTGATGGCAGTAGAGAAAGAGGAAATCAAGCACTTGTAGGCTGAAGAAAACGAGGTGTGGTAGTTGCTTAGTGGAAGAGAAATACATATTTACATGGTGTAATGGAGAATGAAGTATGACCGAGAATAGGGGTGGATGGCAGAAACCATGGGGAAATGTAACCAAGTCGAAGTGATGGCATAGGCAGAAGGAAGAGGTTCGATTTTGCAGTAGTAAGAACATTGGGGAAGTTGCTAGCATGATGGATGATGTATACCGATTTTATGAGAGGTGAAAGGAAGTGTGAAGGCAGTTGAGGCTGTCTGATCACAGAAAGAAGAAGGAAAAAACTGAAAAGCTGCAAATTACAGTTCCTCGGTAAGGATAAAAATACATATATATATATATAATATGTATGTCTATGTATATATAGGGGTGTAATCGAGTCGAACCGAGCCGATACAGTGAGGTGCTCGAGCTCGAGCTCGACTCGAAACTCGGTGCTCGATACTCGGCTCGAGCTCGATTGAGCCTTATTTTTTAAGCTTGAGCTCGGCTCGAGATCGAATTCGAGCTACTCGATTAGGCTCGATTATATAAGTTCGATATTTTGCTCGAACTCGATTAGGCTCGATTAGGCTCGATTAAGCTCGATTAGGCTCGATTAGGCTCAAATCATTATATAAATATTATTATATTTTTAAAATATATAAAAACTCGATGCTCGATTAGGCTCGCAAGCTACTCGAGCCAGGTATCTAAGTGCTCGAATTTGACTCGCTCGATAGCTCGAGTAGCTCGAGCTCGAGCTTGACTCGACTAAAATCGAGCCGAATTCGAGTTTTGCTCGAGTCGAACCCGAGTAGCTTGCGATCACCACTGTATCGTTTACACCTCTATGTATATATATATATATATATATGAAGGAACAGATGTTAGAATAGAACACATAGAAAACTGTAGCAAAGAAAAGAAACGAGAAAGGAATAAAGTATTAGGCTGGTAAGATGGCTGTTGGAAATCTTTAGTAGTTGGTGGAGCAAAACTCGATGGGAGCAATTCAATAGTTGCTCACAACACGAAAGAGAAATGTGAGAGTGTGGCTGGAATAAGAGGAAGAAGGAAATGTAGCTGGCAGAAAACGGGGGAAAAGAGATGGAGAGAAAAGTGAAGTTGAACACAAGGACTCATCTTGGTTTTTCTGAAAGGCTTTGATGTTGGAAGTGGCGTATGTCAAAGGGCCTTAAACTCTGCTGCTCATGCCTCCAGGGTGTACCGAGGATAAAAGAAGGTTGGGAAACTGCTGGTTGTAAAAAACACAACGACAAAGGACAGAACAGAGAAACCCAATGATACAACAACCTCTGCATGAAGAAGTGCAGAATCGAGAACTTCCCTTGGGTTTTAAAAGGCTGGAAATGAAACTGGTAGTTAGAAGAAAAAACAATGATGATAGGTGGCTGAAGACGATGGAGAACCGAGAGTATACATGCGTAGACAAGGGAGTCAGTAGGTTGGAAGCAGGGGCGAGATCGGGGAGGTAATACGCGTGAAACAGAGGCCGTCTTCCACCTTTGTTTCGCTGCTGAAGTGGTGGAACAGGTAGCTCCGAGGGCTTAGCATGGTGGCAGCTACAAGAGATGAGATGGAGGAAGGTGGTAGCCGGAAACAGAGGCTGAAAGAAGAAAGGAAAATGATGAACAGTGCCGAGATGTTCGGTGAAGAAACAATGAGAAAGAAGAAGAAAAAGAAAATGGCGGGAAGGGAGTTAAAAAAAAAGAAGGAAAAAAGAAGAATATATGTATGTGTAAGACCCGAATTTAATTTAAAATACGGAAATTAAATAAGAAAATATGGGGGATGTATGAAGGAAGGTCAAGTTAAATTGATTTTCGAAACAAGAGCAGGGGTAAAATGGTAAAAATACCAAAACTCGGTATTAGGACAATAAGGAAATTTTAATTAAAAAATTTCGGATGTAAGATATCTTGATCGACAATAAGGAAATTATAAATTTTGGGTCAATTGATCAAGATTCAGAAATTTTAAAAAATACCGAAAAAATTATCGGGACTATATCTCGAAAAACGCGAAGAAATAATATCGAAATTTAGAGAAAAATATAATTAATAAATTAAATTTAAAGTAAATAAATTAAAGTAGAATAAAAAAATAATATAAGGTAGATATTTTGGGATTTTGTGGAGTATTTTATTGAATAGTAAAATAATTAAAATAAATAATAATAATAATAAAATTAATAAAAAAAAAAGTAACCGAAAAAAAAAGAGGAGAGAGAAACTCGGGAAAAGACCCGAGAGAGAAACCGAGAGAAGACCCGCACCCCTTCACCGTCGATTCTCTCACCACCGGCGACCGACGACTTCGACGAAGCTGCCAGGAGGAAGAGGGGAGTCCGACGAGCACGTGGGTACCGGATTCGCGCCGCCAGGTGGCCGGAGCAGGACGATCGGAGCCGAGGAAGATCGCCGGAAAAACAAGCTGATTCCCGATGAACCGTCGCGTCTGGGTTGAAACGGAGGGCACCGACGCACTCAGGGGAAGAAGCCGGTTCTTTTGAGACCGATCTCGGTCGGTGAGACCGCCGAAAACGCCGGCGACGGCAAAAGGCTATAAACGGTGTCGTTTGGCTGGAAGGAAAGGAAAGGAAAGGGAAGGAAAAGGAAGGAAAAGGGAAAAGAAAAGAAAGGAAAAGGAAGGAAAAGGAAGGAAAAGGAAGGAAAAAGGGGAAAAAGGAAAGAAATTTACCGGGGACGACTCGAGGTTCGGGTAAGTTGACTGAGGGTCGAAATTGACCTACGGGTAAATTTCGGAAATTTAATTTAATATTATTTTAATGGAAAATAATTCGAATTTACCCAATTATGCAGCTTCACGACGGAGATCGAACGAGAGCCGATTGAGCTCTGATTCTCGTACCCCGCATCATATCGGGTAAGTACAATTTAATTTCGACAATTAGAGTTCTTTAAATACCGAGTTTTAATTATTTTACGGAATTATGGATTAATTTCGCGTAGGAAGGAATATTATTCGGAATTGCAATATAATTGCCGTAAGTGGTATACGGGCTATCCAATGAAATTGGAATGAAGCCTGATAATTATTAGAAAGCTATATAAGCTCGGTATACCCGAAGAAGGGAATTAATGAATATAAAAAGGGCTAAAATGGGCCGAGGCCCAATAAGGTAGATAAGGCCCAATAGCTTCAAGTTGATCAGTAAATGCAATATACTGATCGGGATAATTGAATTAACCTCGATTATGTGGTTATATGCAGTTACGTACATTGGTTGGCGCGCACTTGGGCCGAGAGGTTCGGTATCATCGAGACAAGAGTAGTCTGCGCGCGATTCCAGGTAAGGGAATTCTACGGACTGCTAGAGGTAAACTCTACGAAATTTTAAATTCATATGCAGTCTTTAAAATTTATCTGGAGGGTCTAGAGGTCGAAGAATAATTTTAGTGCCCCGTATGGGCAAAATTACTAAAATACCCTTGTTAAGGGTAAAATCTAAAAATTTAGGAAAAATTGGGAGGAGCAAGAACAAAAGGTTCCTGCTCGTTCTGGAGGTATTTCAACATCATGCATGAGTAGGCTGGCTCACTTTTAAAGAAAAATGCATAGCATTGCATATCTTAAACGATGTGATTTCTGTAAAAATTGTTTGGAGATAACTGAGCCGCCTACGTGTTTTTATTTACATGTGACGTGCTAGAGCTCAGCTCGCACGATGTTTGATTTGTGTGATGCATGCACTAGTGCTGGAGCGAGAGCTCGCACTAGAGTTTTACACGCATAGGTGCTAGAGTATAACTCGCACCAGATTTTATATGCTTTTTCGTGACACGGTGCTAGAGTCTAACTCGCACCAGATTTTACATGATTTTCATGACAGGGTGCTGGAGTCTAACTCGCACTATATTTTATACACGATTTTCGTAACAGAGTGCTTGAGCTTAGCCGCACTAGCTTTATTTGATTTACTGACAGTGTTAGAGCACCGCTCGCACTACTTTTCAGAGATCATACGATAAGCCGTGCTTGGAGCATCGGGTTGACTGTGTGTCACCGATTAAATAGGCTCGCACGTGCGTTTTGAGACTTGGCATGTTGAAACAACCTGATGAGCCCGAACAAGGGATAAGGGTTAGAGATCCACCTGATGAGCCCGAACGAGGGATAAGGGTTGGAGATCCAGCTGATGAGCCCGAACGAGGGATAAGGCTGTGGGTCCACGGAGTATGATGTACCGTGCAAGTAGCATGGAGTACGATGTACCGTGTAGTATCTTTGTGATACGGTATCTTTGTGATACGGGGTATCTTCGGATACGGCATCTTCGGATGCGCGAGATCGGATAAGACTGACGGGTTGGATTGACCCACCTCCCGGGCGGTTCCCGATCAGGGTGAGACCTCGCACACTGGGATCCGTGAAGCTAGAGGGACTCACGAGGACACATTGGCCAGTCCTGGTTATTGCCGTTATACAGATATTGCCTCGTCTCTCATTTCGACGATTTCGATGATTTAAACTGGGTTTTTAAATTAAATTTGCATGATGGTATTTCCATGCTTTTCAAACCCACGTGTGATGTAAACCGTTTTCATGGTTTTGTGTGAGTCAGGATCACCCGAAGGAGGGGTCGAGTCCTGACTTTATTGTGAAATTTTTAAATGAGGAAGAAATGATTTGTAATAATTGCATGTTGATTCTCCGTGCAAACGTGTTTTACATAACATCATAATGCATAGCATTGTTTTAAAATGTGTGGAGAAAGGGTGGTTTATGCATGGCACCACGTTCATGTAGGTAGTATGGTTACCTACTTGTTCGTAGGATTGCCTTACTGAGCTTGATGTGCTCACCCCTTTCATTTTCTCCCACAGATAATCTCCAGTTGAAGTTGCGACGACTCAGTACTGCATTTCGGATATCCGCTGCTGCCCATCAACATAAGGTATATACACTTGTACATATTGTATCTACATAAGCATAGCACAGTAACATGTTTGTAAGTAACTTTAGGGGATGTATAAATAATGTAAACAATTATAAATGACTGGAGAAAAAAAATAAATAAGTTAGATGGTAATGGAATGGTGGGACTGGCATTGACGCACAGCCCAATTATTAGTGGAGTGTTGGTCACGATTCGAGGACAGGTAAGAATTTAAGGAAATAATAAAACGCGAAAAATTAACTCTGATTTTTGGGTAGTTTGGGTTGTGGCAATTATGGTGGTATCAGAGCAGTAATTGGTCTGATGTGTGTCAGTGTCAGTAATTAGGAAATTACATCCCCGTGTTACTGTGCTTAGTTAGATACAATAGTGTATATCGAGATGGGTTTTGACTAAGAAATGGTCGAGAATGCTGGAATGCCTAATATGAGTCGCGTTAGATGAGATAGTGCACGAGGCAGAGGTCGTAGAGGTAGACCGGAGTCTGCTAAGTCGTGCTGAGTTTGACTATGAGAATCAGTATGAGATTGAAATAGAGGCTAATGTTGAGAAGGCCTCACAGAGTCCGACAGAGAGATCGGACAGTATTGAGACACGCTTCGCGAAGTTGGAGCGAAGTGTGGAGATTATTTCGAGGAGCTAATTGCTCAGGTTATGAATAAGATCAGAGGGCGCAGCGGAACATTGGTGGAAACCCGCTCGACCCATCTTAAGAGTTAAGATGAGAAATATTTATAGATGTATTCTGATGATATGATATCTCAGGCATGATTTAAAGGAAATTATGGATAAAAGTCCTTACTCTGACCCAGTGGATTTGATTTATTGACGAGTATGGAAACTCGATTGTATTTTTGGGCAGATATTACCTCGACATTATGAACAAGTGACAGTCGAGATGTCTAAAAGTTTATGGAAGGGCTCAGATTGTCAATGAGAGTCTGATTTGCCCGTGAGATATTGCCTACACCGAGGCAGTGCACAGATTTACAGTTGGGTAAATAAGGATATGAATTGCACGCCTCTGAGATTGGGAAAGGTAGTAAAGGCTGAAATAGAGACAGAAAAGAGAATCGAGAAATGGCAGAGATGTTAAAATGGGAAATGGTAATTGGTAAAAGATCTGATTTGACGAGTTATGGAGTAAGATAATTGGTAAGGCCCCAGTGCATCTAATTTTGGCACTCTTGTGGGCATTGTGATTGGAGGACCCCGACCTGCTACGAAGTAGTGTAGCAGTGTAAGCACTGTAAGCAGTGTGAGATGTGTAGTGGATACCACGGAAGGAGGGTTTATACCTACACGGTATTGATGGAAATGGCCGTTAAGTGTGGTAAAGACGGACCATTGATTTGATTTGAACAGAGTTGGGCGAGATCGCCCCACAGAAAAGTAAAGAGACAGAAAAACTTCGTTGGTATAGCTGCAACAAAAAGGGAGGCCATAGCCGAAAAGAAAAAAAGGAAGTAGGTTGTTGGACGAAGGCGAAAGGATGTCTTGGACCAGGACACTATTGATGTTTCATGGATGTGGTGTAAGATACCACACTGGTTATGAATAATGAAGTACATATGTTCATTGATCCTGGTACCACACATTTATTCATACCGCCTTCATTCGCATATAAGTGAGTAAAAGGCATGAATGCCTACATCATTGGGCACAATACTAATAAATGAGTACCCAATAGAGGAGGATTAATAAACGGAATATGGATATAGAGATTTTAAGTAATAAAAAGGGGTGCGACAGTTGAAGTTAAAGGAGTAAAGGATGGTACTCACGGAATGAATAATGACAAGAGTTTTATTATAAGTAATATACGAAAGGAGATAATCTTTGAGATAAGATAGATCCTAAATACAAGATGTATTGGAGTAAGAGACATGCTAGGTAAGTGTCACGACCCTCAACTTACCAAAATACGTACAAATTTTTCGCATTTTCATGCATCAATCCTTAATCATCCTTCCTCGATCGTGAACAACCACACGCTTGACAGTTGGGCTGTGTGTCGACGTCTAACTCACTCCACCATACCAATTCAATTTGAAACATTATTTATGAGTAAACACTTGTATAAATGTATATATATCAGAGTTGTTACATGTGTTTACATTGTTTTACATCCCCAGTAGTTACATACAAAATGCTACTGTGCTATGTCTAGTTTAGATACAAAATAATCCAAGTGTGTATACCTTTAGCGATGGGATGCAGCGGATTACCAAAAAGGGAATGCCTCCAGTCACGTCCAATCTATACTCAAATCTCTGTAGAGAGGGGAAAATAAGGGGGGGTGAGCAAACCACACGCTCAGTAAGGCAATCATGCGAACAGGTAGATACTGTACTATCTACGTGATCGTGATGCCATGCTCAAAAGCATTTTATTCATTGTTTATCTCAAAACATGAGTGTATGATTGTGTTAATGGTATGTAAAGCATTCATGCTATTAAAATTCAGTGCACATTTCAACTCAAAGCATGGTATAAATCATCATGCATAATTCACAATAAAAGCATGGCATTAAACATCATGCATTTTCACAATAAGGCATGGCATTAAACATCATGCACTCGTGCACTTTAAAAACCATTAACAAATCAATTCAACGTCAGGTCCCAGCCCATCCCTCGGGCTTTCCTGACCACAATCACTTCAAACATGGATTTATTCTCAAATAGCATTATACATGTGAGATAGGCAGTTTCAACAATAGGTAATAACCTCAAGGTCTATGTACATAACCTGTGATACCGGCTACACGGATCAGGTGTGCGGGATATCACCACCATCTGCTTCCACACGGGAGGTGGGTCAAATCCAACCCGCCGGTCCATAGCAGATCTCGTCCGAAGACGGCACATCACATCACAACACGGTACAATGTACTCCATGCTACATGCACGGTACAACGTACTCCGTGGACCCCCAGCCTTATCCCTCGTTCGGGCTCATCAGCTGTTCCTCCAACCCTTATCCCTCGTTCGGGCTCATCAGGCGAATCTCCAACCCTTATCCCTCGTTCGGGCTCATCAGGTTGTTTTAACATGCCATGTCTCAAAACAATGCACGTGTGAGCCTATTTAATCGATGTGACACCAAGTCTACTCGAAGCTCCAAACACGGCAACATGCAAGATGGGCATCCAGTGCGAGACAAACTCAAAGCACAATGCCAAAACAATATGAAATCCATGTGAAAACTAGTGCCTCTTGCACTCTTCCATACTCACGAAATCATGTAGGTGGCTCAAAACTTGCAAAATGTGGTTATCAAAACCAAAACATACTCATTTCTTTTGTAAATCATTTCAATGTTAGCCAACCTACCAATCATTTGCTAAAAAGCAATAAAACATGATTTTCAAAGCAATATGCTTTTGTTTTCATGCACATTTCTCAAACTCCCAACTTTTACCCTTCAATCACCCAACAACAACATTTCCTAATCTCATGCATTCTAGCAAAACATTTATGCGCCCAAATTGCGCACAATATCTCTAAGAGTCCACACAATTCCCTTACCTCGATTTACTTGGTGTGACTCCTTTTCTCTTAGCTCCTCACGCTTTTGGGTCAACTCGCCTCGGCGTATCCTCGGAAGCTGCGATTCATTCATTAAATCGATTGAGTTAACGTATTTAACCCATAATTGAACTCACTAGTCAACATTATTCACTTATGCATTTTACAAATGCCTTAACCCTCATTTTACCTCTTTTAGGTAAACCTCACAATTTATCCACTAACAACATCTTAAAATCATACCACAACACTATAAATAACTTTTACATATCTCATTCATCATTAATCTCCATACATTCCACTTTCTCACTCTAGACCATTTCTAGGTCAAAATCATTCCAATGTATTTAGATAGTTTCTAACCATCCATACTCATGCCATACAACTCCAAAATCAATTAAATAAACAATGTACCATAGTCGGAGTGTTAGAATCTTACCAAATTTGATTTCTCTTCTTGCTCCAATGGCAATGCCCTTAAATCCTTCAATATCAACAATGGGAAATTGCTTTCAAACTATGTTGTTCTACTCTTTGATAGGAACAACTTTGTCTCTAATGGTCTCTCTTCAAACCTCACTGAAAATGACTGATTTTTGAGAGAGAATGTTAGGTTTTTGGGTTGAAAGTGAAAGGTTTGTGTTTTTCCCGAAATTTTCTGATTTCCAGCACTCCTTATATAGAAATAACTTGAGGAGATCGATCTGGTCCAAGAGGAGATCGATCTGGTCCCTTAAAATCCCTCTTTTTCACGGCATATTTAAGCCTGAGATCGATCTGTCGAAGCATGAGATCGATCTGTCAAGGCATGAGATCGATCTGTCGAAGCATGAGATCGATCTGCTCCCAAACAGAGAGCTAAGGAGATCGATCTGGTCCATTGGAGATCGATCTGTTCTATTCTTTCGCCCAAATAAGAGCATTCTGGCTCTTCCAGATCGATCTCTCATCCCCTGAGATCGATCTGCCCTTCAAAATTTCCAGATTTCCTCTGCAACAACACTTACCAAATATCCTTAATTTGCTACCATGATCATTTCCTCATTCATTCTTCTTTGAGACTTGAAAATGGTATCTATCCTCACTTCATACACATTAAAACTTGTGTAGGATCTTTGTATGACCAATGGTACTTAACATAAACAAGAATGGAAGTGCACATCTTATGCAATTCTACTTCCATTTTACCAAACTACTCATAATCCATTCTACACACATTCTCCACATGTTTAAGTCCATTTCTACACATTCATACATAATGAAACTTGTATGTACGATTACCACTCTCATTACAAGTGTGTACATTACTTGTGGACTTACATCACATATACTTCACTCATGAATTCATAGTACAACTCTATTTACACTTCTATGTACATATATACCCTTATACATATACGGGGTCTCACATTCTCCCCCACTTAGAAAATTTGGTCCTCCAAATTGGAACCAATTATTCTGTGAACAACTCGGGATACCTCTCCCGCATCAAACTCTCCAATTCCCATGTGGCTTCTTCCACAGTGTGATGTTACCAAAGTATCTTCACCAAGGGAATTGTCTTTGTCCTCAGCACTTTCTCTTTTCTGTCCAATACCCGAACTGGCTTCTCAACATAGGTCATACCCTCATTGAGCTCCAAAAGCTCATATCTTATCACATGTGTCGGGTCCGGGTGATACTTCCTCAACATGGATACGTGGAAGACGTTATGCACACTTGCCAACTCTGGTGGCAATGCCAGTCTATACGCCTTGTCTCCCACCTTATCAAGTATCTCAAATGGCCCGATATATCGAGGGCTCAACTTTCCCTTCTTCCCAAATCTCATAATTCCCTTCGAAGGGGAAACTTTCAGAAACACTGACTCACCCACCTCAAACTCTAGTGGTCTCCGTCTCTTGTCAGCATAACTCTTTTGCCTGCTCTGAGCTGTCCGTAACCTCTCACATATTAATTGGACGTCCTCAGAGGCTTGTCTAACCAAGTCGGGAGCAAAGATCTGTCTGTCACCAACCTCTTCCCATCCAATAGGGGAACGGCATCTACGCCCATACAATGCCTCATATGGTGCCATCCCGATACTCGCATGAAAACTGTTATTATACGCGAACTCTGCGAGTGGCAAATGGTCATCCCAGGAGCCTCCAAAATCCAATGCACACGCTCTCAACATGTCCTCCAGGGTCTGTATAGTCCTCTCTGACTGACCATCTGTCTGAGGATGAAACGCGGTGCTAAAATTCAACTGGGTCCCCATCGCTTCCTGAAAATGTTCCCAAAAGTGGGAAGTGAAGCGGGCATCCCTATCAGAAACAACGCTCACTGGAATTCCATGTAGCCTCACTATCTCGCGCACATATAGGTTCGCTAACTGGCTCAGAGTATCGGTAGCTCTCATAGCTAGAAAATGGGCTGATTTCGTCAACCGATCCACAATCACCCATATGGCATCATGACCTCTCCGGGTCCTCGGCAATCCCATCACAAAATCCATGGTGACATGCTCCCACTTCCATGTCGATATCGGTAGAGGCTGCAATAAACCTGCAGGCTTCTGATGCTCTACCTTCACCTGCTGACAAACGAGACACTTAGCAACATATTCAGCAATGTGCTTTTTCATTCCCGACCACCAATAAACCTTTCGAAGGTTTTGATACATTTTGGTACCCCCTGGATGTATCGTATACTTCGATGAGTGAGCCTCTGTCAGGATCAACCTTCTGATCTCTGCGTCATCAGGAACACATATTCTACCTCTGAACCTCAACAATCCATCCGAACTCAACCCAAAGTCCGTCTCTATACCCCTCTGTATCTGCCTGACAATATCACTACACTGCTGATCAGCTCGCTGAGCCTGTCGGATTCGATCTACCAGATCCGGTTCCAACTGCAGGCTAGCTATCATAAATCCACTATCAGCGTCAGGCGGGGTCATATCCAAACTGAGGTTCATGAACTGTTCCAACAGCTCGTGTTCCCTGATCATCATGAATGATACCATCCCGAGATGCTTCCTACTCAATGCATCAGCAACCACATTTGCTTTACCCGGGTGGTATAAGATTTCACAATCATAATCCTTTAACAACTCGAGCCATCTCCTCTGTCTCATGTTCAACTCTTTCTGTGAGAACAGGTACTTAAGGCTCTTATGATCTGTATAAATCTGGAATCTCTCACCATAGAGGTAGTGGCGCCATATCTTCAGCGCAAACACCACCGCTGCCAACTCCAAGTCATGGGTCGGGTAGTTCCTCTCATGATCCTTTAACTGTCTTGATCCATAGGCTACTACCTTCCCATCCTGCATCAATACACAGCCCAGTCCTAGGTGTGAAGCATCTGCATACACCGAGAAACCTCCTGAGCTGGTAGGAATGGTGAGTATTGGAGCTGTAGTTAATCTCCTTTTCAGCTCTTCAAAACTGTCTTCACACTTTTTGTCCCACACAAACTCTACATTTTTCCTCGTGAGACGTGTCAAAGGAGCAGCTAACCTGTAAAATCCCTCTACAAACCTTCGATAATACCCAGCTAAACCCAAGAAACTTCTGATCTCGGTCACTGTCTGGGGTCTCTGCCACCGAACTACGGCCTCAATCTTAGATGGATCCACTGATACTCCATCCTTTGATACTATGTGACCCAGAAAAGAGATCTGTTCCAACCAAAAGTCGCACTTACTGAGTTTAGCGTACAACTTCTTCTCTCGAAGGGTTCGTAGCACTATCCTTAAATGCCTTTCATGCTCCTCTCTAGACCTTGAATACACCAGTATATCATCAATAAACACAATTACAAATCGATCCAAGTACTGGTGGAATACCTCATTCATCAAAGACATAAAAGCTGCGGGAGCATTCGTCAACCCGAATGGCATAACCATAAACTCATAATGTCCATACCGGGTGTGAAAAGCTGTCTTGGGTACATCTCCATCTCGTATCTTCAACTGATGGTACCCTGATCTCAGATCTATCTTGGAAAAGACCTGCGCTCCCTTAAGCTGATCCAACAAATCATCGATGCGTGGGAGGGGATACTTATTCTTGATGGTGGCCTTATTCAACAACCGGTAATCTATACACAGTCGGAGGCTTCCATCTTTCTTCCTTACAAACAGAACCGGTGCTCCCCAAGGTGAGACGCTCGGCCTGATGAACCCCTTCTCCAGCAACTCTTGTAATTGTTTCCTTAACTCCTCTAACTCAACTTGAGCCATTCTGTATGGTGGCTTGGACATCGGCTCTGTACCAGGTGCCAAATCTATACCAAACTCCATCTCCCTATCTGGAGGTAACCCTGGTAACTCATCCGGAAAGACATCTGGAAATTCCCTAACCACTGGTATGTCTTCCAATTCCGGACGTGCCTTATCCATCTCAATCACAAAAGCGATGAATCCTTCACATTATTCTTTCCACCATTAGTATCATAAATCATCACATCACATACATAAATGAAATCAAATTTATCTTTCATACATCATGTATCAAGTTTATACTCATCACACTTGTAATCAAATCATGTTCTTTAATTTCATTTCACAAAATTAACTACAAGATTGTCTATCTTTGGAAACATCAAGGTTTTAGCATGACAATCCATAACAACATGATTGGCAGCCAACCAATCCATTCCTAGGATCACATCAAAATCACTCATATTTAATAAAATTAAATCGGCTGCCATCTCTTTACCTCCTATCTTCATTTTACAATCCCTATATATATGCTCAGTCAACTGACTATCATTCATAGGGGTAGATATCAGCAACATCTTATCAAGCAGTGTGGGTTTTACATGCTTCAACAATTTACATGCAAAGGATGGCGAAATAAAGGAGTGTGTGGCACCAGGATCAAACAGTACATAAGCTTCTAAATCAAAGATTTGGATGGTACCTTTTACCACATCTGAAGACTGATCTGCAGTATCCTGATCCAGTGCGTGCACTCGTCCTCTGCTTACACCCACTACTTGCTTCCCCTTTTCTTCAGTTGTAGCCTTCCTCCTCGGAGCAGCAGTACCAACTGGAGCTCTCTCTGGTTCCTTGCCCTTCTGTGGGGCTCTCTCTATCATCTCTGGGCAATCTCTGATTACGTGCCCTGGCTTCCCAAATCTGAAGCATACAACCTGAGGTCCGTAACATGGTCGAGTACCATGGTACCTACCACACTTGCCACATTGGTCTGTAGTAGGCCGTGGTCCTCCAATCACGATTCCCTTAGCTGGAGCAATGGCCGGATACATGGGAGTATCAACTGTCCTCTCCCGGATTTCATCAATTCTTGGCCTCCTTCCAGAGAATCTCTTACTTCCTTTATAGCTGAAGCCTCTATCCATCATAGGTCTCTTCTTATCTCTGTCCCTCATCTTACCAACCTTTCCAAATTCCGAGGCGATTCTATCAACATCTTGTTCACATAGTTGCGCCCTGCGCACTGCCTCTTCATAGGTCGGTATATCCAAGGGAACCAATTTAGACCTGATGGTTGGTCTCAAGCCATCCACAAACTTCTGGATCTTCTCGACCTCATTACTCATCGTGTTGGGATCATATCTGCCCAGGGATATAAAAGCAGTCTCATACTCATCCACAGTTCTGTTCCCTTGGGTCAGTCCCAAAAATGCCATCTTCAGCTTCCGCTGGGCGGTATCCGGGACATACTGTCTCCGGAAGGCCTCTAGAAACACATCCCAGCTGATCTCAGTATGCCGGGCTCTCAAAATAGGCCTGGTGGATTTCCACCAATGTTCTGCTGATCCCTTCAGCATGAAAGCGGCAAATGCTACCATCTCGGTAGTAGTGCACTCAAAGAACCCATATAATTTCTCGATCTCATTGATCCAATCCTCAGCCGCCACTGGGTCCTTTACTCCACTGAAAGACGGCGGTCCAAACTTCTGGAACTGCCGCAGTCTATCCAGATCACATCCATATCCCCAACCTCTACTGCCTGGCGTAGTAACCGGCGTAGGCACATCCTGTGGGGGTGGGGTATCTGTCGTCTGAGGTCCTTAGGCTTGCCTCGCCCGTGCCTCGGGAGCAGCTGCTTGCTCAGCATCACCCTGTGTAGCGGGACTCTGTCTACCGCCAACTCCAGGTAAAGATTGAGTGACCAATTCCAAAATCATCTCAATGCTCCGCTCAATCCTCGCGAAGCGAGCCTCAGTACTCTCGGGCCTCTCCTCTGGACCCTGTGGAGTGTGCTCAACGTCGACCTCCACCTCAACATCCTCCTGAGCCTCGTGTGTTTTCGGCTCAACACGACCCCCAGGCCTACCTCTACGGCCTCGAGCCTGTGCTCTCATCCCTCTACCGCGACTGGTATTAGGCATACTTACTCAGTTCCCTACATTCACAACCAATTTCTTAATCAACCCATCGATATACACTATTTGTATCTAAACAAGCACAGTAACTTGGGGATGTAATTTTTTTTTCACTTATTAAGTATTTTAGACACGACACACGTCAAACCAACTCGAGCTCTGATACCAACTTCTGTCACGACCCTCAACTTACCAAAATACGTACAAATTTTTTGCATTTTCATGCATCAATCCTTAATCATCCTTCCTCGATCGTGAACAACCACACGCTTGACAGTTGGGCTATGTGTCGACGTCTAACTCACTCCACCATACCAATTCAATTTGAAACATTATTTATGAGTAAACACTTGTATAAATGTATATATATCAGAGTTGTTACATGTGTTTACATTGTTTTACATCCCCAGTAGTTACATACAAAATGCTACTGTGCTATGTCTAGTTTAGATACAAAATAATCCAAGTGTGTATACCTTTAGCGATGGGATGCAGCGGATTACCAAAAAGGGAATGCCTCCAGTCACGTCCAATCTATACTCAAATCTCTGTAGAGAGGGGAAAATAAGGGGGGTGAGCAAACCACACGCTCAGTAAGGCAATCATGCGAACAGGTAGATACTGTACTATCTACGTGATCGTGATGCCATGCTCAAAAGCATTTTATTCATTGTTTATCTCAAAACATGAGTGTATGATTGTGTTAATGGTATGTAAAGCATTCATGCTATTAAAATTCAGTGCACATTTCAACTCAAAGCATGGTATAAATCATCATGCATAATTCACAATAAAAGCATGGCATTAAACATCATGCATTTTCACAATAAGGCATGGCATTAAACATCATGCACTCGTGCACTTTAAAAACCATTAACAAATCAATTCAACGTCAGGTCCCAGCCCATCCCTCGGGCTTTCCTGACCACAATCACTTCAAACATAGATTTATTCTCAAATAGCATTATACATGTGAGATAGGCAGTTTCAACAATAGGTAATAACCTCAAGGTCTATGTACATAACCTGTGATACCGACTACACGGATCAGGTGTGCGGGATATCACCACCATCTGCTTCCACACGGGGGTGGGTCAAATCCTACCCGCCGGTCCATAGCAGATCTCGTCCGAAGACGGCACATCACATCACAACACGGTACAATGTACTCCATGCTACATGCACGGTACAACGTACTCCGTGGACCCCCAGCCTTATCCCTCGTTCGGGCTCATCAGCTGTTCCTCCAACCCTTATCCCTCGTTCGGGCTCATCAGGCGAATCTCCAACCCTTATCCCTCGTTCGGGCTCATCAGGTTGTTTTAACATGCCATGTCTCAAAACAATGCACGTGTGAGCCTATTTAATCGATGTGACACCAAGTCTACTCGAAGCTCCAAACACGGCAACATGCAAGATGGGCATCCAGTGCGAGACAAACTCAAAGCACAATGCCAAAACAATATGAAATCCATGTGAAAACTAGTGCCTCTTGCACTCTTCCATACTCACGAAATCATGTAGGTGGCTCAAAACTTGCAAAATGTGGTTATCAAAACCAAAACATACTCATTTCTTTTGCAAATCATTTCAATGTTAGCCAACCTACCAATCATTTGCTAAAAAGCAATAAAACATGATTTTCAAAGCAATATGCTTTTGTTTTCATGCACATTTCTCAAACTCCCAACTTTTACCCTTCAATCACCCAACAACACCATTTCCTAATCTCATGCATTCTAGCAAAACATTTATGCGCCCAAATTGCGCACAATATCTCTAAGAGTCCACACAATTCCCTTACCTCGATTTACTTGGTGTGACTCCTTTTCTCTTAGCTCCTCACGCTTTTGGGTCAACTCGCCTCGGCGTATCCTCGGAAGCTGCGATTCATTCATTAAATCGATTGAGTTAACGTATTTAACCCATAATTGAACTCACTAGTCAACATTATTCACTTATGCATTTTACAAATGCCTTAACCCTCATTTTACCTCTTTTAGGTAAACCTCACAATTTATCCACTAACAACATCTTAAAATCATACCACAACACTATAAATAACTTTTACATATCTCATTCATCATTAATCTCCATACATTCCACTTTCTCACTCTAGACCATTTCTAGGTCAAAATCATTCCAATGTATTTAGATAGTTTCTAACCATCCATACTCATGCCATACAACTCCAAAATCAATTAAATAAACAATGTACCATAGTCGGAGTGTTAGAATCTTACCAAATTTGATTTCTCTTCTTGCTCCAATGGCAATGCCCTTAAATCCTTCAATATCAACAATGGGAAATTGCTTTCAAACTATGTTGTTCTACTCTTTGATAGGAACAACTTTGTCTCTAATGGTCTCTCTTCAAACCTCACTGAAAATGACTGATTTTTGAGAGAGAATGTTAGGTTTTTGGGTTGAAAGTGAAAGGTTTGTGTTTTTCCCGAAATTTTCTGATTTCCAGCACTCCTTATATAGAAATAACTTGAGGAGATCGATCTGGTCCAAGAGGAGATCGATCTGGTCCCTTAAAATCCCTCTTTTTCACGGCATATTTAAGCCTGAGATCGATCTGTCGAAGCATGAGATCGATCTGTCAAGGCATGAGATCGATCTGTCGAAGCATGAGATCGATCTGCTCCCAAACAGAGAGCTAAGGAGATCGATCTGGTCCATTGGAGATCGATCTGTTCTATTCTTTCGCCCAAATAAGAGCATTCTGGCTCTTCCAGATCGATCTCTCATCCCCTGAGATCGATCTGCCCTTCAAAATTTCCAGATTTCCTCTGCAACAACACTTACCAAATATCCTTAATTTGCTACCATGATCATTTCCTCATTCATTCTTCTTTGAGACTTGAAAATGGTATCTATCCTCACTTCATACACATTAAAACTTGTGTAGGATCTTTGTATGACCAATGGTACTTAACATAAACAAGAATGGAAGTGCACATCTTATGCAATTCTACTTCCATTTTACCAAACTACTCATAATCCATTCTACACACATTCTCCACATGTTTAAGTCCATTTCTACACATTCATACATAATGAAACTTGTATGTACGATTACCACTCTCATTACAAGTGTGTACATTACTTGTGGACTTACATCACATATACTTCACTCATGAATTCATAGTACAACTCTATTTACACTTCTATGTACATATATACCCTTATACATATACGGGGTCTCACAGTAAGGAATACCCTTAATATGTGAAGTCATTAGAGGTTAAGCAATTAGTAGCGAATATAAATTGTGACCACATAGACTGAGATATAACGTAGTTGTGGTTAAGTCTGAAGGTTAATAAAGGTATTTCAAAATACCTCCCCGCCTGAAGAGTTGACAGCGTCTAAAAGTATGTATATATAACCTATAACGTGAAATCGATCGATGTAATAAATACCTTTAGCATTAGGATACCTCTACTAAGACGAAAACAATATTAAAATTCGACAAATCATAAAGGTTAACATACTAAAATTTAATAAGAGCGGTTAAGATAAGAAAAGGAAATGACGCAGGTTAGTACCTGAAGACGTAAGCGATTTTGAAGGATCTTATACGCTTACGCATAGATAAGCCAAGGATTGGACCGATTCGTAATCATCAGTATCGATGATATGTTGGATGTAGTTAAAGTTTAGGGCGATTTATAAGCAATAATTGGGAAATTGCTTTTGCAGATGGTTGCTGCGAGTTCTAAAAGGATTTACTTGGTTGACACGTTTAACTAAGAAAACGTGGTCTTGGAATGAGATAATAAATAAAATGATAGATGTGACATGAATTTCGGTGTAGTGAATTACGAACTGACCACCGTGATTATTTTCACCATACCCAACAGCTCAAGAGGTTCTCAGTGAGTATGGATACCTCAAAATTTTGAGGGAGCTGTGTATTGATGTATAATGGGAAGATAGTCGATTGTGGATCCAGACAACCCCTTGATCATGAAATAAAATATCTGACCCATGATTTAAAGTTGGCAACAGTATTTGTACCAAGGATATGGTACTATTATGTACATGGTGAGAAATTTTGGATATGCACTGATCATAAAGCCCGAGTATCTGTTTTCACAGAAAGAGGCGAATATGAGACTACATAGTGGGTTAGAGCTTCTGAGAGGTTTTGATTTGTGAAAATTATACCACCCAGGAAAGGCTAATGTGATGGCTGATGCTTTGAGTATAAAGAGCCTCGGGATGGTATTACATATGATGGTCAGGGAGCGTGAGCTGCTAGAACAGTTGTGAACCTCGGTAGTGATATGATCCCTTCTGATGATGACAGTGATTGGTATGATTATGTGATAGCTAGCCTGATGATTAGAACCGGATGAGAGTGCCTGGATTTGCCAGGCTTAGCGTGATGATCGACAGGATGTCGATAGTTTGGGTCAGATTCAGAAGGGTACAGTGATAGAGTTCACAGAGTATGATAATGATTTACAGGGAGGTTCAGAGACAGTATAAGTGCTCCCCAGGACCATAGTTGATGAGATAGTAATGTTGTCAGAAGCTCACTCTTCGGGATATACGGTGCATATAGAAAGTAAAGAATATATTAAAATCTCGAAAAGGGTATTGGTGGTCAGATGTGGAGAGAGACATGGTAGAGATTGTGAAGAAGTGCCTAGTATGTCAACAGAATAAGGTAGAGTATTAAAAGTCTGCAGAGTTATTGCAGCACCTACCTATATTGACACGGCACGAAAATGAGAGCAAGTCTCCATGAATTTTATGATGGGTTACAGAGAACTCAGATGAATCACGAGACTATTTAGATGATAGTCGCTAAGTTGACTAAGTCTACCCACTTTCTAGTTATGAACTCCCCAAATACTCAGAGTGTGTATGAGGATTTGTGTGTAAGGAAGATTGTGGAACATTTAGTAGCGTTCCAGTGAGCATGGTATCATATAGGGATTCCCGCTTCACTTCTTACTTCAGGGAATATTTTTAGGAAGCTATGGGAACCCGACTGAGTATTAGCACAGCTTTCCATCCTCAGACAGATGGTCAGTCAGAGAGGACTATACAGGTTCTGGAGGATCCGATGAAAGCGTGTGCCATTGATTTTATAAGCTCCTGGAATGATCAGTTAATTTCAAATTGAATTCGTCAATAGTGACAGTTGACACTTGAGTATTGGGATAACAAGATATGAGACAGTGTATGGCTGTAGGGGTTGTTCCTCAAATTGGATAAGAAAAAGTGGGTGACAGACAGAATTATTTTCGATCTTGGATAATAAGTCTCTGAGGATGTTTTAGTTAAGGATAAGAGATTAAGAACACCTCAGAGCAGATAGACAAATAGTGAAATTCACCTTTGGTGAATTAGTATGGTTGAAATATTTCTTGTCCTAAGAGAATAAGGACATAGCGGACTTTTGGAAGAAAGTAAATTGAGTTGTGCTGGATGGAATATTTTGAGAGATTGGACAAGTGGGAGATAAGACCTGTAGGTTGGTGTTATCACTTGAATTAACAGGCACCCACAATGTGTCTCAGCTTTTGATGCTTCGGCAATACTATCCAGATCCAGCATAGGTGATAGGATATGAATTCCAAAAGTTCAATTTAATGAAAATATAAGTATATTGATAAGTTGATTCGGGCATTCAACAGGAAAGAGAAAGTATTGAGGTTTAAGATAATCTCCCTAATTAAAGTCCTTTGGTAGTAATACACTCTGGAGAAGGTCGCATAAGAACTTAAGAGTATGATATGATCGATGTACCCGGAGTTGTATAGTATATGGACTCATATGACATGGTTCTAATTTGGAGGACCAAATTCTTTAAGTGGGGGAGAGTTGTAAGACCCGAATTTAATTTAAAATACGGAAATTAAATAAGAAAATATGGGGGATGTATGAAGGAAGGTCAAGTTAAATTGATTTTCGAAACAAGAGCAGGGGTAAAATGGTAAAAATACCAAAACCCGGTATTAGGACAATAAGGAAATTTTAATTAAAAAATTTCGGATGTAAGATATCTTGATCGACAATAAGGAAATTATAAATTTTGGGTCAATTGATCAAGATTCGAAAATTTTAAAAAATACCAGAAAAATTATCGGGACTATATCTCGAAAAACGAGAAGAAATAATATCGAAATTTAGAGAAAAATATAATTAATAAATTAAATTTAAAGTAAATAAATTAAAGTAGAATAAAAAAATAATATAAGGTAGATATTTTGGGATTTTGTGGAGTATTTTATTGAATAGTAAAATAATTAAAATAAATAATAATAATAAAATTAATAAAAAAAAGTAACCGAAAAAAAAAGAGGAGAGAGAAACTCGGGAAAAGACCCGAGAGAGAAACCGAGAGAAGACCCGCACCCCTTCACCGCCGATTCTCGCACCACCGGCGACCGACGACTTCGACGAAGCTGCCAGGAGGAAGAGGGGAGTCCGACGAGCACGTGGGTACCGGATTCGCGCCGCCAGGTGGCCGGAGCAGGCCGATCGGAGCCGAGGAAGATCGCCGGAAAAACAAGCTGATTCCCGACGAACCGTCGCGTCTGGGTTGAAACGGAGGGCACCGACGCACTCAGGGGAAGAAGCCGGTTCTTTTGAGATCGGTCTCGACCGGTGAGACCGCCGGAAACGCCGGCGACGGCAAAAGGCTATAAACGGTGTCGTTTGGCTGGAAGGAAAGGAAAGGAAAGGGAAGGAAAAGGAAGGAAAAGGGAAAAGAAAAGAAAGGAAAAGGAATGAAAAGGAAGGAAAAAGGGGAAAAAGGAAAGAAATTTACCGGGGACGACTCGAGGTTCGGGTAAGTTGACCGAGGGTCGAAATTGACCTACGGGTAAATTCCGAAAATTTAATTTAATATTATTTTAATGGAAAATAATTCCAATTTACCCAATTATGCAGCTTCACGACGGAGATCGAACGAGAGCCGATTGAGCTCTGATTCTCGTACCCCGCATCGTATCCGGTAAGTACAATTTAATTTCGGCAATTAGAGTTCTTTAAATACCGAGTTTTAATTATTTTACGGAATTATGGATTAATTTCGCGTAGGAAGGAATATTATTCGGAATTGCAATATAATTGCCGTAAGTGGTATACGGGCTATCCAATGAAATTGGAATGAAGCCCGATAATTATTAGAAAGCTATATAAGCTCGGTATACCCGAAGAAGGGAATTAATGAATATAAAAAGGGCTAAAATGGGCCGAGGCCCAATAAGGTAGATAAGGCCCAATAGCTTCAAGTTGATCAGTAAATGCAATATACTGATCGGGATAATTGAATTAACCTCGATTATGTGGTTATATGCAGTTACGTACATTGGTTGGCGCGCACTTGGGCCGAGAGGTTCGGTATCATCGAGACAAGAGTAGTCTGCGCGCGATTCCAGGTAAGGGAATTCTACGGACTGCTAGAGGTAAACTCTACAAAATTTTAAATTCATATGCAATCTTTAAAATTTATCTGGAGGGTCTAGAGGTCAAAGAATAATTTTAGTGCCCCGTATGGGCAAAATTACTAAAATACCTTTGTTAAGGGTAAAATCTAAAAATTTAGGAAAAATTGGGAGGAGCAAGAACAAAAGGTTCCTGCTCATTCTGGAGGTATTTCAACATCATGCATGAGTAGGCTGGCTCACTTTTAAAGAAAAATGCATAGCATTGCATATCTTAAACGATGTGATTTCTGTAAAAATTGTTTGGAGATAACTGAGCCGCCTACGTGTTTTTATTTACATGTGACGTGCTAGAGCTCAGCTCGCACGATGTTTGATTTGTGTGATGCATGCACTAGTGCTGGAGCGAGAGCTCGCACTAGAGTTTTACACGCATAGGTGCTAGAGTATAACTCGCACCAGATTTTATATGCTTTTTCGTGACACGGTGCTAGAGTCTAACTCGCACCAGATTTTACATGATTTTCATGACAGGGTGCTGGAGTCTAACTCGCACCATATTTTATACACGATTTTCGTGACAGAATGCTTGAGCTTAGCTCGCACTAGCTTTATTTGATTTACTGACAGTGTTAGAGCACCGCTCGCACTACTTTTCAGAGATCATACGATAAGCCGTGCTTAGAGCATCGGGTTGACTGTGTGTCACCGATTAAATAGGCTCGCACGTGCATTTTGAGACTTGGCATGTTGAAACAACCTGATGAGCCCGAACGAGGGATAAGGGTTAGAGATCCACCTGATGAGCCCGAACGAGGGATAAGGGTTGGAGATCCAGCTGATGAGCCCGAACGAGGGATAAGGCTGTGGGTCCACGGAGTACGATGTACCGTGCAAGTAGCATGGAGTACGATGTACCGTGTAGTATCTTTGTGATATGGTATCTTTGTGATATGGGGTATCTTCGGATACGGCATCTTCGGATACGCGAGATCGGATAAGACTGACGGGTTGGATTGACCCACCTCCCGGGCGGTTCCCGATCAGGGTGAGACCTCGCACACTGGAATCCGTGAAGCTAGAGGGACTCACGAGGACACATTGGCCAGTCCTGGTTATTGCCGTTATACAGATATTGCCTCGTCTCTCATGTCGACGATTTCGATGATTTAAACTGGGTTTTTAAATTAAATTTGCATGATGGTATTTCCATGCTTTTCAAACCCACGTGTGATGTAAACCGTTTTCATGGTTTTGTGTGAGTCAGGATCACCCGAAGGAGGGGTCGAGTCCTGACTTTATTGTGAAATTTTTAAATGAGGAAGAAATGATTTGTAATAATTGCATGTTGATTCTCCGTGCAAACGTGTTTTAAATAACATCATAATGCATAGCATTGTTTTAAAATGTGTGGAGAAAGGGTGGTTTATGCATGGCACCACGTTCATGTAGGTAGTATGGTTACCTACTTGTTCGTAGGATTGCCTTACTGAGCTTGATGTGCTCACCCCTTTCATTTTCTCCCACAGATAATCTCCAGTTGAAGTTGCGATGACTCAGTACTGCATTCCGGATATCCGCTGCTGCCCATCAACATAAGGTATATACACTTGTACATATTGTATCTACATAAGCATAGCACAGTAACATGTTTGTAAGTAACTTTAGGGGATGTATAAATAATGTAAACAATTATAAATGACTGGAGAAAAAAAAATAAGTTAGATGGTAATGGAATGGTGGGACTGGCATTGACGCACAGCCCAATTATTAGTGGAGTGTTGGTCACGATTCGAGGACAGGTAAGAATTTAAGTAAGGAAATAATAAAACGCGAAAAATTAACTCTGATTTTTGGGTAGTTTGGGTCGTGACAGTATGTGTGTAAGATTATATATATATATATATATTTGGAGATAGAAAAGGAGTCACCGAGATTTTGAAAATTGGGAAACTCGAAGAAAAGAGTTTCGGAGAAATAAACTGAGCGGATCAGACCCGCCGACTCGCAACGTTGAGGCAATCAAGGACTTCGAACAAATATCGAGGTAAGAAAAATTCTCGCTGCTGCTAGAGATAAATATGCATAATTTTTGTATATTTGTAGATATAAAATTTTAGGCTGAATTTCGCAGTACCGAAATTACATAAAAATCTATGATGAATTTTATGTCTATGAAATTTAGAGCTTTTAGCATGGTTGATCAGCCTAATTTTACCGATTGAATTTAAATGGTTTACATAGATACTGATAAGACTTAAATTATTGTTTAAAATCAAAAATGTCAAATTTTAAATTCCATAGGCTATTTACTGGGATTTTAACAGAAAAAAAACTAGTCAACATCTTCTGAATTATTTTATAAAGCAAACTGATTTTATAAGCGATTTAAAGGAAATGATTTACTTACAAAGTTATTATGATGATATGTGCTTGAGCGCGTACTGACTGTGTGTAGTACAGTCCAACTCGCACTGATTTTGAGACAAAGGCGTTGGTGAGATCATGCTGCACTTTTGTCTGTTCTGTATCTGTTTCTGTGGTCCACTAGTACGATGTACCATGTTTCTGATTCTGATTCTGGTTTTCGAACATTTTGATCTGTGAGCTGTTTGGGTAGCTGATCACTCCCACGACAATTGACATCCCGACACACCTGGCCCGTGATTGCCCGGAGTCACCGACATTGACCAATTGTCATTTTTGATATATGATATAACATGTCTGCCTTATCTCGTCTATTTGAACTTCTGAATTAACTATGCGATTTTATTTCGTATGAAATTGAATATTTTAATGCATAAAAGACCATGGGGGCTACCTCTTGAATCCTGCGGGACCAAAGTGCCACACTGTCAGTGCTTTTAAAAGCTGTTTAAAGTTTTAGAAAATGATATTGATTTTAGTTCTATTTTCCTATTGAAATTGCCATAGAATTTTTTTGACTTTGATTTTTTTGGAACTGGTAGTGCCTTTGTGTTTATTTGAAATATTTTCTGAACTGTCTGCATGGATTGAGATATTCTGAAAATCTATTTATTTTGCTACTGGAAGCTCTGAAATTTTCTATATTTACCACAGTAGCTAATTTTACTACCGATATATGTTGTGGTTTTTGAAATCTGTGAATTTGCCGAACTACTTGTATACTTTGTGAAAATGTTCTAGATTTTTACAAGTACATATATATATATATATATATATATTAGGTAGTATATTTATCTACCTGCTATGGGGTTTTTCTTACTGAGCATGTTGAGCTCATCCCTTACTTTCCTCCACAGAGCCCATCGGTAACTTGGACTGCTTCCGTTAGTAGGGCATTTCACACAGCTGTGATTTCGCGGAGTATATTTCTGCGTCGAAGGTATACCTAGTTTTAAGAAATTCTTTTGTGTCTAAAATTTTTGTAAGTACAGTAATGTAGATGAGATGTGCTGAGGGGAATGTGAACATATTTTGTTTAAATTGTCACTAAGAAATAAAATTAATTAGACTGATTTATTAATTCTGATCTAATATCGACTTGTAGCCCAACCAAATTGTGTGGAAATTTGGTTCATTACATATCAGCTATATTCTTATATGTGTTAACCTTCTTCAACTAAATCCGCTACTCATCTATCACTGAGCGTAACCATTAGTGTCGAACATCAATGTGCTTTGTTATAGCATGGTACATGGTGTTTTTACTCAAATCTAAACCATTCTGGTTGTCACAAAACATCATATTCCCTTTCAGCCTTTACCTCAATTTAGAAGAAACCTTTTTATTCAAAGCATTTCTTTGGCTACTTTGGTTCTGTAATGTACTCGACCTTTGTGGTTGACAAGGCAACATACTTTTGTAGCTTAGACTACCAAGATGCAATTCTTTTTTTAAAAGTAAATATGTACCCTGAAGTTGTAAGACCTGTAAATTCTTATGTAATGTTTATGATTTCTGAATGTACAGACAAGTTACATTATATATGAATCACAAGTAATGAATGTTTTTAAGCTCTAAGTATGGATAAAATGTGAAATGAGTATAGAAGCAAATGAATGGGAGTTTAACTTTGGAAATTTGGGAAAACTGCAGCTGAAATGCTGCAGAACACGGGGCAGATCGATCTCATTGCCTTGAATTGCCATACCAAGGCATCCTGCAAGAGGGAGATCGATCCCTCACTCAAGCAGATTGATCTCAATTTGCCTCGGCTTGGACAAGATCGATCTCCTTCCATAAGGTAGATCGATCTCTATTGGTCTCTAGATAGGCCAGATCGATCTCCTCCTAAGGCCAGATCGATCTCTAAAACCTTATGCCTAAACCAGATCGATCCTACCCCTTGTGCAGATCGATCTCATGTTAATAGGCAGATCGATCTCCTGCCTGCATTTTTAAAATCCTGAAGGAATTTAAGCAAGGGGAGATCGATCTCCACCCTAGGAGATCGATCTCATTAGGCTAACTCTATAAAAAGGGCTCGACATTTGAGCTTCCTTCCCTAAAACATCAACCATTCCTCTGTTTTAGCAAAGAAAAAACCTAGTTTCTCACACTAGAATGCCACCCTTTCCAAAAGAGATTTGAGTAAAATGTATTTGAGCAAAGTTGTTCATCTTGAGGAAGAGAACAACATAATCAAAAACTAGAAGTTGAGTTGATCGATTGAAGAAGGAAAAAGATTTTTCCCAAATTGCCAATAAAGGAGAAAAGTCAAGCTAGGTAAGATTTCAATACACCAACTTCTAGTATGTTAATCTAGACATTTAAATGAGTAGATTTGGTATATGCATTGTTGGCTTAAGTGTTCATGTACATGCTTAAGTAACCATGACCTAGAATGAGCTTAGTGAGAGAAAGTTGAAATGGAATGGAGTTAATGGTGATTTAAGCATGTGGAGATGTTAGTAAGCATGCAAAGATGATTTTAGAATGCTTTTATGAAATCCATATGTTGGATTAAATGATGATTGAAGATGAGTATAAGAGGTGTGTGATGAAATGCCATAGTGAAGGAAAATGATGAACTTGAGGCATTGAGAGTTCAATGCCGATTCAATATGAGTCAATAGACTTGATGAGTCTAATGGATTCCTGAGAAAACGAATAGAATAATCAAAATGGACATAAGAGAGAGTAAAGTCCGATAAGATGTGACGAGGCCAAATTCAATATAGAATGGCCCAATGCATTGAATTGAAATTCATGCAAATGAGAGTTGAGTATATAAAGTATGCTAATGTGAGTAGCAAATGCTTACAGCTCTTAGAGATAAAGTTGGAGCCGATAAAACCGAGTCACGAGCGTTGGGAATTGAAGGAAAGTGATTCGAGGTAAGGGATGCAACCTTTTGTGTATATGTATTTCCTTACTGATGAAAATGCTTTAGTAGCATAAAATGAGTTTACAAATGAGCATACTTATTGAGAAAAGTGTTTGATTTGAGATTTATCACTTGAGTTCATGTTTTGCCAGTTTGAGCTCGATTTTGTGATTTGAGTTATTTATGAACAAATATATCTTTTATTTAAAAGAGATTTATAAGCAAAACTATCATGACCTCTACGTGAAGGCGAAATTATTTTTACATAATAATGGCATGTGATTTTTGAGACTAAAGGCTTGTCATGAAACTTACACATCGGTGGATACATCCACTTTGGTTGACGCCGAGGCTTTGCTAGGCCCAGTTCTTACCATGCCTTCGTTTTGGTAACGTGAGATGCGTCTGTTTTCATAACGTGAGATGCCTCCATTTGGTAACGCGAGATGCCTTCGTTTTGGTAACGTGAGATGCCTCCGTTTGGTAACGCGAGATGCCTCCGTTTTGATAACGCGAGATGCCTCCGTTTTGGTAACGTGAGATGCCTCCGTTTTGGTAATGTGAGATGCCCTCGTTGAGGATGATATGATGTGATGATTTCATTCATGACTTTTATACTATGCCTAGTCTCCATAATTATTTTGAGATTTGACGTGTTGTGAAACGAGATAGAGATGTTTTGATGGACTGTGATTTTAATCATGTATTTATAATCATGTATATCATGCCATTATTATACTTATGCTTTAATGATGGTTTTTAAAGCCCATATGCACTCCTTACTGGGAGAAGTTAAAAGGTCACCCCCTCTTTTTCCTCCCCTCGCAGATTACTTACAATGAGCGATAGTACCTGCAGCGTACGTGACATAGGCTAGTGGATGAGACTCTCCCAGGCTATTATTACTTGTACACACGAGAGGTATAATTCAATTCATTTTATAACCTAGACAATTATGTAATACATACACTTATAGTTACGTAACGTTGGGATGTAATCAAAATGATATGTGTAAGACAAATGGAATTCTTTTGATATAATATTAATTGGTTAAGAGACTGTGGATGTTTGAATGATCCTCGGGTTATTTGGTTGAAGAGGTTGACTGACACTGTATAAGAATACACCTTGAGTAGGAAGTTAATGTAAGAAAATTTTAAATTATCCCTATTTTCTGCACTTTCGGGCTGTCATAGAAGTAGATTTCCTACCATCAAGATCACCCATCATGTTTGCATCAGTAAACCTTTTAGGAATTGGTTCTGTAGTCCCGAAACTCAAACACATCCTTGAAGTACCCCTCAAATATCTAAAGATCCATTGCATCACTTTCTAATGAATGTTTCCTAGATTGGAAAGAAATCGACTATTGAGGAGTAAGGAATAATAGACATCACATCATTTTCTTTCCTTAGTCACTAGACAAGAATTCTTGCTCAAGTGAAAATAGTTTGCAAGAAGCATGTTAATCGACTTAGCATTCTGCATGTTGAATCTCTCAAGCACCTAGTCAACATACTTTTCATTGACAACCACATCTTTCTAACTTTCCTATAACGAATGATATCCATACCCAAAATCTACTTTATTGGACCTAAATCCTTCATGTCAAAGGACTTAGACAATGCCTTTTTCAACCTATGAACCATACCGACATCTTGCATCATCAACATAAAAGAAAAGAATAAGGAAGTTACCATCTAGGAATTTTTTCATATACATACAAGGTTCTGTTACTGTTTTTTAATCGTTGTGACTCACATATGCATGCCAAATGCATCAAAAATACATTGCACTAATTCCATTAGTTTATAGTTTAGGGAAGTAGAGGTCAAACTCACATAGATTGAAGAAATTAAATTAATTTTTAAAAATACAGCTCTTTTTGAAAAAATAAAAAAATCGAAAAGGGGGCTTCTTTTACGAAGATATAAGTTTTTAAAAATAAGATAACTAAATTATTAAAAAGCTTAATAAAAATCAATTTTAATAAAAATCAAAGAAAACTGGGTTCGTATGTATCTTAATTATCTTTGTTTTAAGTATTGATAATTAAATTCCAAGTATTCCTCCAATCAAGTATTCAATCATAGTGTACAACAAACTCTATTGCACTATCTTTTCTTACTTTTTCGTTAATTACAAGAAACTCTCTATTTAATCTCTAACTACCTAAACTACCTATAACGAAATCTCGAGACATATTCATGTAGCAGCTTTAGTATTTGTGAAAGTTATTGAGTGAAATTAAGCAATAAACAAATAAACTTGATTTATTTAACTTAAACTTAGATTTTCCTCCATCTTTATGTGATTTCAAACATTAAAGAATTATGGACGTAAGTTTTTAATCTAGCAATAGATTATTAGACATAACTAAATAGTATGCATCCTATTGAATTAAACTAATAATCATAAAATATGCTATGGAAAATCATAGATACTTAACTAATGATACATTTTAAGATTATACTGCTCAGAACAATATTTAACCAAGATTAATTAAAAACACACACCAAACAAATAGAAAATTAGCTACATATTATTTAAAGAATCACAAAACAATAATATAAAGAAAGTGAAAATCAACAACTTTATAAACTTTTAGAAAACTAATAGACCAATGTTAACTTTATAAAATAAAAAAATGTTGTCGACTCTCCTCTTTAATCAGCCTTTAAACATCCTATTTATAAGGAAAATATGATAAGAATTTGACTTTGAGAAAAACTCTAATTACGATTTCTAAGGATTTATCTTTTTGAGTTTTATCTTCAATCTTCTAAATTATCTTGAGGTGTTGGATAGTTTTTCCACCTTCTCTTTGATAATTTCTCTTTGTAGTTATCTCCACCAAAAAGCATCAATTTAAATGTATCAATTATCCTTAAGTAATCCCACTCTACTAGGTATAAGATTTCGTAGTTTTTAGTACTGACTTTATGAGGACATTTGAACTTGACACGCCCTAAAGGTATATGTCCGCAAGTGCACGGGTCGTACAAGTAATAATGAAATTTGAGTCCCGAGTTATCGTCCCATAGAGAAGTTGGTTAGCCTAATTAACTACCGGTTAATCTTACCCTAAGTATATCCTAGCAAATTATGAAATTAAAGAGGGTGATCTACTAAGGCTAATTAAAAATACTGGAAAGTAATAAAATAATAAGAACTAAAGGAAATAAAAGCGAGCAAAATTTACTTACGGTACTCCGAGCAATTAAAAGCAAATGACCTACAAAAGAAAATTAAAACAGTTAAAATGAATTAACACAATTAAAATGCAAATATAAAAAATAAAGAAATAAAATTAATTAAACTAAAATTTAAACAAACTTAAAATGAAATGTGCATGCAAATTAATCTACTTAATAAAAATTGCAATTTAAACTAACCTAAGATCTAATAAAATAAAATCCTAGAAAATTAAGAAAAATAATCATAAATCTAACTTTCTAAACTAATGAATCTAAAATTACTCCTAGATATATCTAAATACTAAATTAACACTAAAATCTAACTAATGCATGAAACACATTTTTTTTTTGGATTTTTCACTAACACTTAAAATGCATAAAATGAGTTTGTCTATATTAATTTTAAGCACATCCCTTAATGCTAGAATAAAAATTTCTTAGTAACCTAATTAAATCAAAGTTAAACTAATGAAACCAAGAAAATTTATGCATTTGAGAAACTAACTAAACTAACTAACTAAAAATGCATGCAAAATGAACTAACCACTACAATGATTAAGCCAAACGTGGCCTTATCAATTAATAACACAGTGGCCTCGATTTTCGCTTTATTCACTGTTGCACTGTCTTCCCCGTTATGCTGCTCTGCCTCCAGGTGCTACGGACATGCGGCCAGTCTGCTTTGTCCTGCACTCTGCTCCCGCCGTGCAGCTGCTGCAACCTGCTGTCCTGCTAAGCTAGCAGCTACATCCAACATGCTGTACTGCTTCACACGTCCTTTGCCCAGTTACTGTCTGCTGCAACATGTTGTTTCTGGTTTCTGCATCATTCAGCTCGTGTGCAACAGTCGGGTGCCAAGGGATTACTTCAATAGTAGTAGCAACTGCGTCCTAGTCTAACATCATCTGCAGCCTTCTCGGTGCCCAACTTCATGCTCAGCAACAATCACAACAAAGCAACAAAACCAGTTAGCACACAACTTATAGAAACAGTAAGCAATAATCGAAACAGGGCATAACAGAGAGTAAAAATGCACGGGTCTGAAATTATATTCCTATGGAATACTTCTTGAGACTCTACACTGGAAAACTCATCCTAACCTTTACACTAACCATTAACAAGCAGAAAATGAACAAATAACTATAATGTGGACTGAAATGCAATAAATGACATGATTAAAGAAGCATAATGAAAGTGCTGTAAAAGAAGAAGTTAAGCTCTAAATGTAGTCACAAACCGGATCATCAATTTTAAGCAAATAACAATGAAATAAGGAATGAACACTGACGCATAGCTGAATACAAACTTAAAACCGAAAGGAAATAACAATCACAACTACACAGCAACCGTGAGCTTCAGCAATGTAAACAGGGAACTCATGATCATCCTCCTCGGGTAGCTTCATTTCCTTCTCCAGCCGTGACTCCACATAGCTCTTGATGTGGACAAATGCTTTGCATTATCCCACATCAAGGTAACAGAATCAAATGGGAGAAGATTGAATGAAGATATCCTAAACCCGATTGCTCAAACAGGGACAAACTGAAGGCTAAAATCAAACTAATGGTTTATAAAACAAATATAGAAATGAATTTGGAAACCAAGAACTTGATATTGAAAGCTTTAAATTTCTGTTTAAAACGTCACAAAATAAGAAACATCCAACAATAGATGTTTACAAACCGAACAAGAAAAAAAAATGAACACGATTGCTAATGAAATTAGAGAATGAAACAAATAATTTCATAAAGTGAATAGTGAATGAACAGTAAACAACTTGTAAAACTATGCGGAAATTCTAAGGAAAACTTTTAAAATTAATCTAAAAGCTATTCTACCCTAACCTACCTTACATTTTCAATTGCCTTCATGTTCTATTTATACACAAACATAGGGGTACAATGGTAATTTTTCATCCTAGATGAGTTGTCACTATTTGGCCACTTGTCTTCAATTGATTTGCTGTAGAATAGATATTTCCACGTCCCTTGTCGGTTTGTCCAGTTGGCTATGCGATATGGCCCGGCGTGTGACTTCCAGAATATTCGCTCGGTGTCTGTTGATCTTATCGTTTCAGAGCAAATAAAATATGGACACCTGGCATCACGCGTGTCCAGATGACTGGTGACTTGGTCTGCAAAATTTGAAGTGGTCCAATCTCTTTTAGCTCGTTTTCAGCCCAATTTTGACTGAAACGACTGAGTTTCATCTGAATTTAATTTATCTGCATATTAAAGAATTTTAATTAAATAAAGAGGATTATTAATAAAATAATATGGGGATTAAATAAATAATTAGGAATTTAAGCACAAATAATTCTATAAAAAATAGAATTATCTCACCCCCAAACTTGAGCTTTTGCTTGTCCTCAAGCAAAACAAAACAATTGTAGGAATGACAAGTACAAAACATAATAATTTCCCCAATATTATCCTTAAAGATAAAGTACAGACTATGATATAAAAGAATCACAATTACAAGTCAAACACTTAGAATCATTCAATCATAAGTCCTAACCCAAATTGGACTCCTCGTACGTGTGTGAAAAATGTCAAAGTCACTTCAAAGTACATTATTTAGATCAGATTATGCAAGCACAATAAATGCAAAGTCAATGACATGTGATCATTCCCATAAGTTTGCTTTTCACTAATCTCTCCACTAATGTAGTCACACTTAATTAAAGATCAGTAGGACTTCATTAAGCTTATAATGTCAGGCTGGGGTTAAGGTATGATAAAGTCGATTTTAGGTTTAATTACCCCTTAACATGCATTACTTTCAGGATCTTTAATGTAAGAGCTCATTTATTTCCCCCAAACTTATTTTATTTCACTAAACATTTTATTCTATTTTTGTATTTTTCATCTTTCTTCTTTTTATTTTTCTTTTTCTTCACATTTTTTTTTTGAATTTTCATATCACCAGGTACCCATATGTACAAAGCTCAAAATATATCTAATGACTTTTCATGCTTTCGGGGTAAGGGATAGGAAAATAATACTTTAGGCTAATGAAAATAACGCAGGTGTATTTACAGAGAAAAACTTATTTGGCTCAGATGGGTGACTAGGGATAAAGTATGTACAGGGATGGCTCGAAAGGCTCAAACGATCCAAAGATGGCCTAAATCATCTCCCTAATTAAGTGTGATCTAATATTTCACCTCGAGACAAGATCAAACAAATTCTAGAATATGATACACAAAATCTACTGAACAAATGCACCCCTATGTCCACATAAGCTTTCTCTAAATAAATATATAAATTTATGACATGACATGTGCATAAAATGAGGAAATCGCAATCAGAATTAAGATAAATTCAAGAACTCAACTTCATGCTTTTCCTATAATCATGCTTCTCAGTCAATCATAGTCAGACTAAATCATGGGGTCATATTATCGAAATATGGAAAAACTACATGCTAAGCACTAAATCATCCCAAAATCAAACAGTTTAAGCTCGGATTTTCAAAAAATTTTGAAGAAATTTTCAATTTTGCCTAAATTTTTGAAAACTGCTCAAGTAATATCCCCTCCCCCAAACTTGAAGTGCACAGTGTCCTCAGTGTGCAGATAATGTAAGAATTGAAGTTTAGGAATAGAGTACTCCCCTTTCTGATGGTGATGAACAATTGAAGCTAAATGTAATTCTAGAAGAGACATTTGCAAAATAAACAAAGAAAGAAACAACAGAAAAGAAAAGAACTGTACAAAAAGTGAAAGAGAAAAATGAAGCTAAGTAGTAGGATTAGAAGTAGGAGGGTCAGCTAAAGTGGTCATAGAATGCTGACGATCAAACCCTCCCCTAAAATAGTGTTTCAGTCGGCCCCCATTAACCTTAAAGGGTTGATTCAGGGTCTTATCCATAATTTCAATGGCTCCATGAGGGAATACTTGTGTAATGGTAAAGGGACCTGACCACCTAGACTTATGCTTTCCTGGAAACAACTTCAAGCGTGAATTAAACAACAGAACCTGTTGGCCTGGCTCGAAGTGTCTCTCCTTAATTTTCTTATCATGCCATCGCTTAGTCTTTTCCTTGTAGAGCTTGGCATTCTCATATGCCTGCAACTTGAACTCATCTAACTAATTAAGCTGTAGCAGCCTCTTCTCCCCTGCTGCCTCTAAGTTGAAATTCAGGTTCTTAAGGGCCCAATAGGCCTTGTGCTCAAGCTCTACTGGTAGATGACATACTTTACCATACACAAGCTAATAAGGGGACATTCCTAAAGGTGTTTTGAAGGCTGTCCTATAGGCCCAAAGTGCATCCTCTAACCTAATGGACCAGTCCATCCTACTTGGTTCACTGTTTCCTCTAATATTCCCTTAATTTTCCTATTGGACAACTCATCTTGGCCGCTTGTCTGTGGGTGATAAGCAGTGGCTACCTTATGTTTGGCCCCATATTTCTTTAACAACCCATCAAAACTTTGATTGCAAAAGTGGGATCCTCCATCACTAATGATAGCCCTAGGTGTGCCAAATTGTGTGAAAATATTCTTCTTCAAAAATCGTACCACCACCTTGGCGTCATTAGTTGGTAAAGCCATTGCTTCAACCCATTTTGACACATAGTCCACAGCCACTAGAATATAGAGGTTGCCATATGAAGGAACAAATGGTCCCATGAAATCAATGCCCCAGACATCAAAGAGTTTTACTTCTAAAATATTAGTCAGAGGCATCTCATTTCTTTTGAAAATATTACCTACCCTCTGACATCTATCACATTTCATCACAAAGTAGTGGGCATCCTTAAATAATGTGGGCCAGTAATATCCAGATTGTAAAACCTTGGCTGCTGTCCTTTCTCCTCCAAAATGCCCTCCATAATAAAAAGAATGGCAATGTCTAAGTATATCCTCTACTTCTTCCATGGGAACACACCTTCTCAAAATCTGATCTTTACATTGCTTGTATAGGAAGGGTTCATCCCAAACATAATACTTGACATCACTCAAAAACTTTTTCCTTTGCTGGGCAGTCAAATCAGGTGGCATCACATTGCTCACCAGATAATTTACAAAATCAGCATACCAAGGCAATTTGGAGTGCTCGAAAGTAAATAGCTACTCATCAGGAAAGGACTCATTAATAGCTGTACCATCTTCTTTAAGTCCACTCTCTAATCTAGATAGATGGTCAGCAACCTGATTCTTCGTACCTTTCCTGTCTTTAATCTCCAGTCAAACTCCTGTAGTAAGAGGATCCATCGAATCAGCCTCGGTTTTGCATCCTTCTTGGAGACTAAGTACTTAATGGCAGCATGATCTGTATATACTACTACCTTAGTACCAATGAGATAGGAGCGAAACTTATCAAAGGTAAATACTACAGCTAACAGCTCCTTCTCGGTAGTAGCATAGTTCATCTGGGCCTCATTAAGTGTTTTGCTAGTGTAGTAGATAGCATAAAAGACTCTTCCTCTTCTTTGTCCTAGTACAGCCCCGACAGCATAATCACTTGCATCACGCATAAGCTCAAAAGGTAAACTCCAATCTGGAGCTATGATTACAGGGGCTGTAACTAATTTTTCCTTCAAAGTCTTAAATGCTTCTAAGCATTTCTCATCAAAACAAAACACAGTGTCCTTTTCAAGGAGATTACATAAAGGTTTAGATATCTGCGAAAAATCCTTAATGAACCTTCTGTAAAATCCCGTATGGCCCAGGAAACTTCGAATTCCTTTTACAGTGGTAGGGGGAGGTAACTTCTCAATAATTTCCACTTTAGCCTTATCCACTTCTATCCCCCTAGTAGAGATTTTATGCCCCAGCACTATACCTTCTTTTACCATGAAGTGGCATTTCTACCAATTAAGCACTAAGTTTGTTTCTTCGCACCTCTTCAACACTAGTGCTAAATTCTGCAAACATAAATCAAAGCTATCCCCAAATATTGAGAAATCATCCATGAAAACCTCAAGGAAAGCCTCCACCATATCATGGAATATGACCATCATGCAACGCTGGAATGTAGCAGGTGCATTGCATAGGCCAAAAGGGATTATTCTAAAAGCAAAGGTCCCATAAGGACAGGTGAAGGTAGTATTTTCTTAGTCTTTCGGGGCTATAGCTATTTGATTGTACCCAGAGTATCCATCCAGCAAACAGTAGAATTCGTGACTAGCTAATCGATCTAACATTTGGTCAATGAAGGGTAAAGGGAAGTGGTCTTTCCTAGTGGCCTTGTTGAGTTTCCTATAATCCATACATATTCGCCAACCCGTGACAGTCCTAGTGGGGATGAGCTCATTATTTTCATTCTCGATCACTATCATCCCTCCCTTTTTAGGGACACATTGTACTGGGCTCACCCAGGCACTGTCAGAAATGGGATAGATAATCCCTGCATCTAACCACTTAATGATCTCCTTCTTGACGACTTCTTTCATTACAGGGTTCAATCGACACTGGTGCTCTATGGATGACCTATACCCCTCCTCCAATAGTATCTTATGCATACAGATAGATGGACTAATACCCTTAAGGTCAGAGATAGACTAGCCTATAGCCTTCTGATGCTCTCTTAGCACTTGTAGTAATTTTGCTTCCTGATCACTGGAGAGAGCAGCAGATACTATTACCGGTCGTGTGGAGGATTCACCTAAGTAAGCATACCTAAGGTGTGAGGGTAAAGGTTTGAGTTCTAATGCTGGAGGATCACTGGTGGATGGAAAGATATTTGAAGCTGGAATAGATGAAGAGTCTAATGTCTCAAATTGGGCAATCTCCTCAAAAGGAGTGACCTCTAACAACTATAAAGTCTCATAGACCTCATCATCATCTGCACTATACTCTCTAAGATCAACAGATTTCACTAAGGAGGCTTCTAAAGGGTTTAAAGGATGTGTCTTGGAAAACTCCTCAGTGATGTCCTTATCCACCAAATCCATCCTGAAACAATCATGAGAGTCATCAGGAAACCTTAGAGATTTGAACACATTAAACTTGACTTCCTGATCTTGAACTCTCATTATTAACTCCCCCTTCTGTACATCTATTAAAGTTATACCAATTGCTAGGAATGGTCTGCCTAGTGTGATTGGGACTTTCCTGTCTTCCTCCATGTCCAACACGATAAAATCTGCAGGAAAAATAAACTTGTCCACTTTCACTAAGACATCCTCAATGATCCCCTTCGGATATTTAATTGATCGATCGACCAATTGGAGGGTCACTGTGGTGGGCTTGGCATCCCCTATTCCTAACTTCTGATAGATAGATAAAGGCATCAAATTTATACTCGCTCCTAAATCGCATAGGGCTCTACCAAAGAATAAATTTCCAATAGTGCATGGTATGGTAAAGCTCCCGGGATCCTTGAGCTTGGGGGGTAACCTTCTCTGGATGATGGCACTACACTCCTCGGTTAAGGCCACCGTTTCGTAATCTTCCAATCTTCTTTTCCTAGAGAGGATGTCCTTCATAAACTTCATATAGCTTGGCATTTGCTCTAAGGCATTTGCGAATGGAATGTTGATGTGAAGTTTCTTAAAAACCTCAAGAAATTTTACAAATTGTTGGTCCAATTTTTGATTGTGAAATCTCTGAGGAAAAGGGACTGGTGGTCTAACAGGAGGAGATGTAGTGGGAACTTTTGTAGCATCAGAAGTTAAAGAAGGTTGTGACAAAGAAACAGGTAAAGGTGAAGAAATGCCTGGCTTTGTTTCCTTTGCAGCTTGATCTTTTGATTCTTGCTCCATCTGAGCTGCTTCACTAGAACCTATGGGTTTTGCAACTGTGGGCTGGTTAGGTCTGGACTTAACAGGGGGAGTTACTAGCTCTCTGCCACTCCTAAGGGTGATAGCTTTCACATGTTCCTTCCCTTCCCTTTGCCTAACATGATTGGCTTCTGTGTTACTAGGAAGGGTTCCCCGAGGACGTTGACTAAGAGCGTTTGCTATCTGTCCTACCTGAACCTCTAGGTTCTTAATTGAAGCTGCTTGATTTTGCAAGATTGTTGTGAACTTTTCCTCACGAGAGGGTTTCTTATCAGCTGCAGGTGAATGCTGGGGTTGTGGTGGTGGTGGTTGATGGAAGTGGGATGGATGGGAATGATTAGGTGGATGATGTGGATATGGAGGTGGTGGGTGGTGAGGAAATTGATGCTGTGGTGGTACCTAAACCTGTGGAGCTTGAAAACCTGGGGGTCCTACTGGTCTAGAATTAGAAGCTTGCCCTTGGTTTTGGCTCCATGAAAAGTTCGGATGGTTCCTACCCTAGATTATAGGTGTTTGAAAAAGGGTTATTCTGTTGCTTAGGGGCAACGTACTGAACCGATTCTAGGTTAAGTGGACACCTATCTACAGCATGGGTACCACTACACAGATCACAAGATAGAAAAGGACTTTGGACAGAAAATACGGGGTTAGGATTGTTGGAAGGATTAGGTTGGGTACTGAGCGACTCCACCTTCTTTATAAGATTGGTGATCTGAGAGGTCAAGGTGGACAGCGTGTCAAGCTCATATATACCCGTCGATTTCTTTGGCAATTGCCTTTCCGAGGACCATTGATAGTTGTTAGCCGCCATCTTGTCTAGCAGCTCATAAGCCTCCTCCTCTGTTTTGCACATCAAGGCTCCACCCGAAGCAGCGTCCACTATGGTCCTATTCTGGCTTGTAAGTCCATTGTAGAAGGTCTAGACTTACAGCCATAGAGGTAGGCCGTGGTGAGGGCACTTCCTAAGAAGCTCCTTATATTGTTCCAATGCCTCGTAAAGAGATTCAGAGTTGTACTGGGCAAAAGAGGATATATCGCTACAGAGTCTGGCCATTTTAGAGGGAGGAAAAAATTTGGCTAGAAATTGGTGGGCTAACTCGTCCCATGTAGAGATTGATCCTGGAGGCAGGGAGGTCAACCAGTGTCTCGCCCTATCCCTAAGTGAGAAGGGGAATAATCTAAGCTTGTGTGCATCGTCAGATAATCCATTGTGTTTGAACGTGTTGCATAAGTCCAAGAATTGCTTGAGATGAGCATGTGGGTCATCGTGTGGAAGCCCACTGAACTGCAAAGAGGTCTGGATCATCTGGAGGATGGACGGCTTAATTTCAAAATTATTAGTAGGGATTGCTGGTGGCCTAATGCCAGTATAATATCCTCCAATTGTCGGCATCGCATAATCCCCAACGGTCCTGATTTCCCTATTTTCTGCCATCGTGTGTTGCAGCGAAGCTATAAATTTCCTAGAGTCCTTTCAAATTTTCCTAAGAGTTCGTTCGATTTCAGGATCTAGAGAAAGCAATCAAAACTCCTGGCTCTACGCATGCAAACAGTAACAAGTCCTTAGAAAAATTTTTAAGTTTTTTTAATTTTTTTGATTTTAATTAATTATGAGAAAATTAACTAATCTAAATATTTACAACATAAATATTTACAGGCTAGAATTACACCTAAGTATAATTTCTCCGATATTAATTAACGCTTAATTAAACTTCCCCGGCAATGGCACCAAAAACTTGACTCGCCCTAAAGGTATATGTCCGCAAGTGCACAAGTCGTACAAGTAATAATGGGATTTGAGTCCCGAGTTATCGTCCCACAGAGAAGTTGGTTAGCCTAATTAACTACCGGTTAATCTTACCCTAAGTATATCCTAGCAAATTATGAAATTAAAGAGCGTGATCTACTAAGGCTAATTAAAAATACTGAAAAGTAATAAAATAATAAGAACTAAAGGAAATAAAACCGAGCAAAATTTACTTACGGTACTCCGAGCAATTAAAACCAAATGACCTACAAAAGAAAATTCAAACAGTTAAAATGAATTAACGCAATTAAAATGCAAATATAAAAAATAAAGAAATAAAATTAATTAAACTAAAACTTAAACAAACTTAAAATGAAATGTGCATGCAAATTAATCTACTTAATAAAAATTGCAATTTAAACTAACCTAAGATCTAATAAAATAAACTCCTAGAAAATTAAGAAAAATAATCATAAATCTAACTTTCTAAACTAATGAATCTAAAATTACTCCTAGATATATCTAAATACTAAATTAACACTAAAATCTAACTAATGCATGAAACGCATTTTTTTTTTTGGATTTTTCGCTAACACTTAAAATGCATAAAATGAGTTTGTCTAAATTAATTTTAAGCACATCCCTTAATGCTAGAATAAAAATTTCTTAGTAACCTAATTAAATCAAAGTTAAACTAATGAAACCAAGAAAATATATGCATTTGAGAAACTAACTAAACTAACTAATAAACTAACTAACTAAAAATGCATGCAAAATGAATTAACCACTACAATGATTAAGCCAAACGTGGCCTTATCAATTAAAAACACAATGGTCTTGATTTTTGCTTTGCAAGTGCACTGTTGCACTGTCTTCCTCGTTATGCTGCTCTGCCTCCAGGTGCTTCGGACATGCGGCCAGTCTGCTTTGTCCTGCACTCTGCTCCTGCCGTGCAGCTGCTCCAACCTGCTGTCCTGCTCAGCTAGCAGCTACGTCCAACATGCTGTACTGCTTCACACGTCCTTTGCCCAGTTACTGTCTGCTGCAACATGTTGTTTCTGGTTTCTGCATCATTCAGCTCGTGTGCAACAGCTAGGTGCCAAGGGATTACTTCAACAGTAGCAGCAACTGCGTCCTAGTCTAACATCATCTGCAGCCTCCTCGGTGCCCAACTTCATGCTCAGCAACAATCACAACAAAGCAACAAAACCAGTTAGCACACAACTTATAGAAACAGTAAGCAATAACCGAAACAGGGCATAACAGTGTGTAGAAATGCACGGGTCTGATATTATGTTCCTATGGAATACTTCTTGAGACTCTACACCGAAAAACTCATCCTAACCTTTACACTAACCATTAACAAGCAGAAAATGAACAAATAACTATAATGTGGACTGAAATTAGTAAATGACATGATTAAAGAAGCATAATGAAAGTGCTGTAAAGAAAAAGCTAAACTCTAAATGTAATCACAAATAGGATCATGAATTGTAAGCAAATAATAATGAAATAAGGAATGAACAATGACGCATAGCTGAATACAAACTTAAAACCGAAAGGAAATAACAATCACAACTACACAGCAACCGTGAGCTTCAGCAATGTAAATAGGGAACTCATAATCATCCTCCTCGGGTAGCTTCATTTCCTTCTCCAGCCGTGACTCCACATAGCTCTTGATGTGGACAAATGCTTTGCTTTATCCCAAATCAAGGCAACAGAATCAAATGGGAGAAGATTGAATGAAGATATCCTGAACCCGATTGCTCAAACAGGGACAAACCGAAGGCTAAAATCAAACTAATGGTTTATAAAACAAATATAGAAATGAATTTGGAAACCAAGAACTTGATACTGAAAGCTTTAAATTTCTACTTAAAACGTCACAAAATAAGAAACATCCAGCAATGGATGTTTGCAAACCGAACAAGAAAAAAAATGAACACGATTGCTAATGAAATTAGAGAATGAAACAAATAATTTCATAAAGTGAATAGTGAATGAACAGTAAACAACTTGTAAAACTATGCTGAAATTCTAAGGAAAACTTTTAAAATTAATCTAAAAGTTATTCAATCCTAACCTACCTTACATTTTCAATTGCCATCATGTTCTATTTATACATAAACATAGGGGTACAATGATAATTTTTCATCTTAGATGAGTTGGCATTATTTGGCCACTTGTCTTCAATTGATTTGCTGCAGAATAGATATTTCCACGTCACTTGTCGATTTGTCCAGTTGGTTGTGCGATGTGGCCCGACGTGTGACTTCCAGAATATTCGCTCGGTGTCTGTTGATCTTATCGTTTCAGAGCAAATAAAATATGGACACCTGACATCACGCATGTCTAGACGACTGGTGACTTGGTCTGCAAAATTTAAACTGGTCCAATCTCCTATAGCTCGTTTTCAGTCCAATTTCAACTGAAACGACTGAGTTTCATCTGGATTTAATTTATCTGCACATTAAAGAATTTTAATTAAATAAAGGGGATTATTAATAAAATAATATGGGGATTAAATAAATAATTAGGAATTTAAGCACAAATAATTCTATAAAAAATAGAATTATCAGACCTATCAAACAAACTGCGATTGAGATGATCTTATACATTCTAGAAAGCTTGAGAAGTCTTTTACAACTTTGATGAAGATTCCATTTTCCATTAAAAATTTTCAAGGGAGTGCATTTACCAAAATACCTCTGTAGGTCAAGAGCCGAAAAAATGTCTTTTAAGCTCAATGTTCTTCCATAAGCTTATTTTTGTCACATAAAATATAAAACAAATATTAGAAAACTCATTTAAGCATAAAATATAAGTAGAAGAACAATATTAGGAATTATAAAAGTAACGTTTTAACTCATTATCACTTACCATAAAAGAACTAAATTTCTAGTACCATTGCTTAGGAGTTTGTTTCAAGTCGTATAAGTTCTCTTCAGTTTGCAAACTAGGTGTTCCTTCCTTTTCACTTCAAAACCCTTACGTTGATCTATATAAATCTATGCTTGTAGTCACTATGCAAGAATATAGTCTTCACATAAAGTTGTTCAAGCTCAAGATTCAAACTAACTGGTAATCCCAATACCACTCGAATGGAATTTTTCTTTAGAACATGAGGGAAAATCTCATCAAAATCAATGCCTGATTTCTGACCAAAACCTTTCACCAATAATTGAGCTTTGTACTAACTACCTTGTCATCATCATTTTTCAGCTTGAACGCCTATTTGTTCTTCAATGGTCTTTTCCCTTTCGAAAGCTTAATAAGGTCATAAATGCCATTTTTTTTGCAATGAATTCATTTCCTCCTTCATTACCTTTAACCAATACTCACTTTCTGAAGTATTATGCGCATCTTGGAAGCTCTCAGCTCCCTCTCACTAGTGACCAAAATAAATTTCAAACTAGGGTGCCTATGTAAGACCCGAGTTTAATTAAATACGAAAATTAAATAAGAAAAGATGGGGATGTATGAAGGAAGGTTGGGTTAAATTAATCCCGAACACGTGCAAGGGTAAAATGGTCAAAAGACCAAAGGTCGGTATAATTTTGATAAGGAAATTTAATTAAAAATATGGATTTGAGAAATCTTGGTCAATAAAGATGAAATAAATTTATTTTGGGTTAAATTGATCAAGATATTAATTTATTGGAATTAATCGGGATTAATCGGGATTTTTAGTTCGGAAGAATAATCCCGAAAATAATCGAAAAATATACCGAAAAGTCACCCTGGACAATATCCTGAAAATACGGAGAAATTATACCCGAAAAAGAGGTTAAAATTTAATAAATAAATTAAATAAAAATTAAATTAATTGAATAAAAATAAAATAATAATTTTAAGAGATATTTTGGGTATTTATAGTATTTTAAGGAATAGTGTAATAATTAAAATAAATAATAATAATAAAAATAATTAATAAAAGAAATGAAAAAAAAAAGGAAACTGGAAAGAAAACAATCGGGGAGAGAGAAACCAAACGGAAGCCGAGAAAAGAGAAGATGGCCGGCGAGCCGTCCGGCAGCCAGGGACCCCAGGCGAGGGCCGGCGAAGACGGCCCGACCTCAGGCGACCTATGAGCGGCGACGACGCGCCGTGGGAACGCCGGAATCCGACGAAAAACGGAAGAGAAGCCGCGGGAGAAGAGATGGTCACCGGCGGCGAACGGCGACGATTCGAGCCCCACCAAGGCTCGATTTCGGAAGCCCAGGTGACGGTGAGCAGATTGGCGGTGGTGGCAGCCACCGAAACCGACGGACGGCGCCGGAAGCAGAAAGAGAGGAAAGTGGGTACCGACGGAGGAGGAGAACGGCCGGACCGGCGACTTTCCGGCTGCCTTGGGCGAAGCCGAGCCCAGATCTGAGATGCGGACGACCCAGCGGAGCGACTGGCGGTGGAAGCCGGCTGAGAACCGGCCGGCAAGGTGGTGAACCGGCGGTGAACCGATCGAACCGGGGTGAACCGGCGGTCTGAACCGGTCCGAACCGGACTGAACCGGTTCAGCCAAAAAGAGAGGAAAAAAGGAGAAAAAGGGAAAAAGAAAAAGAGGAAAAAAATTGGAAAAAATTCCTATGATGCAATCGAGTTTCGGGTAAGTCGATAAGCGGTCAAATTGACCCGATTTAAATTTGGAATATTTTATTTAATTAATTATCGACTGAAAGTTTACCCGGAAAATATATTTAATTGTGTAGCTCGACGATTGGCATCCACCGAGGGCTCGAGACAGCCTCGATTTACGGACTAGCATGGAATCTCGGGTAAGTGACCCTTATTTACGACAATTACCTCGTTATGCGTGATATTGATTTAATTTCCGCATGAATTGAATTAAATTATGGAAATTTAGATAAATTGTCGTAAATAATCGATTTAGCTATTCGAGAATTAGAACGAGGCCCAATAAATTAGTGATGGGCCCAATGAGCCCAATAGGCCTCGATAAAGTGAGAATTTAGTGAAAAACGGGCTTAAGGCCGATTAAGGCCCATTAAGGTGCAATCGGGCCCAATAGGGGTAAACGGGCCCAACGATTTAAATTAAGCCCAGAAAGTATTAAATACAATTAAATTGCATAATATCTGACCTGAGAAATATTAATACGCAGTTCCGAACATTTGATTGGGAGCATAACGGACTGCGCGACGAGACAACAGTGGAAAAGAAAAAGGTCAGACTCTACGGAAAAATAAGGTAAGGGAATTCTACGGACTGCTAGAGGTAAACTCTACGAAATTTTAAATTCATATGCAGTCTTTAAAATTTATCTGAAGGGTCTAGAGGTCGAATAATAATTTTAGTGCCCCGTATGAGCAAAATTACTAAAATACCCTTGTTAAGGGTAAAATCTAAAAATTTAGAAAAAATTGGGAGGAGCAAGAACAAAAGGTTCCTGCTCGTTCTGGAGGTATTTCAACATCATGCATGAGTAGGCTGGCTCACTTTTAAAGAAAAATGCATAGCATTGCATATCTTAAAAGATGTGATTTCTGTGAAAATTGTTTGGGGATAACTGAGTCGCCTACGTGTTTTTATTTACATGTGACGTGCTAGAGCTCAGCTCGCACGATGTTTGATTTGTGTGATGCATGCATTAGTGCTGGAGCGAGAGCTCGCACTAGAGTTTATATGCATAGGTGCTAGAGTATAACTCGCACCAGATTTTACATGATTTTCATGACAGGGTGCTGGAGTATAACTCGCACCATATTTTTATACACGATTTTCGTGACAGAGTGCTTGAGCTTAGCTCGCACTAGTTTTATTTGATTTACTGACAGTGTTAGAGCACCGCTCGCACTACTTTTCAGAGATCATACGATAAGCCGTGCTTGGAGCATCGGGTAGACTGTGTGTCACCGATTAAATTGGCCCGCACGTGCGTTTTGAGACATGGCATGAGTATAGAGATATTATATGGGTTCACGGAGTACGATGTACCGTGCAAGTAGCATGGAGTACGATGTACCGTGTGGTATCTTCGTGATACGTTGGATTTGTTGACGTTGTTGCACCACCCGTTGTTAGACCACCAGCGTTGTCGATAGGCCCAAGAGGGGTTGCCATGGCCGTTGGCAGGGGTTGGCCGGGCAGGGGTTGGCCGTCACGATATGATACATTAGCATCTTCGGATGCATGAGATCGGATAAGACCGACGAGATGGAGTGACCCACCTCCCGGGCGGTTCCCGATCATGGTGAGAACCCGCACACTAGGATCCGTGTAGCTGAGGAACTCCCGAGGACAGATATGGCCATAGTCCTGGTTATTGCCGTTATACAGATATTGCCTCGTCTCGCATGTCGACGATTTCGATGATTTAAACTGGGTTTTTAATTAAATGTGCATGATGGTTATTTTCATGCTTTTCAAACCCATGTGTGAATGTAATCCATTTTCATGGTTTTGTGTGAGCCAGGATCACCCGAAGGAGGGGTCGAGTCCTGACTTTATTGTGAAATTTTTAAAGAGAAAGAAATGATTTAAAATAATTGCATGTTGAATTTTCCGTGGAAACTCGATTTACATAACATCATAACTGTCATATCATTTGTTTTAAAATGTGTGGAGAAAGGGTGGTTTATGCATGGCACCACGTTCATGTAGGTAGTATGGTTACCTACTTGTTCGTAGGATTGCCTTACTGAGCTTGATGTGCTCACCCCTTTCATTTTCTCCCACAGATAATCTCCAGTTGAAGTTGCGACGACTCAGTACTGCATTCTGGATATCCGCTGCTGCCCATCAACATAAGGTATATACACTTGTACATATTGTATCTACATAAGCATAGCACAGTAACATGTTTGTAAGTAACTTTAGGGGATGTATAAATAATGTAAACAATTATAAATGACTGGAGAAGAAATAAGTTAGATGGTAATTGAATGGTGGGACTGGCATTGACGCACAGCCCAATTATTAGTGGAGTGTTGGTCACGATTCGAGGACAGGTAAGAATTTAAGTAAATAATAAAACGCGAAAAATTAACTCTGATTTTTGGGTAGTTTGGGTCGTGACAATTATTATGGTATCAGAGCATAATTGGTCTGATGTGTGTCAGTGTCAGTAATTAGGAAATTACATTCCCGTGTTACTGTGCTTAGTTAGATACAATAGTGTATATCGAGATGGGCTTGACTAAGAAATGGTTGAGAATGCAGGAATGCCTAATATGAGTCGCGTTAGATGAGAAAGTGCACGAGGCAGAGGTCGTAGAAGTAGACCTGAATTTGCTAAGTCGTGCTGAGTTTGACTATGAGAATCAGTATGAGATTGAAATGGAGGCTAATGTTAAGCATGCCCCACTGAGTCCGACAGAGAGATCGGACAGTATTGAGACACGCTTCGCGAAGTTGGAGCGGAGTGTGGAGATTATTTTGAGGAGCTAATTGCTCAGATTAAGAATAAGATCAGAGGGCGCAGCGGAACATTGGTGGAAACCCGCTCGACCCATCTTAAGAGTTAAGATGAGAAATAATTATAGATGTATTCTGATGATATGATATCTCGGTCATGATTTAGAGGAAATTATGGATAAAAGTCCTTACTCTGACCCAGTGGATTTGATTCATTGACGAGTATGGAAATTCGGTTGTATTTTTGGGCAGATATTACCTCGACATTATGAACAAGTGACAGTCGAGCTGTCTAAAAGTTTATGGAAGGGCTCAACTTTTCAATTAGAGTCCGGTTGACCCGTGAGATATTGCCTATACCGAGGCAGTGCACAGATTTACAGTTGGGTAAATAAGGATATGAATTACACGCCTCTGAGATTCGGAAAGGTAATGAGGGCTGAAATAGAGACAGAAAAGAGAATCGAGAAATGACAGAGATGTTAAAAATGGAAACTGGTAAGAGATTTAATTTGATGAGTTATGGGCTAAGATAATTGGTAAGGCCCTAGTGCATCCAATTTTGGCACTCTTGAGGGGCATTGTGATTGGAGAATCCCGACCTGCTACGGAGCGGTGTAGCAGTGTAAGTACTGTAAGCAGTGTGGAATGTGTGGTGGATACCACGGAATGAGGGTCTATATCTACACTGTATTGATGAAAATGACCGTTAAGTTTGATGAGACGGACCATTGTTTTGATTGCACAGAATTGGGCGAGATCGCCCCACAGAGAAGTAAAGAGACAGAGAAAAATTTCGTTGGTATAGCTGCAACGAAAAGGGAGGCCATAGCCGAAAAGAAAAAAGAAAGTAGGCTGTTGGACGAAGGTGAGAGGATGTCTTGGACCAGGACACTATTGATGTTTCATGGATGTGGTGTGAGATACCACACTTGTTATGAATAATGAAGTACATATATTCATTGATCCTGGTGCCACATATTTATTCATACCGCCTTCATTCGCATATAAGTGAGTAAAAAGGCATGAATGCCTACATCATTGGGGACAATTCTGATAAATGAGTACCCCAATAGAGGAGGATTAATTAACGGAATATGGTTATCGAGATTTAATTGACAAAAAGGGGTGTAACAGTTGAAATTAAAGGAGTAAAGGATTGTACTCACGGAATGAATAAAGACAAGAGTTTCGTCATGATTGATATACGAAGGAGATAATCCTTGAGATATGTTGATTATAAATACAAGATGTATTGGAGTAAGAGATATATGCTAAGTAAGGAATACCCTTAATATGCGAAGTAATTGAGGTTAAGCAATTAGTAGCGAATATAAATTGTGACCACATAGACTGAGATATAACGTAGTTGTGGTTAAGTCTGAAGGTTAATAAAGGTATTTCAAAATACCTCCCCGCCTGAAGACTTGACAGCGTCTAGATATATATATATATAACCTATAATGGGAAATCGATCATCGTAATAACTACCTTTAGCATTAGGATACCATTACTAAGACGATAAGAATATAAAAACTCGACAAATCATAAAGGTTAACATAGTAGAATTTAATAAGAGCCGTTAAGATAAGGAAAGGAAGTGACGCAGGTTAGTACCTGAAAACGTAAGCGGTTGAGAAGGATCTTATACGCTTATGCGTAAATAAGTCAAGGATTAGATCGAGTTGTAATCATCATTATCGATGATATATTGGGTGTAGTTAAAGTTTAGGGCGATTTATAAGCAACAATTGGGAAATTGCTTTTGCAGATGGTTGCTGCGAGTTCTAAAAGGATATACCTTGTTGACACGTTTAACTAAGAAACGTGGTCTTGGAATGAGATGATAACTAAGACGATAGATGTGATATGGATTTTGGTGTAGTGAAGTATGAACTGACCACCGTGATTAATTTCGTCATACCCAACAGCTCAAGAGGTTCCCAGTGAGTATAGATACCTCGAAATTATGATGGAGCTGTGTATTGATGTATAATGGGAAGATAGTCAAGTATGGAGTCAGACAACTCCTTGATCACGAAATAAACTATCTGACTCATGATTTAAAGTTGGCAACAGTATTTGTACCGAGGATATGGTACTATTATGTACAGGGTGAGAAATTACGGATATGCACTGATCATAAAGTCTCAAGTATCTGTTTTCACAGAAAGAGGCGAATATGAGAAATACATAGTGGGTTAGAGCTTCTGAGAGATTTTGATTTGTGAAAATTGTACCACCCAGGAAAGGCTGATGCTTTGAGTAGAAAGAGCCTCGGGATGGTATTACATATGATGGTCAGGGAGCGTGAACTGCTAGAGCAGTTGTGAGCCTCAGTATAGATGTGATCCCTTCTGATGATGACAGTGATTATGTGACAGCTAGCCTGATGACTAGAACCGGATGAGAGTTCCCGGATTTGCCAGGCTTAGCGTGATGACCGGCATGGTGTCGATAGTATGGGTCAGATTCAGAAGGGTACAGTGACAGGGTTCACAGAGTATGATAATGATTTACAGAGAGGCTCAGAGACAGTATAAGTGCTCCCTAGGACCACAGTTGATGAGTTAGTAATGTTGTCAGAAGCTCACTCTTTGGGATATACAGTGCATACGGAAAGTAACGATTATATATATGAAATCTCTGAAAAGGGTATTGGTGGTCAGATGTTAAAAGAGATATTGTAGAGATTGTGAAAAAGTGCCTAGTATGTCAACAGAATAAGGTAGAGTATTAAAAGTCTGCAGAGTTATTGCAGCACCTACCTATATCGACACGGCACGAAAAATGAGAGCAAGTCTCCATGAATGTCGTGATGGGTTACAGAGGACTCAGGGGCATTACGAGGCTATTCGGATGATAGTCGATAGAGTGACTAAGTCTACCCACCTTTTGGTTATGAAATCCCCAAATACTCAGAGTATATATGAGGATTTATGTGTAAGGAAGATTGTGGAACACTAAGTAGCGTTCCAGTGAGCATGGCATCATATAGGGATTCCCGCTTCACTTCCCACCTCTGAGGATATTTTTAGGAAGCTATGGGAACCCGATTGAGTATTAGCACCAGCTTTCCATCCTCAGACAGATGGTCAGTCAAAGAGGACTGTACAAGTTCTGGAGGATCCGATGAAAGCGTGTGCCCTTGATTTTATAAGCTCCTGGAATGATCAGTTGATTTCTAATTGAATTAGCCAATAGTGACAGTTGTCACTTGAGTATCGGGATAACAAGATATAAGGCAGTGTATGGCTGTAGGGGTTGTTCCCCGAATTGGATAAGAAAAAGTGGGTGACAGATAGAAATTATTTTCGACTTTGGATGATAAGTCTCTGAGGATGTTTAGTTAAGGATGAGAGATTAAGAACATCTCAGAGCAGATAGACAAGTATTGAAATTCACCTTTGGTGAATTAGTATGGTTGAAAGTTTCTCGTCCTAAGAGAATAAGGACATAGCGAGCCTTTGGAAGAAGGTAAATTGAGTTTCGCTGGATTGAATCTATTGAGAGATTTGACAAGTGGGAGATAAGACCTGTAGGTGACATTTCCACTTGAATTAACAGGCACCCACAATGTGTTTTAGTTTTTGATGCTTCGGCAATACTATCCAGATCCAGCATAGGTGATAGGATATGAGATCCAACAGTTCAGCTCAGTGCAATAGAAGTATATTGATAAGTTGATTCGGGCATTGAACAGGAAAAAGAAAGTATTGAGGTTTAAGATGATCTCCCCAATTAAAATCCTTTGGTAGTAATACACTCCGGAGAAGGTCACATAAGAATTTAAGAGTATGATACGATCAATGTACCCGGAGTAGTCTATAAACTCATATGAATTGGTTCTAATTTGGAGGACCAAATTCCTTAAGTGGGGGAGAGTTGTAAGACCCGAGTTTAATTAAATACGAAAATTAAATAAGAAAAGATGGGGATGTATGAAGGAAGGTTGGGTTAAATTAATCCCGAACACGTGCAAGGGTAAAATGGTCAAAAGACCAAAGGTCGGTATAATTTCGATAAGGAAATTTAATTAAAAATATGGATTTGAGAAATCTTGGTCAATAAAGATGAAATAAATTTATTTTGGGTTAAATTGATCAAGATATTAATTTATTGGAATTAATCGGGATTAATCGAGATTTTTAGTTCGGAAGAATAATCCCGAAAATAATCGAAAAATATATCGAAAAGTCACCCTGGACAATATCCCGAAAATACGGAGAAATTATACCCGAAAAAGAGGTTAAAATTTAATAAATAAATTAAATAAAAATTAAATTAATTGAATAAGAATAAAATAATAATTTTAAGAGATATTTTGGGTATTTATAGTATTTTAAGGAATAGTGTAATAATTAAAATAAATAATAATAATAAAAATAATTAATAAAAGAAATGAAAAAAAAAAAGGAAACTGGAAAGAAAACAATCGGGGAGAGAGAAACCAAACGGAAGCCGAGAAAAGAGAAGATGGCCGGCGAGCCGTCCGGCAGCCAGGGACCCCAGGCGAGGGCCGGCGAAGACGGCCCGACCTCAGGCGACCTATGAGCGGCGACGACGCGCCGTGGGAACGTCGGAATCCGACGAAAAATGGAAGAGAAGCCGCGGGAGAAGAGATGGTCACCGACGGCGAGCGGCGACGATTCGAGCCCCACCAAGGCTCGATTTCGGAAGCCCAGGTGACGGTGAGCAGATTGGCGGTGGTGGCAGCCACCGAAACCGACGGACGGCGCCGAAAACAGAAAGAGAGGAAAGTGGGTACCGACGGAGGAGGAGAACGGCCGGACCGGCGACTTTCCGGCTGCCTTGGGCGAAGTCGAGCCCAGATCTGAGATGCAGACGACCCAGCGGAGCGACTGGCGGTGGAAGCCGGCGGAGAACCGGCCGGCAAGGTGGTGAACCGGCGGTGAACCGGTCGAACCGGGGTGAACCGGCGGTTTGAACCGGTCCGAACCGGACTGAACCGGTTCAGCGAAAAAGAGAGGAAAAAAGGAGAAAAAAGGGAAAAAGAAAAAGAGGAAAAAAATTGGAAAAAATTCCTATGATGCAATCGAGCTTCGGGTAAGTCGATAAGCGGTCAAATTGACCCGATTTAAATTTGGAATATTTTATTTAATTAATTATCGACTGAAAGTTTACCCGGAAAATATATTTAATTGTGTAGCTCGACGATTGGCATCCACCGAGGGCTCGAGACAGCCTCGATTTACGGACTAGCATGGAATCTCGGGTAAGTGACCCTTATTTACGACAATTACCTCGTTATGCGTGATATTGATTTAATTTCCGCATGAATTGAATTAAATTATGGAAATTTAGATAAATTGTCGTAAATAATCGATTTAGCTATTCGAGAATTAGAACGAGGCCCAATAAATTAGTGATGGGCCCAATGAGCCCAATAGGCCTCGATAAAGTGAGAATTTAGTGAAAAACGGGCTTAAGGCCGATTAAGGCCCATTAAGGTGCAATCGGGCCCAATAGGGGTAAACGGGCCCAACGATTTAAATTAAGCCCAGAAAGTATTAAATACAATTAAATTGCATAATATCTGACCTGAGGAATATTAATACGCAGTTCCGGACATTTGATTGGGAGCATAACGGACTGCGCGACGAGACAACAGTGGAAAAGAAAAAGGTCAGACTCTACGGAAAAATAAGGTAAGGGAATTCTACGGACTGCTAGAGGTAAACTCTACGAAATTTTAAATTCATATGCAGTCTTTAAAATTTATCTGAAGGGTCTAGAGGTCGAATAATAATTTTAGTGCCCCGTATGGGCAAAATTACTAAAATACCCTTGTTAAGGGTAAAATCTAAAAATTTAGGAAAAATTGGGAGGAGCAAGAATAAAAGGTTCCTGCTCGTTCTGGAGGTATTTCAACATCATGCATGAGTAGGCTGGCTCACTTTTAAAGAAAAATGCATAGCATTGCATATCTTAAACGATGTGATTTCTGTGAAAATTGTTTGGGGATAACTGAGCCGCCTACGTGTTTTTATTTACATGTGACGTGTTAGAGCTCAGCTCGCACGATGTTTGATTTGTGTGATGCATGCATTAGTGCTGGAGCGAGAGCTCGCACTAGAGTTTATATGCATAGGTGCTAGAGTATAACTCGCACCAGATTTTACATGATTTTCATGACAGGGTGCTGGAGTATAACTCGCACCATATTTTTATACACGATTTTCGTGACAGAGTGCTTGAGCTTAGCTCGCACTAGTTTTATTTGATTTACTGACAGTGTTAGAGCACCGCTCGCACTACTTTTCAGAGATCATACGATAAGCCGTGCTTGGAGCATCGGGTAGACTGTGTGTCACCGATTAAATTGGCCCGCACGTGCGTTTTGAGACATGGCATGAGTATAGAGATATTATATGGGTTCACGGAGTACGATGTACCGTGCAAGTAGCATGGAGTACGATGTACCGTGTGGTATCTTCGTGATACGTTGGATTTGTTGACGTTGTTGCACCACCCGTTGTTAGACCACCAGCGTTGTCGATGGGCCCAAGAGGGGTTGCCATGGCCGTTGGTGGGGGTTGGCCGGGCAGGGGTTGGCCGTCACGATATGATACATTAGCATCTTCGGATGCATGAGATCGGATAAGACCGACGAGATGGAGTGACCCACCTCCCGGGCGGTTCCCGATCATGGTGAGAACCCGCACACTAGGATCCGTGTAGCTGAGGAACTCCCGAGGACAGATATGGCCATAGTCCTGGTTATTGCCGTTATACAGATATTGCCTCGTCTCGCATGTCGACGATTTCGATGATTTAAACTGGGTTTTTAATTAAATGTGCATGATGGTTATTTTCATGCTTTTCAAACCCATGTGTGAATGTAATCCATTTTCATGGTTTTGTGTGAGCCAGGATCACCCGAAGGAGGGGTCGAGTCCTGACTTTATTGTGAAATTTTTAAAGAGAAAGAAATGATTTAAAATAATTGCATGTTGAATTTTCCGTGCAAACTCGATTTACATAACATCATAACTGTCATATCATTTGTTTTAAAATGTGTGGAGAAAGGGTGGTTTATGCATGGCACCACGTTCATGTAGGTAGTATGGTTACCTACTTGTTCGTAGGATTGCCTTACTGAGCTTGATGTGCTCACCCTTTTCATTTTCTCCCACAGATAATCTCCAGTTGAAGTTGCGACGACTCAGTACTGCATTCTGGATATCCGCTGCTGCCCATCAACATAAGGTATATACACTTGTACATATTGTATCTACATAAGCATAGCACAGTAACATGTTTGTAAGTAACTTTAGGGGATGTATAAATAATGTAAACAATTATAAATGACTGGAGAAGAAATAAGTTAGATGGTAATTGAATGGTGGGACTGGCATTGACGCACAGCCCAATTATTAGTGGAGTGTTGGTCACGATTCGAGGACAGGTAAGAATTTAAGTAAATAATAAAACGCGAAAAATTAACTCTGATTTTTGGGTAGTTTGGGTCGTGACAGCCTAGTAGACGGTCAATGCTCTCTGGTAAATCCCCTAACTTAAGACTCTACACTCCTTTGTATCAAAGATAGCTCCCACTACTCAACACTCTTTGGTTGAGAGGATTACTCCCTTTGCTAAAAACCCATTTCATTTGGCTATGTAATCCTTTTACTAACATCTAGCCCATCGCCAAATGTAATTGGCGTATCAGTATCCTTAAGTTCTATATCTTGTGTATTTTCACGACCTGTGGCATCTTTATGTGGAATCAGTGTTGGTTTGAGTCATCATACTCAACTATAACCCTTGTAGTCTTCTCACCTTTCTCAAAGTATGTAATGAACTCATTTTCATGAGAACCACATTTCTACTTCTGATTGTCTTTTTTTTCTCTCTGGACCCCATAGCCTGTAATCATATTCCTCATCACCATACCTAATAAATACACATGGAATAGCCTTGCTATCCAGCTTTGACTTCTGCTCATTTGGCAAATGAACCTATGCTTTACAGCCAAAGACCTTCAAGTAGGAGTATGAAACTTCTTTCCATGTCCATAACCTTTCTGGAATGTTAAAGCCCAAAGGAATTGATAGTGATCAATTAATTAAATAGCAAGTTATTGACTGCTCCACTCCAAAATGCTTTTAGCAATTTTGCCATCCTCAACATCCATCTTACTCTTTCTACAATGGTGTGGTTCATCTTTTCAGCAATACCATTATGTTGTAGTGTCAGTTTTATCCTCTTATGCCTTATCTCATGCTTTTAACAATAAGCTTCAAAGTCTTTTAGTCTGTGTTCTCCACAATTGTCTATATGAATAATCCTATAATTCCTTCCATAATAGCATGAAATTTCTAAAAATGCTGCAGTACTTTGCTTTTGTTTCTCAATATATATACCTAAGTTTTTTGTGAACCATCATCAATAAAAATAACAAAATATCTATTACCACATTATCACTCCACTTCTATGGGACCACATACATAAGAATGAACAAAATCAAGTCTATTTTCTTTTTCTTTAGAGGTTTTCCTAAAAGAAACTCTATGATGGTTACCAAGTAAACAATGATCACATGAATAAAGAAATATACATTTGGTTGAGGAAATAAGGGATTACCTCGCCAAAACCTTTAACCCATCACTCATGTGTGCCGACCTCTTATGCCACAAATTTGCTGAATCATCATTTTCAACGACATTTATTTGACTGTCTATCAACCTCATCTTGTCTTATACATAGTGCAACATGATTTTCCCCTTGCAGCTGTCAAAGAACCTTTGAGAAACTTCAACTATTCATTTTCTACTTACTCTTATATCCTTTTTTATCAAGGCCATTCACTACAAGCAAGTTTATCCTCAAATTTAGAATGTGTCTAACATCCCTCAAAGTCAATGTGCAACCACTTGTTTGTACCAATATATCACTAATCCCAGTAATCTGCGACATACTCTTATTTCCCATCTTGATATAACTAAAGTCACCTAGTGTATGGGCTGTAAGCAACTCTTTCTTCAGAACACAATGATATGACGCTCCAGTGTCAACTATCCACTCAATGATTGGATCTCTACAAGTTTACAATTGCCATGTGTACGAACCAAGGAAGCGGATAAATCATCAAAATTCACAGCTCTAACATTTTCATCATTTAAGTTCTATTTATTTTTCTCATCATTTTGCTTTTGCTTTAGGATCTTGCAGTGCCACTTTATGTGACTAGAGTTGCCACAATGAAAGTATTCACCCTATCTTTCAACTTATATATGCTCTTGGATTTACTGCAACCTTTAAAATCCTGATCCTTTCGATATGTCTTTATTCTCAATAACAAGAGCTTAATTCCTAGAGTCTATCTCCTTTCGCCTTGCTTCTTCATTGAATATATTGTCTTTTACCATCTCTAAGGTCAACTCATCGCTAGGAGCAAAATTAAGAATAGTTACAACTACTGTATCCCAGTTGCCTAGAAATGAGCTAAGAAGAAACTATGGAAATGAGCCAAGAAGAAACAATGTTTTCATCTCATAATCCATATTAAGGCTTATAATAGTCTTCTGATTAAACATGTTTTGAAAGTCACTCAAGTGTTCAAAGATAGAGCATCCTTCCTTATACTATAGAGTAGTAAGCTTCTAAACAAGTATTGTAACGCCCCGGAAGTGCGAAAAAATGGACTAAATTTAAACTTTTCTAAACTTTTCCTTATGTTGCATTCCTATCAGTGTCACATACTTAACCAATTTATTTTATAAAAATTTCGACAGCATAACGGCTGCAATTGTACTTAACTCATCCTGCAAAGTGTAAACGCAGTTTAGATCTATAATCCGATTGATTTTAATCTCTTTTCTTAATCATCAACACATCCTCATCATCATATCAATCTTCAACCATATCAAAACATATACAAGTCATTAAACTGCATTAGTACAACTCTGTTTATCAACATTTACTCCTGACTTACATCCCAAAATCATCCTTTACAATAGTAGCTATGCTTTACAAGGTGTCTGGAAAGCAAGTATAATATACCTTGCTTATACAAAAGTAATCCAAAAGAGGGTCGGGATTAGTTCGTCCACAACCATTGCTCAGCAAATATATGTGCGATCATTGAAAATAGTCTGAAAGAGGGGAAAGAAAGGGGGATGAGCTCTTCAAGCTCAACAAGTAATGCATTCCAAGCAATGGGAAGTATAATATCGAAAAATAATAGGCTTTATGCCATACATAGTGAAATGATCAATATATTCGCATACTTTCTCAAAAATGCATTCTTACTTTCAAAACTAAATCAAATTAAACATAGTCTGAAGCTTATCATTTCTTCAAAATCAAAACAAAACATATATAAAAACTTAGCTTCCAAAGCTGGTTCAAAATCAAACGGATACAAAACTTATCATTCAAATCGGAACGAATACAAAGCTTATTCTTTCGAAGTCAAAATGAATAGAAACTTATCACTTTTCATTAAATAAGACATATAAGTCATAGAGACTAGGCATTTGCATGTGTTAATCAGAAGTCATGTTCACTTAACATATAAAGTACCGATGGCCATGGTAAGGAGACTGCAGACTGGATCAGGGTCGTGCAGTGCCCTATGCCACTTAACAAAAATATTCAAAATGGAGGGTGACGAATCAGAAATGCTCCGTGTGGCCCAAATATCCGGCATGCAATCACAAGGGACTAATTGTACCCAAGTGCCCAAAAGTAATGAACGTGGTTTGGCATGCAATCACAAGGGTCTAAACATACCCAAGTGTCCAAAAGCAATGTACCATGGTGGTCTAAACTCCACACGGGCTCCAAGTGGCACAAATATCCAACGTGGGACTGACATGCAATAACGAGGGACTAAACGTACCCAAGTGCCCAAAAGCAATGCACCACGATTGCCCAACTCCAACTCGGACTAATCATGACAAATGTCTAAATTTATATTTTACCTTAGTCTCAAAAACAAAACTTTTAAAATTCTTTCTTAAAATGTGACTTTTGTGTGGCACTTTGGTCATGTAGGATTTGAGAGGTGGCCCCTACAATCAGATTTAAAATCACTTTGACAGAACATAAATCATTCTTTACAAATATGAAACACATAAGATACTTTTCCAAATACATATACACATATTGGAAATCAAACTTTCATAACACAATCATTTTCAAAACCATCAGAAAACATGCTAAAAACATGCTCAGAGTGTTCGAAAAAAAGGTTTTTCTTTGGTTTATATAGTGTTGAGTTAATGTATTTTGAAATGACAAAACAAGTTAATTCAATAATGTTAAGATGATATACAAACATGTTTAGATGTTATTAGTACCAGAACTTAGAGTTCTGCTGATGAGAGATCGATCTGGGGTATGAGAGATCGATCTCCTGGGCTTTTACTTGATGAGAGATCGATCTTATGATGGAAGAGATCGATCTGGCAAGCCTTAAATCTGTACAAAGGCATTTAGGAAGAATGAGATCGATCTGCAAGGGTTAAGAGATCGATCTGGCTAATGCTAGAGTTGAGAGATCGATCTGGTAAGGAAGAGATCGATCTCCTCAAAGTCAGAGAGCTAAAGAGATCGATCTGTGTTGTTGAGAGATCGATCTCCTCTCTACGAGATTGCATGGCAGATCGATCTGGAGATCGATCTTGCTTCAGTTAAGGAGATCGATCTGCCTATTCGACAGATCGATCTGCCTCATTACTTTTAAACTAACAGATCGATCTGCTGACCTATGAGATCGATCTCCTTGTGTATTTGTGCTTCAATCTTGCAGGATTTATAACTAAGAGATCGATCTGGCCAAGAAGGGAGATCGATCTGGCACTCTACTGGAGGCACCCAACGGCTAGTTTCTGCAAAAACACAACGGGAAGAATAGTATTTAATGCTCCAACTACCCATCCTTCAGTATTTAACCAAGCATTGAAGACAAAGAGAAGAGAGACACTATTGCTGGATATTCCAAACATTCTCAAGCTTGAATTCTTTCATTCTTTGTGTCCCTATTGCTCATTCATTGAGAATCATTGTAAAAGCTTAAGTGCAAAATAGCTACACTTGTCCTACCACTTTAAAGCATTAAATTGTATTCAGTCTTATCTTAAAAGAGAAGAGGATTGTTCCTCAGTGAGAGTATATTGTAAGAGGTTGAATACTTTTTCTGTATTGCCAAAGGTAGTGAGTTTATTCCTTAACCTGTAAAAGGAAATTTGTAAGCTCTATTGAAAGAGAGAAAGAAAGCACTTGACAAGAAGGTCAATGAGAGAGGACGTAGGCAAGAGTTGGCCGAACCTCTATAAGTGACTGTGTTTGTTTCTCTTCCCTTCTCTCTGCATTATATTTCACTGTTTTATTCATTATCATTTGTGTTTAAATTGTGATTAATTTAAAATCTGCCATAATTGTTAGAAAACCGATTCAACCCCCCTCTCGGTAGAGCCAACAATTGGTATCAGAGCTAGGACTCTTTAATCACGTAGGAACAACTTCCTAAGAGTTAGAAAACGATCAAATGGCTCTTAACAATGTAGCAACTAGTTTGATAGGAGAGGGGCACTCCACGGTTAGACCTCCCATGTTCAATGGTGAACATTATTCATATTGGAGGACTAGGATGATGCTATTCATTCAAGCAAATGACTATGAAGTATGGAGAAATATAGTTAAGGGACCTCAAATCCCTACAAAGAAAATAGAGGGAAGAGATATCCCCAAAGAAGAAGATGAATGGGATTCTAATGACATTAAATGTGCACAACTAAATGCTAAAGCTATGCACACATTATTTTGTGCTTTAGGTCCTAATGAATATAATAGAGTCTCCGGGTGTGATAATGCCAAGCAAATATGGGATAAATTGGCAATAACTCATGAGGGTACAACCCAAGTGAAGGAGACAAAAGTAGGTATGCTCACACATGATTATGAGCTTTTTAGGATGAAGGAAGGAGAATCGATTAGTGATATGTTCACTAGATTTACAGATGTAATTAATGGACTAAAGTCTTTAGGAAAAATATATTCTAACATTGAAATGGTAAAGAAAATTTTAAATAGCTTACCTAAATCATAGGAAGCTAAAGTGACAGCAATAGAGGAATCTAAGGATCCACACACATTGTCCTTAGATGAATTAATAGGTTCCTTGCTAACTTATGAGATGAAGCTTAAAAGAAATGAAGAGCCACCCAAGAAAGTGGGAGTTTCTCTAAAATCCACTGCTGAAAAGGAGATTAAAAATGAGAGTGGCAGTGAGGAGGATATTGAGATGGCAATGTTTGCCAAAAGATTTAATAAATTCATGAGGATGAGAGCTGGTAATAGCAATAGGAGAAACAATAGGAGAGAACAAGAGGAAGTAGGTAGAAAAGACTCTATTGTGTGTTATGAATGTAAAAAACCTGGACACATAAAGTTTAACTGCCCTCTTCTCAAAAGATCTAATGATAGGTTTCATAAAAAGAAGGCAATGGTAGCAACATGGAGTGACAGTGACTGCTCCGATGATGAATCAAATGAGGACATTGCCAACCTATGCTTCATGGCTATTGATGATGATGAAAAGGTAACTTCTAATATCAATGAATACTCTTTTGATGAACTGCAAGATGCATTTGATGATTTAGCATTAGAGTATGAATCTATGAGCATGAAGTATAAAAAGTTAATATCTAAATTAAAAAGGGAAAATGAGATAATGTTAAAAGATAAATTGGAATGTGAGAAGAAACTAGAGATTGCAAATTTAGAAATTTGTGACCTTAAGGAGAAAAATAGCAATTTACATAACTCCTTTAATAGGTTTCACATGGGGCAACAAAAGCTAGATAGCATGTTAGAAACCCAAAGGGCATTTTTTGACAAAAATGGCTTAGGGTATAATGCACAAAGTAGGGAGACCCATCTTAAGAGTTTTATTGCTAGGAAGAGCATAAATAAACCTGCAACTACTTGTTCATATTGTAATAAGAAGGGATATAAGTCACATTATTGCAATATAAAGATGAGGAATCTTAAAGGAAAAATTGTAAAAAGGATATGGATTCCAAAAGAGGTAATTCAGTCCAAGGACTGCAATGCATTAGCAAAATGGATCCCAATGGGATCAAGAATTTCATTTACTAACCTCCAAGGACCCAAGAGAATTTGGGTACCTAAGACTTGAGTGTGTTTATTTTTTTGTTGTAGGTGATTGAGCATAGCCACAAAGCTAAAACAAAAGAAGCTTGGTACTTAGATAGTGGATGCTCAAGGCACATGACGGGTGATAAAAGCCATTTCAATTCCTTCAAATCGAAAATTGGTGGAGAAGTCACTTTTGGGGACAACTCCAAAGGCCAAGTGGAAGGAAGTGGTTCAATAGGTAATGATCATTTCTCTTTAGAAAAAGTATTACTTGTTAGGGGTCTAAAGCATAACTTACTAAGCATTAGTCAACTTTGTGACAAAGGTTACAAAGTAATCTTTGATTGCATGAAATGCAATGTTATAGATCCTAAGTCAAATAAAATTCTTCTTCTAGGTCATAGGCAAGGTAACATATATATAGTCTACCTTAATGAACTCAAAAATGAAAACATATGCTTAATGGTAGACAACAAAAAGGAATCTTGGTTATGGCATAGAAGACTAGGTCATGCTAGCATGCATGTGCTATCCAAATTAGCTAGAAAGGATCTAGTTATAGGCTTACCCAAATTATCCTTTGATCATGAAGAAATATGTGAAGCTTGTGTTAAAGGAAAACACAAGAGAACAACTTTTAAGCCTAAGAATAGTGTATCCACCACGAGGCCTCTTCAATTACTGCATTTAGACTTGTTTGGACCAACTAGAACCACTAGCCTAGGTGGGAAACACTATGGTTTTGTAATAGTTGATGATTACACTAGATACACTTGGGTGTTCTTTTTGAGAGTAAAAAATGAAGCCTTAGAAAAATTCATAACTTACTCAAAGGTGACTCAAAATGAAAAAGGATATACAATAACAAGCATTAGAAGTGATCATGGCAAAGAATTTGAAAATATAGGATTTGATGAGTATTGCAATGATCAAGGAATTAGCCATAATTTTTTCAGCCCCTAGGACACCATAACAAAATGGTGTAGTTGAGAGAAGAAATAGAACTTTGGAAGAGATGGCTAGGACCATGTTATGTGAAAATAACTTGCCAAAGTACTTTTGGGCTGAAGCTATAAACACATCATGTTATATAATTAATAGAGCTATGATAAGACCCATGCTAAAGAAAACTCCTTATGAGCTCTACAAAGGCAAGAAGCCTAACATTAGTTACTTCCATCCTTTTGGCTGCAAATACTTTGTTCTAAATAATGGAAAAGATAACTTAGGAAAATTTGATGCCAAGAGTGATGAGGGAATATTTCTAGGATATTCATTGAATTCAAAGGCCTTTAGAATATATAACAAAAGAACATTAGTGGTTGAAGAGTCTATTCATGTTATATTTGATGAATCAAATAATATATCTAAAGATTCAACCAATGATGAAAATGTTGGAATATTTGATGAAGGCTTAGAAGATGACTTTCTAGAAAAACTTGACTTGAATAAAGAAGATGAAGAAGAAATAGAGGTTTTAGAAAGAGAGCCTAGAGCACCAAGAGAATTAGGATATGTAAAAGATTGTGAAATAGTAGGAGATCCAACTCTTGGAGTTAGAACTAGATCATCCCTAAGGAATATGTGCCAATATATAGCCTTTGTATCTCAAATTGAACCTAGGAATGTCAATGAAGCCTTAGAAGACAATAATTGGTTCCTAGCAATGCAAGAAGAATTAAATCAATTTGAGAGAAGCAAAGTATGGAAACTAGTTCCTAGGCCTAGTGATCACTCAATAATTGGAACTAAATGGATATTCAAGAACAAGATGGATGAGAATAGTGTGATCGTAAGGAATAAGGCTAGGCTAGTTGCTCAAGGCTATAGACAAGAGGAAGGCATAGACTATGATGAAACATATGCACCGGTAGCTAGATTAGAGGCAATAAGAATGTTACTTGCCTTTGCATGTTATAAAGATTTCAAGTTATATCAAATGGATGTAAAGAGTGCATTCTTGAATGGTTTCATTAATGAAGAAGTCTATGTAGAGCAACCTCCCGGATTTGAAAATCATGAATTTCCTGAACATGTTTTCAAATTATCTAAGGCACTTTATGGGTTAAAACAAGCTCCTAGAGCTTGGTATGAAAGGTTGTCAAAGTTCTTAATAGAAAAAGGGTTCTCAAGAGGAAAGGTAGACCACATTATTCATAAAAAATAAAAATAAGGACTTACTAGTTGTACAAGTATATGTAGATGATATTATTTTTGGTTCAACTAATGAGTCTTTATGCCAAGAATTTGCTAAGATCATGCAAGGAGAATTTGAGATGAGCATGATGGGAGAACTCACATTCTTCTTGGGACTTCAAGTGAAGCAAACAAAGGATGGAACATTCATCAATCAAGCAAAGTACACCAAGGACTTGCTCAAGAGATTTGGGATGGACAATTGCAAACCTCAAACCACTCCAATGGGCACCAACATCAAGCTTGACAAAGATGAAAGTGGTAAGTGTGTAGACACTAAACTCTATAGGTCTATGATTGGTTCTTTGCTTTATTTAACTGCTAGTAGACCAGATATATTGTTTAGTGTGTGCCTTTGTGCTAGATTTCAATCATCTCCTAGGGAATCACATCTATTGGCAACTAAGAGAATCTTTAGATACCTCAAAGACACTCCCTCACTAGGACTTTGGTACCCCAAGGACTCTACTTTTGCCCTTCATGCATTTTCAGATGCTGATTTTGGAGGCTGCAAAATAGATAGGAAAAGTACTTCAGGTACTTGCCAATTCTTAGGAAATAGGTTAATTTCTTGGTTCTCCAAGAAGCAAAACAGTGTAGCTCAGTCCACAACTGAAGCTGAGTATATAGCAGCTGGTAGTTGTAGTGCTCAAGTGTTGTGGATTAAACAACAAATGAGAGATTATGGTATTGACATGAAACAAGTGTCTATTAAATGTGATAATACCAGTGCCATTAATCTGTCTAAGAATCCTATACAACACTCCAGAACCAAGCACATAGAAATTAGACATCACTTTCTTAGAGACCATATACAAAAAGGGGATATAATTTTAGAGTACATTGACACTCTACATCAAATAGCTGATATATTCACCAAACCCCTTGATAGAGATAGGTTTTGTATCCTTAGAGGTGAATTAGGACTCATGGATAAGCCTTAGGATTTTTTTTTTTTTTGTGTTTCAAAAATCTTGGTTTCAAATTGATTTTAAATGAGTTTTTGCAAAGATTTTCTGGCAATGAGGATGAGAGATCGATCTCCTTGCAATATAGATCGATCTCCATACCTCCAACTAACCTAAATCATCAAGGTTAAGCTAAGCAGATCGATCTTCTAACCATAAGATCGATCTCCTTACGTCTCTGTTTAAAGGCAGATCGATCTGTCCACACGACAGATCGATCTCTTCAAGCTTCCGCATTCTACAGATCGATCTTTGCATTTGGCAGATCGATCTGCCTAAGCCTCTGTTAAACGACAGATCGATCTGTGTGTAACAGATCGATCTCCTTAAGCCTCTGTTTGCGACCAGATCGATCTGGCCTTACGACAGATCGATCTTCCTTGGCTTTCTGGAAATGACAGATCGATCTGTCGCCTTGACAGATCGATCTCCTGTGTCCTGGACTATAAATACCAGCGTAAAATTCCCAAATTTCAGAAACCCAAATTTCAAATTCCCAAATCTCCCTCGCATCTTTTCCTCCGATTCCTCCTCAGATCGATCTCTGTACGATCCTCCTTGCGTCTCGGTGTCAAAATCTGGTATTGTAACCAACATTTCTTACTGATTTTCTCAAAATCTATCTTCAATTTGTGTTCATTTTGATTCTAGGTCAAACCTAGGTACTGTTTCATTGCTTTTCTCGTTGTTGAATCCATTTAGTGCCTCTTTAGAATCTAGAATCATGCCTAGGAAGTCAGTAGCAAACAAACCTCCTAGAACCACTGAGGCAGGTTCCTCATCACAACCTATTCCTCCACCTCCTGTCGCTTCCTTCAATCGGTGTTTTAAAACACCAGCAAAAAGAAAGCGGTATGAGGAATATTTTTCAACCATGCCAATCAAGCATTGGCGCACTATCGATTTTTCATTTCTCAATCACATAGACTTTCCATACATGTCAAAGTTTGAGGAATTTGGTTGGACAAACTTATTGAGAATCAACACTCCTGTCCCTCCAAATCTCGTTCGCACATTCTTTTCCAATGCCGAACTCGTTTATGACCTCGATGACACCTGCAAAATCCTTGCCTTCAAAACCTTCGTCATGGGTCAATCCATTATAATTGACTCTGAAGTTCTAGCCAAAGTGTTTGATATACGCGATGAAGGCTTAACAAATGAGGATGAGGAAGTCCCCTTTGCGTTTGAACTCCCCGGGGACAAGGCGAGTAACCTTCCAATGCACCTTCGGTTACTCCACCTCATAATCTCGTGGAACCTCCGCCCTTTCGGTACTCGTCATTCTACCGTTAGGCGTCTAGATCGTTTTTGGCTCCATCACATTCACACCACAAGCCAAAAACCTAACCTCCCTCACTTTATATACGAAGATTGGCTGAAGATTGTGCGTGGCCAAGCTACCACAATAGTATTTCCACAACCAGTGGCTTATCTTCTCCACCGCCTTGGTATCAACTGCAGCGGCGAAACTGGCGAACTCCCATCTCCCAAAAGCGTGCTTAACATTGGGACCCTACATCATATGGGGTACTACAAAAATTTTCGGGGAGAGTGGACGAAAAAGCAAGAACAGCAACCTGCTGAGGCTGAGGAGGACCCCACTGATGAACCAGCACACCAACCTGCTGCACCAGCTGCGGAACCATCGGCTCCGCCCACTGCACCAACATCGTCTCCTGCTGAATTGGAGATGCTCATAACGATGGTGACGGACCTCAGTCAGCAGATTAATGACGGCTTTGCCACTCAGCGGCGTATGATCGAGGACTTAACCCAACGAGTGGATAAGATTCAAGAGAATCAAGAGGCGATATTCGATGAGCTCCAAGTAACACGCACGCATGTTGAGAATCTTTTGGATCGTGATCCTCCCTCACAATAGGCATTAGGTGCTTAGATTTAGTGTAGTTACAACATTGTTAAGCTACTTGATGTTATCTGTGAAAAATTTGCTTGAATGAAATGTGATTTGATTGGATATTTGGTGAGTTAATGAAAATGATTGATTTTGAAATGCCATGAATCTTCTCTTTCGTGTGTGATTGATATGACAAAAAGGGGGAGAAGAAACATGTGTTGTGGTTGTGTTAAAGGTTTAAAAGAATGATTTAATAATTGAATAATTTAATTGAGGGGGAGTTAAGATTTAATTGAGGGGGAGTTATGATTTAATTGAGGGGGAGTTAAGATTTAACTGAGGGGGAGTTAAGTTATTAACAAAGTCATAACAAAGTCAAAAGCTCACAAAAAGGGGGAGTTTTGCAAAATCACTAAACATGTTTAAATTGATGAGTTTTGTCATATCAAAAAGGGGGAGATTGTTGAGTTAATGTATTTTGAAATGACAAAACAAGTTAATTCAATAATGTTAAGATGATATACAAACATGTTTAGATGTTATTAGTACCAGAACTTAGAGTTCTGCTGATGAGAGATCGATCTGGGGTATGAGAGATCGATCTCCTGGGCTTTTACTTGATGAGAGATCGATCTTATGATGGAAGAGATCGATCTGGCAAGCCTTAAATCTGTACAAAGGCATTTAGGAAGAATGAGATCGATCTGCAAGGGTTAAGAGATCGATCTGGCTAATGCTAGAGTTGAGAGATCGATCTGGTAAGGAAGAGATCGATCTCCTCAAAGTCAGAGAGCTAAAGAGATCGATCTGTGTTGTTGAGAGATCGATCTCCTCTCTACGAGATTGCATGGCAGATCGATCTGGAGATCGATCTTGCTTCAAACAGAGAGTTAAGGAGATCGATCTGCCTATTCGACAGATCGATCTGCCTCATTACTTTTAAACTAACAGATCGATCTGCTGACCTATGAGATCGATCTCCTTGTATATTTGTGCTTCAATCTTGCAGGATTTATAACTAAGAGATCGATCTGGCCAAGAAGGGAGATCGATCTGGCACTCTACTGGAGGCACCCAACGGCTAGTTTCTGCAAAAACACAACGGGAAGAATAGCATTTAATGCTCCAACTACCCATCCTTCAGTATTTAACCAAGCATTGAAGACAAAGAGAAGAGAGACACTATTGCTGGATATTCCAAACATTCTCAAGCTTGAATTCTTTCATTCTTTGTGTCCCTATTGCTCATTCATTGAGAATCATTGTAAAAGCTTAAGTGCAAAATAGCTACACTTGTCCTACCACTTTAAAGCATTAAATTGTATTCAGTCTTATCTTAAAAGAGAAGAGGATTGTTCCTCAGTGAGAGTATATTGTAAGAGGCTGAATACTTTTTCTGTATTGCCAAAGGTAGTGAGTTTATTCCTTAACCTGTAAAAGGAAATTTGTAAGCTCTATTGAAAGAGAGAAAGAAAGCACTTGACAAGAAGGTCAAGGAGAGAGGACGTAGGCAAGAGTTGGCCGAACCTCTATAAGTGACTGTGTTTGTTTCTCTTCCCTTCTCTCTGCATTATATTACACTGTTTTATTCATTATCATTTGTGTTTAAATTGTGATTAATTTAAAATCTGCCATAATTGTTAGAAAACCGATTCACCCCCCCTCTCGGTAGAGCCAACATATAGAAAGGTAGCTTTACATATTTTGAATAGGCTTTCTTTCTAACGTTTGGCATACTAACAAATTTTACAAACCAAGTAGAGTATTCGAAAGCTAACACTACTCAGAACACATCCCTTACCTCTTTCGCCTTGGTGCAGCGCAATATTACTGGGTTTTGAAATCATCTCAATTAGCGTGTCAAACACCCGAGCTACCGAAAGTAACATCAAATAATCAATATAGGTCAATCTTACTTTAACATATTCAAATATGTATTTACTTTCTTAAAATTGTCCAAATCTTGACTTTTTTGCCAACTTTGTTCATTTTCTCAGTTTTACCGATTTAAGCTCCAGTTTAAACTATCCATACAAATTTTATTATCCTAATTTCATATTCACCATCATAATGGCCGAAATACATCATTCACATACACCATTCATGCTTACCATCAAACCCATTTTGTCAAATTTCACACTTTTCGATTTTTCGTTAAACTAAGCTTCAAACTGGACTCTTCGGTATAATCTTTAACAACTATCAACCTTAAAACAACCCACATTACATCCTAAACTCATGATGTCAAGGCTGGATAAAACCCTTAAGCATTCTAGAATCATTTTCATCAATTTCATTCAACAACAAAATCCATAAAAATCATAAATCAAGAACATGGTTCATCATCTTCATCATTCATCAATTTTTTTCTTACATTTGGCCCAAGAAAAATACTCTAATAAATCTCCAAATTAGCCTTCAACTAAAAATCATCAATATTACAACTTATATTCACTCAAAAACACAAGAAAAATCAACTACATTCATAAAAAATCCAAGCTTTCACTTACCCATGAACATGGCAGTCCAGACCTCCGAGCTTCTCTCTAGGATTTCCCCTAGTATATGAAATTTTTTTGGCTGGAGTTTTTATATGTTAGAGAGAACTCACAAGGGAATATTTTTCCCTTCTTGACCATTCCCTAATTCTGCCTAGAAAGGCCCCGAACAATTCACTCAATGTCACATGTATAGTACCGTTTTAGGAATGAAGAAAGGAGGAAGACAAGGTTGGTTCTCTCTGGTTATGAGGGAAAATCAGGTGACTCCAAAGCCAGTGGTTATCTTATTAATTAAACTAATAATGTGGAGGATATGGGAGACATTGGATGAGAGGAAGGTAATCAAATCCAAGGGTTATCATGAGTGGTCAGCTGACTTGGGTTGGGCAAATTTTCTGCTCTATTTTGTAAAATCCTTAAAAATGATTTCTAGTCCAATTCTTCCAATTTCTCATTTTCCAATATTATATTATGTCTCTAGTATCTTGAATAAAAATTTTGGGGTCACCTATTTAAGAAAAGTTCCCAGATTGAGCTCATTTTACTCGATTGGGTCAATACTGAGCAAAATGACTTTAAGCTTTCGGTTTACTTTACAAAATTCATTTGAACACCAAAACCTCCATATTTCCACTTGATTTGAATTTCACAAGTAATTATTGCATTATACTAACTTCCCATGGTCTCAAAATAATTTTCTTGAATTTCTATAATTTATTTCAAATTTATTTCCTTAACTAGGCTCACTTTTCTCGATTTTTCGTAAACTCGAGTTCTATTAACTTTTTCACTTCCATTACTTTAGTTTTCACTTCCCAACATCATTTCATGAACATATGCATAATCTTAAGTGAATTCTCAGGTTCACAGCCTTACCTTGATTTTTGTGCTACCCGACCCCATTCACAATCCCAAGCGCTTTGATCACTTTGGGCCTGCATAAGATTATTTTGAGTATTTAGTTATTCCATAACTTTCAATTACTTACTAATGTGGAAATTTTGGGTTTTACATTTCTCCCTACTTTTAAGGATTAGATCCTCTGAATTCAGGCGGGTCCATCGAATAGCCGTGGGTACTTCTCTCTCATTTGGCTCTCTAGCTCCCACGTAGCCTCTTCTGTCGAGTGGTGTTGCTAGAGAACCTTTACCAACGGAATCGTCTTAGATTTAAGTACCTTCTCCTTTCTGTCGAGGATCCAGATCGGTTGCTCAACATAACTCATGTCATCCGGAATCTCTAATGGTTTATACTTAATAACATGAGAAGGGTCCGAATAATACTTCCTCAACATGAGAACGTGGAAGACATTGTGTATGCCTGACAAATGTGGGGGTAGTGCAAATCGATAGGCAACGTCTCCCACTTTCCCCAATATTTCAAATAGACAAATAAATCGAAGACTTAGCTTTTCTCTCTTTCCGAAGCGCGTGACACCCTTCATCGGAGACACCTTTACGAATACATAGTCCCCAACTTGAAATTCTAGAGGATATCTCCGCACATCTGCATAACTCTTTTGTCTACTTTGTGCCGTCCTCAATCTATCACAAATAAGTTGAACACCTCTAGCTGTCTGTTCAACCAATTCGGGAGCAAGTATCTTCCTGTCACCCACTTCTTCCCATGCAATTGGGGACCTATATCTCCTGCCATACAGAGCTTCATACGGAGCCATTCCAATGCTAGCATGATAACTGTTATTATAAGCAAATTTTGCAAGAGGTAGATGATCATCCCATGAGCCCTTAAAGTCCAATGCACATGCCCTCAACATGTGCTCTAATGTCTGAATGGTCTGCTTGAACTGACCATCGGTCTAAGAATGGTAGGCAGTGGTCAAATTCAATCGAAACCCAATGGCTTCTTGAAAACGAGTCCAAAACCTCGATGTGAACCGGAGATCTCTATCAGAAGTGAAACTCACAAGTGCTTGATACAGATGTGCTACTTCTCTGACATACAAATCTGCTAGCTTATCCAGTGAATCAGTGCTCTTGATGGAAAGGAAGTTGGCGCTCTTAGTTAGTTGGTCTACAGTCACCCAGACCGTATCATGACCCCTTTGGGTCCTTAGTAACCCTAAAATAAAATCCATAGTAATGTTCTCCCATTTTCAAGTAGGCATTGGCAATGATTTAAGCAAACCTGCTGGCTTCTGGTGTTCAACCTTAATTTGTTGGCAGACTAAACATCCAGCCACAAAGTCTGCCACATCTTTCTTCATCCCTATCCACTAATACACCTTACAGAGATAATGATACATCTTAGTACTTTCTGGGTGCATGGTGAATCAAGTACAATGAGACTCTTTCAAAATATTCTACCTCAAGGTGTCATCATGAGGTACACAAATAAGACCTCAAAACCTCAATAATCCATCATCACTGATCGAGAAGTCTGACTACGATCTTTCCTGAGCCTGGCTAACCATATCCAGTAACTTCTGATCATTCCTCTGCCCTGATCTGACCTGATCTAATATATTGGGCTCAATCTGTAGGCTAGCCATAAATTCATCCTCAATCTCATTAAAACTGATTCTGAGCTTGGTGAACTGTCCCTATAAATCCCATCCTTTAATCATCATGTAGGACACCATACCCTTTCTACTAAGGGCATCGACTACCACATTCACCTTGCCCAGATGGTAAAAATTCTTGTAGTCATAATCCTTCTGGAGTTCTATCCATCTCCACTGTCTCATATTGAGCTCATTCTGATCAAAGATGTACTTAAGACTCTTATGGTCAGTGTAAATCTGAAAATTTTCACCATATAAGAAGTACCGCAATATCTTTAGTGCAAAAATCACTGCGGCCAACTCCAACTCATAAATGGGATAATTACGCTCATGGTCTTTTAGCTGACAGAAACCATAAGCGACCACTCGATCATTCTGCCTCAACACGCAGCCCAAACCTTGGTAGGAGGCATCACTATACACTGTGAATCCTCCTGAACCACTTGGAATGATCAAAATTAGGCATGTGGTCAACCAGTACTTAAGTTCTTGGAAGCTCTGCTCTCACTGCTCAGACCATTCAAATGGGACATCCTTACGAGTCAACTTAGTTAGTGGAGCCGTAATCCGGGAAAATCCTTCAATAAACCTTCGGTAGTATCCTGCCAATCTTAAAAAAGCTGAATCTCTGTCACTGTCCTCAGTCTTTCCCAGTACTGCATCCATCTTAGACAGATCCACAGATACCCCGTCTATAGATAAAATGTGTTCAAGGAAGGCAATCTGCTCCAACCAGAAAGTGCATTTACTGAATTTTCCAAACAATTCCTTTTCATGGAGTGTTTGGAGCAGTATCCTCAAATGCTGCCCGTGCTCCTCTCGGGACTTAGAATAAATCAAAATATCATTAATTAATATAATTGCAAATTATCCAAAAACTCTTGAAAGACATCATTCATTAAGTTCATAAAAGCTTCAGGGGCGTTAGTCAATCAAAAGGGCATCACAAAGAACTCATAGTACTCGTGTCGAGTTCAAAAAGCTGTATTCAATATGTCAGTTTCCTTAATCCTCAACTGATGGTAACCCAATCTTTAGTCTATCTTAGAGAAAATTGAAGCCCCTCTTAGCTGATCAAACAAATCATCCACTCTTGGCAAGGGTACTTATTCTTTATCAGTGCCTTATTCAACAGCCTATAATAAATACATAGGCGGAGACTACCATCATTCTTTCTGACAAACAGTATTGGTGCACCCCATAGAGACACACTCGATCTTACAAACCCCTTATCAAGCAACTCTTGCAACTCTTTCTTTAGTTCTTCCAGTTCTACCAGTGCCATTCAATAAGGTGGCTTGAAAATGGGTTGAATGTCGGGTACTAGATCAATGGAAAATTCAACTTCCCTCTCTGGTGGTTACCTCGACAATTCATCCGGAAATACATTGAGAAACTCACACACAATTGGAACATCTTGGATACTTGGTGGTTCCCGACTAATATAAAAAATCAAAGCAACATAACCTTTACAAGAATTATACAATAAAAATTTTCAAACACTTTTAACACTTATAATCACATAGAACTTTATACTATGCACTTTATTTCTCATTAGTAAAACATACATTAAACTTTTCAGGTAAGGAGAAGGTATGATCTTATTATAGCAGTCTAGACTTACACGGTTGGTAGCTAACCAATCCATACCTAAGATTACATTAAAACCCGACATATTTAACAAAATTAGATCTGCTAACAACTTCCTACCTCCTACCTTAATCTCACAATCTTTACACACTATATTAGTCAACTGTGATTCGTGCATGTGTGTACTGATACATAACATATGATCCAAATGTTTAGATTCTAAGAGTAGTTCTTGTGTAAACTGTAGGGAGATAAAGGAATGTGTGGCTCCTAAATCAAACAATACATGTGTGTAGCAATTACAAATCATAAGTGTACCTTTAATAGCATTTGAGGTGGTGTTAGCAGTCTCCCGATCTATAGCTCGTACATGTCCCTGTAAGACGAGTCTCTTGCCCTTTTCGGCAGCTGTAGCTCTTCTCTGTTGAGTGGTCTCAGAGGGATCTGTATCTGTCTCCCTACTTTCCTTGGTAATTCTCGAGGCGTGTGTGTTCTCATTTGCGGGTAGTCTTTAATTTGATACCCAATTTCATCACATCCAAAACAAGCGTCTGTAACACAATGGCAAGGTCCAGGATATGGTCTGCGACAATTCTTGCACTTAAGTATCTCGGTACCAGATCCACGAGTAGCTTCAATACTGACTACAGGGATCTTGAGCTTTTCAACCCCTGATTGAATTCCATCTATTCTTTTTCTCTTCGGTTGACCTCGTCTGAATTCAAATCGAGATGTTTGCGATCCTTTTTGCTTATCCCAACTCTTATCTCTGTGCCCATGCTCAGCTTATGTCATCTCCAGGCCCTTTTCAATTTCCTGAGCTCAACCTAGAGCATCCTTAAAATCGATGATCCTAAATCCCAATAACCTGTCCTAGATCTCGGACCTCAATCCTGCCAAAAATATTTCTACTCGACGTGCAGGGTTTCGTACTGTATCTGGGTCTTACCTCATCAGGGTAGTGAATCTATTCTCGTACTCATCTACCGTCAAACTGCATTGAACCAGATTTAAAAATTATGTTTGCATCCTCTTCTGTGTTGTAGGCGGGATGTATTGGTCCTGGAATGCATCGAGAAATGCATCCCATGTGACATGTAATGCGTTGTCAGCCACAACCGTTTGAGTCATCCTCCACCAATACATTGCTTGACCTTTCAACATATAGATGACCATTTATCCCTCTTTGATTCTTAGCATCCTAAATACTGAAACACAGACTCAAGGTCCAATAACCATTCGTCAACCTTTATCGGATCAATATTTAAGTATGACAATTCATAACAACATGATATACAACCAGCCAATCCATTCTTAGGATTACATCAAAATCACTCATATTTAATAAAATTAAATCGACTGCCATCTCTTTTCCTCATATCCTTAACTTACAATTCTTATATACATGCTCATTCAATTGACTATCATTCATAGGAGTAGATATCATCAACATCTTATCTAACAGTGTGAGTTTCACATGCTTTAACAATTTATGTGCAAAGGAAGGCGATATGAAGGAATGCGTGGCACCAGGATCAAATAATACTAATGCTTCTAAGTCAAAGATTTGGATGGTACCTTTAATCACATCCGTCGATGCGTCTGCTGTGTCCTGGTCCAGTGCGTGCACTTATCCTCTGTTAACACCCACTGCTTGTTTCCCTTTTTCCTTAGCTGTAGCCCTCCTCCTCGGAGCAGCTGTCTCAACTGGAGCTCTCACTGGCTCCTTGCCCTTCTGTGGGGCAGTCTCAATCATTTCAAAACAATGCCTCGCGATGTGCCTTGGCTTTCCGCATCTATAACATGTAACAAGGGGCGTCTGGCAAGGCTTAGTCCCATGAAATCTGCCACATCTCATACACTGATCAGTAGTAGGCTGGGGTCCTCCACTAACTATACCCCTCGGTGCAGTTAAAGCTGGATACATGGGAGGTCTAGCAGCTCTCTCCTGTACCTCTTCAATCTTAGGTCTCTTCTCAAAAAATCTCTGGCCTCTTCTCTTGGCCACTCTATCAATCTCGGATCTCTTTCGGTCTCTGTCTCTCCTGACACTAATCTTTCCAAGCTCGGAGGCATTCCGCTCAAAGTCTTGCTCACACAATTGTGCCATGTGCACTGCCTCCTCGTAAGTATAAATGTCAAAGGGAGCTAACTTAGTCTGAATGACCAATCTCAATCCATTTATGAACTTTTGGACCTTTTGAGTCTCACTATTTATCGTATCCGAGTCATACCTCTCCAAAGACATGAATTTCGATTCATACTCATCCACATAACGGTTCCCCTGAACCAGATTAATGAACTCCATCCTTAATTTCCTCTGTGTAGTGGCCGAAATATATTACCTCTTAAAGGCTTCCAAGAATATCTCCCATGTGATCTCGGAGTGTCGGGTTCTCAAAATGGCTTCGGTGGACCTCCACCAGTGTTCTGCCTTGCCCTTCAGCATAAATACGACGAATGCCACTTTCTCAGCTGATGTACATTAAAAGAACTTGTACAATTTCTCCATCTCGTACACCCAATCCTCCGTAATAATCGGGTCCTTCACTCCTCTGAATACCAGATGTTTCAACTCCTGAAATTGCCTTAACCTGCTCAGCTCACAATCATAACCCAAATCACTCTCGCTCGGCTGTGGAGCGATAGGAGAAGTCGTATCTTGTATTAGGGGTGTAACAGTCTCTATAGTTTGAGGCCTCTTTGCCTCTGCAGTTGCCTGTCCAGCAATAGTAGACTGAGCTGTGGGACCTCGTCTATCACCGACACCCAATGCTTGTGTGACTATCTCCACGAGGCTCTTGATACTCCGCTCTATCCTAGCGAAGCGTACCTTTGTATCCCCTGATCTCTCAGTAGGGTCCTGTGGAACCTGGTTAGTCTGTGGCTCAGCACGACTCTCAGGCCTACCTCTACGGCCTCTAGCACGTATACTTACCCCTCTACCTTGGTGCGTAACAGGCATAATGCCTAACTTCCTGTATTCACAACCATTTATTAGTCTTAATCCATCTTAGTATACACAATAATATCTAAGTAACAGTGCAATAATATGTGGATGTAATTTTCTTACGTGTTATTACTGACTTACATCAGGCCAACTCAGCTCTGATACCAATCTCTGTCACGACCCTATTTATCCAATTCGTCTAAAAATCACTACAAATTTTTCGTATTTTTTCGTTTCCTTATCCGGTCATGAACTTTCTTACCACTACATAGTTGGGCTATGAGTCAATAATAATCATCACTTACCAACCATTTCCAATAAATCAAAAGCCATGTCATACATGTAAAAGTTAAGTTATACACTTATACAGGACATGTTTACTGACATTTACATCCCCCGTATCACAATTCAAAATGACTACTGTGCCTTTCCATGTTTAGATACAAAAAGAATCTCTGTGTGTATACCTTTTGGTGATGTAGTGCAGCGCATGTCCAAAATACCACGCCTCAGTCCTCACTGGACTACTATGTACACTTTGTAGAGGGAAAAAGTAGAGGGATGAGCAACCACACACTCAGTGAGGCAATAATGCAAGCATGGTAGATAACTACTCTATCTACATGCTGATAAATGTCATGGCATAAATCATTTATAGACAGAGCATGAGGAATAAAACTATGCCGCATGTATATATACATATATCATGTACTAAAAACATGGAATAATCAACATATAAAACCTCTCATGCTTATCTTTATCAAACTCATCGAGAAAAGAGAAATTCATTAAGAAACATCATTTAAGATAACTCACTTCTCAAAATAATCGGATTTCATCAAAAATAGGGTATCATTTCTTTAAACAAAATCCCACAAGGCTCGACCCCTCCCTCGGGTCTACCCTGGACAACACATTCACACTCAATGTATAAAACCATGTGGCATTATGTAATATTATGTGAGACAGGTGTAAGACCCTGTACATGTATAGTTGTATTGTGTGTAAATGGATCAAATAAATGTGAATGGACTTGTAATGTAATGTATGATTGATGTAAGTCCATGAATTCAATGTACATATGTGTAATATGATTTGTAATATACATACAAGTTTCATTGTGTATGAATATGAAGGAATGAGTTCTTATAAGTGATGAATGTGAATGGAACTCAAAATGAGTAGTGTGATAAGTGGAAGGAAGTTGCATGAATATAAATGCTTCCATTTGGTTTTAAATAGTATACCTTCAGATATACAAGGAATGTACACAGGTTTCAATGTGTATAAGGTATGAATGAATGCCATTTTCTAGTCATAATGGTGGATGGATGAGAAAATGACTATGGCAACAGATTAAGGATGTTTTGGTGTGAGTTGCAGCAGGAAAACTACAAAAAATTTGGAAAGCATGAAGGCAAGATCGATCTCATAAAATGAGAGATCGATCTGGAAGAGCCAGAATGTCTTATTTGGGCAATGGAATAGAGTAGATCGATCTCCAATAGGGCCAGATCGATCTCTTAACCATTCTATAATGAAAAGATCGATCTTTGAGCATACAGATCGATCTCCTTAGCTCTTTGTTTGGGAGCAGATCGATCTCAAGTTTCGATAGATCGATCTCATGCTTAAAATGCCATGAAAAAGAGGGATTTAAGGGGACCAGATCGATCTCCTCCTGGTGTAGATCGACTCCTCAAGCTATTTCTATAAAAGGAGTATTGAAAATCTAAAAATTTCAGGAAAAACACCATCCTTCCATTTTCAACCCAAAACCTAGCTTTCTCTCTCTAAAATCAGCCATTTTCAGTAAGAATTGAGGGGAGGCCATTAGACACTAAGTTGTTCATCTTGAGGAAGAGAACAACATAGTTGGAACCCAAAATCCCATTGTTAGTATTGAAGGAGCTAAGGGCATTGACATTTGGAGCAAGAAGAAAAATCAGATTTAGTAAGATTCTAATACTCCAACTCTGGTACATTATCTATTTAATTGATTTTGGAGTTGTTTGGCATGAGTATGGATGGCTGGAAACACCTAGGTTGTGTTAGAAACAAATGTAACCTAGAAAATGGATTGAAGCAAGTGTGAGAAAGTGAAAGTCAAATGAGTTGATGAATTGTGGGTATGCTAAAGTAGCTATTGAAGTAATATGAATGAAGTGGAGTGGTTAAATGAAACCACATTGTGAGTTTGGAGGAAATTGTGAAAATGAGTATGTAAATGCTTGATAAATGCCATAGTGAGGGAATTCATGAAATATGAACACTATGAGCTTAATGCCGATTTAATATCTATTTAGAATAAGTTAATAGACCTAAGAAGATCCATAGACTTGAGTTATGGGTAAAGTAATGAAATGAGGCCTCATAAGCGTTAATAGAAGCTATAGATTGAATTGACTATAGCAAGCACAAGGGTTGTGTTATAATGGACTAAAATGATGTGAAATATTATTATGCGTAGTTTCAAAGAGTTTGGTGGAGACGAATCAAACCGTACGAGGAAGCAGCTCTAAGGAAGTGAAATCATGCATCGCGATTCCAGGTAAGGGAATTTTGTAAGTATATAGAGATAGTTGCTCGTATTTTTAACTTGTGGGTATATAGGGCTTTGGAAATGTGCATGGATTTATAGAAATGTATTTTGATGATGTATGGATGTGACTATGAATAATTGTATGAGATTTGGTAGTTGAAATGGTATTATAAAGAAAAGGGATAGTAAGGCTAATAATTGCATAAATCACGTGTTTTGAATTTTTTCACAAAACACAATGCTTTAATTTGAGCAAATAAAAGGAATGGCTAGCTAGTGTTTGATTGATGTTATTGAATAGCACATGTGAAGTACTAAACATGTTTGTGATGTGTTTTGAATGTGTTTGAGCCGCCTACCATGTGTATGTGATTTAATTCGCGCTGGAGCCTCGCTCGCGCTAGATTTTGATGTTTTCATTGGTATGAAATGTGCTGGAGCTTAGCTCGCATCTTGATTTGAAAACTATGATGATGTTTATAAACCGTACTAGAGCTTCTGCTCGTACGTGGCTTTTGAGTGGTTTTTCTTATGAGTATAACCGTATTAGAGGTATGCTCGTACGTGGTCTCTTTAGGGTAGGATGCATAAGTCGTGCTAGAGCTTTGCTCGCACAAGTTTGCACATTGTGATATGTAGGAGGTCGTGAAAGCTGGTAAGATCCTTAAGCCCTACATCCTTAAGCCAACATCCTTAAGCCCGAGGAGGCGGGGAAGCTCTGTTAGGCGAGGAGGCTTTGTTTAGTATGAAGGCTCTCTTACGGTAAGATCCTTAAGCCCTACATCCTTAGGCTAACATCCTTAAACCCAAAGAGGCAGGGAGGCTTTGTTAGGCAGGGAGGCTTTGTTCGGTGGGGAGGCTCTCTTAAAGAAGGATCCTTAAACCAACATCCTTAAGCCCTGGAGGTGCAGGGAGGCTCTGTTTGGCAGGGAGGCTCTACTACATGGGTATAGAAGGATCCTTAAGCCCTAGAGGGGCGGGGAGGCTCTGTTCGGCAGGGAGGCTCTCCTACATGGATATGGAAAATTCTTGGTATGGGGTAGGTAAGACCTAGGAATGGCACCCCCAATCACAATATGAGTCCGTAGAGTACGCTGTACCGTGTATATCACATGGAGTACGATTTACCGCGTGATGGTTATGTGATGAGAAAGTCTGGCGAGGGATAATCCACTTTTGTGCCAGCACGATACCCCACACACTTGGATGCGTGTGGTCTGGGATGATTTATGATGTAGTTGGTCCACATAGTCACTTGTGATATAGTGACCTGGTTTTTATACATATGTGTGATTGTGATTGTTCAAGGTAGACCCGAAGGAGGGGTCGAGCCTTGTGAAATTGATTTGTGAGATGAAAATGAGGTTATGATTGTGAATTGATTTGATGGGATTTACGTATTTGAGATAGAGATGTAATTTAACAAGGTGGTTTCTTAAATGAATTGCCCTTTTTATGAGCTTAATGAGATGAGCATGAGATGTTTTCACATGTTGATGTTTCATGTTTTATATGCCAATTTTACATGATTTTGATACATGATCTATATGTATACTCATATGGCATAGTTTAATTCCTCACGCTGCTATTATAAATGATTTATGCATAACACTATCAGCATGTAGATAGAGTAGTTATCTACCATGCTTGCATTATTGCCTTATTGAGTGTGTGGTTGCTCATCCTTCTCTATTTTCCCCTCCTACAGAGCGTGTGTAGTAGCCCAGTGAGGACTGAGGCATTGTGTTTTTGGACATCCGCTGCTTCCATCACCGAAAGGTATATACACAGGATTCTTTTTGTATCTAAACAATGTAATGGCACAGTAATGATTGAGTTGTAATTATGGGGGATGTAGATGTCAGTGAACATAACTTGTGTAAGTTAATGATTAACTTTTAAATGTATGACATCGCTTTATTTAACTGAGAATGAATGAGATGTGATGTTTATTATTGACTCACAGCCCAACAGTGTGGTGGTAAGTTAGTTCACGATCGGGTAAGGTAACAGTAAAATGCGAAAAATTTTCAGTGATTTTCGGTTAAAGAGAATGAAAAAGGGTCGTGACAGACATTAGTATCAGAGTCTTGTTGGCCTGATGTGAGTCAGTAATAAAACGTAGGAAAAGTACATCCCCATATTACTGTGCTTTTGTTTAGATATAACTGTTTATACCATGATGGATTGAGCTTAATAAATTATTATAATATAGGAAGTTAGGCATTATGCCAGTTACACGCAAAGGTAGAGGGGCGAGAGCACGTGCTAGAGGCGGTAGAGGTAGGCCTGAGAGCCGTGCGGAGCCACAGGCTGAGCAGGCTCCACTGGACCCTGCTGAGAGAGCAGGAGATACTGAGGCTCGCTTCGCTAGGATAGAGCGGAGTTTAGAGAACCTGGTGGAGATAGTCACGCAGGCGTTGGGTGCTGGTGATAGACGAGGTCTCGCAGTACAGCCTACGACTGGACAGGCAACTGCAGAGGCGGAGAGACCTCAGGTTACTGAGACGATGACACCTCCAGTACCAGATACGGATTCTCCTATCGCTCCACAGCAGAGTGGTAGTGATTTGGGGTATGACTGTGACTTGAGTAGACTGTAAGAGTTCCAAGCATTGAAACCCACAGTGTTCAGAGGGGTGGAGGACCCGGTTATCACGGAGGACTGGGTTTATGAGATGGAGAAACTGTATAGGTTTTTTCGATGCACTTCAGCTGAGAAGGTTGCATTTATCGTGTTTATGTTGAAAGGCGAGGTCGAGCATTGGTGGAGGTCCACCGAGGCCATTTTGAGGGCCAGACACTCAGAGATCTCATGAGAGATATTTATAGAGGCCTTCAAGAGGCAGTACATTCCAGCTACCGCACAGTGGAAACTGCAGATGGAATTTATGAATTTGGTTTAGGGGAATCGAACTATGGATGAGTATGAGTCCAAGTTTATGTCATTGGGGAGATATGATCCGGACACCATGGGTAGTGAGGCCTAGAAGATTCAGAAGTTTGTCGATGGATTGAGATTGGCCATTCGAACTAAACTAGCCCCATTTGACTTTCAGACTTATGAGGAGGCAGTACACAAGGCTCAGTTGTGCGAGTAAGACTTTGAGCGAAATGCCTCCGAGCTTGGGAGAATCAGTGTTAGAAAGGACAAAGACCAAAAGAGATCCGGGATGGATAGAGGGGCCAGGAGAGGAGGCCAAAGATATTTCGATAAGAGGCCCAAGATTGAGGAGGTGTAGGAGAGAGCTGCTAGACCTCCCGTATACTCGGCCTTGACTGGGCCAAGGGGTATGGTTATTGGAGGACCACGAGCTACTATTGAGAGGTACAGGAGATGTGATAAATTTCATAGGACTAGGCCCTATCCGATGACCCCTATGGTGTGTTTCAGATGTGAGAGACCAGGATATATAGCTAAGTATTGTCCCGAGAAGATGGAGATTACCCCATAGAAGGGCAAGGAGCCAGAGAGAGCTCCAATTGAGACGGCTGCCCTGAGGAGGAGGGTTACAGCTGATGAAAAAGGGAAGTAAGTAGTGGGTGTGAGCAGAGGAAGAGTACATGCACTAGATCAGGACACCGCAGATGCTTCGACGGATGTGATAAAAGGTACCATCTGAATCTTTGATTTAGAAGCGTTGGTATTATTTGATCCTAGTGCCACGCATTCTTTCATATCACCTTCCTTTGCACATAAATTGTTGAAGCTTGTGAAACCAACATTGTTGGATAAAATGTTGATGATTTCCATGCCCATAAATGATAGTCAATTGACTGAGCATGTATGCAGAGATTGTAAGTTAATGATAGAGGGAAAGGAAATGATAGCCAATTTGATTTTATTGAACATGAATGATTTTGATGTAATATTGGGCATGGATTGGTTGTCTACCAATCGGGTTGTTATGGATTGTCATGCTAAAACCTTGATGTTTTCAGGATTAGACAATCTTATTGTAAACTTTGATGAAAAGAAATGATATGAAAATAGTATGTTTGTTGTAAATAAATGAGTATGACCTTAACTTATAATGTTGAGAGATGAATTCATTGTTTACTTTGAATGTGAATGTGATGACTTGTGATACTAACGGTGGAAAGGATAATAGGAAGGGTTCATTGCCTATGTGGTTGATATAAATGAGGCACACCCGGAATTGAAGGATATCCCCTTGATTACGGATTATTTCGATATCTTTCCGGATGAATTACCAGGACTACCACCTGAAAAGGAAATGGAATTTTGCATAGAGTTAGTGCCTGGTACCGAGCCGATATCGAAACCACCATATAGAATGGCACCGATTGAGTTAGAAGAGCTGAAGAAACAGCTGCAAGAGTTACTGGAGAAGGGGTTTATAAGACCGAGTGTCTCACCTTGGGGAGCACCGATATTGTTTGTATGAAAGAAGGATAGAAGCCTCCGACTGTGTATAGATTACCGGTTGTTGAATAAGGCCACCATTAAGAACAAATACCCCATTCCACACATAGATGATTTGCTGGATCAGCTCCAGGGAGCTCAAGTATTTTCTAAGATAGATCTGCAGTCAGGGTATCATCAGTTGAGGATCAGGAGTGGAGATGTACCCAAGACAGCAGTTTGTACCCGTTATGGCCACTACGAGTTTATGGTGCTGCCATTTGGATTGACGAATGCCCTCGCAGCATTTATGGCATTGATGAATGATATATTCAAGCCATACCTGGACAAGTTTGTGATTGTGTTCATTGATGACATATTGGTATATTCTAAGTCCAGGGAAGATCACAAGGAGCACTTGAGAGTAGTTTTGCAGACCCTCTGAGAGAAAGAGTTGTATGCCAAACTCAGCAAGTGTAACTTTTGGTTAGAATAGATCTCATTTCTGGGCCATGTTATGTCGAAGGATAGAGTATCGGTGGATCCATCCAAGATAGAGGTAGTTGTACAGTGGGAACAGCCCAAGACAATTACTGAGATCAGAAGTTTTCTGGGATTGATAGGGTATTATCGAAGATTTGTAGAGGGTTTCTCTAGACTAGCTGCTCCATTGACTCGCCTCACGCGTAAGGATGTTAAGTTTGTATGGGATGAGGAGCTTAAGCGTCGATTGACCACTGCTCCAGTTCTCACCATTCCTACCAGCTCAGGAGGATTCTTGGTGTATACGGATGCATCACACCAGGGACTGGGCTGTGTACTTATGCATGACGGGAAGGTAGTTTCCTATGAATCTAGACAGTTGAAAGATCATGAGAGGAACTACCCGACACATGATTTGGAGTTGGCGGCCATGGGATTTGCTTTGAAAATATAACGCCACTATCTTTATGGTGAGAAATTTCAGGTGTACACAAATCATAAGAGCCTTAAGTACCTGTTCTCGCAGAAAGAGCTGAATATGAGACAGAGGAGATGGCTCGAACTTTTAAAGGACTATGATTGTGAAATCATGTACCACCCGGGTAAGGCAAATGTAGTTGCCAATGCTTTGAGCAGAAAGAACCTTGGGTTGGTGTCTTATATGATGGTACAGGAGCATGAATTGTTGGAACACTTTGCGAACCTCAGTTTGGATGTAACCCCACCTGGATATGAGAAACTTGAGATCATGGCTAGTTTGAGATTGGAGCCAGAATTGATTAGCTGTATTCGACAAGCCCAGCAGAGTGATCGACGGTGCATCGATTGGCTGAGGCAGATACAGATAGGCGTGGGTATTGATATTGAGCTGAGTGCTGATGGGACATTGAAGTTCAAAGGCAGATTATGTGTTCCCGAGGATCTTGAGATCAAGAGATTAATTTTATCAGAGGCTCACTCATCGAAGTATACAATACATTCGGGAAGTACCAAGATGTATCAAAACCTTCAAAAGGTTTATTGGTGGTCTGGAATGAAAAAAGACATTGCTAAATATGTCGCTAACTGTCTCGTTTGTCAGCAAGTGAAGGTAGAGCATCAGAAGTCTGCAGGATTATTGCAGCCTCTATCGATACCGACATAGAAGTGGGAGCACATCACCATGGATTTTGTGATGGGGTTTTCGAGGACCCGCAGAGATCATGATGCCATATGGGTTATTGTGGATCGGTTGACTAAGTCCGCCCATTTCTTGGCTATGAGAGCTACCGATACACTGAGTCAGTTGGTGAACCTATATATTCGAGAGATAGTACAGCTACATGGTGTTTCAGTAAGCGTTGTTTCTGATAGGGATGTCCGCTTCACTTCCCACTTTTGGAAACATTTTCAGGAAGCGCTGGGGACCCGACTAAGTTTTAGCACCGTTTTTCATCCTTAGACAAATGGGCAGTCAGAGAGGACTATACAGACCCTGGAAGATATGTTGAGAGTGTGTGTGCTGTATTTTAGAGGCTCCTGGGATGATCACCTGCAGTTAGCAGAGTTCGCTTAAAATAACAGTTATCATGCGAGTATCGGAATGGCACCCTATGAGGCACTGTATGGGCATAGATGTCGATCCACCATTGGATGGGAAGAGGTTGGTGACAGATAGATTTTTACTCCTGACTTAGTGCAGCAGGCATCTAAGGACGTCCGATTGATATGTGAGAGATTACGGACAGCTCAGAGCCGACAAAAGAGTTATGCTGACAAGAGACGAAGACCACTAGAGTTTGATGAGGGTGAGTCGATATTTCTGAGAGTTTCTCCATCAAAGGGTATTATGAGGTTTGGTAAGAAGGGCAAGCTGAGCCCTAGATATATCGGACCCTTCGAGATCTTGGAGAGAGTGGGAGATAAGGCGTATAGGTTGGCATTGCCACTGGACTTGGCAAATCTCCACAACATCTTCCACGTCTCTATGCTTCGGAAGTATCACCCGGACCCGGCACATGTGATAAGATATGAGCTGTTGGAGCTTAATGAGAGTATGACATATGTGGAGAAGCTGGTTCAGATATTGGACAGAAAAGAGAAAGTGTTGCAGAATAAGACAATTCCCTTGGTGAAAGTTCTTTGGCAACATCACACGGTGGAAGAGGCCACATGGGAATTGGAGAACTTAATACAGGAGAAGTACCCCCAACTTTTTGAAGAGTGACTTGGTTCTAATTTGGAGGACCAAATTCCTTGAAGGAGGGGAGAATGTGAGACCCCGTACATGTATAGTTATAATGTGTGTAATTGGATCAAATAAATGTGAATGGACTTGTAATGTAAAGTATGATTGATGTAAGTCCATGGATTCAATGTACATATGTGTAATATGATTTGTAATATATATACAAGTTTCATTGTGTATGAATATGAAGGAATGAGTTTTTATAAGTGATGAAGGTGAATGGAACTCAAAATGAGTAGTGTGGTAAGTGGAAGGAAGTTGCATGAATATAAATGCTTCCATTTGGTTTTATATAGTATACCTTCGGATATACAAGGAACGTACACAAGTTTCAATGTGTAAAAGGTATGAATGAATGCCATTTTCAAGTCATAAATGAGGATGGATGAGAAAATGACTATGGCAGCAGATTAAGGATGTTTTGGTTTGAGTTGCAGCAGGAAAACTGTAAAAAATTTGGAAAGTATGAAGGCCAGATCGATCTCATAGGATGAGAGATCGATCTGGAAGAGCCAGAATGCTCTTATTTAGGCAATGGAATAGAGTAGATCGATCTCCAATGGGGCCAGATCGATCTCCTAACCATTCTGTAATGAAAAGATCGATCCTCGAGCATATGGATCGATCTCCTTAGCTCTCTGTTTGGGAGCAGATCGATCTCAAGCTTCGACAGATCGATCTCACGCTTAAAATGCCATGAAAAAGAGGGATTTAAGGGGACCAGATAGATCTCCTCCTAGTGCAGATCGATCTCCTCAAGCTATTTCTATAAAAGGAGTGCTGGAAATCTAAAAATTTCGAGAAAAACACCATCGTTCCATTTTCAACCCAAAAACCTAACTTTCTCTCTCTAAAATCATCCATTTACAGTAAGAATTGAGGGGAGGCGATTAGACACTAGGTTGTTCATCTTGAGGAAGAGAACAACATAGTTGGAACCCAAAATCCCATTGTTAGTATTGAAGGAGCTAAGGGCATTGACATTTGGAGCAAGAAGAAAAATAAGATTTGGTAAGATTCTAATACTCCAACTCTGGTATATTGTCTATTTAATTGATTCTGGAGTTTGGCATGAGTATGGATGGCTGGAAACACCTAGGTTGTGTTAGAAACAAATGTAACCTAGAAAATGAATTGAACCAAGTGTGAGAAAGTGAAAGTCAAATGAGTTGATGAATTGTGGGTATGCTAAAGTAGCTATTGAAGTAATATGAATGATGTGGAATGGTTAAATGAAACCACATTGTGAGTTTGGAGGAAATTGTGAAAATGAGTATGTAAATGCTTGATGAATGCCATAGTGAGGGAATTCATGAAATATGAACACTATGAGCTTAATGTCGATTTAATATCTATTTGGAATAAGTTAATAGGCCTAAGAAGATCCATAGACTTGAGTTATGGGTAAAGTAATGAAACAAGGCCTCATAAGCGTTAATAGAGGCTATAGATTGAATTGACTATAGCAAGCACAACGGTTGCGTAATAATGGACTAAAATGATGTGAAATATGATTATGCGCAGTTTCAAAGAGTCCGGTAGAGACGAATCGAACCGTACGAGGAAGCATCTCTAAGGAAGTGGAATCACGCGTCACGATTCCAGGTAAGGGAATTTTGTAAGTATATAGAGGTAGCTGCTCGTATTTTTAACTCGTGGGTATATAGGGCTTTAGAAATGTGCATGGATTTATAGAAATGTATTTTGATGATGCATGGATGTGACTATGAATAATTATATGAGATTTGGTGGTTGGAATGGTATTGTAAAGAAAAGGGATAGTAAGGCTAATAATTGCATAAATCACGTGTTTTGAATGTTTTTCACAAAACATAATGCTTTAATTTGAGCAAATAAAAGGATAGGCTGGCTAGTGTTTGATTGATGTTATTGAATAGCACATGTGAAGTGCTAAACATGTTTGTGATGTGTTTTGAATGTATTTGAGCCGCCTATCGTGTGTATGTGATTTAATTCGCGCTGGAGCCTCTCTCGCGCTAGATTTCGATGTTTTCATTGGTATGAAACGTGCTGGAGCTTAGCTCACATCTTGATTTGGAAACTATGATGATGTTTATAAACCGTACTGGAGCTTCTGCTCGTACGTGACTTTTGAGTGGTTTTTCTTATGAGTATAACCGTACTAAAGCTATGCTCGTATGTGGTCTCTGTATGCTAGGATGCATGAGTCGTGCTAGAGCTTTGCTTGCACAAGTTTGCATATTGTGATACATATGAGGTCGTGAAAGTTGGTAAGATCCTCAAGCCCTACATCCTTAAGCCAACATCCTTAAGCCCGAGGAGGCGGGGAGGTTCGTTAGGTGGGGAGGCTCTGTTCAGTGGGGAGGCTCTCTTACGGTAAGAACCTTAAGCCCTACATCCTTAAGCTAACATCCTTAAGCTCGAGGAGGCAGAGAGGCTCTGTTAGGCGAGGAGGCTCTGTTCGGTAGGGAGGCTCTCTTACGGAAGGATCTTTAAGCCAACATCCTTAAGACTTGAAGGGGCGGGGAGGCTCTGTTCAGCAGGGAGGCTCTCCTACATGGGTACAGAAGGATCCTTAAGCCAACATCCTTAAGCCCTGGAGGGGCGAGGAGGCTATATTCGGCAAGGAGGCTCTCCTACATGGATATGAAAAATTCTTGGTATGGGGTAGGTAAGACCTAGGAATGGCACCCCCAATCATAATATGAGTCCGCGGAGTATGCTGTACCGTGTATATCACATGGAGTATGATGTACCACGCGATGGTTATGTGATGAGAAAGTCTAGCGAGGGATAATCCACCTTCGTGCCAGCACGATACCCCGCACACCTGGATGCGTGTGGTCTAGGATGATTTATGATGAAGTTGGTCCACATAGTCACTTGTGATATAGTGACCTGATTTTTATACATATGTGTGATTGTGATTGTTCAAGGTAGACCCGAAGGAGGGGTTGAGCCTTGTGAAATTGATTTGTGAGATGAAAATGAGGTTGTGATTGTGAATTGATTTGATGGGATTTACGTATTTGAGATAGAGATGTAATTTAAAAAGGTGGTTTCTTAAATGAATTGCCCTTTTTATGAGCTTAATGAGATGAGCATGAGATGTTTTCACATGTTGATATTCCATGTTTATATGCCAATTTTACATGATTTTGATACATGATATATATGTATACTCATATGGCATAGTTTTATTCCTCATGCTCCTATTATAAATGATTTATGCATAACACTATCAGCATGTAGATAGAGTAGTTATCTACCATGCTTGCATTATTACCTTACTGAGCGTGTGGTTGCTCATCCCTCTCTATTTTCCCCCTCCTACAGAGCGTGCGTAGTAGCCCAGTGAGGACTGAGGCATTGTGTTTTTGGACATCCGCTGCTTCCATCGCTGAAAGGTATATACACAGGATTCTTTTTGTATCTAAACATGTAATGGAACAGTAATGATTGAGTTGTAATTATGGGGGATGTAGATGTCAGTGAACATAACTTGTTAAGTTAATGATTAACTTTTAAATGTATGACATCGCTTTATTTAACTGAGAATGAATGAGATGTGATATTTATTATTGACTCACAGCCCAACAGTGTGGTGATAAGTTAGTTCACGATTGGGTAAGGTAACAGTAAAATGCGAAAAATTTTCAGTGATTTTCAGTTAAAGAGAATGAAAAAGGGTCGTGACAACAGGCGGTCACTATATCTCAAAGATTATGTTGGCCAACTATGTCATAATCATCCCAGACCACCCGGATCCCGGTATGCGAGGTATCATACTGGAACGAAGGTGGGTTAGTTCTTCGCCAGACTTCTCGAATCATTACCACAACCACGCGGTACAACGTACTCCATATGATATACACGGTATAACGTACTTTGCGGACCCATATCATGGTTGGGGGTGCCAGCCGTAGGTCTTATCTACCCTATGCCATGTGTAACCTGTATAGTCTTAAGTACATGTAGAGCTTCTTGTATCCATGTAAGAGAGCCTCCCCACCCTATCGGGCTTAAGGATTTTAGCTTAAGGATCCTACCGTAAGAGAGCCTCCCATCGAACAGAGCCTCCCTACCCCGTCGGGCTTAAGGATGTAGGGCTTGAGGATCTTACCAACTCCATGGCATCATACATAGCACAATGTGAAAACCTGTGCGAGCTAAGCTCTAGCACGATTCATGCATCGTCAATAAATCTCCTCGTACGAGCAACGCTCAAGTACGACATTATGCATAAAATCATGAAGAAACGACATACGAGCATAGCTTCAGTACGGTTATATGCATACAAAAGTCAATCGAAATTCACGTACGAGTAGAAGCTCCAGTACGGTTTATAAAACATCATCACAAATCAAATCAAGTGCGAGTTAAGCTCCAGCACATTTCATACATGTCAAAACATCAAAATTAAGTACGAGCATAGCTCCAGCACGATTTAATTCACATAAATACGATAGACGGCTCTATTTCAACACACATGTTTCCAATCAAAGCCAGCACATACCTTGTGCTATTTCATGAGTTCACAGAAATTGTATAGCCACCCTATCCCTCATTTTGCTTAAACTAAAGCAATGTGTTTTCATAAAAGCTTCAAAACATGTGACTTATGCAATTATTAGCCTTACTATCCCTTTTTATAAGAATCGCTTTAAAATTAAACCACATACATATACATTTGTAATTATTTCCATACACCATCAAACACTTTTATAGATACTCATGCATTTTTTCAAAGCCCTATATACCCGCAAAATATAAGTAGATATCTCTATATACTCACAGAATTTCCTTACCTGGAATCGCGTCTCGTGATTCCACTTCTTTAAAGTTGCAGGATTGCGCGGTTCGTTTCGTCTCTAACGAACTCTCCTCGGGAACTGCACGAGATTACGTTTCACATCAACTTAGTTCAATATAACACAAATCTTGTGTTTACTCTAGTTAATTCAACCTATAGTCTTCATTAACTCTTATGAGGTCTCATTTCCTCTTAAGTCCATTTTTGATCACTTAATGGTTTCTTGAGAGTTTGTTAAACTCCTTTCGGTCTATTGATTCGTACTTAATCGATATTTAAGTTCATCGAGTCTCTAATCCATCATTTGCCTCACTATGTCATTTTGTCAAACATCTCACATGCTTATTCACTTAACTAAGCCAATCTAACAATGTGGCTTCATTCAACCATCTAAAATCATACATATTACCTCGTAAACACTTTAGCATACTACATTTATCACCAATTCATCCATATCACAACTCTCACACTAGGCTCATTCTATTTTCTAGGTCATACTAGTTCTATTGCATTCTAGGTAGTTTCTATCATTTATATGCATGCCAATCAACTCCAAAATCAATAACTAAACAAATGAAATTGGGTTGGAGTGTTAGAAACTCACCTAGCTTGTTTTCTCCTTGCTCCAAATAAGAACTCCCCTTGCTCCTTCAATCCAACCAATGAGATATTGATTTCAAACTATGTTGTTCTTCTCTTTAAGAAGAACAACTTTGTTCTAATGGTCTTTCCTTAAATCTTAATGGAAATGGGGTGATTTTAGAGTGAGAAAGCTAGGTTTTGGATTAAAAATGGAAAGGTGGAGTTGTTTCCCATGAATTGCAGATCCAACTACTCCATATTTATAGAATTGGCTTGATGAGATCGATCTGCATAGGGTGGAGATCGATTTGGTCCTCTTAAATTCCTGATTTTCACGACATTTTGAAGACATGAGATCAATCTACTTCAGTGAATGAGATCGATCTCCTTCAATGGAACATGATCGATTTGTCTCAGGCAGAGAGCTAAGGAGATCGATCTGGCCTTAAGGGGAGATCGATCTGCTCCAGCTCAAGAGTTAAGGAGATCGATCTGCTTGAGTAAGGGATCGATTCCAGCATGCTTGATTTTGCATTCTTCAGGCCATGAGATCGATCTCTCCTTGCATGGGATCGATCTGGCCTTCATCCTACACCCTTTTGCTGCAAATTCTCTATTTAAACTCATACTAATTCAATTCCACATTCATTTATCATTCCATTCACACTTAGGACTTAAAAAACATTCATTTCTTGTAATTCATACATAATTCAACTTGTTTGTATATCATATAATTATATACATTACGCCGAAATTTAAGGGTCTTACATCGCCAACTTTATTCATTTTCTCGATTTTACCGATTTAAGCTTCTATTTAAACTATCCATACAAATTTTATTATCCTAATTTCATATTCATCATCATAATGGCCTAAATACATCATTCACATACGCCATTCATGCTTACCATCAAACCCATTTTGTCAAATTTCACACTTTTCGATTTTTCGTTAAACTAAGCTTTAAATCGGACTCTTTGGTATAATCGTTAACAACTATCAACCTTAAAACAACCCACATTACATCTTAAACTCATGAATTCAAGGCTGGTTGAAACCCTTAAGCATTCTAAAATCATTTCCATCAATTTCATTTAACAACAAAATCCATAAAAATCATAAATCAAGTACATGGTTCATCATCTTCATCATTCATCAATTTTTTTTCTTACCTTTGACCCAAGCAAATCACTCCAATAAATCTCCAAATTAGCCTTCAACAAAAAATCATCAAGTTTACAACTTATGTTCACTAAAAAACACAAGAAAAATAAACTACATTCATAAAAAATCCAAGCTTTCACTTACCCATGAACAGGGCAGTCTAGACCTCCGAGCTTCTCTCTAAATTTCCCCTAGTATATGAACTTTTTTGGCTGTATTTTTATTATGTTAGAGAGGACTCATAGGGGAATATTTTTTCCTTCTTGACCATTCCCTAATTCTGCCTGAAGGGGCCCCAAACAATTCACTCAATGTCACCTGTATAGTACCATTTCAGGAATGAAGAAGGGAGGAAGACAAGGCTGGTTCTCTCGGGTTATGAGGGCAAATTAGGTGACTCCAAAGGCAATGGTTAGCTTATTAAGTGAACTAATAATCTGGAGGAGATGGGATCCATTGGATGAGAGGAGGGTAATCAAATCTAAGGGTTATCATGAGTGGTCAGCTGACTTGGGCTGGGTAGATTTTCTGTCCTGTTTTGTAAAATCCTTAAAAATTATTTCTAGTCCAATTCTTCCAATTTCTCACTTCTCTAATATTCTATTATGTCTCTAGTATCTTGTATAAAAATTTTGGGGTCACCTGTTCAAGAAAATTTCTCCGATTGAGCTCTTTTTACTTTATTGGGTCAATACCGAGCAAAATGGCTTTGAGCTTTCGGTTTACTTTAAAAAATTCATTTGAACACCAAAACCTCCATATTTCCACTTGGTTTTATTTTCCCAAAGTAAATATTGCCTTATACTAACTTCCTATAGTCTTAGAATATTTTTCTTGAATTTCTATAATTTATTTCAAATTTATTTCTTTAATTAGGCCTATTTTTTTCGGTTTATTGTAAACTTGAGTTTTATTAACTTTTTCACTTCCATTACTTTAGTTTTCACTTCCCAACATCATTTCATGAACATATGCATAATCTTAAGCGAATTCTCAGGTTCAGAGCCTTACCTCGATTTTCATGCCACCAGGCCCTGTTCACAATCCCGAGCGCTTTGATCATATTGGACCTGCATAACATTATTTCGAGTACTTAGTTATTCCATAACTTTAAATTACTTACTAATGTGGAAATTTTAGGTTTTAGAAGTATAATCTTGTTCAAGGCAGTCTTCCTCTCATATAGAGATAGTAATTTTTCTTTAACATGGAAAATACTTGTCTCCTACGTCTCATGGTGAAAAACACTAATATCTACCTATCTTCTAATGGTACCCAAAGTCTTTCGATCTAACTTTTTTCCTTTCTTTATCTATCATATTTGTTGGCTTAGTAGAAACACCAAATATTGGCTCATAAAAATCTTTGCAGTATAGATGATATTCCATCATTAGCTTCAAAATTAAATAATTTGATGCTGTTAACTTTATCATGGATCCTGTATCTCCTTCCATGATACTAAAGTACTACTGGGCTCTGAAATCATTTGTTGGGCCTCAAGCAACTTACAGACGAAAGTAATATGACAATAGCAATACCCATAATAATAGACAACAGTATTTCAAGCCAAAAATTCTAATAAACAAAAGTGCAAAGTAAAAGTGACATCAAAATTTAATGTGAAAAAACTCTGACGTGGAGAGAAAAACCGCGAGGTTAACTTGGAAAATAATTACTAAGAGAAATAAGCAACTTACAAGTTTAATACCTTAAATCTTTTTGCATAAAGCTTAGGATTCTAACAATTGGCTTAAAATAATAAAGTTTACCTATTTGGGTTCACCAAAATAATCTTCCCAAAGAATAAACAATTGTTATACAAGCTTATTTATCCCTTCGCTCTCTCACTGGAACAAGAAAACACATGTAAAGCACAAGTTTCTACTTTTTTCCTTGGTTGTCGCCACTCACGAGCTTTCATAAAGCTTCTCTCACACAAATATGTTAGTCATATACGACTACTCTTTTGAAAAAAAAAAACCCTTGTATAATGGCAAGGCTAAATCCTAGCCATCCATGGCTACTTACAATAGCTAATCTTGGCCATTCATCACATGACCACGTACCTTTTAAACCATCTTGTGAAATGGGGTTGGACCCTACGCATGTAGCCAACACTCCACACTGTTCTCATTTCTACTCAAAATGCCAAAACAACCAACATCTCTTCCAATGAACCCATATTTTTTTGCTAATAAATTTAAAATTTCAACATTCATTTGAATCTACCTTACCTCTCAATTCATCACCTTATGTCTAACAAAAACCAGTGAGCGGATATGCTGTAGCTCTTCTATATCTAGACATAGCTATATGCAACGATCAGTGGCAGATTTTTAGATTGAATCTTAAGAAAGTTAACTGAATGTTTATATATTCATAAAATCTTGAGATTATTCTAATTTAAGAACTGCATAAATTTTTTGAACCTTTAAGTTTTTCTTTTTAGAAAAATTATAAAGGAAAGAGTTAAATTAAGTGGTGAAGAAAAGTTTTCCTTAAGCATAAAAATAAATTAAAAACCTTGAATTTGTTGTCTTTGAGAACAAAAAAAATAGTTTATATTATATTAAAACTCATTAGAGATGTAAGACCTATGAATTTCTATGTAATCTTATGATTTCCATGATGTACAGACAAATTACACAATAAATGAATCATAAGAATTGGATATTTTTAAGTGTTAAGTATGAATGAAATGCAAAATAGGTATTAAAGTGATTGAATGAGAGTTTAACTTTGGAAATCTGGGAAAAACGTAGCTGGAATGCTGCAGAATATAGGGCAGATCGACTCATTGCAAGGGGAGATCGATCTCATTGCCTTGAAATACAACGCCAAGCATTCTGTAAGAGGGAGATCGATCCCTCACTTAAGCAGATCGATCTCATGTTGCTTCTGTTTGGACCAGATCGATCTCCTCCCATAAGGCAGATCGATCTCTAGTTGCCTTTGGATAGGCCAGATCGATCTCTTCTTAAGGCTAGATCGATCTCTGAAGCCTTCTGCCTGGCCAAGATCGATCCCATCCCATGAATAAAGATTGATCCTATTCCTTTGAACAAATTGATCTCATGCAAATAGGCATATCGATCTCATGAAATAGGTAGATCGATCCCCTAGCCTGCAAGTCAAATTCTGAAGGAGTTTAAACAAGGGCAGATCGATCTCCTACCCTTGGAGATCGATCTCATAATGCGATTTCTATAAAAATTGGGCAGTTGGATCTTCATTTCCATGAGACAACCTAAATTTCCTCCATTTTTAATAATAACCTAGTTTTCTCACACTAGAATGCACCCTTCTTCCAAAAAGATTTGAAGAAAAAGCTATTTAAGCAAAGTTGTTCCTAGTCAGGAAGAGAACAACATAGTCAAAGATTGGAAGCTCAAACCTTGGATTGGAGGAGAAATGAAGTTTTTCCCCATTTTGTCCAAAAGAGGAAAAAGTTAAGCTAGGTAAGATTTCTATACACCATCTTCTAGTATGTTAATGTAGACATTTTGATGAGCTGATTGGTGTATATAATGTTGGCTAAAATGTTCATGTACATGCTTAAACAACCATGACCTAGAATGGGCTTAGTGAGAGAAAGTTAAAATGGCATGGAGTTGATGATTTAAACATGTAGAGATGTTAGTAAGCAAGTATAGATTTTAAGATAACTTTGTGAAATCCATATGTTGGAATGGATAATGATTGGAAATGGGCATGAGAGGTGTTTGATAAATTGCCATAGTGAAGGGAAAAGATGAACTAAAGGCATTATGAGTTTAATGTTGGTTTAGTGTGAATCAATAGGACTAAAGAGTTCAATAGATTCTCCAGAAATGAATAGAGCAATCAAAAAAGGCTTAAGAGAAAGTGAGGCCTTATAAGTGTTAATAAAAACAATAGGTCGAATCGACTATAATAAATACGAGAAATGTGTTATATTGGGTTAAATTGTTTAGATAAGTAATTTTGTGCAGGTCCAGAGATTTCATTGGGAGCAAATAGGATTGCACGATTGAGTAGCTCTTAGGGGAGTGGAATTACTCGACGCGATTCTAGGTAAGGGAATTTTGTATGTACCTAGAGGTAGCTGCATGTATTTTGAGGGTAATTATAGGGTATTGAAATTGTGTTGGTTGCCTAGAAAAGAAATAATGGTTTGCGCGAACGATTTTGAATATCGATGATTTTGGTTTTGGAAGTGAATCTTAAAAAAGGGGTAGTAAAGCTAATAATTGCATAAACATCACGTTTTGACGTTTTTATGAAACACATTACTTTGGTTTAAGCAAATTTACGAATATGCTAGCTATTTGATTTTCATAATTTCATGAAATAGCACGAGTCAGGTGCTGACTTTGATTTCAAATGTGTTGTGTTGAAATAGAGTCGCTTATCAGATTTATATGAGATAATTGTGCTGGAGCTTCGCTTACACTGGATTTTGATGTTTTTAATGTGCATGAAAGGTGTTGGAGCTTAGCTTGCACTATATTTTGAGTTGATGATGTTTTACAAGTCGTACTGGAGCTTTTGCTAGTACGTGGTTTCCATTGATTTTCTTATGCATACAACTGTATTGGAGCTATGCTCGTATGTGATTTCCTTATTATTTATTATGCATAAAGCCGTACTAGGGTATTTACTGATGATGCATGAAATCGTGCTAGAGTTTTGCTCGCACTGAGCTTTCTATACTGTGATATGTAATGAGTCGTGATGAATGCCTCGTGTAGACTTTGTGTCACACGGATGAGATGCTTTCACGAGTCGTGCTGGATGCCTCATGTAGACTGCTAGTCACATAGATGAGATGCTCGCACGTGCATTTGAGACTGAGTAGGTTATATATGGCATGAGATAGATAAGACCTACGGCAGACACTCCCAACTATGATATGGGTCCACAAAGTACGTTGTACCGTGTATATCACATGGAGTATGCTGTACCATGTGGTTGTGATGTTGATTTAATAGTCTAGCATAGGATTAACCCACCTCCGTTCCAGCATGATGCCCCACACACCGGGATCCGTGTGGTCTGGGATGATAATGACATAGTTGCCAACATAGTCCTCGATTATATATAGTGACCACCTGTCTCACATGATATCACATGGTTTTATATACTGAACATGATTTGTATTGTCCAGGGTAGACCTGAAGGAGGAGTCAGACCTTGTGGGATGTTTTAAAAGTTGATGTTGTGATGAGTTTTAATAATGTTTGGACAATGTGTTATCTATGATTTGAGATGGAACTAATGAGTTTTATTATGGTGAGCATGAGAAGTTTTACATGATGATTTTCCATGTTTACATGCCTATTTTCATGTTTCAGTACATGATATATGTATATACATGTGGCATAGTTTTAATATTTCCTCATGCTCTGGATATTAATGATTTTTATGCATGACATTATGTCACGACCCAAATTACCTAAAAATCAGAGTAAATTTTTCGCTTTTTAATTTTCTTACCCGTCGTGAACAGTTACACTACTAAACAGTTGGGCTATGATTCGGTGTTAGTCACCTCTCACCTATTTACCATTCCATTTTCATATTTCATTTACATATCAATTTATTTAAACTAAATACATCCCTAATATTACATCCATGTACAGTACTGTGCATCTATATGTTCAGATACAAAATTATACAAATGTGTATACCTGGTCTTGATAATAAGCAGCGGATAACCGAAATGCAAAACTATTGTCTGTCTCTTCTATTGAATATACCCTGTGGGGTGGAAAATGAAAGGGTGAGCATAAACAGCTCAGTAAGGCAATAATGTAAGCAAGTAGATAACTATACTATCTACGTGCTGATAATGTCATGATATAAAATCGTTTATATTTAGAGCATGAGATAAGACTAAAACGATGCCACATGTATGTATATATCATATAAGAGAAATCATGAAATCGATATATAAATCAAACATGGAAAATCATCATGTATGACATCTCATGCTCGTCACATTAAAGCTTATTTGTTTCATCATAAATTCATCACTTTAAAACTTATTTGTTTAATCATAAACTCATCACGTTAAAACTTATTTGTTTTATCATAAAACCACTGCATCAAGGCCAAACCCATCTCTTGGGAATACTTTGATTTATTAAATCGCATCTCTTTTAAAAAATGTAAATCGGGACTTACCCCTCCATCTGGTTTGTCCTGGTCTATCCAGACCGTATGATATCATGTGAGGCATGTAGGTTACTGTATGAAAATCGAGGACTATGGCCATACTTTGTCCCTGTGATCCCAGGCTACATGGATCCCGGTGTGCCTGTCGTAGGTCTTATCCACCCCAATACTATGTCGATAACCAACCCATGTCTCAAAGTATACGTGCGAGCATCTCAACTCTCTGTGACACACAGTCTACAGGAGGCTTCCGCACGACTATATGCATGTCAACTCACGTCTAGTGCGAGCGAAGCTCCAGCACCACGCTATGCATATCATGATATCTAAAATCTCGTGCGAGCGAAGCTCCAGCACCACGCTATGCATATCATGATATCTAAAATCTCGTGCGAGCGAAGCTCCAGCACGATTTTGTGCACACACAAATTTCTCGTACGAGCAATGCTCCAGTACGGCTTTCATGAGTAATAAATCAGTAAACTTGAGTGCGAGAAAGACTTTAGCACTCTTTTTATTCATGTAAATACGATAGGTGGCTCAATCTTGATAAAACATCTTTTAAAATAGTAACCGGTACAAACCGATATCCTTTCGTATAATTCAAGAAATCAACAGCCAACCTATGTGCATATTTACTTAAATCAAAGCAATATATTCATATAAAGCAATAAAAACATGAAATCATGCAATTTATCTGCCTTACTACCCTTTTTTTTTGTAAATTTTACTCTCAGGGGCAAAATTGTCTTTTTCTTTATTCACCTAAGCCTCGATTTTCACAAAATTATTATTTCGTTTCTAGATACTTTAAAGAATTCTAAACCCTGTAATCCCCTCGATAAATACGTATAGAAATCTCTATGCACCTACAAAATTCCCTTACCTCGATTCACGTGTAAACTTATCTCGTCTCGATAATATCCGATCTCTCAGTCCAACTGCGCGTCAACCAAGTCTACGAAACTGCATATAACCACATATTTTGGGTTAATTTACTTATCTTTATCAGTATATCACCTTTACTGATAAAATCTAACGTACTGGGCCCGTTTTACTTTATTGGGCCCGATTACACTTTAATGGACCTCGAGCCCGCTTTCAGCCCGTTTTTACTATTTAAATCCCTTCTTCGAGTTTACTGGGCTCATTCAGCTTACCAATAATCATCGGGCTTCGTTCCAAACTCATTGGATAGCCCGTATATTATTACGGTAATTACGTTGTAAATCCGATTAATACCCCTTTTTATACAGAATTAATCCATAAATTTCGTAAAAAAAATTGAAACTCTGTATTAAAGAACTCTAATTGTCGGAATTAAAATATACTTGCCCAATGTGATGCGGGATACGAGAATTGGAGCTCAATCGGCTCTCGTTCGGGTTTTGTCGTAAAACTGCACAATTAATATTTAATCTCAGGTTACTTTTTGATTAAATATAATTTAAATAAATTTTTCGAAAATCAATTCGGTCACTTTTGACCTCTTACCGACTTACCCGAAGTTCGGTGTATCCCCAAAAATTCTTTCCCTTTTTCCTTTTTTCTCTTTTTCTCCTTTTTTCCCTTCTTTCTTGGCTGAACCGATTCAGTCCGGTTCAACCCGGTTCAGACCAGTCCGGTTCACTCCGGTTCACTCCGGTTCGACCGGTTCATCACCTTACCGGCCGGTTCTCCACCGGCTTCCGTCGCCAGCAGCTCCGCTAGGTTGTCCAATTCTCAGATCTGGCCTCGTTTTCGTCCAAGGCCGCCAGAATGTGGCCGGTCCAGCTGTTCTCCCTCGGTCATCGGTACCCATTCCTCTTTTCCGCCGTTTTCGGCGTCGTCCGTCAGTTTCGGTGGTTGTGGCCACCACCAATCAGCTCATCTCGGCTTCGGGGACATTCAGCGGTGGTCGGGTTGTCCAGATCGACGCTGGTGGCCACCGTTTCCTTTTTCTCTTTTCGATTTTTTGTTTTCTCTCTCCCTTGCCGATTCCTCGCCGTTCGCTGCCGTTTCCCTCAGCTGCCGGTGCCGACGGGCTCGACTGCTTCGCCTGGTCGGCTTCCCGTGGTGAGGCCGACGGGCTGGGCTCTCGGCTTCAGCCTTCCGTTTTATAGAATCGCGAGACGCGATTCTGTTTAATTTTTTTTTTGTTTTACTTAATTAATTAATTAATTATTTTTATTATTATTATATTCAATATAATATATTAAAGAAATAAAAAATATCTACCAAAATTATTATTTTATTCAAATTAATTAATTTAATTTTATTTAATTTATTTATTATATTTTTAACCCTTTTTCGGGTATAGTTTCTCCGTATTTTCGAGATATTGTCCCGAGTGACTTTTCGGTATATCTAAAAATTCTGGATTCTTGATCAATTGGACTCAAAATTTAATTATTTCTTCGTTATTGATCAAAATTCTCAAATCCATTTTTTTAATTAAATTTTCTTATCGAATTTATACCGACATTTGATCTTTTGACCGTTTTACCCTTGCACGTATTCGGGATTAATTTAACTCGACTTCCCTTCATGAACACTTACTCATTTCACATTTTAAATCCTTATTTCCAGTCCGAATCCTGTTTGTTTAAATTTGTGACCATTTTCATCCCTCATAAAAATTTACGATTAATTTTCGGGTCTTACACATTATAAGCATGTAGATAGTGTAGTTATCTACCATGCTTGCATTATTGCCTTACTGAGCATGTGGTTTCTCATCCATATCATTTCCCCCCTCTATAGAGCGCATACAGTAGTCTAGTGAGGGACTGAGGAGTTGTATCCAGATATCCGCTGCTCTCCATCTCCAAGAGGTATACACACAGGAAATCTTTTTGTATCTAAGCATGTAATAGCACAATAATCATTTTGAATTGCAATACGGGGGATGTAAGTGTTAGCAAACATGTATGATTATAGAACTTAAACTTTCAAATGTATGTGTTTACTCTTGATTAATTGAATGATGAATGGTAAATGATAATTAATACTGACTCATAGCCTAACTGTTATCGGTGGGAGTTGTTCACTATCGGGTAAGGAAATAAAAAAGCAAAAAATTTATGGTGATTTTTAGATGAAAATGGGTCATGACAAGGGACTCATATGATGATCTTAAAAATTGTGATTGATGTTTAGTGTGGTTCACTTACGATCGATAAAAAAAAATAACTCTTAAGTTGAACATGCACAAAAAAATTGAATTATTAAATACAAAATGAATACATCTAACATATTTAAGTTTGGGCATAACATATAATTTGAAATTGAAGGAGTCAATTTCTATTGGAAATTTACAAGGGTTACATATTCTTTAAAGAGGTACCTTTTCACTTGTAAATGATTGAAAAACATAAGCATTGGTTTCAAAAAAATAGAGATTATATTAAATAATTGTGTTTGTTGGATCAAATAACATAATTGAAAGACCACAAAATTTGATTGCGAGGACACAACTCTTGAAAAGTATCTATATAAATAAAAATGTCAAGGTTCATTTCGAATACACTTGAAAAGCCTAAAAGAATATCAAATTTGTGATTTTGTTTCTCTTTCCCCTTATTCTCAGAGTAGAAAAACTCTCTCAGATATTGTTTATGTAAAAGATAATGGCTAAGATAAGATACTTTTGTATTTGTCAATGATGTTTAGTGGTTTAATTTCACAAGTATAATGCGATTTCACATAATGGCTTTATTGTATCTTAGGGCTATTCGATAAACCCTTGTTGCACACTGTAATTGGTAGGGGCAAAATAAACCTAAGGAAAGTGGTATTAACAGCATGCCTTAATGTCAATTTTGCATTTATTCTGTTTCATCAAAGTTCAATAATGAGTTCGAAGACCAAGGTGTTGAAAGCACTCAAGGAGGAACAAGTTCTTCTTCATCCACCATGAAGGAAGCTCAAGCAAGCCCAACAATCTTAGGCTTATTTCCAACTTTTTTTTAAGATGATTTCTTAGGGAGATAACTACCAATTTCTAGCAATTGGAAAAATTTAATGAAGCAAGTTTGAGATGGCTGGTACGATCTAGACGTATTTTCCGCAAGTGCACGGGTCGTACAAGTAATAATGGGATTTAAGTCCCGTGTTATCGTCCCACAGAGAAGTTGATCAGCTTAATTAACTACCGGTTAATCTTACCCTAAGTATATCCTAGCAAATTATGAAGTTTAGTGATGGGTGATCTACTAGGCTAATTAAAATTACTAGAAAACAATAAAAACTATAAAATAAAGAAAATAAAACCGAGCTAAAAGTTACTTACAGAGCTCCGCGCAATTAAAAGCAAATACCTACAAAAATAATTAAAACAGTTAAAATTAATTAACGCAATTAAAATAAAATGCAAGAATGAAAATAAAGAAACAAGATGAATAAAATTAAACAAGCCTAAAATAACATATGCATGTAATTAAACTAATTAATAAAAATGCAAATTAAACTAAACTAAAATTTAATGAAGATAAAGACTAAATTAAAAATGCATGAATCAAATTCTAGATGCAACATAAAAACTCTACATTAACATTAAGTCCTAAATCATACTATAAAAAAAATCAACTATTATCTAATTAAAACTAACAATTAAATTACCAAACAAAGAAACTATACTAGCCTACAAATTGATTTAAAACTGTACCTAAGCTAACAATTAATAATAAAACATTAAACAATTAACATAAAAGCATGAAGTTTAAATGAGACAATGTGGTGCTGCCAAACGCAGCCTTGCTCAATTTGCAACAAAGTGGTCCCAAAACATTGCACTGTACACGTCTTCTTCAGTTTGCTCTCAGATGTTGTCCTGCTACTCTGGGTTTTGGTTGTCTCCAGGTGCTGTCCTTTGCCCAGTTGTGCTTCAGGACAGTGAATAGCTTTGCTCCTTATTCTCGGCTCTGGAAAACTGCTAGGTGCTCTACTGCAGATCATCACGCCAGTTACACTCACGACCCGTACTATCCCAGCTCCTGCCTTACTTCCAACAACAACCTGCTCCAAGCCATTTCCTCATAGTCACGTACTGGTACTCGACATCAATTCCTGGAAACTGGGTGTACATATCAGAATGAGGTGTACTAGGTTTTGCTTATCAGCTGAACACAACACTAATCCATAGTTTATGTCATGCACCTCTCCTCAACACAGCTCACAGATGAAGGAACCGAAATAGAACCTGCAACAATACAAATTTATAAGTAAATATGACTTAAGAAGAAGCTACTAATATAAAAAAAACAACAATAGAAGAGGCACTGAGAACACAGAATGTCTAAATCTAAGAAATAAAACTATGAGGAAGATGAACAGTAGAAGACTCATAGAACATGGGAGAACAGAGAAGGAAAGTTGTCCCGAGCTACTTCCAAACAATCGTCCAGGCTTGATTCTGCAACCATGGTAGTTGCCCCACCATCTTTTGCAAAACTTTAGTTGTCCAATAATGCTATGTCTACTGCACTACTACTGCTATGTAGTGCTCGGCAGTGAGCAAACTTTAACACCGATTCAAATCAAAAGAAAATGGCAAGATCATTCCCGGTCTAATAATGCAGCAGACATGGGAAACTTTCGGTCATAATCTCAAACCGTGTTCTTAAAATAGAACACAACAATGGTATAAATGCAGTGCTCTAATGAATCACAAGCGGAACAAAGAAATCATAATGAGTAAATTGCAAACCGAGAGTTAAAATGAAATAAGTGATTGAAACTAGTTAATCAAAAAGAAACTTCGCATGAAACAAAAAGTAAATAAATAACATAAAAAAATAAACTATTGAACCGAGAAGTATAAAAATAGTGGCTATCAAGTAATGTGAAATAGCAAAGAACTTGAAGTGATGAAGCTTTCCATTCAACTTAAGTGTATTGAATCAATAATAAAGCAAAGAAATTGCAAAACCGAGAAGAACATGAAAAAATCACTATTCATTAAACCAACGTAAAACGTTTTAACAAAACAAGAGAAGAAAATTTTTAATTTAAAAAAAAACTATTCAGAAATTTAAAAACAAGGAAAGCTTCAAGTTACCCTAAAAACCATTCTACCCTAACTTACATTACTCCTAAATTCTACACTACTCCTACCCTAGCTACTTACCCTACTCCTACTTCCTCCCCTTCAATTGCCATCATATTCTATTTATATACACACTTAGGGGTAGAATGGTAATTTTTTCATCCTAGATGAGTTGGCATTGTTTGACCACTTGTCTTCATTTGATTCGCTACAGAGTAGATATTTTCACGTCATTTGTCGATTTGTCCAGTTGATTGTGCGATGTGGCCCGGCGTGTGCCTTCTAGAAGGTTGGCACGGTGTCCTTCGATCCTATCGTTTCGGAGCAATTAAAATACGGACACTTGGCATCACGCGTGTCCAGACGACTGGTGACTCGGTCTGCAAATTGGAAGTGGTCCAGTCTCCTTTAGCCCATTTTCAGCCAAATTTCGACTGAAACGATTGAGTTTCATCCGGATTTAATTTATCTGCACATTAGAGAATTTTAATTAAGGATAGGGGATAATTAATAAAATAATATGGGGAATAAATAAATAATTAGGAAATTAAGCACAAATAATTCTATTAAAAATAGAATTATCAATGGTAATACAAGAAAATTTGGAAGCAATCAAATAAAGATAATAGTATCAAGCTGAGCCGATTTAGTGGTGTGCTCGAGCTCTACTGAAAAACTTGTTGCTCGATGCTCGGCTCGAGCTTAGTCGAGCTTTAATTTTTAGGCTCGAGCTCAGCTTGAGATCAAAATCGAGCTACTTAGGCTCGCTCAATTATCCAAACTCAATTCACATGCTCGAACTCAGCTCAAGCTCGAACTCGAATTTATTTAAATATAAAAATAATGTATCAATTAAATATAATAAAATATATATTTTGTTAATAATAATAACAATTCAACAAGAATAATGAAAACTTCGTCTAAAAATCAAAATAACTAAAATCTCCATACATATAAGACACAACACCGTTGTTTGGAAAATTATAAAGTCTTTACACAAACTACGACTTTTGATTAGAACTTATCCAAAATCCTCTATTAGTTGAAACATCATAAATTAAAATGAACAAAAAAGGTAGAGCGAAGTAGATATGAGTCCCAATTGAAAAATCGCAAATGAAACAAAAATTCAACAAAAAGGTTTATGACAGCAAAAGAAAGTTGGGTAAGAAAATATACAAAGTTTGAATATATCACATATAAAATAAGGCCATACAGTGCTACTAACTTGTCCTAGTTTAACATATTGCAAAAATACAAGAGGAAAAAGAAAGATGATGAACTTTTCAATGCATAAAAAAATCATATCCATGTTCCCACATAAAAGATACATGAGTCTATAATTAGAAAACTAGTATAAGCGATTATTATGTCCATCCAAAAAAGGAAAAAATAAAAAAAAAATGAAATGAGAACCTTGATTAGGAGTACAAACATCCCCAAATAGATGTTTCAACTTATACAAGAAGTTTTAACCCCTATCATTACCAAAACAAGAAAACATTGAAGCCTAACATTTGCTATGTATAACTTTTCATGCATGAAAGAAAAATTGGGAGGAATTTTTAAGGGAAAACATCAGAAGTCACCTATTGAGGGCAAATCAACCATGAATTTTCATGGCAAATGCAACATTAATGTAAAAAGTAATAGAAATAAACAAATAAAATACATATTAAAGAAAATAAGAGAGAAATTAACAATTGAAACAGAAAATCATCTTAGTTGTACGAGTTACGACATAGAAGAGCTGTAAGGAAGAGAGACATCAGATTTAGTATCAGGGGGGCTAGGTACGTCAGATTTGGGGCTGAGGGGCTAAGTACATCGAATTTGGTGCAAGAGGGGCTAGGTACTAGATCTGGTCCAATAGGGACTACTTATATTGGATCTGGTGTGGATTGTTGCTAGAATGTCCATAGTGGCTAGAACATGAGGAAGAAAGGAGCTGGTATGCTAGTGCAGGGGCGTCAGAGCTGAGGTGTTCATCAGATAAAGGTCTGACGATGTTAGATTGACGATAGATGCTAGGTGGGTTTGTGGTAGGTAAGGCGGGTTTAGGTAATTGGAATAGAATAGTTAAAAAAAGGGTGAAATGATAGAAAATGAAATAGGTTAAGGTTTTTAAAGCCAAAGAATGTATAGGGTACATGGGCAATTACACTTTAAAATAATAAGATATATAAAATAATAAAAGCTCGATAAAGCTCGCAAGTTATTTTAGCCAGGAATCTCAATATTCAAACTTGGGTCGCTTGATAGCTTGAATAGCTCGACCTCGAGCTTGGCTCGACAAAAATTAGAGCTTTAAGCATCGACGTATCGTTTACACCCCTAAATAATAGTTGTTCAATATATTACCTAGTAAGTTTCATTGACATTTTGATTTTTCCATGATAACTTTAGTTTTTGGTTGTTGTGTATGGATTTTAGATTATGTGGTAACAATTATGTGAAATTGTTTTATATGAGTTCATTTTTGTCCTCAATAATATGTATATATATTCTTTCATCATCATGAAAAAGATTTCAAGAGAATCATTTTGTATAAAATGGAAAAATATCTCTTGAAAAAGTTTGTGTAAATAATATTATCACAAGAAAAAAAAGCAAAATGAACAAATGTGCATCGACGAGCCTACTAAGACTTGATGCATGTCAGCATATCATGCAAGGTATGACCAAACAGAAGGCGCACACATATGTACTTTGATGCATGTAAAGATAAAGCATAAAAAAGCTTAATGTTAAGTACAATCAAGCAAACACATGTAAAATGCTTAGGCGTGCATTGATGAGCCTAGCATGGTCGGATATAGGGCAACATGTAATGCATCAGTACGACCAAACAAAGGGCACCCATGTATGCCCATCTAAAAGCAAGGAAGAGCAATGCGTAAAAGGGCACAAAAATGAAATTGAATTTGATGCACCATAAAGTTTAACACGACGATCACTCAAGAACTTGACAGAGAATTTGACCAAGAAGATGTGATAAAACACGCTAAATGCTAGTTAAGTAAAATAAGGAGAAATGGACAAATATGCAACAAGAAGTTTGACTACAAAGAGTAAAGAAGCATGAGCAAGAAACTATTTCAACAAGATGGGTGATGGAGTGCTCAAGATACAAAAAAACATAGAATGTGGCATGATCATTAAAACAAATACATAGAGGTGCAACATGGTACTCATATGAATGTGGTGCTTCAACATGAGGCACATATGATACTACAATAGGGTGCACGAACATCTTGTTGCAAGTTAAGTATTGACACGACCAATAAAAGTCATTAATTATTCTATTCACTCAAAAGGTGCATAAGGAAGAAGTCAAACCTCCAATAATGAGAACAATAACACTAAGATTGTGCTCCTTTATATGCAAATATGAGCTTATAAAGCTCAAGGTCACAAAAGGCAATGAAGAAACATTCCCTTAACCATAATTTAAGTCTTCAAAAGATAATAAGCGAGCATTCCATTTAGTGAAAGATGAGAAAATGAAAATTTTAGATCACTTTTTTGCCAAAGAGTAAAATCTCAAGGTTGCGAAATGGAAAGATGAGTTAGAAGAGCTATGAAGAACTTAAAGTTGGTACAAGACCAAAATACACATACCCTTAGCCACAAGTTGATATGAGAAACTTAACATGTGAAAAACGAAGGTGAACTAAGAGCAAATGAGTTGAGGCTCGAAGTTAGAGCAACTAAGGATAAACATTTTCTTAGACAAATGTGAACAAGATAAATGTCAAATTTATGGATGGCAAAGATGAAGTATCCCTGTGGTCATAATTGAATGTGATAAGCTCAATATTACAGATCGCAAAGATGAAGTATCTCGTTAGCCATGATCGAGCATGATAAGCTCAAGTACGCAATAGGTGCGGATGTAACATTCCCTTAGTTAATTTCTTTTGCATGTTTAATGCAAGCTTACGAAAGCTAAGGATGTAACATTCCCTTAGCCGATTTCATAGCACTGCAAATGCTATTCTACGAAAGGCAATGAAGTAATCTTCCATTGGTCAATCTTCAAAGTACATTAAGTGTTAGAATTGGAAGGCAATGAGGTAACATTCCCTTGACCAATGTTCTTGAAAGCACTCAGGTGCTAGGAGTTAACATTCCTTCGGCTATTTTTAAAGCACATTAAGTGCTAGTACACAGATGATAAGGATGTAACATTCCATATACCTATCTTTGAAAATATCAACGTGCATGATGAGGATATGACATTTTCTCGACCTATGGTGAGTATATTGGGTTAGTTGATCGAATCCAAGTATGAAAAAAGCAAGGATGCGACATCCCTTAGGTCGAAAATCTTTTAAGTCCTTATAGAAGTATAAATATTTATATTACAGCTTAAGGCACATGAATTTATCAAAGTCCTTCCAAAGCAAAAGCGATTATGCTAGAACTCAAGATGCACAAATTTATTTGTCTTTAAGGAGCAAAAGCAATAGAGCTTGAGGAATGAGAATTTATTTAAGTCCTAAAGGAGTAGAAGTGATGCTATAGTTTGAGGCACAAGAATCTAACTAAGTCCTCAAGGTGCAAAAGTGATTATGCTAGAGCTCAAGGCATGAGAATCTATATAAGCTCACATAAGAGCAAAACCTATCAAGCTAGGGTTTGAGGCAAGCAAAAAACCTAAGTCCTCAAAAGAACGGAAGTTATTAAGTTAAGGCCCGAGTTATGCAAGAATACAAGTTACAACAGTTATCAATGCTAAATTTAGCCACGCTAGAAATCATAAAAATCAAAGTTAAAACTCATGACAAAAAGTGAACAACCAAAAGTAAGAAAGGAAAGGCATTTACGCCAAAACAACATTAAATTTTGCTCAAAGGTGTCATAATTTTAAAAAGTTAACCTATCAAGGAACGACAACAAAAGCCTTCTCGACAAAGCAACCAATCGTGGATGAGTTAATCATGAAAACATGAACAAAGTTCCTTTCAAGCCATCTCGACAACACTTAACCACAATTGATACTCAATTATAGTTTAAAGGAGGACTTAGTGTTAAGGATGGACTCAACTTAGAGTTTGCACGCTTAGCCTAAATTACTAGGCCCAACCTAGATATTGCTAAATCCTCTAATTTTTCTAGTCCCATAGCTTGAAGATAGACTGGTTCTACTTAGATAGTTAGACTTTTCTAGATGGTGGCACATGACACAATCTCATTGCACTCTATTGCCTATAAATAGGCTCTCATTCAATGGAGACTAGATCTTTTAGACTTTTTACATTACCCGCTCTGCCACATTCACTTTACGCCTTATTTCTTCACACTTCTTTGTTTCTTGGTTGTGCCTGGACAACCGACCAGTTCTGTCAAGAGCTTGTACTTAGTGAATAGTCCAGTTAACAGTAGTTACTTAGTAGCATACTCGCAGCTACCTTCTTGGATGCAGGTAAATTGTTGAACCACGTAAATCTTGGTGTCTTTTTATTTGCCTAACACTGTTCACACCCCTCAATGAAATTTATTTCCAATATGTTGGAAACCTAAAGGGTAGATAAAGGTAGTGAATGGATTAAATTAAGTTGATCAAGCTTGAAAATTTTGGAATTTCTTATTATACTTATTATTAGAATTATAATAAATCTTATTTAAATGTGTTTAATTAAGAAAACTTAATTAAAAGTGTTTTAATTAAGTTATCATGCCAAATTATAATTAATAAAATATTATTAAAATTTAATTAGATTATTTAATTAAATCATAATCCTTAGCATTAATTAAATTTGGTTTATTGCCTCAAAATTATATTATTTTATTGGGATGAGTACACAAATATAATTAATAATAAGTCCAAGGCTTAAAGGTAATTATGCTATCTGATGGAAGATAATTGATCTAACTTATAAAAGCATCATTATGGCCGACCACTCTAAGTAGTTGAAACAACACTATGCAAAATCTTAGAGCTCTTAACCTCCTCGTGTAGTTGTGACAAAGCTAAGGTTTTTGTTTTCCTTAAGAGATTTTGACATATTAGGTGATTTCATGTCACGACCCTCTGTGAGACCTCGTATAGGTTAAACCTTGTCTATATATGTAAATGAATTCATAAGTGTGGTGATATACTTGTAATGAGAAGTATATGTGATGAAAGTCCATAAGTTTAATGTACACACTTGTAATAAGAGTTGTGATTGTACGTACAAGTTACATTTTATATGAATATGAAGAAATGGACTTAAACATGTGAAGAATGGAAGTAGAAGGGAAAATGAGTAGTGTGGTAAAATGGAAGGAAAATTTTATAAGTTATGCACTTCCATTTGGTCTATATCATGTACCCTTGGATATACAAAGATTTCACACAAGTTTTAATAGGTATAAAGTAGGAATGGATGCCATTTTCAAGCCTCAAGGATGATTAGATGAGAAAATGACTATGGCAGCAAATTAAAGTTGTTTTGGTGTAAATACCTGCAAAAAACTGCAAAAAAATCTAAAAATATGAAGGCCAAATCGATCTCATAGGATGAGAGATCGATTTGGAAGAGCCAAAATGCTCTTATTTTGAGCTATGGTACAGGACAGATCGATCTCCAATGGAGTCAGATCGATCTCCTAAACATTCTGTAAAATGAGGATCGATTCTTAAGGCAAACAGATTAATTTCCTTAAGCTCTCAGGTTGAAGCAGATCGATCTCATCCCAAGCCAGATCGATCTCCTGGAGCTACTGCCTGAGACAGATCGATCTTCGATCTTTGACAGATAGATCTCCTGCCTTCAAATGCCATGAAAAAAGAGGGATTTTAAGAGGACCAGATCGATCTCATGTTTTGATAGATCAATCTCATCAAGCTAAATCTATAAATAGGAGAAGTTAAAATCTGCATTTCACGAGAACAACCATTCCCTTTCTATTTTTCAACCTAAAACCTTACTCTCTAAATCTGACCATTTTCAAGAAGATTTGAGGGAAGGCTATCAGACATAAAGTTCTTCACATCGAAGAGAAGAACAACTTAGCTTGGAGGTATTTTCCTCATTTGTTGGATTTAAGGAACAAGGTGCATTTCCATTGGAGCAAAAAGGAACTCGAGCTAGGTGAGTTTCTAATGAAAATACTCAAGTACATTTGTTTGGATATTGATGAGGGAAATGATTGGTATGCATAGAAATGGTAGAAACTACCTAGAGTAGAATGAATCCACCATGACCTAGAAATGGTCTAGTGTGAGAAAGTGAAATGTATTGAGATTAATGATGAATGAGATATCTCGAGGTAATGATAGAGTTATAAGTATGATTTTAAGATGTTGTTAGTGAATAAATTGAGAGATTTACCTAAAAGGGGTAAAATGTGGATTAAGGCATTTGTAAAATGTATAAATGAATTATATTGACTAGTGAAATCAAAATGTGAGTTAACAACATTAACTCAAGTGATTTGGATGAATGGATCGCAGCTCCCGAGGATACACCAGAGCAATGCGAGCCAAGAGAGCAAGAAGCTAAGAGGAAGAGAGAGTCGCACTCAAGTAAATTGAGGTAAGGGAATTGTGTGGACTCTTAGAGATATTTGTGCACAATTTGGGCACTTAAATATTTTGCTAGAATGCATAGGACACTAGGAAATGAAATTGGGTGATTGAAGGACAAAAAGTTGAGTTTTGAGAAATGTGCATGAAAAAAAAAAAGTATGAAGCTTTGAAAGCCTTGTTTTGATGTTTTTTAGCAAGTGATGGGTAAGTTGGCTAATATTTGAAATGATTTGCAAAAGAAATAATGTGACTTGGTTGATAACCGTGTTTTGCAAAGATTGAGCCACCTACGTGATTTTTGTGAGAATAAAAGCGTGCTAGAGTATGACTCGCACGAGATTTGATGTGTTTTATACCCATGAGTGCTAGAGCTTAGCTCGCACTAGTTTTACATGGATTTTTATGATGTTATGCTTGAGTGGATCTTGCATAGCCTTTATACTGGTTTTGGCATCGTGTTAGAGCATAGCTCGCATTAGATGCCCATCATACTTGATGCCGTGCTAGGAGCTTCGAGCAGACTGGGTGTCGCACCGATTAAATAGGCTCGCATGTGCATTTTTGAGGTTTTGACATGTTGATAGCCGTGTTAGGAGTTTTGGGTAGACAGGACGTTGTACCGATTAAATAGGCTCACACGTGCATTTTTGAGATGTGGCGTGATATGATGTGTTGATATGGGTCCACGGAGCACGCTGTACCGTGCATGTAGCATGGAGTATGTTGTACCGTGTTGAGATTGTGTTATGCTGTCTTCGGATGAGATCTGCTATGGACCAGCGAGTTGGACTTGACCCACCTCCTATGTGGAAGCAGATAGTGGTGATACCCCGCACACTTGATCCGTGTAGCCTGGGATCACAGGATATGGCCATAGTCCTTGACGAGATTTCCTTTATTATATTGCCTATCTCACATGTCTTGTCTTAAGTATAAATCCATGTTTAAAATGCTTTGTTGGTCAGGACAGTCAGAGGGAGGGGGATGAGTCCTGACGAGTGATGATTATGTTTTGAAAATGCTTTGGGGTCAGGATAGTCCGAGGGAAGGGGATGAGTCCTGACAGTTGTCTATTTTATGAGATGAGAAAGCATGTTAATAGTTTTAAAGTGCACTGATGCATGATGTCACACCCCACTTACGAGTGCCCTTCGTCCATACAAACACTATTACGGTTGGCCTGTGAGGTGATGCAATTACTAAAATTTCATAAGTTTTACAACAAAAAATTTAAAATTTTAATTCACACTCCCAGGTGTGTATAGATATACAAAATCATTTGTATAATAATTCATCTTTACATAACATTCCGATAAAACTATTACATTTCTAAGGTATAACTGTGCGATACAATATATTAGATACAAAATACTCATGTGTATACAAATCTTATACTTTTGCAACTGGTGGGAGCTGTCCAACTCAAAAAGGGATCTAAAGACCACCGCTCTCCTACTTCTCAGTATCTGGAGGGGGAAAATAGTGGGGTGAGCAAACCACAGCTCAGTAAGGAAATGGATGCTAGCAGGTAGATATCGTACTACTTACATAACCCATACATGTATAAACCAGAAACCATGTTTTCGATAAAAATGGAAATATTATACGAAAAATGCATTTAAAGATACATTTCTCATTTTCACTTTCATGTAAATCATATATGTCATGCTTCCATTTTAAAACATGATTCATAAAATGATGCCCTCGTGGCACAAGTGTTTAAATCAGAGATTTATCAAAACACAAAATCTCTTTACATTCTCAATCATTTCTTTTTCTCAAGTCTCTTTTTCTTTTCTGATTTTTTTCTATTTTCTCGAATCTTTGAGACAGGCATAGAATTTTTGGCAATCTAATATCCACGACATATGACCATAGTCAGTGATCCCAGGCCTCACTGATTAGGTGTGCATAGGGCATCACTTCACCTGAAGGGGATGGGTCAGTCCTACCCTCCAGCTCATCTTAATCAACCTCATCTCCTCATATACTCACGGTATAAGGTACGCCATGTGTCATCGACGCGATACTTTTACTCACGTGCACCCAGCACGGTACATAGTATACCAACGGACAACTACACAGTATTATGTGCGACCGTGGACCCAAGTCCATACTCCAACTCCGATGGACTTTTCATCCTAAACCATGTCTCATATACCAGGAGAGCATGCAGTGTGACACAGTCATCGCAAGGCTCCAACATGGTACGATTTATCGTTAAGGCCCAGTCCATTTAAAGGCCGTCGGCTGGCATCCCCTTGGGTCCCAAACCCCCAGGTTTACCTCAACTTATTAAAAACAGGTGCGAGAAATGCTCTAGCACTTTTCTCAAAACCGTCGTGCGAGTCAAACTCCAGCACGACACATCAAAAGTATTGAAAACAAGTGCGACCTAACACTCTAGCACATTGTCAAGTCATTAAAACGGGTGTGAGCTAGAGTTCCAACACCAACCTCATCTCAAATTCGATAGATAGCTATTTTCTCTTTTTAAAACTCAAAACATGTTTATTTATGCAGCATGCTAAAACATGTAAAATTAGCCAACCTATCATCATCATTTCTCAATCAGTAATATCGATACAAAAATTGGGAAAAACATTGAAAACATGCTTATCATGCTATTTCCTTACCCCATCCCATATCTCAATGCATATATAGTACATTTGATGCTTCTATATCATTTCATAGAATTGTAGTATCGTCCTAATTCTAGCGATATATCTACGAAATTGTCGTAAAATACGTACGAACATCTCTATAGCTAACACACAGTCCCTTACCTCAAATCGCGCTCGTATTTCCTTTGTCACGTATGCTCCGTTCGCGATCTGGGTTAGTCGTGTTCCACGTTCTTCTGAGCTACATGTACAATCATCAAGTTGTTTTCTTATCCCTCTTCTAAGCCTCTACATTGTCATTTATTTATTCATTCATACTCCTCAACCCATTAAATCACATTTCATCTTTCTTACAATCTCATTATACTTCTCTTAAGCTTTTTCCCATTTCTTATGGATTTTCTCTCCATAAATCCCTTTCAATATCGCTCACTCATTTTTACACTCATCATTTATAACCATATTTCACATCTTATTCAACTCATACAATGTCTAGAATCCATATTTAGAGTTTGAAGGTTGAAGAGCTTACCCCTTTACTTAGCCAAACTTGTGGTAGCCTCAACTCCTTCTCTTGATCACACCAATGTATGATTTTTGGATAAGTTGTTCTCCTTTCTTCAATGAACAACTTTACCTTCTTGAGCTCCTTCAGATTTTGACTGCAATGTAGTGATTTTTAGAGTGATAAAGCTTGGGTTTTGTTTTAGAGAAAAATGACAGGTGCGGGTTTGGTGGAAGAAATATCAGTTTTTAACCCAAATCTCAAGCTCTTTTTTATAGATTCAGGCTTATGAGATCGATCTGGTCCTTGCAGAGATCGATCTTTGCACGTTTGGTAGTCCTTTTCACCTAACATAACCACTCCCAGATCGATCTTCTCCCTTGATGAGATCGATCTGTCGAAGGGTAAATTTTCCTCTTGGAGATCGATCTGCCTCTTGTAAGAGATCGATCTGTTCCTTACAGAACCATTAAGGAGATTGATCTGTCTATTCTTGAGATCGATCTGTTCTCAAACAAAGAGTTAAGAAGATCGATCCTCTTGCCTTAAAATCGATCTTCTCATTACAGAATGTCTAGCAGATCGATCTTGATCCATTGGAGATCGATCTGTCTTGTCCCATTACTCAAAATAAGGTTATTTTGCCTCTTCCATATCGATCTCTCATCCCATGAGATCGATCTAACCTTCATATTTTCTAGATTTTCTGCAGTAACTTCATTTAAAACATCTTAATTTGCCACTATAGTCATTTTCTCATTCATCCACCTTTGAGGCTTGAAAATGACTTTCATTCATACTTTATACACACTAAAACTTGTGTGTAATCCTTATATAACCAAATGTACACAACATATATAACTAAATGGGAACATAAAGATTTACACCACTTATGCAACTTATTCCATTTTACCCCAATACTCACTTTCCATTCCACTCACATTCATCATTTATCAAAGTCCATTTCTTCATATTCATATTTAATGTATCTTGTACGTACATCACAACTCTTATTACAAGTGTGTACATTAATCTTATGGACTTTACGTCACATATGCTTCACATTACTAGTACATTACAAAATTTCATAATTTCATTTACATATTTACAAGGTTAAACCTATACGGGGTCTCACACATGATGATTTATGCCATGCTTTAATTGTGAAATACACATGATGATTTATGCCATGCTTTAATTGTGAAATACGCATGATGATTTATGTCATGCTTTGAATTTGATTTGTGCACTAATAAATAGCATGATTTTCTTTACATGCCATTAACACTAGCATGAACTCATGATTTGGGATGAAATGTATGGTTTTTGAGCATGGCATCACGATCACGTAGATAGTGTAGTATCTACCTATTCGCATGATTGCCTTACTAAGCGTGTGGTTTGCTCACCCCCTTATTTTCCCCTCTCTACAGAGATTTGAGTATAGATTGAGAGCGATTGGAGGCGTTCCCTTTTAGTCTCCACTGCATCCCATCGTGTAAGGTATACACACTGATGTAATTTTATATCTAAACTTTCTATAGCACGGTAGCATTTTGTATGTAACTATTGGGGGTGTAAAGCAATGTAAACACATGTAAACAACATTCTGATTTAATTATACAAATGTTTATCTTATTTTAAAAATGCAATTAAATTGGTATGGTGGGATGAGATAGAAATTGACACACAGCCCAACTGTTGAGGAGAGTAACTGTTCACGATCGAAGAAAGACGAGAAGTAAATAATGTATAAAAAGTGAAAAATTTATACGTATTTTGGTAAGTTGAGGGTTGTGATAGAAGTTGGTATCAATGCTAAGTTGGTCGGACGTGTGTCGTGTCTAAAATACTTAATAAGTTGGAAAAATTACATCCCCAAGTTACTGTGCTTGTTTAGATACAAATTGTGTGTATATCGATGGGTTGACTAAGAAATTGTTGTGAATGTAGGGAATTGAGCAATTATGCCTAATACCAGTCGCGGTAGAGGGGCGAGAGAGCAAGTTAGAGGTTGTAGAGGTAGGCTTGGGGGTCGTGTTGAGTCAGAAACACACGAGACTTAGGAAGAGACTGAGGTGGAGGCTAACGTTGAGCACGCTCCACAGGGTCCGAAGGAGAGACTCGAAAGTACTAAGGCCCACTTCGCGAGGATTGAGTGGAGCATTGAGATGATCTTGGAGTTAGTCACTCAGTCATTGCCTGGAGTAGAGAGTGGACAGAGTCCCGCTACACAGGGTGATGCCGAGCAGGCAGCAGTTCCTGAGGCATGGGCTCGGCCAGCCTAGAGACCTCAAACGACGGATACACCTACACCTCCACCTGCACAGGATATGCCTACGCTTGTTGCTATACCACAAGCCAGTAGAGGTTGGGGTTACAATTGTGATTTGGATAGACTGCGGTAGTTTAAAAAGTTTGGACCGCCGTCTTTTAATGGAGTAAAGGACCCAGTAGCTGCTAAGGATTGGATAAATGAGATCGAGAAGCTGTATAGATTCTTTGAGTGCACTACTACTGAGATGGTAACGTTTGTAGCTTTTATGCTGAAGGGATCAGCAGAACATTGGTGGAAATCCACCACACCTATTTTGAGAGCCCAACATACTGTGATCAGTTGGGATATATTTTTGGAGGCATTCCGGAGAAAGTATGTATCGGATATCGCTCAATGAAAGATGAAGATGGCATTTTTGGGACTGACCCAAGGGAGTAGGATTGTGGATGAGTATGAGAAGACTTTTATCTCTCTAGGCAGATATGATCCCAACATGATGGGTAATAAGGTCGAGAAGATCCAGAAGTGTATGGATAGATTGAGATCGACCATAAGGTCTAGATTGGTTCCTCTGGATATACCGACCTACGAGGAGACAGTGCGCAAAGCGCAATTGTGTGAACAAGATGTTGATAGAATCGCCTCAGATTTTGGGAAAGTCGGTAAAGTGAGGGAGAGACAAGTGGTGGATAGAGGTTTCAGTTATAAGGGAAGCAAGAGGTTTGCTGGAAAGAGGCTGAGGATCAAGGAGATCCGAGAGAGGACAGTTAATCCTCCTATGTATCCGGCCATAGCTCCTGCTAAGAGAATTATGATTGGAGGACCATGGCCTACTACTGAGCAGTGCAACAAGTGTGGCAAGGACCACGGTACTTGACCATGTTATAAATCTCCTGCAGTATGCTTTAGATGTGGGAAACCAAGGCACATAATCAGGGATTGCCCAGAGATGACAGAGAGAGTCTCATAGAAGAGTAGGGAGCTAGAGAGAGCTCTAGTTGGGGTAGCCACTCCGAGGAGGAGGGCTACAGCTAAGGGAAAGGGGAAGCGAAAGTGGGTGTGAGCAGAGGACGAATGCACGCACTAGACCAGGACACTGTAGATCAATCTTCGAATGTGGTTAAAGGTATCATCCAAATCTTTGATTTAGAAGCATTTGTATTGTTTGATCCTAGTGCCACACATTCCTTTATATCGCCATCCTTTGCACATCAATTGTTGAAGCATGTAAAACCCACACTGCTAGATAAGATGTTAATGATATCTACCCCTATGAATGATAGTCAATTGACTGAGCATGTGTATAGGAATTATTAGATGAGGATAGAGGGTAAAGAAATGACAGCCAATTTAATTTTATTAAATATGAGTGATTTTGATGTAATCCTAAGGATGGATTGGCTGGCTACAAACCATGTTGTTATGGATTATCGGGCTAAGACATTGATGTTTCCTGAGATGAAAAATCTTGTAGTAAGTTTTCTGAAATGAAATGAAAGATATGTTAAACATAAATAAAAGAGTATGATCTCAATTCATGATATCTGAAAGATGAATTTGTTTATCAATTATATGTGTGTATGTGATAATTTGTGTTACTAACGATGCAAAGGATAATGTGAATGATACATTGCTTATGTGGTTGAGGCGGATAAGGCACGTCTGGAGTTGATAGACATTCTAGTGGTTAGGGAATTTTCAAATGTCTTTCCGGATGAGTTACCAGGGTTACCTCCAGATAGGGAGATGGAGTTTGGTATAGAGTTGGCACTTGGTATAGAGCTAATATCCAAGCCACCGTACAGAATGGCTCAAGTTCAGTTGGAAGAATTAAGGTAGCAGTTGCAAGAGTTATTAGAGAAAGGGTTCATCAAGCCGAGTGTCTCACCTTGGGGAGCACTGGTTTTGTTTGTATGGAAGAAGGATGGAAGCCTCCGACTGTGTATAGATTACCGGTTGTTGAATAAGGCTACCATAAAAAATAAGTATCCCCTTCCACGCATTGATGACTTGTTGGATCAGCTTAAGGGAGCGCAAGTCTTTTCCAAGATAGATCTGAGATCTGGGTACCATCAGTTGACGATGCGAAGTGAAGATGTACCCAAGATAGCTTTTCGCACCTGGTATAGACATTATGAGTATATGGTTATGCCATTCGGGTTGACGAATGCTCCCACAGCTTTTATGTCATGATGAATGAGGTATTTCACCAGTATTTGGATCGGTTTGTTATTGTGTTTATTGATGATACACTCGTGTACTCAAAATCTAGAGTGGAGTATGAAAGGCATCTAAAGATAGTGCTATAGACCCTCCGAGAGAAGAAGTTATACGCTAAATTCAGTAAGTGCGACTTTTGGTTGGAACAGATCTCTTTTCTAGGTCACATAGTATCGAAGGATGGAGTGGCAGTGACATAGTGGGGGAGACCCTAGACAGTGATAGAGATCAAAAATTTCTTGGGTTTAGCTAGGTATTATCGAAGGTTTGTGAAGGGATTTTTGAGGTTAGCTGCTCCTTTGATACGTCTCACGAGGAAGAATGTCGAGTATGTGTGGGACGATAAGTGTGAGGAAAGTTTTCAGGAGTTGAAAAGGAGATTAACCGTAGCTCCGATACTCACCATTCCTACCAATTCAGGAGGTTTCCCGATGTATACAGATGCTTTACACCTAGGACTGGGCTGTGTGTTGATGCGGGATGGAAAAGTAGTAGCTTATGGATCAAGACAGTTAAAGGATCATGAGAGGAACTACCTGACCTACGATTTAGAGTTGGTGGCCGTAGTGTTTGCCTTGAAAATATGGCCCCACTACCTCTATGGTGAGAAATTTTAGGTTTACACAGATCATAAGAGCCTTAAGTACCTGTTCTCGCAGAAAGAGTTGAACATCAGACAGAGGAGATGGCTCGAGCTGTTAAAGGATTATGATTGTAATATCCTGTACCACTAGGGTAAAGCAAATGTAGTTGCTGATGCATTGAGTAGGAAGCATCTCGGGTTGGTGTCATTCATGATGGTCAGGGAACATGAGCTGTTGGAACAGTTCACGAACCTCAATTTGGATATGACCCCGCCTGACGCTAATAGTGGATTTATGATAGCTAGCCTGCAGTTGGAACCAGATCTGGTTGATCGAATTTGACAAGCTCAGCGAATTGATCAACAGTGTAATGATATTGTCGAGCAGATACAGAGGGGTACATGACACGCCCTAAGGGTATTGTATGCAAGTGCACGGGTCGTACAAGTAATAATGGGATTTGAGTCTCGAGTTATCGTCCCACAGAGAAGTTGACTAGCCTAATTAAGTACCGGTTAATCTTGCCCTAAGTATATCCTAGCAAATTATGAAGTTCTGATGGGTGGTCTACATGTCTAAAATTAAAGTACTGAAAATAATAACAACTATAAAATAAAGAAAATAAAACTGAGCTAAAATTACTTACAAAGCTCCAAGCAATAAAAAGCAAGAACCTACAAAAGAAAATTAAAACAGTCAAAATGAATTAACGCAACTAAAATAAAATGCAAATATGAAAATAAAGCAATAAAATTTAATTAAACTAAACTTTAAACAAACTTAAATAAAAATGAATGTAATTAAACTAATTAATCAGAATGTAAATTAATTAAGAAACTAACTACAAATCTAAAAGTCTAAAATATTAAATCTAAATTAATCCTAAATATCACTAATTACTAACTTAACAATGAAAATTAACTAATGCATGAAAAATAATTTTTGGAATTTTAATTAAAACATAAAATGCATAAAATGAATTTATCTAATTTTATTTTAAGCACATCCCCTAATGCTAAAATAACAATTACTTAGTAACCTAATTAAATCAAAGTTAAACTAATGAAACAAAGAAACTATGACTAACATGCACATTAGAAATCAACTAACTAAGCTAACTAATAAAATTGCAATTAATCTAACTAAAAATGCATACAAAATGAATTAAACAACTACAAGGGGAATTTGCCAAACATGGCCTTATCAAATAATAAACAAAGTGGTCCCGATTTTTGCAAGTGCACTGTTGCACTATCTTCTCCGATATTTTGGTCTGCCTACAGGTTCTCCGGACATGCTGCCAGTCTGCTTTGTCCTGCATTCTGCTCCTGCCATGCGGCTGTTCCCAGCTGCTGTCCTGCCTAGCTAGCAGGCACGTCCAACCTGCTGTTCTGCTTCACACGTCCTCTGCCCAGCTAGCGTCTACTGCAGCATGTTGCTTCTGGTTTCTGCATCACTCATCTCGTGTACAACAGCCGGGTACCAAGGGATTACTTCAACAGCAGCAGCTGCATCCTAGTCTAACATCATCTTCAGCCTCCTCGGTGCCTAACTTCTTCTCAGCAACAATAACAACAAAGCAACAAAACTAGTTAGCATAACACTTACTGAAACAGTAAGCAATAACCGAAATAGAGCATAACAGAGGGGATTTCTAGTTCCTATCCACTGCCGTTAGGCGGCTTCTGCTCTGCATAGTGTAGTAAAAAATCAGTTCTACCAACTTCAGCACCGACCTGCACAAATTTCTCCACCCACCAGCAGTGTTTCCTAACGTCACTTAGCTTGACCCAGAATCGACAATAACTGAAAACGCACCAACTGGAAATTTTAGAAAGAATGAAATAAACACATATGCAGGAAACAAAAATAAGCAGAGGTTAAGCTGATAAAAGCTTTAGTGAATCACTATTCCTTAAATTGATCAACACTGTTAAAGCCCAAAAGAACTCGAGAATCTGATTGATGCAAATGACAAAATAGTTAACAAGCTAAAATTAAAATAAAGGGGAAATGTAAAGAAAAATATGACAATAATTTAAGTGGTGAGCTGCTGCTACAATTTGTAGAAGAAAGCAGTGATGAAGAAGAATAGCTGCTGTCACCAGCCTCTCCTCCTCACAACATAAGACATACAGAAGCGAGAAAAGCTTTACAAATTAAAGGAGCAAACCGAGAGGAACTAAAGGAATCCAAATCTTTCATAAAGAAAATAAAAATTAACATGAACAGTGACTAAAATAAAATTGCTAACGGGAAAGTTTGGAAATTAAACAAAAAAAAAAAACTTAAAAACTAAAGCTATCCTAGAATTACAACTACTCCTAATTTACTTCTAAAAACTACTCCTAAATTATTCTACACTACTCCTACCCTGGCTACCTCTACTTTTTGACTTCTACTTGCCTACTCCTACTTGATTTTTCAATTGCCATCATGTTCTATTTATACACAAACATAGGGGTACAATGGTAAATTTTCATCCTAGATGAGTTTGCATTGTTTGGCCACTTGTCTTCATTTGATTTGCTGCAGAGTAGATATTTCCACGTCATCAGTCTTTTTGTCCAATTAGCTGTGCGATGTGGCTCGACGTGTGTCTTCTAGAGGGTTGGCACGATGTCCTTCGATTTTATCATGTTGAGTTAATGTATTTTGAAATGACAAAACAAGTAAATTCAATAATATAAAGATGATACAAAAACATATTTAGAGGTTATCAGTACCAGAACTTAAAGTTATGTTGATGAGAGATCGATCTGGGTTATTAGAGATCGATCTCCTGGGTTTTCTATAGATAAGAGATCGATCTGGGTTATGAGAGATCGATCTCCTGGGTTTATCTTGGATGAGAGATCGATCTCAGGAAGACATGAGATCAATCTACCAAGCCTTGAACCTGTACAAAGGTATTAAGGAAGAGTAAGATCGATCTATAAGGGTTAAGAGATCGATCTGCCCAATACTGGAGTTGAGGGATCGATCTGATCTATGAAGAGATCGATCTCCCTTAATGCAATGATAGTAGATCGATCTGTAAGATCTATCTACACTCAAACAGAGAGTTTATGAGATCGATCTGATAAGAAAGAGATTGATCTCCTCAAAGTCAGAGAGCTAAGGAGATCGATCTGGGTTATTGAGAGATCGATCTCCCCACTACGAGATTGCATGGCAGATCGATCTGTACATCGATCTTTCCTTTAACAGAGAGATTGGAAGATCGATCTGCCTATTCGACAGATCGATCTCCCCTATCATTTTCAAATTAACAGATCGATCTGCTAACCTATGAGATCGATCTCCTTGCGTTATTGTGCTTTGATCTTGCAGGATTTATAACTAAGAGATCGATCTGGCCAAGATGGCAGATCGATCTGGCACTCTACTGGAGGTACCCAACGGCTAGTTTCTGCAAAATCTCAACGGGAAAAATAGCATTTAATGCTCCAACTACCAATCCTTCAGTATTTAACCAAGCATTGAAGACAATGAGAATAGAGACACTATTGCTACACATTTCTTACATTTTCAAGAGTTTAATACTTTCATTCCTTGTGTCTTCATTCCTCATTTATTGAGTTTGTTGTATAAGCTTAAGTGCAAAAGCTGTAATTGTCCTACCCACACTAAAAGCTTGATTCTGTATTCATCCTTACCTTAAAAGAGAAGAGGATTGTTCCTCAGTGAGATAAAATTGTAAAAGGGTGAATACATCTTTGTATTGCAAAGGGTAGAGAGGTTATTCCTTAACCTGAAAAAGGAAGATTGTAACTTCTGTTGAAGGAGAGAAAGAAAGCACTTGACAAGAGGGTCAAGGAGAGAGGACGTAGGCAAGAGTTTGGCCGAACCTCTATAAGCGATTGTGTTTGTTTCTCTCTTCCCTATCTTGCATTAAATTGTTTAATTTTATTATATTGCTCACTATCATTTGCTAATTAAATTAGGATTAATTTAAAATTTGCCATAAACATTAGAAAATCGATTCACCCCCCTCTCGGTAGAGCCAACATATCATTTCGGAGTAAATAAAATATGGACACCTGGCATCACGCGTGTCCAAACGACTGATGACTCGGTCTGCAAATTGGAAATGGTCCAGTCTCCTTTAGCTCATTTTCAGCCCAATTTCGTCTGAAACGACTGAGTTTCATCCAGATTTAATTTATCTGCACATTAAAAAATTTTAATTAAATAAAGGGGATTATTAATAAAATAATATGGGGATTAAATAAATAATTAGGAAATTAAGCACAAATAATTCTATAAAAAAATAGAATTATCAGTACAAAGACGAACTTTGAGTTAAGTTCAGATGCGATGTTGAGGTTTAAAAACAGGATATGTGTTCCCGAGGATCCAGAGATCAAGAAGTTGATCTTGACAGAGGCTCACTCATCGAGGTATATGATACATCCGGGGAGTACTAAGATGTATCAAAACCTGTGAAAAGTTTATTGGTGGTCTGGGATGAAGAAAGACATTGCTGAGTATGTCACTAAGTGTCTCGTTTGTCAGCAGGTAAAGGTAGAGCATCAGAAGCCTGCAGGATTATTGCATCCTCTACCGATATCGACATGGAAGTGGGAGCATGTCACCATGTATTTTGTGATGGGATTGTCGAGGACCCGCAGAGGTCATGATGCCATATGGGTGATTGTGGATCGGTTGACAAAATTAGCCCATTTTCTAACTATGAGAGCTACCAATACTCTGAGCCAGTTAGCGAACTTGTATGTGAGCGAGATAGTGAGGCTACATGGAATTCCATTGAGCATTGTTTTTGATAGGGATGCCCACTTCACTTCCCACTTCTGGGAACGTTTTCAGGAAGCAATGGGGACCCAGTTGAGTTTTAGCATCGCGTTTCATCCTCAGACAGATGGTCAGTCAGAGAGGACTATAACCTTGGAGGATATGTTGAGAGCGTGTGCGTTTGATTTTGTAGGCTCCTGGGATGACCATTTGCCACTCGCAGAGTTCGCTTATAACAACAGTTTTCATGCGAGTATCGAAATGGCACCATATGAGGCATTGTATGGGCGTAGATGTCGTTCCCCTATTGGATGAGAAGAGGTTGGTGACAGACAGATCTTTACTCCGGACTTGGTTAGAAAAGCCTCTGAGGATGTCCAATTGATTTGTTAGAGGTTACGGATAACTCAGAGCAGATAAAAGAGTTATGCTGACAGGAGACAGAGACCACTAGAGTTTGATGTGAGTGAGTCAGTGTTTTTGAAGGTCTCTCCTTCGAGGGGATTATGAGATTCGGGAAGAAGGGAAAGTTAAGCCCTCGATATATAGGGCCATTTGAGATACTTGATAAGGTGGGAGATAGGGCATACTGGTTGGCATTGCCACCTAAGCTAGCGGGCATACATAACGTCTTCCACGGATCCATGTTAAGGAAGTATCATCCGGACCCGACTCATTTAATAAGGTATGAACCTTTGGAGCTCAATGAAGGTGTGACATACATTGAGAGGCTAGTTCGGATATTGGATAGAAAAGAGAAAGTGTTGAGGATGAAGACAATTCCTTTGGTGAAGGTTCTTTGGCAACATCACACAGTGGAAGAGGCCACATGGGAATTTGAAAGATTGATGCGGGAGAAGTATCCCGAGTTGTTCCCAGAATGATTGGTTCTAATTTAATTTTCTAAGTGGGGGAGAATGTGAGACCCCGTATAGGTTAAACCTTGTATATATATATATATGTAAATGAATTCATAAGTGTGGTGATATACTTGTAATAAGAAGTATATGTGATGAAAGTCCATAAGTTTAATGTACACACTTGTAATAAGAGTTGTGATTGTACGTACAAGTTACATATTATATGAATATGAAGAAATGGACTTAAACATGTGAAGAATGGGAGTAGAAGGGAAAATGAGTAGTGTGGTAAAATGGAAGGAAGATTTTATAAGTTATGCACTTCCATTTGGTCTATATCATGTACCCTTGGATATACAAAGATTTCACACAAGTTTTAATATGTATAAAGTAGGAATGGATGCCATTGTCAAGCCTCAATGATGATCGGATGAGAAAATGACTATGGCAGCAAATTAAAGTTGTTTTGGAGTAAGTACCTGCAGAAAACTACAGAAAAATCTGGAAATATGAAGGCCAAATTGATCTCATAGGATGAGAGATCGATCTGGAAGAGCCAAAATGCTCTTATTTTGAGCTATGGAACAGGACAGATCAATCTCCAATGGAGCCAGATCGATCTCCTAAATATACTGTAAAATGAGGATCAATTCTTAAGGTAAACAGATCGATTTCCTTAAGCTCTTGGGTTGAAGCAGATCGATCTCATCCCAAGTCAGATCGATCTCTTGGAGCTACTGCCTGAGACAGATCAATCTGCAGTCTTCGACAGATCGATCTCCTACCTTCAAATGCCGTGAAAAAAAGGATTTTAAGAGGACCAGATCGATCTCATGTTTTGACAGATCGATCTCATCAAGCTAAATCTATAAATAGGAGCAGTTAAAATCTGCATTTCACGAGAACAACCATTCCCTTTCCATTTTTCAACATAAAATCTAGATTTTACTCTCTAAATTCGGTCATTTTTAAGAAGGTTTGATGTCACGCCATCCTCCCACACGCGACTTTACCAAAAACCACAATAAATTTTTCACTTTTTACTTACCTTTATCTCCTCAACAGTTGGGCTGTGAATAGGCATTAGTCTCCTCATCCAGACATACCTTACCATTTTTTTTCATATCATACATACATGACATTTATATCATAAGTAAATTCGTATACTTAAATATAATTACATCATTACATTTACAAAAGAGTACGCATGTGTATACCTTTCGCTAGATGGGGAGTGGCAGCGGATCAAAGGAATGCAATACCTCAGCCGGCTCAATCTACTGACGAGAATCTGTAGAGATGGGGGGAAAATGAATGGGATGAGCTATCAACGCGCTCAGTAAGGAAATCAGGCAAGCAAGTAGACATCCATACTATCTACTGAAAATAGTGCTTTGCCTTTCCTTCTCTCATTTCAAAAGCATGTTTAAAATATATATAATATAGCACAGATTTAAAATTCCATGTACTAAACACATGCTGGTTTATCAATCAGAGGCATTCATGCAAAATAGTGCATACTTAATCATTTAAGAATGCCTTTATATAAAATATGCCATTTACATTCAAAACATAGTAAATATGGAATTTCTCATCACAACACAAATAAACTGGGTTTCGACCCATCCCTTAGGTCTACCCGTATCATGAAACACATGTGATATATCATGCGAGACTCAGTGGCTAAATGCAATCTCTCTAGACTATGTAAGAGAGCCTCCCCGCTGAACAGAGCCTCCCCGCCCACTCTGGGTTAAGGATGTTGGGCTTAAGGATCTTACCGTAAGAGAGCATCTCCGGACTATGTACATATCCTAACATGTGGTGAAATCCCAGGCAACACAGTACTCGGTGTGCGGGTTATCACTGCTGTAACAGGAGGGGGATCAGTCCATCACAACCGCCAGCTATCAACACTCTCCTCCACAACTCCATAACACAAAACACGGTAAAATGTACTCCATGCCACATGCACGGTACAATGTACACCCGTGGACCCATAGATCATGGTCGGGGTGCCTGCCATAGGTCTTAGCCTCTCATACCATGGAAATACATCATAGTCGGGGTGCCTGCCATAGGTCTTAGCCCTCATACTATGGAATCAATGCCACGTCTCTAAATCCACGTGAGAACATCTCAACAGTGTGACACTCAGTCTACACGGAGGAAATCGTCACGGTTTTTCTAACATGTGTATATATCACGAAAAACTACAGTGCACGTCTTGAGTGTGACACACAGTCAACACTCTGCCTCAAAACACTGTATATGCATGTCAAAATATCAACACTAGTGCGAGTAAACCTCTAGCACCAGGTCATGCATAATTCTCATTACAAATCAAGTACAAGCGAATCGCTCAAGTACAATGTCATGTACAAATCATGAAAAATCGAGTGCGAGCAACGCTCCAGCACTCTGTCATGCATCTCATGTAAAACTCGAGTACGAGCTAATCGGTCCAGCACTCTATCATGCACAAATCACATAAAAATTGAGTACGAGCAACGCTCTGGTACTCTATCATGCATGTCAAATAAATGTAGTACGAGTAAACCTCCAGCACTAATGTATGTGAAAAACATCTGAAATCAAATGCGAGTTGTGCTCTAGCACGATTGTTTCCACATAATTCGGTAGATGGCTCTTTAAAAATAGGGATGTTTAAAATCATTAAAATCAGCACTATAAAGTGTGCTTAGTTTACATCGACCTCGAAACATTAGCCCATCCACCTGCTCTTCTGCTACACAGCAGTAAAAATCATTCAAAACATCATTTTCATGCTTTTTACAACTTTTCCCAAAGTTTCACTTTTTGCCTAACTAGGGGTAAAATCATAATTTACCCATATCGGGTCCCTATAATTATTATAGATTTTCTCTGACCCTCAAACAATTTTAGTGAATGTAAAATCCAACGAAAATATACACAGATATCTCTAGCTACTTGCAACAGTCCCCTACCTCGGATCACGTCGTGTGACCTCTCTTCCTCTGTGTTGTCTAATCTCGCAGTCCGGTCAACTCTCAATATGACTCTGGAGCTGCATTTAATCATTCACTGAGTTAATTACACTTTTCCTACTGTATTACACATTTAATACAGTTCATTTCACTTAAATGGGCCCGTTTACTCTTAATGGGCCTTAAACACTTTTATTGGGCCTTAATCCGTATTAAGCCCGTTCATCAGGGTCTATCGACTCATTGGGCTTATCAATACCCATTGGGCTTATCAATACCCATTGGGCTTTATTCCAAGCTCTTTGGATAGCCCGTATATCATTTACGACATTTATTTCAAAATTCCGAATATAATTCACTAATTGCGGAATTTAATCCGAAATGCGTAAATTAAATCTTAAATACGCATAAATCACTTAAATTTTCGTAAATGAGCTTTACTTACCCGAGATTGTGCGATGGTGCGTGAATCGGAGTTCGATCGGGCTTCCGTTCAGAATCAATCGTCGAACTGCATAATTTCGTATATTTAACTCCGGATCAATTTTCGATTAAATATAATTTAAATAAATTTTTCGAAAATTAAATTGGTCACTTTTGACCTCGTATCGACTTACCCGAAGTCCGGTGCAATCCCGAAAATTTTTCTTTTCCTTTTTCTTTCTTTTTCCTCTTTTTCCCCTTTTCTCCTTGGCTGAACCGGTCCGGTCCGGTTCAGCACAGTCACTTTCCACTGAACCGGTCGACTAGTTCAGGGCTCCTTTTGTCGTTCCGGCGTCATCCGACCGGTTCTTCGGCCGATTCCACCGCCAAATGGTTTGGCCTCGCATCTAGACGCTTCTTTTGGCCTCGTCTGGGGTTGACCGGCGTCGGATTCCGTCAAATCCATCTTTCTCTCCCGCGGCTTCCCTCTCGCAGATCTATCCGTCGGCGGCGTTTCCAGGCGCGTGGTGGCCGTCGAACTCTCCCTCGGGGCCGGTCGTCCCGTTGCCCAGCACTCCTCGCGCCGTTCGCCACTCGTTCGTCGCCGGTGAAGATTTCTCCTCGGGTCGACTTCGTTTCATCTTCACGCGGGTTTTGTTTTCCTTTTTTTTCAGATTTTCATTCTTTTTTTTCTATTTTGTTTTTTTCTTTATAATATATTTTTAATATTATTTTAATCCTTAAAATAATATTAAAAATCCTAAAATATCCCAAAAATATCCCAAAAATTCCTATTAAATTCATTTAGTCCGTAAATAAATTTATCAGTCCGATTTTACCTTTTCGGTATATTTTTCCACTATTTTTGGGCTCATTTTTCGAGATAAAAATTCTAAAAATATTAATTAAATTCATATCTCGATCAATTGGACTTGAAATTCAATATTTTCCTCGTTATTGATCAAGATCTCTCGATTTCATATTTTTAATGAAATTTCCTCATCGAATTTATATCGAATTTTGGTCATTTGATCGTTTTACCCCTGCACTTGCTCGGGAATCACTTTAACCCTTATCTCGCTATTATGTAGCTTACATGTATTTTTAATTTCTTAAATAGTCGATTGCATGTTAATAAATACTCTTCTTATGATTCAACTATGAAATATAACATTCGTACACATAGGAATCATAAGGTACAAGCTACATACGTAAATCGAAAACTCGGGTCTGACATTTGAGGGAAGGCTATCAGACCTAAAGTTGTTCACATCGAAGAGAAGAACAACTTAGCTTGAAGGCATTTTCCTCATTTATTGGATTTAAGGAATAAGGTGCATTTCCATTGGAGCGAAAAGGAAATCGAGCTAGGTGAGTTTCTAATGCAAATACTCAAGTACATTTGTTTGGATATTGATGAGGGAAATGATTGGTATGCATAGAAATGGTAGAAACTACCTAGAGTAGAATGAATCCACCATGACCTAGAAATGGTCTAGTGTGAGAAAGTGAAATGTATTGAGATTAATGATGAATGAGATATCTCAAGGTGATAATAGTGTTATAAGTATGATTTTAAGATGTTGTTAGTGAATAAATTGAGAGATTTACATAAAAGGGGTAAAATGTGGATTAAGGCATTTGTAAAATGTATAAATGAATTATATTGACTAATGAAGTCAAAATGTGAGTTAACAACAATGACTCAAGTGATTTGAATGAATGAATTATAGCTCTCGAGGATACACCGGAGCAAGGCGAGCCAAGAGAGCAAGAAGCTAAGAGGAAGAGAGAGTCGCACTCAAGTAAATTGAGGTAAGGGAATTGTGTAGACTCTTAGAGATATCTACGCGCAATTTGGGCTCTTAAATGTTTTGTTAGAATGCATGGGACACTAGTAAATGAAATTGGGTGATTGAAAGGCAAAAAGTTGGGTTTTGAGAAATGTGCATGAAAACAAATGCATGAAGCTTTGAAAACCTTGTTTTGATGTTTTTTAGCAAGTGATGGGTAGGTTGGCAAATATTTGAAATGATTTACAAAAGAAATAATGTGATTTGGTTGATAACCATGTTTTGCAAAGATTGAGCCACCTACGTGATTTTTGTAAGAATAAAAGCGTGCTAGAGTATGACTCGCACGAGATTTGATGTGTTTTATATACATAAGTGCTAGAGCTTAGCTCGCACTAGTTTTACATGGATTTTTATGATGTTGTGCTTGAGTGGAGCTTGCACAGCCTTTATACTGGTTTTGACATGGTGTTAAAGAATAGCTCGCATTAGATGCCTATCATACTTGATGTCATGCTAGGAGCTTCAGGCAGACTGGGTGTCACACCGATTAAATAGGCTTGCACGTGCATTTTTGAGGTTTTGACATGTTGATAGCCGTGTTAGGAGCTTCGGGTAGACAGGACGTCGTAGAGATTAAATAGGCTCACACATGCATTTTTGAGATGTGGCATGGAATGATGTGTTGATATGGGTCCACGGAGTACGTTGTACCGTGGATGTAGTGTGGAGTACGCTATACCGTGTTGAGATTGTGTTATGCCGTCTTCGGATGAGATCTGTTATGGACCGATGGGTTGGACTTAACCCACCTCCTGTGTGGAAGCAGATAGTGGTGATACCCAGCACACCCAATCCGTGTAGCCTGGGATCACAGGATATAGCCATAGTCCTTGAGGAGATTTTCCTTATTATAATGCCTATCTCACATGTCTTGTTTTAAGTATAAATCCATGTTTAAAATGTTTTGTTGGTCAGGACAGTCCGAGGGAGGGGGATGAGTCTTGACAAGGATGATTATGTTTTGAAAATGCTTTGGGTGTCAGGATAGTCCGAGGGAAGGAGATGAGTCCTGATAGTTGTCTGTTTTATGAGATGAGAAAACATGTTAATGGTTTTAAAGTGCACTGATGCATGATGATTTATGCCATGCTTTAATTATGAAATACGCCTGATGATTTATGCCATGCTTTGAATTTGATTTGTGCACTAATAAATAGCATGATTTGCTTTACATGCCATTAACACTAGCATGAACTCATGATTTGAGATGAAATGATGAAATGTATGGTTTTTGAGCATGGCATCACGATCACGTAGATAGTGCAGTATCTACCTATTCGCACGATTGCCTTACTGAGCGTGTGGTTTGCTCACCCCCTTATTCTCCACTCTCTACAGAGATTTGAGTATAGATTGAGAGCGATTGGAGGCGTTCCTTTTTGGTATCCACTGCATCCTATCGCATAAGGTATACACACTGATGTAATTTTGTATCTAAACTTTCTATAGCACAATAGCATTTTGTATGTAACTATTGGGGATGTAAAGCAATGTAAACACATGTAAACAGCATTCTGATTTAATTATACAAGTGTTTACCTTATTTTAAAAATGAAATTAAATTGGTTTAGTGGGATAAGATAGAAATTGACACACAGCCCAACTGTTGAGGAGAGTAACTGTTCACGATCGAAGAAGGACGAGAAGTAAATAATGTATAAAAAGTAAAAAATTTGTACGTATTTTGATAAGTTGAGGGTCGTGATACCCTCTAGACCAGTTCATAACCTTTACCTTAATACTTACAGTTAGGCTGTGATTCAGCATCCAATTCATACCTCATCCATTTAGAGTTTTATCAATACAATTAAACGAAGAAAAATAGAAATTGGACTTTTATATATATGTGTGGAAGTGTTTAAACTAGTTTCTATTATATATATCCCCCAAAATACAAAATACAAACTTTACTGTGCATTAATTTACAGGATACAAAATTTTTATCTCAAGTGTATACCTCTCTATACTGCTGGATGACCGAAGTAACACGATAGAAGGGACGATTGCAGTGTACTCACTATTGCGTGATATCTGTGGAGGAGAAATAAGGGGGTGAGCTAACATGCTCAGTAAGGAAAATATGAAAGCAGGTAGATAACTACACTATCTATATGCTAAAATACATATATTCATTTTCCTTACAAAACATATGCATTTTCTTTAAAATAGCTTCCATCAATGCGAAACCATTAATTCGCTAGATGGGTATATAAAACTCAGATAAAACATCCGTCATGGCACATCAAAATAATCTCCTCTGGGTGCGCATCCCAAGCATCCTCAAAAGAGGGAACGTCGATAATATGGTCATGCACATGGTATATTGGTCTTACGTGTTATCAGAACAAGGCCCAGACTTACATGCTACCAGAGCAAGGCCTCACCTCATGCACACTATCGGTCATACATCCTACCAAAGCAAGCCACCCAGTGCTACCAGAGCGGAGGTCATCTCACGTTATCAGAATGGAGGCATCTCTCGCTACCAAAGCGGAGGAATATCAAACTTACATGCTACCAGAGCAAGGCCCGGACCTACATGTTACCAAAGCAAGGCCCGATGTACGATCACATGACACGCCTAAGTCTCAGTATCAGCCATTATCATATAAAACCGTTTTGCCTTCACATAGAGCTCATAATGGTTTTTCTCATAAAACTCATATGAAAACCTTTTTGTAGTCATTATAGCACAAGTCAAAACCGAGCTCAAACCGGCAAAACCATGCACACATTTCTCAAATCTCAGACGCCTTAATGTAGAGCCCAAATCCCTTTTTACTTTTAAGCTCAAACAGTTTCTAAAACAATTTCACACTTTGTTTACAACTCATAATAATTGAGCCCCAACCAGTTATAAAACCGTGTGCAATAAATCAATCATAACTCATAAAAACAAGCTTCTTTCTCAAAACATTTCATGCTACAATTATCATCACAAATCACATACACAAATGAGTTTAAGTTTTCCCTTACCTTGTTGCACCTCGTATAGTGCAATCATTCCCCCAAACGACAGACTAGCCTCGCATTCCTCTTTGGAACTCCCGGGCTGTCCCAACGATGTAAAAACATCATCAACACGTCATCACATTTTCTCTAATCTCAACATCAAGTATAATTGCTTACATTCTCATAATTTCTCAATACCTAAATGAATCTAGCAACCATAACCATTTTCAGCCAATTCATCACAACATCTACAACCATGATTGCAGAAATCTACTTCAAAATCAAGGATTGAAGTCTAGAAAATTTACCCAAAACTTGTGGAGTGCTCAATTTACACCTCAGCTCAAAGCGTCCTTTAATTTTCAGGTATGTTGTTCCTCTTTTGATGAGGAACAACTTTTTCTCTTACCACAACCCTTGATTCGAATGGAAATGGGCATTTTAGAGGAGAGAGAAAGCTAGGGATTCGACCAAAAATATGGGTTTTTGGTTTTTGGAGAGAGAATAGATGAATTCCAGTAAAAACACAGGAGTCCTTATATAGGCAGAAGGCAGGAGATCGATCTACTCCTGTAGGAGATCGATCTGCCTTTGAATTTGGGAACGTTTTGGGCACTTTTTATGCTTGCCAGATCGATCTGTCGTGGGGGCAAGATCGATCTCATAATCTTGAGCAGATCGATCTGCTCCTTATGAGGAGATCGATCTGCTTTTTACAGAAATATTTGGAGATCGATCTGCTCCTATAGGAGACCGATCTCTTTAAGGCAAAATCACAAGGAGATCGATCTGCTTCCATTGGAGATCGATCTGCTCGTTTGCATTTTTCATTCCTTGTCAGTTTGGGCTATCAAATCGATCCCCTCTTCTCCAAGATCGATCTGGCCTGATAGTTTCACACTATGGTTGTACACTTGGCATAAAATCTCCATATATAATTGCCATAGTTTGCTCTATTGATTATTTCACATTCAATACTCATTCATCATTTAGAAATTCCATTCCTTATCGCCTCAATTTATGAGTACATCACATTTAGCTCAATCAATTACACTCATGTTCACATTACATAATTAGTTGTGTATAAAATTCTCAGGTCTCACATCCTCCCCACCTTAAAAGAATTTGGTCCTCTAAATTCAACTCGAATCGTCAAATGGATGGGGTACTTCTCCTTCATGAGGCTTTCTAATTCCCAAGTTGCCTCCTCCATTGAGTGATGCTTCCATAAAACTTTCACTAATGGGATGCTTTTAGTCCGAAGTACCTTTTCTTTCCTATCAAGGATTCAGACGGGTTCTTCATTGTAGCTCATGTCCTCTTGTATGTTCATCTCTTCATACTCTATGACATGAGAAGGGTCCGGGTGATACTTCCTCAACATAGATACATTGAAGACGTTGTGTATTCCAGACATTTGTGGGGGTAATGCCAACCTGTAGGCTACCTTTCCCACTCTCTCAAGAATCTCGCATGGTCCAATGTCTCAAGGACTCAATCTCCCTTTCTTTCCAAAGCTCATGATACCCTTACTCGGTGATATCTTCAGAAATACTGCGTCACTAACATCGAACTCAAGTGGCCGTTTACACACATCGACGTAGCTTTTCTGTCTACTCTGTGTAGCTCGTAATCTCTCACATATGAGTTTCACACTCTATACAGCCTGTTCAACAAGCTCAAGAGCATTTATCTTTCTGTCACCTACTTCTTCCCAAGCTATAGGGGATCTACACCTCCTACCATATAGAGCCTCAAAAGGTGTCATTCCAATACTCGCATGATAGCTATTATTGTACACAAACTCTACTAGGGGCAGGTGATCATCCCATGATCCCTTAAAATCCATCGTACACGCCCTCAACCTATCCTTTAGGGTCTGAATGGTCCTCTCTGATTGACTATCTGTCTGAGGATGATAGTCGATACTAAAACTCAATCGAGATCCCATGGACTCCTGAAAATGGGTCTAAAATCTGGAGGTAAATTGGGAATCTTTGTCAAAAGTAATACTCACTGGAGCCCCATGTAATCTAGCTATCTCGTTGACATATAACTCAGCTAAGGCATCCACAGTATCTGTGCTCTTGATGGCAAGGAAGTGGGCACTTTTTGTCAGTCTATCCATTATGACCCATGTAGCATCACGACCCCTTCTGGTCCTCGATAAACCTATAATAAAGTCCATGGTGACATACTCCTATTTCCATAAAGGCACAGGCAAAGGCTGGAATACTCCTCCGGGCTTCTGATGCTTAGCTTTCACTTGCTGGCACACTAAACATCTAGCCACATAATCCGCCATGTCTCGCTTCATGCCACTCACATTTCTCAAATCTCAGTATATCTTAGTACTCCCTGGGTGCATGGTGTATCGCGAGCAGTGGGATTCTCTCAGTATCTGGCTCTTTAGGGTATCATCGTCTGGTATACAAATTCAACCTCTAAATCTCAACAACTCATCCTTACTGACTATGAAATCTGACTGTGAAGTTTGCTTGGCTTGGCTAACCATATCAATCAACCTCTGATCATCACGCTACCCAGTTCTAATTTGATCCATGATCCTAGGCTCTGTTCGCAGGCTAGCAAAAAATTCAGTCTTTACCTCTTTAACTTTGACCCGGAGTTCAACGAGCTGCTTTAATAAATCTCATTCCCTGACCATCATAGTAGATATCATACTTTTCCTACTCAGGGCATCAGCAACTACGTTCGCCTTCCCTGGATGGTACAGAATCTCACAGTCATAATCCTTAAGGAGTTCCATCCATCTCCTTTTTCTCATATTTAACTCTTTCTGATCAAACAGATACCTTAAACTCTTGTGGTCAGTAAAGATCTGGAATCTTTCTCCATATTTGTAGTGCCGCCAGATCTTCAATGAAAATACCACAGCGGCTAACTCCAAATAATGCGTGGGGTAATTTCGCTCATGATCTTTCAGCTGTCGCGATCCATACGAGATCACTCTTCCGTGCTGCATGAGCACACACCCCAATCCTTGATAGGAAGCATCACTATAAATCGAAAATACTCCTGATCCCTCAAGGATAGTCAACACAGGTGCCGCAGTTAATCTCCTATTTAATTCCTAAAAATTGAGCTCACATTGATCAGTCCATATGAATGAAGTCTCCTTGTGCGTGAGCTTGGTCAAAGGAGCGGTAATCCTGGAAAATCCCTCCACAAATCTTCTGTAATACCCTGCTAAACCATGGAAACTTCGTACCTCTGTAACTGTTCTCGGTCTTTCCCAATTAAGCACTTGCTCTACTTTAGTTGGATCAACAGATACTCCCTCCACTGAAACTATATGACCAAGGAAAGCTATCCTATCCAGCTAAAACTCACACTTACTAAACTTTCCATAAAATTACTTATCTCAGAGTATCTGAAGTACTAACCATAATTGCTGAGCGTGCTCCTCATAATACCAAGAGTACACCAAGATATCATCAATAAAGACTATCATAAACTTATCTAGATTGTCTCTGAACACTTCATTCATTAATCTCATAAGGCTGCATGGGTGTTCATCAATCCAAAGGGCATCACAAGAAATTCGTAATGGGCATACCTTATCCTGAAATCCATCTTCGGAATATCTTCCTTCTTAATCCTTAATTGGTGATAGCCCGATCTTAAATCAATCTTAGAGAAGACTGAGGCCCCTCTCAACTGATCAAGTAGATTGACAATCCAGGGCAATGAGTATTTATTCTTCACCGTGGCTTTATTCAATAATCGGTAGTCTATGCATAATCTGAGACTACCATCCTTCTTCCTTACAAATAACACTAGTGCTCCCCACGGTGAGACACTGGGTCTAATAAATCCCTGATTCAATAACTCATGTAGTTGTTCCTTCAATTTCTCTAGTTTCACTAATGCCATCCTATACGTAGGTCTAGAGATAGGCTGAGTATCCGGTACCAAATCAATGGTAAACTCCAGCTCTCTCTGTGGTGGTAAATCGGGCAACTCATCTAGGAAGACATCAAGAAATTTACACACCACAGGTATATCCTCAATCCTCGGATGTTCTTAATTATCATCTGAGATGAGTGCTTCATAACCTTCACATTAATAATCAAATTTACTACCCTCAAAGGTAACATCATAATTTTCAAATTGCTTACAAAAATTCCACACATTTATTTCCTCAATATCTTAAACATACACTGTAAGGTTCAGGTAGGGAGAAAGTTATAATCTTAGTGTAGAAGTCTAAGCTCACTCAATTGGTTGCTAGCCAATCCATTCCCAAAATTACATCAAACCTATGTATATTTAACATCATTAGATCTGCTAGCATTATTCTATCTCCCACCTTTATTTCACATCCTCTACATATTATATCTGTTCTCTGGGACTCACGCATAGGGGTATTTACATGTAGGATATACTCTAAAGGTTCAAACTTCAAATTTAACTTACATGCAAAATGCTCAGAAAAAATGAATGCGTGGATCCCAGATCAATCAACACATGAGCCTTATGATTATAGACAGAGAGTGTACCTCTTATAGTTTCTGCAAAAGTGTCTGCTGTTTCCTTATCCAGAGCAAACACACGTCCCACTGTGACGAGCTTCTTTCCTTTCTCTACAGCAGTGGCCTGTCTCGGAGGATTCACTCTCTGAGGCTACTGTCTGGTAGACTCCGAAGCATGTGGTCTCTAAGGTTGAGGATAGTCTTTTACTCTGTGACCCATGTCTCCCACATCTAAAAATCCACGGATCAACCCAATACAATTTCCCTTATGTGGTTGGCCACAGTCTCTACAAATCCTTATCTCAAGCTTGACATCTTGAGAGGTCTCCCTAATGATGGGATAAGCTCTGGGTCTCTCCAATCTGCCCTTCTATACCTCAATCCTTCCTATTCTAAAGGAACCTCTCCGAACATTTGTTTGAGAAATCGTTGGCCTTTTGCCCTTATCTCTAGACGCTGCTCTGAACTCATTCTGGGATTGTACAATTTTGATTCCCCTCTCAATGTCTTTTGCTCATCTTAAAGCATCTCCAAACTAAGTAATACACAGCCCTATCAATTGATCTCTGATGATGGACTTTAGTCCATATACAAATCTCTCGGTGCGAAGCTCTTCATCTTTAAAGGTCTCTGGATCATATTTCAAGAGAGTGGTAAATCGACTCTCATAATCATCCATAGACATATCACCTTGTACTAGACTCGAAAACTCAACCTGCATCCTTCTCTGGGCAGCTCGTGGTACATATTGGGCTCTAAAGGCCATCTGAAACTCTTTCCAGCTAATCACATCCTGTTGGGACATCAGAATACCCTGGGTAGTATCCCACCAATCTCGAGCTCTCCCTTTCAATATATAAGCACCCATACTGACCTTCTCAACATCAGTGCATCCCAAATAGTCAAATATGACTCTCAACTTAGTCAGCCACTCTTCAGCCTCTACGGGATCCTTTCTCCCCTTGAATGCGAGTGGATTCATTTTTAAAAAGTCCCTCAGTCGAATTATACTTCTGTCATCGGGCTGAGTGGCGGGAGGCACCGAGTCCATCTGTACTGGGGGCGCAGGAGGTCATTGTGGTGGTGTAAGAGTAGTACCTGAGGCATTAACTCCAAAATGTTGCACGAATAACGCTGCCATCTGCTCAAAACCCTGTTGCACATCTTGCTCAACTCGGTTAATTCAAAAGTTAGGACTCTCCGATTGTGGGACAGGTAGAGGAGGTGACTCTGCCTGCATCCTCGAACGACCTCGTCGTCCACTCATTTTCAATCTCAATACGTTCCTGTACGTACATAACAAATTTGATCAAAATTTCAATTCTCAATTTTAGTTCATGACCAGACTTATACAGACACTTGGGATGTATCCTATTGCACTTAATTGACACTGACAGTACTAAACACCCCAGGCTTTGATACCAAATAAACTCTGTGATGCCCCGAAAGCGCGAAAAATAGGGTAAATTTAAAACTTTTTCACGTCCATACACAATTTTAGGTGCATTCCTATGCAGTGTCATGCATCATCATATATATATATATATATTATAAAACGTTCACCTCAGGATCTCGTTATCTAATATTTATACATCATACCATATACATTCCTCAATATAGAGTTGATTAATTCTAATACATCCTTGTTCATCAAGTGTGTTTAATTACAACCTTAGTCTGGGTACATGAAATATTAAAGAATACCTCAAAATACAATATACGGCCTGAAGCTCATGTCCTCCACTAGCCACTACTCCGTACATCGCACGAAACTCTCTTCATTTGAAGAAATCTGGGGGGGATATAAAAATAGGGTGAGCTTCTAAATCGCTCAGTAAGGGGGTAAGGGACTCGTTAGCAAAATCAGCAGGTACACAGCACAATCATTTTGTTTTATAAGTGAAAGTCAATAAACTCAATAGAAAACGTAGCATGAAATCATTAAAACCTCATTTCACTAAAATCATGCAGAAACAAGAGTAAATGGCTCAGTACAAAACCATAGTTACAAGCATGTGGAGATCAGGATGCGATAATGGCTTTTCTCGTAAAAATGTGATAGAAATCACCTCAGTAGTAATGCACGGGGCAAAGCCACAAAACACAATCTCATGTATATAAAAAGATGGAGACTAGGCAATAAAACTCATATAAAACATCTGTCATGGCACATCAAAATAATCTCTTCTGGGTACGCATCCCAAGCATCCTCAAAAGAGGGAACATCAACAATATGGTCGTGCACATGGTATATTGGTCTTACGTGTTACCAGAACAAGGCCTGGATTTACATGCTACCAGAGCAAGGCCTCTCCTCATGCACACTATCGGTCTTACATGCTACCAAAGCAAGGCCCGGACTTACATGCTACTAAAGCAAGGCCACTCAGCGCTACCAGAGTGGGGGTCATCTCACGTTACCAGAACGGAGACATCTCTCGCTACTAAAGAGGAGGAATATCAGACTTACATGCTACCAGAGCAAGGCCTGGACTTACATGCTACCAAAGCAAGACCCGATGTGCGATCACATGACACGTCTAAGTCTCAGTATCAACCATTATCATATAAAACCGTTTTGCATTCACATAAAGCTCATAATGATTTTTCTCATAAAACTCATCTGAAAACCTTTTTGTACTCATTACAACACATGTCAAAATCGAGCTTAAACCGATAAAACCATGCACACATTTCTCAAATCTCAGTATGCCTTAACGTAGAGCCCAAATCCCTTTTTGCTTTTAAACTCAAACAGTACAATTTCACACTTTGTTTATAACTCAAAAGAATTGGGCCCCAACCGGCTATAAAACTGTGTGCAATAAATCAATCATAACTCATAAAAATATGCTTGTTTCTCAAAACATTTCATGCTATAATTATCATCACAAATCACATACACAAATGAGTTTAAGTTTTCCCTTACCTCGTTGCACCTCGTATAGTGCAATCATTCCCCCGAACAACGGACTAGCCTCATAATCCTCTCTGGAACTCTCGGGTTATCCCAACGATGTAAAACATCATCAACACGTCATCACATTGTCTCTAATCTCAACATCGAGCAGAATTGCTCACATTCTCATAATTTCTCAATACCTCAATGATTCTAACAACCCTAACCATTTTCAGCCAATTCATCACAATATCTACAGCCACAATCGCAAACATCTACTTCAAAATCAAGGATTGAAGTCTAAAAACTTTTACCCAAAACTTGTGGAGTGCTCAATTTACGCCTCAGCTCAAATCGTCCTTCGATTTCCAAGTATGTTGTTCTCTTTTTGATGAGGAACACTTTCCTTCTTGCCACAACCTTTTATTCAAACGAAAATGGACATTTTGGAGGAGAGAGAAAGCTAGGGATTCGGCCAAAATGGGGGTTTTCAGTTTTTGGAGAGAGAAAAGATGAAATCCAATAAAAACACAGGGGTCTTTATATAGGCAGAAGGCGGCAGATCAATCTGCTCCTGTAGGAGATCGATCTGCCTTTGAATTTGGGAATGTTTTGGGCACTTTTTATGCCTACTAGATCGATCTATCGTGGGGGCAAGATCGATCTCATAATCTTGAGGAGATCGATCTGCTCCTTGTGAGGATATCGATCTACTTTTTACAGAAACATTTGAAGATCGATCTGCTCCTATAAGAGACCGATCTCTTTAAGGAAAAATCACAAGGAGACCGATCTGCTTCCATTGGAGATCGATCTGCTCGTTTGTATTTTTCATTCCTTCTCACTTTGGCCTATCAGATCGATCCCCTCTTCTCCAAGATCGATCTGGCCTGATAGTTTCACACTATGGTTGTACACTTGGCATAAAATCTCTATATGTAATTGCCATAGTTTGCTCCATTGATTATTTCTCATTCAATACTCATTCATCATTTAGAAATTCCATTCCTTATCGCCTCAATTTATGACTACATCACATTTAACTCAATCAATTACACTCATGTTCACATTACATAATTAGTTGTGTATAAAATTCTCAGGTCTCACATGTGAGCAGGTCAATGCAAGACACACAACAATACATGGCGGCTCTAACACGATTTTTCTTAACACACAACAATATCATGAAAATCTCGTGCGAGTAACTCAGCATAAGACACACAGCATACCTGAGGTATCGAGCACGGTATTGCTAGGAAATTACATGAGAGCATAGTCAAAGTAAGACACATAACAATACTCAAGGCTCTAGCATAATTCCTAAAAATCTAGTGCGAGCATCTCGAGTGGAACAGACAGCATCACCCGAGGTGTCGAGCACTCTTTTGTTTTTCTCAAAATCTCTTTAAAAATAACGTGCGAGCAGGGCTGGACAATCTACCATTTCCACTAAGGCTCTAGCACAATTTCATGCAGAAAAAGAATAAAAGGGGCTCCATGTATAGTCATGAGTGAGAGGGAAAATCTCCCTTCAATCACTCTTTTGAAACATTTCATGCAATTGGTTAAACTGAGAGCCCGTCTATTATTATTCATTCTCAAAACGTTTGCAAAACCTCTTTTCACAACAATCATAGAAGTCATGCATCTCATACTATAGACTTATTCTCATACGTAGTTTTCTACTTAGATATATTAGTACCTATATCATTATCTCATACATTCGCACATAGCAGGTAAGAAAACATACACATAGCTATCTCTAATAGCTCGCATAAGTCCCTTACCTCGAATCACGCTTGAGTCACTTTCCTTCGATTTCCACTTCTCGTGATTCATCCTATCAACTCCAATTATATCGTCTGGAGCTGAAATCGTATACTACACACATCAGTATACTTCATTTCACTTGGATGATCTTCAAATCAATGCATTGGGCCATTTATATCTCATATGGCCTAGTTATACCATTATCGGACTTTACTCTTTCATGAGTCCATTTCGAGTATATAACTCATTTTCGAGAATCTTTCAGAATTCTCGAGTCTATTGATTTGTATTAAATCGGTATTAAGCTTACTATATCTCGAGTTCATGATTTTATTTCATTGTGGCATTTTATCGAATACCTCATCTACTCAATTTTAGCCATTTTTGTTTCCAGCACATGAACTTCATCAAATTGTTATACAATTCTATATATATGCTTAATAACATCTATTCATGCTTAAATCATCATTAAATCCATGCCTACTCACATTTCTCATCCTTTTCTCACATTTCACCTTGTATAGCTCATGGAGATTAAGCATGTTCTAAGATGTTTCAACCAACAATATTTACACCAATCAACTCATAAAATTCTATAGCTCAACATACATGAGATTGGTGCATCGAAATCTCACCTAGCTTGACTTTTCTCATTTTGGCTACATTTGGAGAAATCACCTTGTTTCCTTCAATCAAATAGTTTCACCACTTGTTTTTGGGCTAAGTTGTTCTCCTCTCCACTATGAACAATTTTATTAAACCAACTTCTCTCAATTTTGTATGAAAAGTGATGGTTTCCTATGGTGAAAAGCTAGGTTACTTTGCTTAGAATGGAAGGTTTAGAGGTTGTTCCCTTGAAATGCAGTCAGCAGCCCTGTTTTATAGAAATTATATTGATGAGATCGATCTCCATTAGTGAGGGATCGATCTGTTGCTGCTTTTTAGCCTTTCTGAATCAGTTTTCAAGCTTAGGAGATTAATCTATTGAGAGCATGAGATCGATCTCTCCTAGGCAGAATACTTCACAGATCGATCTGGCAGGGAAATGAGATCGATCTTCTTCAGGTCGATGCTTGAGGAGATCTATCTGCTTGAGGTTAGATCGATCTGTTCTTCATAGGGGATCGATCTGGCTTGGACTGAGGATCGATCTCCTCGTTCAAAATGCCTCTAAGATCGATCTCCCTTGCATTGGAGATCGATCTCCCTTATTCTGCAGCCATACTTAGCTAAATTTCACTCCAATTTTCAATGTTAACTTCAGTTCAATTTACCTTACTACTCATTTTGCATTCAATATACATTTATCGCGTCGAAAGGTCCATTTCTTATATTTCATACATAACGAAACTTGCCTGTACCTCATGAATCCACATAACTAGTATGTACATTGGATTTATGGACCTTACATCACTTATGATTCATATTACATAAATGAATGTATACTTAGAGAATCATAAGGATTACATGTAAAAATATGGGTCTTACATTCCTCTCCTCCTTTAAGAAATTTTGTCCTCCAAATTGGAACCAAGTTACTCCTCAAAAAGTCGAGGGTACTTTCTCGTATAGAGTTCTCCAACTCTCAAGTAGCTTCTTCTGAATTGTGGTGCTGCTAGAGAACCTTAACAACCGAAATCGTCTTGTTCTGTAACACCTTTTCCTTCCTATCTAGTATTCAGATCAGCTTCTCTACATATGATAAATCATTCTTGAGCTCCAATGGCTCATACTGAATCACATGGGTTGGATCTGGATCGTACTTTCAAAGCATCGATATGTGGAAGACATTATGTATGCCTACCAACTCCGGTGGCAATGCTAGCCTGTAGGACTTATCTTCCACATGCTCCAGTATCTCAAACGGTTTGATATACCGAGTGCTCAACTTACCCTTCTTATCGAACCTCATAATCCCTTTCGAGGGAGAGATTTTCAAGAAAACTGAGTCACCTACAATGAACTCTAGTGGCCTCCGTCTCATGTTAGCGTAACTTTTCTATCTGCTCTAAGCTGTTCTCAATCTCTCACATATCAACTGAAAAACTTCTAGGGCTTGCTGTACCAAATTAGAAGCAAAAATTTTCCTTTCACCCACTTCTTCCCAACTAATTGGGGAACGACACCTTTTACCATATAAGGCTTCATATGGTACCATCCTGATACTTGAGTGATAACTATTGTTGTATGTAAATTTGACTAACGGTAAGTGATCATCCTAGGAGCCTTTAAAATCCATAACACTTGCTCTCAACATGTCCTCTAACGTTTGGATGGTTCTCTCTGACTGACCATCGGTCTGAGGATGGAAACTAGTACTAAAATTCAATCGGGTTCCCATAACTTCTTGAAATTGTTCCCAAAATGAGAAGTGAAGTGGGAATCCCTATCTGATATGATGCTCACTGGAACACCATGTAGCCTTACTACCTCCCGTACATACAACTCTGCCAAATTACTTAAGGTATCTGTAGCTTTCATAGCTAGAAAGTGGGTGAATTTCGTCAATCTGTCAACCATTACCCAGATAGCATCATTGTTCCTCTTAGTCCTCGGTAATCCCATGATGAAATTCATGGTGACATGCTCCCATTTCCAAGTTGGTACTGGTAGAGGCTGCAATAACCCTGTAGGCTTCTGGTGCTCTACCTTCACTTACTGACATATCAAACATCTTATCATAAACTCTGCGATATCTCTTTTCATCCCTTACCACCAATACACTTTTCAAAGGTCTTGATACATCTTGCTACTCCCCGGATGTAATGTGTATCTAGATGAATAAGCTTCTATCAAAATCAACCTCTTTAACTCTGGGTCATCGAGAATGCAAATTCTGCCTCTAAACCTCAATAGGCCATCATCACTCACTAAGAAATCGACTATATCACCCCTCTGAATCTGACTCGTATGATCCTCACATAGTAGATTGACATGTTGAGCCTAGTGTATCCGGTCAATCAATTTTTGTTCCACTCATAGGCTAGCTATCACTCACAGCCTAGTGTCTCTGTCAATGTCAAGAGGGTCTATATCTAACCTGAGGTGAGCAAACTGCTCGAGCAGCTCATATTCCCTGACCATCATGTGCGATACCATTCCGAGGCTTTTTCTACTCAGTGTATCAGCCACAACATTAGCCTTTCCTGGATGGTATAGTATCTCGCACTCATAATCTTTTAGAAGCTCTATCTATCGTCTCTGCATCATATTTAACTCTTTCTCTGAAAACAGATATCTGAGGCTCTTATGATCTGCATACACCTAAAATTTCTCACTGTATAAGTAGCGGCACCATAATTTTAATGCAAATACCACGATTGCCAACTCTATATCATGGGTTGGGTAGTTTCTCTCATGGTCCTTAAGCTGTCTGGATCCATAGGCTACTACCTTCTCATCCTGCATCAACACACAGCCCAGTCCCTGTCCTGAGGAATCTGTATACACTGTATAACATCCTGAGCTGGTGGGTATGATGAGAATAGGTACGATGGCCAGTCTGTGCTTTAACTCATAAAAACTTTTCTCACATTTATCATCCCACTCGAATGTCACATTATTTCTAATGAGACGTGTCAATGGAGCAGCTAGCATAGAGAACCCCTCAACAAATCGTCGGTAATAACCTGCTAAACCTAGAAAACTGTGAATCTCTGTAACGGTCTTGGATCTCTCCCATTGTATCACAGCCTCTATCTTAGACAGATCCACTAATACATCATCTCTCGAGACTACATGACCCAAAAATGATATCTCACTGAGCCAATAATCACATTTGTTGAGTTTAGCATACAACTCCTGATCTTAGAGGGCCTGCAACACTGTTCTCAAATGCTGCTCGTGTTATTCCCTGGACTTCGAGTACACCAATATGTCATATATAAAGACAATCATGAAGTTGTCGAGGTACAGCTTGAATACATCATTCATTAGAGCCATAAATACTGCAGGAGCATTCGTCAACCCAAATGGCATAACCAAGAACTCTTAATGGCCATAACAGGTCTGAAACACTGTCTTGGGTACATCTCCACTCCGAATCCTCAACTGATGATACCCAGACCTCAAATCAATCTTCGAAAAGACCTGTGCTCTCTACAACTGATCCAATAGACCATCTATCCATGGAAGGGGATATTTATTTTTAATGGTAGCCTTATTCAATAACCGATAGTCTATACACAGTCAGAGACTCCCATCTTTCTTCTTTACAAATAGAACTGGTGCTACCCAAGGTGATACACTCGGTTTGATAAACCCCTTATCCAAAACTCTTACAATTGCTTCTTTAGCTCCTCCAATTCAATTGGAGTCATTCTAGATGGTGGCTTGGATATCGGTTCAGTTCCAAGCACCAAATCAATACAGAATTCCATTTCTCTATCTAGTGGCAACCCTGGTAATTCTTCTGAAAAGACATCGAGAAATTCTCTAACCACTGAGATGTCAACCATATCCGGGTACACCTTATCCAAGTCAACTACATAGGTGATAAAACCTTCAACACATTATCATTGCATTCGTTAGCAACATCATTCATCCTTAAAGATAATCTACTACTTCTTTCATTACTTTTCAAATCGTACAACATACTTTTCAAGGATGAAAAACATTACTGTCTTAGCATAACAGTCTAAAATAGCATGGTTTACAGCCAACCAATCCATTCTTAATATTACATTGAAATCCTTCATATCTAATAGGATAAGATCGACCGACATTTCCTTTTCCCCTACTTTTAACTTACAACTCTTACATACATACTCTGTCATTACATTGTCTCTCATTGGAGTGCTTATAAGTAAGATTCTACCTAAGGGTACAGGTTTCACATGTTCACACAGTTTACATACAAATAGAGGCGATATGAATGAATGCGTGGTACCAGGATCAATCAATGCTAATGCTTCAAAATCAAAGATAAGGATGGTACCTTTAATCACATCCAAGGAAGCTTTTATAGATGCCTGGTCTAATGCAAACACTCATCCTCTACCAACAGCTTGTTTCCCTTTCTCTTCAGCTGTGGCCTTCCTCTTAGGTGTAGGTGGCTCAACCGTAGCCTTCTCTGGCTCTTTGCCCTTCTGTGGGGCTATATCAATTAACTTTGGGCATTCACGAGCTATGTGCCCTGGCTTACCACACCTATAACAGGATCTTATCGATAATGGGCATAGTCTACCCCCATGATATCTACCACATAACTTGCACTGCTCTGTGGTAGGTTGAGGTCTGTCAATAATTATGCCCCTTGATGCTAGATGAACTGGAGGCTTCGCAGGCCTTTATCATGTCTCCTCAATCTTAGGCCTCTTACCGAATAACCTTCGGCCTTTTCGAAATCCTATGTCATCAACCGACCTCTTACGATCTCTATCTCTGCCTTTACCACTCTTGCTCAATTCTGAGGCATGCAACTCATAATCTTGCTCACAGAGCGGAGCTCTGCATACTACCTCGTCATATGTGGTAATGTCCAATGGAGCTAGTCAAGCTCTGATGGAAGGTCTCAATCCCTCAAGGAATTTTTGAACCTTTCTATCCTTAAGGCTCATCGTGACTGTAACATATCTGCCCAGGGATGTGAATCAAGACTTATACTCATCCACTGTTCGGTTCCTCTAAGTTAATGTCATGAATTCCATCTGCATCTTTCTCTGAGCAGTGGCTGGAATGTATTACCTCCTAAAGGCATCCGAGAATATATCTCATGTCACAAACGGGTGTCGTGCACTCAACATCGACTGTGTGGCCATCCACTAATGCTCAACCTCATCCTTTAACACAAAAGCCGCAAAGGTGACCTTCTCGGTATCAGAGCAATGGAAGAATCTGTAGAGCTTCTCCATACGACGTATCCAATGCTCAACTAACACTGGGTTCTTCACCCCACTAAATGAAGGTGGTCTGAACTTCTCTCAGTCTACCCAGATCACAATCGTACACTCCTTCACCACCAACCTATTGTGGAGCTACAAGGTCCTGAACTGGTGGGGGAATGTCCTGAACTGGAGGGGTACATGTATCTCTGCCTCTACATCTCAAGGTCTCGATGCAGGCTATGTTGGCTCTTGTCTCTCAGGTGCAGCAGCCTAACCAACAGGGTTCTTCTGTCTACCCTCAAGTCTAGCCATAGCCTGCGTAAACATCTCTATAACTATGCCTACACTGCGCTGTAACTGCGCTATGCATTCCTCAATGGCCTCACTTAGACTGGGTGGATCTCTACTAGAACTAGACCCACTATGTCTCTCGGGCTCATCTCTATACCCTTGAGAGCGCGAACTCTCTCTTCTACGAGTATGTTGTCTATCAGACATCCTGCATACTCAAAATAAGTGTCTCAGTCACATTTTTCAGCTTGGTATACACATTTGTATCCTAATAATGCATAGTTCTTTGGGGATGTATAATTTCCTAACAATGGATACTGACACACATCAGACAAACTCAGCTCTGATACCATTAAATTCTATCACGACCCTCTATACTAGTCCGTGACCTTTACCTTACCACTTACAGATGGGCTGTGATTCAGTATCCAATTCATACCTCATCCATTTATAGTTTTATCAATTCAATTAAACGAAGAAAAATAGAAACTAGACTTTTATATATATATATATATATATATATATATATATGTACGAAAGCGTTTACACCAGTTTCTATTATATACATCCCCCAAGATACAAAATACCAACTTTACTGTGCATTAATTTACAGGATACAAAATTTTTATCTCAAGTGTATACCTCTCTATACTGCTGGATGACCGAAGTAACATGATAGCAGGGATGACTGCAGTGTACTCACTACTGCGTAGTATCTGTGGAGGAGAAATAAGGGGGTGAGCTAACACGCTCAGTAAGGAAAATATGAAAGTGATAATTCTATTTTTCATAGAATTATTTGTGCTTAATTTCTTAATTAATTATTTAAATCCCCAATTTATTCTATTAATTATCCCCTTATTTAATTAAAATTCTCTTATGTACAGATAAATTTAAATTCAGATGAAACTCAGTCATTTCAGTCAAAATTTGGCTAAAAACGGGCTAAAGGAGATTGGACCACTTCCAATTTGCAGACCGAGTCACCAGTCGTCATAAAGTCACCAGTCACCGAGTCACCGAGATTGGACACGCACGACTCACGCATCCTATCATAAAGAAACCATGTACGAGCATAGCTCTAGTACGGTTATACTCATAAGAAAAACCACTCAAAAGTCACATACGAGCAGAAGCTCCAGTACGATTTATAAAATATCATCACAAATCAAATCAAAGTGCGAGCTAAGCTCCAGCACTTTTATGCAAGTCAAAGCATCAAAATCTAGCACGAGCGAGGCTCTAGCACGATTTAATTCACATAGCTCAATAGGCGGCTCATATGCATTCAATCACATCACAAACATGTATAGCACCTCACATGTGCTATTCCATAACATCAATAACACTACCCAGCCTATCATTTTATTTGCTCAAAACAAAGTGTGGAGTTTTGTGAAACATTCAAAACACGTGATTTATGCAATTATTAGCCTTACTATCCCCTTTTTCAAGAATCGTTTCAAAACCCAAATCTCATACAAATTCTCGCAGCTATTCATGCATATCAACAACCATTTCCTTAAACCATTATGTATTTCATAAACACCCTATATACCCACAAAATACGAGCAGCTACCTCTATATACTCACAAAATTCCCTTACCTGGAATCGCGACGCGTGATTTCGTTTCCTTAGCGCTGCTCACTCGTGCAGTTCAATTCACCTTCAACGAACTCTTCGGGACTGCACACGATCATATTTCACATTATATTCTATCCATATAACAGGATATCATGCGTTCACTATAGTCGATTCGACCAATAGTTTGAATTAACGCTCATAAGGCCTCGTTTCGTTGTCTATGGATTCCTTTTAGGCCTATTAACTCATTCCAAATCGATATTAAATCAATGTTAAGCTCATAATGTTCATTTTTCATAAATTTCCTTCACTATGGCATATTATCAAACACTACATGTGCTCATTCTCATCAATTCATAAAATTCACAATGTAGCTTCATTTACCCATTTCTAATCATCCACATTACACAAATAACAACTTATCATAATCCCATAAACCACCAACTCCCCAATTCACACTTTCTCACACTAGAGGCATTCCATTTTCTAGGTTATATGTGTCACATTGCTTTCTAGATGATTTCTATCATCCATATACATGCCAATCAACTCCAAACTCAATTAAATACACAATATACTTAGGCTGGAGTATTAGAAGCTTACCAAATCTGATTTCTCTTCTTGCTCCAAATGACAATGCCTTTAGCTCCTTCAATACCAACAATGGGATTTTGGGTTCCAACTATGTTGTTCTCTTCCTCAAGATGAACAACTTAGTGTCTAATGGTCTCCCCTCAATTCTTACTGAAAATAGCTGATTTTAGAGAGAGAAAGTTAGGTTTTTGGGTTGAAAATGGAAGGGTGATGTTTTTTCCAAAATTTTTAGATTTTCAGCACTCCTTTTATAAAAATAGCTTGAGGAGATCGATCTGCACTAGGAGGAGATCGATGAGGAGATCGATCTGGTTCCCATAAATCCCTATTTTTCTTGGCATTTTGATAATTCTATATTTTTAGAATTATTTGTGCTTCATTTCCTAATTAATTATTTAAATCCCCAATTTATTTTGTTAATTATCTCCTTTATTTAATTAAAATTCTCATGTTTGCAGATAAATTAAATTCGGATGAATTTTGAATATTTCGATAGAAAATGGATCAAAATTGGGCTAAAATCGAGATTGGATCACGCGGACAACACGAGCCTAGCACATTCAATTAGACAAAAAGATAGATGACATGGAAATATTATTTTTCAAGGAGCCAATGGTGTGAAGACAAGTGGCCAAACAATGCCAACTCATCTAGGATGGAAAAATTACCATTGTACCCCTAAATGTGTGTATAAATAGAAAAAGATGGCAATTGAAAAGAGGGAGTAGCCTAGGTTAGAATAGAAGTAATTTAGGAGTAGATGTAAATTAGGGTAGAATAGTGTTTAGGTTAATTTTAAAAGTTTTCTTTAAAATTTTCGAATAGTTTTTTACAAGTTGTTTTACTGTTCATTCCATTTTCTTTATGTTCTTCATTAGTCTTGGATTTAATTTTCAATGAAAAAAGCAATTTCATTCAAGTTCTCGGTTTGATAAAAACTAGTTCTCTTATTGTTAAGTTCTATTTGCATAGTTGGTTTCCTAGTTGATTTGCTCTCGGTTTTCCTTAATAGTTGATGTTTTTGGTTTGATTAATCTTTAATATTTTTGTTCTTGTTCTCGGTTTATTCTCTTAGTGCATTCGGGTAGCCACCAAATCCCATTTTTATAATCTCGATTCATCCTTTATTTATGCCTTTGGTTTTGATGCTTTGATGTGGGTTGATGCTTAGCATTTATCCACATCAATAGCAATGTGAAACCTCAGTTGGAGAGAGGAAGGAAGCAACCCGAGCTAAGGATTCTTATTGATGAAGTTCACGGGTTTGAGTGTTATCTTCAGTTGTGTTTTTTTTTCTATTTCCTCTCAGTTTTAATCTCTCATTCTGCTTTGCCTCATTGTTCTTTTCTTTTCTTATTTCGTTTTTAATTCTCTGCACTACATGAATTCAATCTGTATGCTTCTTTAACTTCAATTTTGTTCCTCAGTTTATCTCTGTTTTCTGTGTTCGATTGCTGTTCATCATAGTTTAGTTGGTTTCTTTTCTGCAATGTTTGTTAGTTGATGCTATTGGTGTTGGTGTATTTTTGTGTTGTTCAATCAATGACAGCAAAGCTGCTTCCAGGTTACTCTCGTTGGTGCAAGCAACACAAGGCAGAACATAGTGTAGCAGAGAACAGCTTGCAGCTATGTGGTTGTTGGTGATGGAGGCAGAACAGTACTGAACCGAGAACAACACTTAGAAATTGAGCTGCAACTGGGCACTGCTGGGCGTTTCCTAGAGGACTCGGGATGCTGGCATAGTTGATGTAGATGCTGGGCAGCAGTGCGGTGCAGAAGCAGGACAGCAGCGGGTTTGCACCGCAGCACCTGGAAATGCAGTAGACAGCAGCTGGAATGAGCTGGGCAAACCGAGAGCACACTAGTAGCTGGAACCGACAAACCGTGAGTAGCAGTCGGACAGAAGCAAACCTCGCCTGGACAGCAGTTGATGAAGACAGCAGGCCTGGAACCGAGAGCACTGCCTAGAAATGAAACAAAGATGACATGTGAACAGTGCAGTATCGGGACCACTTGATTTGCAAAGTAGTTTAAGGCCTTGTTTGGCCAATTAATTTGTTATTTCATGCTTTTAGTTGTTTTAATCTTTAATTAGTTGTTAGTTTTTATTAATCGGTAGGTTAGTTTTATATCTTTGCATGTTAATTTAATTTGTAGTGTTAATTTTTAGTTAGTAGTTAATTTTATATTAAATGTTTTATGACTTTATTTTAGTTTAGATGCATTTAGAATTAATTTAGATTAAATGTGTTTCATGCATTTTTAATTTAGTCTTCAGTTTTATTAGATTTTAGGTTAGTTTAATTTGCAATTTTTATTAGTTTAATTACATGCATTTTTATTTTAAGTTTATTTAAATTTTAATTTAATTAATTGTTTAAATTTTAATTTAATTAATTTTATTGCTTTATTCTCATCTTTGCATTTTATTTTAATTGCATTATCTCTTGCAGGTATTTTCTTTTATTGTTTGGAGCACTGTAAGTGAACTTTGCTCGATTTTATTTAGTTCTTTTTATTTTATTGCTTTCCATTAATTTGAATTTTAGCCATGTAGATCACTCCCTTAAATTTCATAATTTGCTAGAATATACTTAGGGTAAGATTAACTGGTAGTTAATTAGGCTAACCAATTTCTCTAAGGGACGATAACTCAGGACTCAAATCTCATTATTACTTGTACGACCTGTGCGCTTGCGGTAATACGTTTAGGGCATGTTAAGTTTTTGGCGCCGTTGCCGGGGAAGTTTTAATTAGTCGTTAATTAATATAGGTGAAATTATGCTTAGGTGTAATTCTAGCTTGTAAATATTTAGGTTGTAAATATTTAGAGCCCTACATAGGTTATTTGAATTTTCTCTTAATTAATTAATTAAAAAAATTGAAAAATTTTAAAACCTAAAAAAAAAAATTTCTAAAGCTTGCTGATGTTTGCATGTGTAGAGCCAGCAGTTTCAATTGCTTTACTTTAGATCTTGAAATTGAATGAACTCTTAGAAAAATTTGAAAGGATTCTAGGAAATTATTAGCTCCGCTGCAACGCACTACGGCAAAAAATAGGGAAATCAGAACCATTGGAAATTATGCGATGCTGACTATTGGAGGTTATTACACCGGCATTAGGCCACCAGTTATCCCTGCTAACAACTTCAAAATTAAGCCCGCAATCCTCCAGATGATCCAGACTTCATTGCAGTTTAGTGAGCTTTCGCATGATGACCCACATGCTCACCTTAGGCAATTCCTAGACCTGTGCAACACGTTCAAGCACAATGGATTATCTGATGATGCACTTAGGCTTAGACTATTTCCCTTCTCGCTTAGGGATAGGGCGCGACACTGGTTAACCTCCCTACCTCCAGGATCCATTTCTACATGGGACGAGTTAGCCCATCAATTTCTAGCAAAGTTTTTCTCTCCCTCTAAAATGGCCAGACTCCGTAGTGATATATCTTCCTTTACCCAGTACGACCCTGAATCTCTTTACGAAGCATGGGAACGATATAAGGAGCTTCTTAGGAAGTGCCCTCACCATGGCCTACCTTTATGGTTGCAAGTCCAGACCTTCTACAACGGACTTACAAGCCAAAATAGGACCATTGTTGACGCTACTGCAGGAGGAGCGCTAATGTGTAAAACAGAGGAGGAAGCTTACGAGCTCTTGGACAAGATGGCTGCTAACAACTATTTATGGTCCTCGGAGACGCAATTGCCAAAGAAGTCGGTGGGTATTTATGAGCTCGACACGCTATCTACCTTGACCTCTTAAATCACTAATCTTACGAAGAAGGTAGAGTCACTCAGTACCCAGCATAATCCTTCCTCCAGTCCTAATCCAGTTTATTCTGTCCAAAGTCATTTTCTCTCATGCGAGCTGTGTAGTGGTACCCACTTTGTAGATAGGTGTCCACTCAACTTAGAATCGGTTCAGTATGTTGCTCCCCCTAAGCAACAGAACAACCCTTTTTCAAACACCTATAATCCAGGGTGGAGGTGTCATGACCCAAATTACCTAAAATCACTACAAATTTTTCCTTGCTTTTTTTCATACATTACCCGTCGTGAACAGTTACAGCACTAACAGTTGGGCTATGATTCGGTGTTAGTCACCTCTCACCTATTTACCATTCCATTTCCATAATCACATTCTCATATCAGAGTTTACTATCTTTTGACTTTGACTAAATACATACACATTGATATTTATATAACATTACATCCCTGACATCATATCCATTTATAGTACTGTGCATTATATATTTAGATACAAAAATTATACGAATGTGTATACCTGGTCTTGATTGGACGCAACAAATAACCGAAATGCAAGACTACGGTCGCTCTCTTCTACTGAATGTACCCTGTGGGGTGGAAAATGAAAGGGTGAGCATAAACAGCTAAGTAAGGCAATAATGTAAGCAGGTAGATAACTATACTATCTACGTGCTGATAATGTCGTGATATAAAATTGTTTATAATTGGAGCATGAGGTAAGATTAAAACGATGCCACATGTATGTATATATCATATAAGGGAAATCATGAAATCGATATATAAAACAACCATGGAAAAATCATCATGTATGACATCTCAAGCTCGTCACATTTAAAACTTATTTGTTTCATCATAAACTCAACCCTTAACAACTTATTTGTTTAATCATAAACTCATCACGTTAAAACTTTTTTGTTTCATCATAAAATAATCACATCAAGGCTAAACCCATCACTCGGGAATACCTTGATTTATTAAATCGCATCTCGTTTAAAAACATAAATCGAGACATTACCCCACCTTTGGGTTTGTCCTGATCTATTCAGACCGTATGATATCATGTGAGGCATGTAGGTTACTGTATGAAAATCGAGGACTATGGTCATAATATGTCCCTGTGATCCCAGGCTACACGGATCCTGGTGTGCGGGGCATCACAACTGCAACGGGAGGTGGGGTCAAATCCTACCCGCCAGAATATCAAATAACATCATCGAGTCATCATGACTGCACGGTACAGCGTACTCCGTGTGACATACACAGTACATCGTACTCCATGGACCCATATCATAGTTTGGGGGTGCCTGCCATAGGTCTTATCCACCCCAATACTATGTCAATAACCAACCCATGTCTCAAAGCATACGTGCAAGCATATCAACTCTCTGTGACACACAGTCTACAGGAGGCTTCCGCACGACTATATGCATGTCAACTCACGTCTAGTGCGAGCGAAATCCAGCACCACGCTATGCATATCATGATATCTAAAATCTTGTGCGAGCGAAGCTCCAGCACGGTTTTGTACATACACAAATTTCTCGTACGAGCAATGCTCCAGTACGACTTTTCATGAGTAATAAATCAGTAAAATTTAGTGCGAGTAAGACTCTAGCACTCTTTTTACTCGTGTAAATATGATAGGTGGCTCAATCTTGATAAAACATCTTTTAAAATCGTAACCGGTACAAACCGGTACCCTTTCGTATAATTCACGAAATCAACAGCCAACCGATGTGCATATTAACTTAAATCAAGGCAATACATTCATATAAAACATTAAAACATGATAATCATGCAATTTATCTGCCTTACTACCCTTTTTGTAAATTTTATTTCCAGGGGCAATATCGTCTTTTCTTTTATTCACCAATGCCCCGATTTTCGTAAAAATTATTATTTCATTTTTAGATACTTAAAGAAATTCTAGACCCTGTAAATCCCCTTAAAAATACGTATAGAAGTCTCTATGCGCCTACAAAATTTCATTACCTCGATTCACGCGTAAACTTATCTCGTCTCGATAATATCCGATCTCTCAGTCCAACTGCGCGTCAACCAAGTCTACGAAACTGCATATAACCACATATTTTGGGTTAATTCACTTATCTTTATTAGTATATCACATTTACTGATCGAATCTAACGTACTGGGCCCGTTTTACTTTATTGGGTCCGATTGCACTTTAATGGGCCTCGACTCATTTTCAGCCCGTTTCTACTTATTAAATCCCTTCTTCGGGTTTACTGGGCTCATTTAGCTTACCAATAATCATCGGGCTTCGTTCCAAACTCATTGGATAGCTCGTATACTATTTACGGTAATTACGTTGCAATTTCGAATAATATTCCTTTATTATATAGAATTAATCCGTAAATTTCGTAAAATAATCGAAACTCTATATTGAGGACTCTAATTATCGTAATTAAAATATACTTACCCAATATGATGCGGGGTACAAAATCGGAGCTCAATCGGATCTCGTTCGGGCTTTATCATAAAACTGCACAATTTTATATTTAATTCCGGGTTAATTTCTGATCAAATATAATTTAAATAAATTTTCCAAAAATTAAATCGGTCATTTTTGACCTCGTATCGACTTACCCAAAATCCAGTGTATCCCAAAAAATCTTCCCTTTTTTTTTCCTTTTTCTCTTTTTCTCCCTTTTTCCTCTCTTTATTGGCTGAACCGGTTTGGTCCGGTTCAACCCGGTTCAGACCGATCCAGTTCAGCCGGTTCACCTCTTTGCTGAACCGGTCCGTACTGGTTCAGGCCTTTTCACCGCCGTTCATGACGTTTTCAGCCGATTCTCGGCTCGTTTCTGGCGCCATTCGATGCGCCAGTACTAGGGGAGTGTTCGGCTGGGGTCGGGGTTGGCCGAATCACGCTGGTGTCCAATCTCTTTCGAATCTCATTACGTCCTTATGCTATGTCCTAAGGGTATGTAACTTCCAACAATACTAATTCACCCTCGGTGAATTCCAATGGTTTTTGTCTCTTATCAACATAACTTTTCTATCTGCTCTGAGGTGTTCTTAATCCTTCACAATTAACTGAACATCCTCAGAGGTCTGTCTTACCAATTCGAGAACAATTTTCTATCTGTCACCCACTTCTTCTTATCCAAATCGGGGAAACGACCCTTACGACCATACAATGCCTCATCTGAAGTCATCCCGATACTCAAGTGACAACTATCACTATTGGCGAATTCGATTAGTAACGACTAATCATCCCAGGAGCTTATCAGATAAATGGCACACGCTTTCATCATATCCTCCAGAACCAATACAGTCCTCTCTGACTGACCATCTATCTGAGGATGGAAAGTTGTGCTAACACTCAGTCGGGTCCCCCTAGCTTCCTGAAAACGTTCCTAGAAATGGGAAGTGAAGCGGGAATCCCTATATGATACAATGCTTACTGGAAAAATACTTGGTGTTCCATAATTTTTCATACACATAAATTTGTCTACACACTCAGAGTATCTGGGATTTTCTAACCGAAAGGTGGGTAAACTTAGTCAATCTATCGACTATCACCCAGATAGCCTTGTGATTCATCCGGGTCCTCTGTAACCGATCACGAAATTCATGGTACTGGTTCCCATTTTTGTGCCGTGCTGATATAGGTAGAGGCTACAATAATCCTGCAACTTCTTTTACTCTACCTTACTCTGCTGACATACGAGACACTTTTTCACAATCTCTACCATGTCTCTTTTCATATTTGACCACCAATACCCTTTTCTAAGATTTTGATATATTTATTACTTCTCGGATGCACTGTATATCCTGAAGAATGAGCTTCTGGCAATAACATTATCTCATCATTGTGGTCCTGGGGAGCACTTATACTGTCTCTAAACCTCAGTAAGTCATCATCACTCTCTATGAACTTTGTCACTATACCATCTAAATCTGACCCACACTATCGACACCATGCCGATCATCACGCTAAACCTGTCAAATCCGATCACTCAAATCTGGTTCTAATCTCAGGCTAGCTGTCACAAAATCACTGTCATCATCAGAGGGGATCACATCACTACTGAGGCTTACAACTGCTCTAGCAACTCACGCTCCCTGACCATCATATGTAATACCATCTCGAGGCTCTTTCTACTCAAGGCATTAGCCATTACATTAGCCTTTCTGGGTGGTACAATTTCCACAATTATAATTCCTCAGAAGCTCTAACCCTTTTTGTTCTCATATCCGACTCTTTCTGTGAAAACAGATACTCAGGACTTTTATGATCAGTGCATACCTGATATTTCTCACAGTATATATAGTAGTGTCATATATTCAATACAACCACTATTGCTGTTAACTTTAAATCATGGGTCGGATACTCTCTTCATGATCCTTGAGTTGTCTGGATTCATAATCGACTATCTTCCCCTTTCACATCAATACACAGCCCATTCATTATTTTGAGGTATCCATAGACTCATGAAAAACCTCTTAATCTGTTGGGTATGGTGAGGATAAATGCGGTAGTCAATTTATTACTTCAGTACACCAAAACTCTTGTCACGTCTATCATCCCATTCAAATACAACTTTTTCTAAGTTAAACGTGTCAATAAAGTAGTCTGTTTCGAGAACTCTCAACAAATCATCTATAAAAACAATTCCAATTATTGCTTATAATTTTCCTTGGACTTTAAATACACTCAAAATATCATCAATATAGATGATAACAAATCAGTTCAGGTAAGTTTAAATACCTCATTGTGGTTGAGTTCCACTGAATATTTCAATCACCCATATCCTTGACCTATGTGCGCATAAACGTATAATCTCATTTCGAAATCGCTTCCGTTAAAGATACTAACCGCGTCATTTCCTTTTTTTCTTATATTAACGGCTTTTATAAAATTTTAATTAATTTTTTTTTAAACCTTCACGATTAATCGAATTCTATATTTCTTTATCTTACAAGTAAAGGTACTCTAATTTTAAACGTATATATTACGACTGTCGATTTCAATTTATAGGTTGTGTATACTTTTAGACAATGTCAAGTCTTCAGGCGGGGAGGTATTTTGAAATACCTTTATTAACCCTCAGACTTGACCACAATTACTTTACATATTAGTCCATGTGGTCACAATTCATATCTACTACATATCGCTTAATCCAAATTATTTCACATATCAGAGATATTCGTACCTTGTATACGCCTCTTATTCCAATAGATTTTGTATTCAGGATCTATCACATCTAAAAGCTTATCTCCTTTCGTATATCACTTATAACAAACTCTGTCATTACTCATTCTGTGAGTACAATCATTTACTCCTTTAATTTCAATCGCTACACCCTTTTTTTGGTGCAGAGATACCAATAGGGTTTTCTCTGTCTCTTTACCCTTCTGTGGGGCAGTCTCACCCAACTCTGAGCAATCATTAAATAATTGGCCCGTCTTACCACACTTAATGCCTATTTTAGTCAATAAAGTGTAGGTGTAGGCCCTACTTACGTGGTATCTACCACACATCCTACACTACTTACACTGCTAACTCTGCTTACACTGCTACACTGCTTCGTAGTAGGTCGAGGTTCTCCAATCACAATACCCCTCATAAGTGTTAAATTGGATATATTGGGGCCTTACCAATCATCTTACCCCGTGACTCATCAGCTCTAATCTCTTACCAACTGGTCTCTTTCCCGCTCTGACATCTCTTTCATTCTATATTCTCTTCTATCTCTATTTCAGCCCTTACTACCTTTCCCAATCTCAGAGGCGTGCAACACATGATCTTATTCATGCAACTGTATTTTGCGCACTACCTCGACATAAGTAGTGAGCCAATTGGACTCTAATTGACAATTTGAGTCATTCCATGGACTTTTAGGCTTTTCGACTCTCACTGCCCCTAGTGTCGGGGTAATATCTGGGCAAGTATATAAACTGAGAGTCATACTCGTCAGTGTCTCTGGGTCATTGTAAGAAATTTTACCTGTAATTTCCCTTATGTAGTGTCCAAATATTCTGTCACCGGAATGCATCCAGAAATATTTCTCATGTCGGCCTTGGACGTCTAACTCTTCAAATGGGTCGAGCGGACTTCCACCAATGTTCCGCCTCGCCCTCCAACATAAACATATTTAAAAGTCACTTTCTCAGTCGACATACACCAAAAGAATCCATACAACTTCGCTATCACATTCACCCAGTCCTCAACAAGTATTGGTTTCTTTACTTCGCTAAATACCGGAGGGGTGTGAAAATCTCTATAGTCTGTGGCATTTGTTTAGGCTTTACCCTGCATATCCTCAACTACCTGCATAGACTGAGTAAACAACTCCGAAATATTTTCTACACTCTACTCCATCCTCTCGGAGTGTGTCTCAATACTGTTTGGTCTCTTTATAGGACCATGTGGAGTATGTTCAACATCAGCCTCCACCTCACTCTCATCTTGAGTCTCATGTGACGACTCATTCGACTATCAGGCCGATCTCTACAACCTCGAGCATGTGTGCTCGCCCCTCTACCATAGCGGCTATCAGTTATAAAAACTATATTCTTGCATTCAAAACTAAATTCTTAGCTGCACTTCCACCTTGATATACACAATTGTATCTAAACAATGCACAGTACATGGGGATGTAAATTTACTTAACCACTAACACCGACTCATATCAGACCAACTCTGCTCTGATACCACCTTTTGTCACAACCCAAATTACCTAAAATCACTACAAATGTTTTGCTTTTTCATTTACTTTCCCATCGTGAACAGTTACACCACTAACAGTTGGGCTATGATTCGGTGTTAGTCACCTCTCACCTATTTACCATTCCATTTCCATAATCACATTCTCATATCAGAGTTTACTATCTTTTGACTTTGACTAAATACATACACATTGATATTTATATAACCTTACATCCCCAACATCATATCCATTTACAGTACTGTGCATTATATATTTAGATACAAAAATTATACGAATGTGTATACTTGGTCTTGATAGGACGCAGTAGATAATCGAAATGCAAGACTACTGTCTCTCTCTTCTACTGAATGTACCCTGTGGGGTGGAAAATGAAAGGGTGAGCATAAACAGCTCAGTAAGGCAATAATGTAAGCAGGTAGATAACTATACTATCTACGTGCTAATAATGTCGTGATATAAAATCGTTTATAATTGGAGCATGAGGTAAAATTAAAACGATGCCACATGTATGTATATATCATATAAGGGAAATCATGAAATCGATATATAAAACAACCATGGAAAAATCATCATGTATGACATCTCAAGCTCGTCACATTTAAAACTTATTTGTTTCATCATAAACTCAACCCTTAACAACTTATTTGTTTAATCATAAACTCATCACGTTAAAACTTTTTTGTTTCATCATAAAACAATCACATCAAGGCTAAACCCATCACTCGGGAATACCTTGATTTATTAAATCGCATCTCGTTTAAAAACATAAATCGAGACATTACCCCACCTTTGGGTTTGTCCTGATCTATTCAGACCGTATGATATCATGTGAGGCATGTAGGTTATTGTATGAAAATCGAGGACTATGGCCATAATATGTCCCTGTGATCCCAGGCTACACGGATCCCGGTGTGCGGAGCATCACAACTGCAACGGGAGGTGGGGTCAAATCCTACCCGTCAGAATATCAAGTAACATCATCGAGTCATCATGACTGCATGGTACAGCGTACTCCGTGTGACATACACGGTACATCGTACTCCGTGGACCCATATCATAGTCTGGGGGTGCCTGCCGTAGGTCTTATCCACCCCAATACTATGTCGATAACCAACCCATGTCTCAAAGCATACGTGTGAGCATATCAACTCTCTGCGACACACAGTCTACAGGAGGCTTCCGCACGACTATATGCATGTCAACTCACGTCTAGTGCGAGCGAAACTCTAGCACCACGCTATGCATATCATGATATCTAAAATCTCGTGCGAGCGAAGCTCCAGTACAATTTTGTACATACACAAATTTCTCGTACGAGCAATGCTCTAGTACGACTTTTCATGAGTAATAAATCAGTAAAATTTAGTGCGAGTAAGACTCTAGCACTCTTTTTACTCGTGTAAATATGATAGGTGGCTCAATCTTGATAAAACATCTTTTAAAATTGTAACCGGTACAAACCGGTACCCTTTCGTATAATTCACGAAATCAACCGCTAACCTATGTGCATATTAACTTAAATCAAGGCAATACATTCATATAAAACATTAAAACATGATAATCATGCAATTTATCTGCCTTACTACCATTTTTTAAAATTTTATTCCCAGGTGCAATATCGTCTTTTCTTTTATTCACCAATGCCCCGATTTTCGTAAAAATTATTATTTCATTTTTAGATACTTAAAGAAATTCTAGACCCTATAAATCCCCTCAAAAATACGTATAGAAATCTCTATGCGCCTACAAAATTCTCTTACCTCGATTCACGCGTAAACTTATCTCGTCTCGATAATATCTGATCTCTCAGTCCAACTGCGCGTCAACCAAGTCTACGAAACTGCATATAGCCACATATTTTGGGTTAATTCACTTATCTTTATTAGTATATCACATTTACTGATCGAATCTAACGTACTGGGCCCGTTTTACTTTATTGGGTCTGATTGCACTTTAATGGGGCTCGACTCATTTTCAGCCCGTTTCTACTTACTAAATCCCTTCTTCAGGTTTACTGGGCTCATTTAGTTTACCAATAATCATCGACCTTCGTTCCAAACTCATTGGATAGCTCGTATACTATTTACGATAATTACGTTGCAATTCTAAATAATATTCCTTTATTATATAGAATTAATCCGTAAATTCCGTAAAATAATCGAAACTCAGTATTGAGGACTCTAATTATCGTAATTAAAATATATTTACCCAATATGATTTAGGGTACAAAAATCGGAGCTCAATCGGCTCTCGTTCGAGCTTTATCATAAAACTGCACAATTTTATATTTAATTTCGGGTTAATTTTTGATCAAATATAATTTAAATAAATTTTTCAAAAATCAAATCGATCATTTTTGACCTCGTATCGACTTACCCAAAATTCGGTGTATCCCTGAAAATCTTTCCTTTTTTTTACTTTTTCTATTTTTCTCCCTTTTTCCTCTCTTTATTGGCTGAACCGGTTCGGTCCGGTTCAACCCGGTTTAGACCGGTCCAGTTCAGCTGGTTCACCTCTTTGCTAAACTGGTCCGTACCAGTTCAGGCCTTTTCGTCGTCGTTCATGGCGTTTTCAGCAGGTTCTCGACTCGTTTCTGGCGCCATTCGATGCGCCTACATTGGGGGAATGTTCGGCTGGGGTCGGGGTTGGCCGAATCACGCTGGTGGCCGTCATTCCTCTTTTCTCCCTCTCAGCCTTCTCTCCCTCGATCCATCGAATTTTGGCGGTTTCGTCGGTCGATACCAGTCTCAAAAGAACCGCATCCTCTTCCCGATCACGCCAGTGGCCGCCATTCGAGCCCAGCTGCTGTGGATCACCGGAATCGACCCTTTTTTCCTCGCGGGCTTCTCTTCCTCCGTTCGTTGGACACAGCCGTTGCCGGCGCGCGTCACCGGTGCCAACGTATTCGCCAGCCACTCCTCTTCCTCCTCGCCTATTCGTCGAAGGTTGATGATCGCCGGTGGCTGGTTCGTGGGTCTCGGGTTTCACGGGTCATTTTTCGGTTTCACTTTCGGGTTTCTTCCCAATTTTCATTTCAGTTTGTTTTTTTTTAATTATTATTATTTAAAAATTAGTTTATTACTATTATATTCATTATTTTAGTCAAAATATTCAAAATATCTAAATAAAATTATATTTTATTCTAATTAATTAATTTAATTTATTTAATCTATTTTTTCACTTTTTCGGTATATTTTCTCCGTATTTTCGGGATATTGTCCCGAGTGACTTTTCGGTATTTCTAAAAATTTCGGATCTTAATCAATTGGACTCAAAATTGTATAATTTCCTCATCATTGATCAAGATATCCTAAATCCTTGTTTTTAATTAAAATTTTCGTATCGAATTTATACCGACTTTCGATCTTTTAATCGTTTTGCCCTTCATGTGTTCAGGAATTCCATTTCAGTCCTTTTGCATTTTTAATTTCGTGTTTTGAATCCTTATCTCCTGTCCGAATCCCGTTCGTTTAATTTGGGACCATTTCAATCCTTCCTATCATGAACATACTCATTTCTTGTTTTAACTAAATTCAGGTCTGACATAATCTTCCCCACTTAAGAAATTTGGTCCTCCAAATTAGAACCAAGTTAAATAGATCCATAAACAACTCCGGGTACATCTATTGTATCATATACTGTCATTCTCATATGACTTTTTCCGGAGTGTAATACTACCAATATACTTTAATTAGGGAGATCATCTTAACCTCAACACTTTCTCCTTCCTGTTTAATACCCGAATCGATTTTCCAATCATATGTTATACTTTCATTGAGCTAAGCTGTTGGAGCTCATATCCAATCACATATGCTGGATCCAGATAGTATTTTCGAAGCATCATAAGATAGGACACATTGTGGATGCCTGCTAATTCAGGTTGTAACGCCAACCTACAGGCCTTGTCTCCCACTTTGTCCAATCTCTTTCGAATCTCATTACGTCCTTATGCTATGTCCTAAGGGTATGTAACTTCCAACAATACTAATTCACCCTCGGTGAATTCCAATGGTTTCTGTCTCTTATCAACATAATTTTTCTATCTGCTCTGAGTTGTTCTTAATCCTTCACAATTAACTGAACATCCTCAGAGGTCTGTCTTACCAATTCGAGAATAATTTTCTATCTGTCACCCACTTCTTCTTATCCAAATCAAGGAAACGACCCTTACGACCATACAATGCCCCATCTGAAGTCATCCCGATACTCAAGTGACAACTTTCACTATTGGCGAATTCGATTAGTAACGACTAATCATCCCAGGAGCTTATCAGATAAATGGCACACGCTTTCATCATATCCTCCAGAACCTGTACAGTCCTCTCTGACTGACCATCTATCTGGGGATGGAAAGCTGTGCTAACACTCAGTCGGGTCCCCCTAGCTTCCTGAAAACGTTCCCAGAAATGAGAAGTGAAGCGGGAATTCCTATATGATACAATGCTTACTGGAAAAATACTTGGTGTTTCACAATTTTTCATACACATAAATTTGTCTACACACTCAGAGTATCTGGGGATTTCCTAACCAAAAGGTGGGTAAACTTAGTCAATCTATCGACTATCACCCAGATAGCCTTGTGATTCATCCCGGTCCTCTGTAACCCATCACGAAATTCATGGTACTTGTTCCCATTTTTGTGCCGTGCCGATATAGGTAGAGGCTACAATAATCCTGCAACTTCTTTTGCTCTACCTTACTTTGCTGACATACGAGACACTTTTTCACAATCTCTACCATGTCTCTTTTCATATTTGACCACCAATACCCTTTTCTAAGATTTTGATATATTTATTACTTCTCGAATGCATTGTATAACCTGAAGAATGAGCTTTTGGCAATAACATTATCTCATCATTGTGGTCCTGGGGAGCACTTATACTGTCTCTGAACCTCAGTAAGTCATCATCACTCTCTGTGAACTCTATCACTATACCCATCTAAATCTGACCCACACTATCAACACCATGCCGATCATCATGCTAAACCTGTCAAATCTGATCACTCAAATCTGGTTCTAATCTCAGGCTAGCTGTCACACAATCACTGTCATCATCAGAGGGGATCACATCACTACTGAGGCTTACAACTGCTCTAGCAACTCACGCTCCCTGATCATCATATGTAATACCATCTCGAGGCTCTTTCTTCTCAAGGCATTAGCCATTACATTAGCCTTTTCTGGGTGGTATAATTTCCACAATTATAATTCCTCAGTAGCTCTAACCCTTTTTGTTCTCATATCCGACTCTTTCTGTGAAAACAAATACTCGGGACTTTTATGATCAATGCATACCTGATATTTCTCACCGTATATATATTAGTGTCATATATTCAATACAACCACTATCGCTGTTAACTTTAAATCATGGGTCGGATACTCTCTTCATGATCCTTGAGTTGTCTGGATTCATAATCGACTATCTTCCCCTTTTACAACAATACACAACCGATTCATTATTTTGAGGTATCCATAGACTCATGAAAAACCTCTTAATCTATTGGGTATGGTGAGGATAAATGCGGTGGTCAGTTTATTACTTCAGTACACCAAAATTCCTGTCACGTCTATCATCCCATTCAAATACAACTTTTTCTAAGTTAAACGTGTCAATAAAGTAGTCTGTTTCGAGAACTCTCAACAAATCATCTATAAAAATAATTTCCAATTATTGCTTATGATTTTCCTTGGACTTTAAATACACTCAAAATATCAACAATATGGATGATAACAAATCAGTTCAGGTAAGTTCAAATACCTCATTGTGGTTGAGTTCCACTGAATATTTCATTCACCCATATCCTTGACTTATGTGCGCATAAACGTATAATCTCATTTCGAAATCGCTTCCGTTAAAGATACTAACCCGCGTCATTTCCTTTTTTTCTTATATTAACGGCTTTTATAAAATTTTAATTAATTTTTTTTTAAACCTTCACAATTAATCGAATTCTATATTTCTTTATCTTATAAGTAAAGGTACTCTAATTTTAAACGTATATATTATGACTGTCGATTTCCATTTATAGGTTGTGTATACTTTTAGACACTATCAAGTCTTCAGGCGGGGAGGTATTTTGAAATACCTTTATTAACACTCAGACTTAACCACAATTTCTTTACATATCAGTCCATGTGGTCACAATTCATATCTACTACATATCGCTTAATCCAAATTATTTCACATATCAGAGATATTCGTACCTTGTATACGCCTCTTATTCCAATAGATTTTGTATTCAGGATCTATCACATCTAAAAGCTTATCTCCTTTCGTATATCACTTATAACAAACTCTGTCATTACTCATTTCGTGAGTACAATCATTTACTCCTTTAATTTCAATCGCTACACCCCTTTTTCGGTGTAGAGATACCAATAGGGTTTTCTCTGTCTCTTTACCCTTCTGTGGGGCAGTCTCACCCAACTCTGAGCAATCATTAAATAATTGGCCCGTCTTACCACACTTAATGCCTATTTTAGTCAATAAAGTGTAGGTGTAGGCCCTACTTTCGTTGTATCTACCACACATCTTACACTGCTTACACTGCTAACTCTGCTTACACTGCTACACTGCTTCGTAGCAGGTCGAGGTTCTCCAATCACAATACCCCTCATAAGTGTTAAATTGGATATATTGGGGCCTTACCAATCATCTTACCCCGTGACTCATCAGCTCTAATCTCTTACCAACTGGTCTCTTTCCCGCTCTGACATCTCTGTCATTCTATATTCTCTTCTATCTCTATTTCGGCCCTTACTACCTTTCCCAATCTCAGAGGCGTGCAACACATGATCTTATTCACGCAACTATATTTTGCGCACTGCCTCGACATAAGTAGTGAGCCAATCGGACTCTAATTGACAATTTGAGCCATTCCATGGACTTTTGGGCTTTTCGACTCTCACTGCCTATAGTGTCGGGGTAATATCTGGGCAAGTATATAAACTGAGAGTCATATTCGTCAATCAGCCAGTTTCTCTGGGTCATTGTAAGAAATTTTACCTGTAATTTCCCTTATGTAGTGTCTGAATATTCTGTCACTGGAATGCATCCAGAAATATTTCTCATGTCGGCTCTGGACATCTAACTCTTCAGATGGGTCGAGCAGACTTCCACCAATGTTTCGCCTCGCCCTCCAACATAAACATATTTAAAAGTCACTTTCTCAGTCGACATACACCAAAAGAATCTATACAAGTTTGCTATCACACTCACCCAGTCCTCAACAAGTATTGGTTTCTTTACTTCGCTAAATATCAGAGGGGTGTGAAAATCTCTATAGTCTGAGGCATTTATTTAGGCTTTACCCTGCCTATCCTCAACTACCTGCATAGACTGAGTAAACAACTTTGAAATATTTTCTACTGTGAGACCCCGTACATGTAAAGTTGTAATGTGTAATGAATGTGAATGGACTTGTAATGTAAAGTATGATCGATGTAAGTCCATGGATTCAATGTATGTATGTGTAATATGATTTGTAACGTACATACAAGTTCCATTGAGTTTGAATATGAAGAAATGAGTCCTTATAAGTGATGGATGTGATTGAAACTCAAAATGGGTGGTGTGGTAAATGGAAGGAAGTTGCATGAATATAAATGCTTCCATTTGGTTTTATGTAGTATACCTTTGGACATACAATGAATGCACACAAGTTTCAATGTGCATAAGGTATGAATGGATGCCATTTTCAAGTTATAAAGGTGGATGGATGAGAAAATGGCCATGGCAATAGATCAAGGATGTGTTAGTATGAGTTACAGCAAGGAAACTGCAAGAAATCTGGAAAACATGGAGGCCAGATTGATCTCATAGGATGAGAGATCGATCTGGAAGAGCCAGAATGCTCTTATTTGGGCAATGGAATAGAGCAGATCGATCTCCAATAGGGCTAGATCGATCTCCTAAGCATTCTGTGATGAAAAGATCGATCCTCAAGCACCTAGATTGATCTCCTTAGCTCTCTGTTTGGGACCAGATCGATCTCATGCTTCGACAGATCGATCTCATGCTTAAAATTTCACGAAAATGAGAGATTTAAGGGGACCAGATCGATCTCCTCTTGGACCAGATCGATCTCCTCAAGCTATTTCTATATAAGGAGGGCTGAAAATCTGAAAATTTTGGGAAAAACACCAATTTTCCATTTCTAACCCAAAAACCTAACTTTCTCTCTCTAAAATCAACCATTTCCAGCAAGAATTGAGGGGAGACCATTAGACACTAAGTTGTTCATCTTGAGGAAGAGAACAACATAGTTGGAACCCAAAATCCCATTATGGGTATTGAAGGAGATAAGGGCATTGACATTTGGAGCAAGAAGAAAAATCATATTTGGTAAGATTCTAACACTCCAATCCAAGTACATTGTCTATTTAATTGATTTTGAAGTTGTTTGGCATGAGTATGTATGGGTGGAAACACCTAGGTTGTGTTAGAAACTAATGTAACCTAGAAAATGGAATGCCCCTAGTGTGAGAAAGTATGAGTTGGGGAGTTGGTGGTTTATGGGTTATGATAAGTTGTTAAATGAGTAATGTGGGTGATTTGGAATGGTTATGTGGAGTTATAATGTGGGTTTAAGTGAAATTATGAAAATGAGTATGTAAATGCTTGACAAATGCCATAGTGAGGAAATCAATGAAATATGAACACTATGAGCTTGATATCGATTTAATATCGATTGGGAATAAGTTAATAGGCCTAAGAAGATCCATAGACTCGAGTTATGGGTAAAGTAATGAAACGAGGCCATATAAGCGTTAATAGAGGCTATAGATTAAATTGACTATAGCAAGCACAAGGGTTGCATTATATGGATCGAATATAATGTGAAATATGATCGTGTGCAGTCTCGAAGAGTTGTTGAAGACGAATCGAACCGTACGAGTAAGCAGCTTAAGGAAGTGGAATCACGCATCGCGATTCCAGGTAAGGGAATTCTGTAAGTATATAGAGGTAGCTGCTCGTAATTTGTGGGATTATAGGGTGTTTATGAAATGCATGAACATTTGAGAAATTGGTTGTTTGGTATGCGAAAATAGTTGTGAATATTGGATGATTTGGTTTACATGGATGTATAAAAAGGGATAGTAAGGCTAATAATTGCATAAATCAAGTGTTTTGAACGCTTTCACAAAACATGTGTTTGGTTTTAAATGAATTGATAAATAGGTTGGCTATTGTGGTTTGATGTTTGTAGCACATGTGAAGTGCCAAATATGTTTTGAGATAGTTTGAAAAGCTTATGAGCCGCCTATCATGTTTATGTGAATTAAACCGTGCTAGAGCCTAGCTCGCACCGGGTATTAATGTTTTCATTTGTATGAAACGTGCTGGAGCTTAGCTCGCACCTTGATTTGGAAACTATGATGATGTTTATAAACCGTACTGGAGCTTCTGCTCGTACGTGGCTTTTGAGTGGTTTGTCTTATGAGTATAACCGTACTATAGCTATGCTCGTACGCGTCTCTTTATGAGAGGATGCATGAGTCGTGCTAGAGCTTTGCTCGCACAAATTTGCACATTGTGATACGTATAAGGTTGTGAAAGTTAGTAAGATCCTTAAGCCCTACATCCTTAAGCCAACATCCTTAAGCCCAAAGAGGCGGGGAGGCTCTGTTAGGCGGGGAGGCTCTGTTCGGTGGGGAGGCTCTCTTACGGTGGGATCCTTAAGCCAACATCCTTAAGCCCTGGAGGGGCGGGGAGGCTCTGTTAGGCAGGGAGGCTCTCCTACATGGGTACGGTAAGATCCTTAAGCCCTACATCCTTAAGCCAACATCCTTAAGCCCAAAGAGGCGGGGAGGCTCTGTTAGGCGGGGAGGCTCTGTTCGGTGGGGAGGCTCTCTTACGGAAGGATCCTTAAGCCCTACATCCTTAAGCTAACATCCCTAAGCCCGAGGAGGTAGGGAGGCTCTGTTAGGCGGGGAGGCTCTGTTCGGCAGGGAGGCTCTCCTTCACGGATATGGAAAACTCTTGGTATGGGGTAGGTAAGACCTAAGAATGGCACCCCCAATCACGATATGAGTCTGCGGAGTACGCTGTAACGTGTATATCACATGGAGTACGATGTACCGCATGATGGTTATGTGATGAGAAAGTTTGGCGAGGGATAATCCATCTTCGTGCCAGCATGATACCCCGCACACCTGGATACGTGTTGTCTGGGATGATTTATGATGTAGTGGTCCATATAGGCACTTTTGATATAGTGACCTAGTTTTTATACACATGCGTGAATTGTGAAATGAAAATGTGGTTGTGATTGTGAATTGATTTGGTGGTATTTATGTGTTGAGAAAGAGGTTTATGATGTTGGTTTAAAAAGGAGGTTTCTTAATGAATTGCCCTTTGTATGAATTTAAATGAGATTGAGCATGAGATGATTTATACATGATGTTTTTACCATGTTTTATATGCCAATGTACATGATTTTGATACATGATATATATGTATACTCATATGGCATAGTTTTATTCCTCATGCTCCTACCATAAATTATTTATGCATAACACTATCAGCATGTAGATAGAGTAGTTATCTACCATGCTTGCATTATTACCTTACTGAGCGTGTGGTTGCTCATCCCTCTCTATTTCCCCTACAGAGCGTGCATAGTAGCCCAGTGAGGACTGAGGCGTGGTATTTTGGACTCCGCTGCATCTCCATCGCTTAGAGGTATATACACAGTGATTCTTTTTGTATCTAAACAATGTAAAAGCACAGTATTCTTTTGAGTTGTAATTATGGGGGATGTAGATGTCAGTAAAACATGCTTTTGTATAAGTACAAGATTAAATGCAAATGTATGACATTGTTTTATCTAACTAAGAATGAATGAGATGTGGAGTTTATTATTGACTCACAGCCCAACAGTGTGTGGTGAGTTAGTTCACGACCGGGTAAAGTAACAGTACAACGCGAAAAATTTCTAGTGATTTTCGATTAAAGAGAATGGAATTGGGTCGTGACAGAGATTGGTATCAGAGCTGTGTTGGCCTGATGTGAGTCACTACTAAAACGTAGGAAAGTACATCCCCGTAGTACTGTGCTTTTGTTTAGATATAACTGTGTATATCATGATGGATTGAGCTTAATAAATTATTATAATACAGGAAGTTAGGCACTATGCCAGTTACACGCAAAGGTAGAGGGGCGAGAGCAGTGCTAAAGGCCGTAGAGGTAGGCCTGAGAGCCGTGCAGAGCCACAGACTGAGCAGGCTCCACAGAATCCTACTGAGAGAGCAGAGGATACTGAGGCTCGCTTCGTTAGGATAGAGCGGAGTATTGAGAATTTGGTGGAGATAGTCACGCAGGCCTTGGGCGCCGATGACTGACGATGTCCCGCGGCACAGCCTACTACTGAACAGGCAGCTGCAGATGCGGAAAGACCTCAAACTGCTGAGACAGCTACAGTTACACCACCTCCAGCCCAGGATATAGCTTCTCCTATCGCTCCACAACAGAGCGATAGTGATTTGGGGTATGACTGCGACTTAAGCAGGTTGCAAGAGTTTCAAGCGCTAAAACCCCCAGTGTTTAGAGGGGTGAAGGACCCAGTGGTTACGGAGGATTGAGTGTATGAGATGGAGAAACTATATAGGTTTTTCCGATGCACTTCAGCTGAGAAGGTTGCCTTTGTCGTGTTTATGCTGAAAGGCGAGGCAGAGCACTGGTGGAGATCCACCGAAGCTATTTTGAAGGCTAGACACTCCGAGATTTCATGGGAGATATTCTTGGAGGCCTTCAGAAGACAGTATATTCCAGCTACCGCATAGAGAAAATTACGGATGGAATTTATGAACCTGGTTCAAGGGAACCGAACTGTGGACGAGTATGAGTCCAAGTTTATGTCCTTGGGGAGATATGACCCGGACACGATGGGTAGTGAGACCCGAAAGATTCAGAAGTTCATGGATGGATTGAGATTGGTCATCCAGACTAAGTTAGCTCCCTTTGACATCTTGACTTACGAGGAGGTTGTACATAAGGCTCAGTTGTGTGAGCAAGACTTTGAGCAAAATGCCTCCGAGCTTGGGAGAGTCAGTGTTAGAAATGACAGAGACCGAAAGAGATCCGGGTTTGGAGGAGTGGCCAAGAGAGGTGGCCAAAGATTTTTCGAGAAGAGGCCTAAGATTGAGGAGGTGCAGGAGAGAGCTGCTAGACCTCCCATATACCCAGCCTTGACTGCGCCGAGGGGTATGACTATTGGAGGACCACGACCTACTACTGATCAGTGTAGGAGATGTGGGAGATTTCATGGGAATAGGCCCTGTCTGATGACCCCTATGGTGTGTTTTAGATGCGAGAGACCTGGACATATGGCTAAGTATTATCCCGAGAAGATAGAGATTGCCCCACAGAAGGGTAAGGAGCCTGAGGGAGCTCCAGTTGAGACAGCAGCCCTAAGGAGGAGGGCTATAGTTGAGGAGAAAGGGAAACAGGCTGCGGGTGTGAGCAGAGGAAGAGTACATGCACTGGATCAGGACACCACAGATGCTTCGACGGATGTGATTAAAGGTACCATCCGAATCTTTGATTTAGAAGCATTGGTATTATTTGATCCTGGTGCCACACATTCTTTCATATCACCTTCCTTTGCACATAAATTATTGAAGCATGTGAAACCAATATTGTTGGATAAAATGTTGATGATTTCCACACCCATGAATGATAGTCAATTGATTGAGCATGTATGTAGAGATTGTAAGTTAAAGATAGAGGGGAAGGAAATGATAGCCAATATGATTTTATTGAATATGAATGATTTTGATGTAATTTTGGGAATGGATTGGTTGGCTACCAATCGTGTTGTGATGGATTGTCATGCCAAAACATTGATGTTTTCAGGATTAGACAATCTTATTGTAAATTTTGATGAAAAGAAATGATATGAAAATAGCATGTTTGTTGTAAATAAAGGAGTATGATTTTAAATGCATATTGCTTGAGAGATAAATTATTGTTTATGATAAATGTTGAATGTGGAGTGATGGTTTATGCTACTAACGATGGAGAGGACAATGTGAAGGGTTCATTGCATACGTGGTTGATATAGATGAGGCACACCCGGAATTGAGGGACATAACCGTAATTACGGATTACCCTGATGTCTTTCCGGATGAATTACCAGGACTACCACCTGAAAGGGAAATGGAATTTTGCATTGAGCTAGTGCCTGGTACAGAGCCGATATCGAAACCACCCTATAGAATGGCTCCGATAGAATTGGAAGAGCTGAAGAAACAGCTGTAAGAGTTACTGGAGAAGGGGTTTATTAGACCGAGTGTCTCACCTTAGGGAGCACCGGTTCTATTTGTAAGGAAGAAGGATGGAAGCCTCCGACTGTGTATAGATTACCGGTTGTTGAATAAGGCCACCATTAAGAATAAGTACCCCCTTCCAAGAATCGATGATTTGTTGGATCAGCTCTAGGGAGCCGAAGTATTTTCTAAGATAGATCTACGGTCAGGGTATCATCAGTTGAGGATCAGGAGTGGAGATGTACCCATGACAGCGTTTTGTACCCGTTATGGCCACTACGAGTTTTTGGTGATGCCATTCGGATTGATGAATGCTCCCGCAGCATTTATGGCATTGACGAATGATATATTCAAGCCATACCTGGACAAGTTTGTAATAGTGTTCATTGATGACATTTTGGTGTATTCCAAGTCCAGGGAAGATCATGAGGAGCACTTGAGGATAGTTCTGCAGACCCTCCGAGAGAGAGAATTGTATGCCAAACTCAGCAAGTGTAACTTTTGGTTAGAACAGATCTCATTTCTGGGGCATGTTGTGTCAAAGGATGGGGTATCGGTGGATCCATCCAAGATAGAGGCAGTTATACAGTGGGAACAGCCCAAAACAGTTACTGAGATCAGAAGTTTCCTGGGATTGGCAGGATATTATCGGAGATTTGTAGAGGGTTTCTCCAGACTAGCTGCTCCATTGACACGCCTCACGCGAAAAGATGTTAAGTTTGTATGGGATGAGGCATGTGAGAGGAGTTTTGAGGAGCTTAAGTGTCAGTTGACCACTGCTCCCGTTCTCACCATTCCTACCAGCTCAGGAGGATTCTCGATGTATACGGATGCATCACACCAGGGATTGGGCTGTGTGCTTATACAGGATGGGAAGGTAGTTGCCTATGGATCGAGACAGTTGAAAGATCATGAGAGGAACTACCCGACACATGATTTGGAGTTGGCGGCTGTAGTATTTGCTTTGAAAATATGGCGCCACTATCTCTATGGTAAGAAATTTCAGGTGTTCACAGATCATAAGAGCCTTAAGTACCTGTTCTCGCAGAAAGAACTGAATATGAGACAGAGGAGATGGCTCGAACTCCTGAAAGACTATGATTGTGAAATCATGTACCACCCGGGTAAGGCAAATGTAGTTGCCGATGCTTTGAGTAGAAAGAACCTTGGGTTGGTGTCTTATATGATGGTATGGGAACATGAATTGTTAGGACACTTTGCGAACCTCAGTTTGGATGTAACCCCACCTGGATCTGAGAGACTTGAGATCATGGCTAGTTTGAGACTAGAGCCAGAGTTGATTGGCCGTATTCGGCGAGCCCAGCAGAGCGATCGACGATGCATCAATTGGCTGAGGCAGATACAGACAGGTGTGGGTATTGATTTTGAGCAGAGTGCTGATGGGTTATTGAGGTTTAGAGGCAGAGTATGCATTCCCAGGGATCCTGAGATCAGGAGAATGATTTTATCAGAGGCTCACTCATCGAAGTATACGATACATCCGGGAAGTACCAAGATGTATCAAAACCTTCAGAAGGTTTATTGGTGGTTTGGAATGAAGAGAGACATTGCTGAATATGTCGCTAAGTGTCTCGTTTGTCAGCAAGTGAAGGTAGAGCATCAGAAGCCTGCAGGATTATTGCAGCCTCTACCGATACCGACATGGAAGTGGGAGCATGTCACCATGGATTTTATGATGGGGTTGCTGAGGACCCGTAGAGGTCATGGTGCCATATGGGTTATTGTGGACCGGTTGACTAAGTCCGCCCATTTCTTGGCTATGAGAGCTACCGATACACTGAGTCAGTTGGTGAACCTGTATGTTCGAGAGATAGTACGGCTACATGGTGTACCAGTGAGCGTTGTTTCTGATAGGGATGCCCGCTTCACTTCTCATTTTTGGGAACATTTTCAGGAAGCGCTGGGGAATCGACTGAGTTTTAGCACCGCTTTTCATCCTCAGACAGATGGGCAGTCAGAGAGGACTATACAGACCCTCGAGGATATGTTGAGAGCGCGTGTGTTGGATTTTAGAGGCTCCTGGGATGACCTCCTGCAGTTAGCCGAGTTCGCTTATAATAATAGCTATCATGCGAGTATCAGGATGGCACCCTATGAGGCATTGTACGGGCGTAGATGCCGTTCCCCCATTGGATGGGAAGAGGTTGGTGACAGATAGATTTTTGCTCCGGACTTAGTGCAGCAGGCATCTGAGGACGTCCAGTTGATATGTGAGAGATTACGGACAGCTCAGAGCCGACAAAAGAGTTATGCTGACAAGAGACGAAGACCACTGGAGTTTGATGAGGGTGAGTCGGTGTTTCTGAGGGTATCACCATCGAAGGGTATTATGAGATTTAGTAAGAAGGGCAAGCTGAGCCCTAGATATATCGGACCCTTCGAGATTTTAGAGAGAGTGGGAGATAAGGCGTATAGGTTGGCATTGCCACCGGACTTGGCAAATGTCCACAACGTCTTCCACGTCTCGATGCTTCGGAAGTATCACCCGGACCCAGCACACGTGATAAGATATGAGCCGTTGGAGCTCCATGAGAGTATGACGTATGTTGAGAAGCCGATTCAGATATTGGACAGAAAAGAGAAAGTGTTGCGGAATAAGACAATTCCCTTGGTGAAAGTTCTTTAGCAACATCACACGGCGGAAGAGGCCACATGAGAATTGGAGAACTTGATACGGGAGAAGTACCCCCAACTTTTTGAAGAGTGACTTGGTTCTAATTTGGAAGACCAAATTCCTTGAAGGAGGGGAGAATGTGAGACCCCGTACATGTAAAGTTGTAATGTGTAATGAATGTGAATGGACTTGTAATGTAAAGTATGATCGATGTAAGTCCATGGATTCAATGTATGTATGTGTAATATGATTTGTAACGTACATACAAGTTCCATTGAGTTTGAATATGAAGAAATGAGTCCTTATAAGTGATGGATGTGATTGAAACTCAAAATGGGTGGTGTGGTAAATGGAAGGAAGTTGCATGAATATAAATGCTTCCATTTGGTTTTATGTAGCATACCTTTGGACATACAATGAATGCACACAAGTTTTAATGTGCATAAGGTATGAATGGATGCCATTTTCAAGTTATAAAGGTGGATGGATGAGAAAATGGCCATGGCAATAGATCAAGGATGTGTTAGTATGAGTTGCAGCAAGGAAACTGCAGGAAATCTGGAAAACATGGAGGCCAGATCGATCTCATAGGATGAGAGATCGATCTGGAAGAGCCAGAATGCTCTTATTTGGGCAATGGAATAGAGCAGATCGATCTCCAAATGGGCTAGATCGATCTCCTAAGCATTCTGTGATGAAAAGATCGATCCTCAAGCACCCAGATTGATCTCCTTAGCTCTCTGTTTGGGACCAGATCGATCTCATGCTTCGACAGATCGATCTCATGCTTAAAATTTCATGAAAATGAGAGATTTAAGGGGACCAGATCGATCTCCTCTTGGACCAGATCGATCTCCTCAAGCTATTTCTATATAAGGAGGGCTGAAAATCTGAAAATTTCGGGAAAAACACCAATCTTCCATTTCTAACCCAAAAACCTAACTTTCTCTCTCTAAAATCAGCCATTTCCAGCAAGAATTGAGGGGAGACCATTAGACATTAAGTTGTTCATCTTGAGGAAGAGAACAACATAGTTGGAACCCAAAATCCCATTGTGGGTATTGAAGGAGATAAGGGCATTGACATTTGGAGCAAGAAAAAAAATCATATTTGGTAAGATTCTAACACTCCAATCCAAGTACATTGTCTATTTAATTGATTTTGGAGTTGTTTGGCATGAGTATGTATGGATGGAAACACCTAGGTTGTGTTAGAAACTAATGTAACCTAGAAAATGGAATGCCCCTAGTGTGAGAAAGTATGAATTGGGGAGTTGGTGGTTTATGGGTTATGATAAGTTATTAAATGAGTAATGTGGGTAATTTGGAATGGTTATGTGGAGTTATAATGTGGGTTTAAGTGAAATTATGAAAATGAGTATGTAAATGCTTGACAAATGCCATAGTGAGGAAATCAATGAAATATGAACACTATGAGCTTGATATCGATTTAATATCGATTGGGAATAAGTTAATAGGCCTAAGAAGATCCATAGACTCGAGTTATGGGTAAAGTAATGAAACGAGGCCATATAAGCGTTAATAGAGGCTATAGATTAAATTAACTATAGCAAGCACAAGGGTTGCATTATATGGATCGAATATAATGTGAAATATGATCGTGTGCAGTCTCGAAGAGTTGTTGAAGACGAATCGAACCGTACGAGTAAGCAGCTTAAGGAAGTGGAATCACGCATCGCGATTCCAGGTAAGGGAATTCTGTAAGTATATAGAGGTAGCTGCTCGTAATTTGTGGGATTATAGGGTGTTTATGAAATGCATGAACGTTTGAGAAATTGGTTGTTTGGTATGCGAAAATAGTTGTGAATATTGGATGATTTGGTTTACATGGATGTATAAAAAGGGATAGTAAGGCTAATAATTGCATAAATCAAGTGTTTTGAACGCTTTCACAAAACATGTGTTTGGTTTTAAATGAATTGATAAATAGGTTGGCTATTGTGGTTTGATGTTTGTAGCACATGTGAAGTGCCAAATATGTTTTGAGATAGTTTGAAAAGCTTATGAGCCGCCTATCATGTTTATGTGAATTAAACCGTGCTAGAGCCTAGCTCGCACCGGGTATTGATGTTTTCATTTGTATGAAACGTGCTGGAGCTTAGCTCGCACCTTGATTTGGAAACTATGATGATGTTTATAAACCGTACTGGAGCTTCTGCTCGTACGTGGCTTTTGAGTGGTTTGTCTTATGAGTATAACCGTACTATAGCTATGCTCGTACGCGTCTCTTTATGAGAGGATGCATGAGTCGTGCTAGAGCTTTGCTCGCACAAATTTGCACATTGTGATACGTATAAGGTTGTGAAAGTTGGTAAGATCCTTAAGCCCTACATCCTTAAGCCAACATCCTTAAGCCCAAAGAGGCGGGGAGGCTCTGTTCGGTGGGGAGGCTCTCTTACGGTGGGATCCTTAAGCCAACATCCTTAAGCCCTGGAGGGGCGGGGAGGCTCTCCTACATGGGTACGGTAAGATCCTTAAGCCCTACATCCTTAAGCCCAAAGAGGCGGGGAGGCTCTGTTAGGCGGGGAAGCTCTGTTCGGTGGGGAGGCTCTGTTCGGTGGAAGGATCCTTAAGCCCTACATCCTTAAGCTAACATCCTTAAGCCCGAGGAGGCAGGGAGGCTCTGTTAGGCGGGGAGGCTCTGTTCGGCAGGGAGGCTCTCCTTCACGGATATGGAAAACTCTTGGTATGGGGTAGGAAACACCTAGGAATGGCACCCCCAATCACGATATGAGTCTGCGGAGTACGCTGTACCGTGTATATCACATGGAGTACGATGTACCGCATGATGGTTATGTGATGAGAAAGTCTGGCGAGGGATAATCCATCTTCGTGCCAGCATGATACCCCGCACACCTGGATGCGTGTGGTCTGGGATGATTTATGATGTAGTGGTCCACATAGGCACTTTTGATATAGTGACCTAGTTTTTATACACATGCGTGAATTGTGAAATGAAAATGTGGTTGCGATTGTGAATTGATTTGGTGGTATTTATGTGTTGAGAAAGAGGTTTATGATGTTGGTTTAAAAAGGGGGTTTCTTAATGAATTGCCCTTTTTATGAATTTAAATGAGATTAAGCATGAGATGATTTATACATGATGTTTTTACCATGTTTTATATGCCAATGTACATGATTTTGATACATGATATATATGTATACTCATATGGCAAGTTTTATTCCTCATGCTCCTACCATAAATGATTTATGCATAACACTATCAGCATGTAGATAGAGTAGTTATCTACCATGCTTGCATTATTGCCTTACTGAGCGTGTGGTTGCTCATCCCTCTCTATTTTCCCCTACAGAGCGTGCATAGTAGCCCAGTGAGGACTGAGGCGTGGTATTTTGGACTCTGCTGCATCTCCATCGCTTAGAGGTATATACACAGTGATTCTTTTTGTATCTAAACAATGTAAAAGCACAGTATTCTTTTGAGTTGTAATTATGGGGGATGTAGATGTCAGTAAAACATGCTTTTGTATAAGTACAAGATTAAATGCAAATGTATGACATCGTTTTATCTAACTGAGAATGAATGAGATGTGGAGTTTATTATTGACTCACAGCCCAACAGTGTGTGGTGAGTTAGTTCACGACCGGGTAAGGTAATAGTAAAACGCAAAAAATTTCTAATGATTTTCGGTTAAAGAGAATGGAATTGGGTCGTGACATCTACACTCTACTCCATCCTCTTGAAGTGTGTCTCAATACTGTTTGGTCTCTTATTGGACCATGTGGAGTATGTTCAACATCAGCCTCTACCTCACTCTCATCTTGAGTCTCATGTGACAACCCATTCGACTCTCAGGCCAATCTCTACAACCTCGAGCTTGTGTACTCGCCCCTCTACCATAGCGGCTATCAGTTATAAAAACTATATTCTTGCATTCGAAACTAAAATCTTAGCTGCACTTCCACCTTGATATACGCAATTGTATCTAAACAATGCACAGTACATGGGGATGTAAATTTACTTAACCACTAACACCGACTCATATCAGACCAACTCTGCTCTGATACCACCTTTTGTCACGACCCAAATTACCTAAAATCACTACAAATTTTTTGCTTTTTCATTTCCTTTCCCATCGTGAACAGTTACACCACTAACAGTTGGGCTATGATTCGGTGTTAGTCACCTCTCACCTATTTACCATTCCATTTCCATAATCACATTCTCATATCAGAGTTTACTATCTTTTTGACTTTGACTAAATACATACACATTGATATTGATATAACCTTACATCCCCGATATCATATCCATTTACAGTACTGTGCATTATATATTTAGATACAAAAATTATACGAATGTGTATACTTGGTCTTAATAGGACGCAGCAGATAACCGAAATGCAAGACTACTGTCTCTCTCTTCTGCTGAATGTACCCTGTGGGGTGGAAAATGAAAGGGTGAGCATAAACAGCTCAGTAAGGCAATAATGTAAGCAGGTAGATAACTATACTATCTACGTGCTGATAATGTCGTGATATAAAATCGTTTATAATTGGAGCATGAGGTAAGATTAAAACGATGCCACATGTATGTATATATCATATAAGGGAAATCATGAAATCGATATATAAAACAACCATGGAAAAATCATCATGTATGACATCTCATGCTCGTCACATTTAAAACTTATTTGTTTCATCATAAACTCAACCCTTAAAAACTTATTTGTTTAATCATAAACTCATCACGTTAAAACTTATTTGTTTCATCATAAAATAATCACATCAAAGCTAAACCCATCACTCGGGAATACCTTGATTCATTAAATCGCATCTCGTTTAAAAACATAAATCGAGACATTACCCCACCTTCGGGTTTGTCCTGGTCTATTCAGACCGTATGATATCATGTGAGGCATGTAGGTTACTGTATGAAAATCGAGGACTATGGCCATAATATGTCCTTGTGATCCTAGGCTACACGGATCCCGGTGTGCGGGGCATCACAACTGCAACGGGAGGTGGGGTTAAATCCTACCCGTCAGAATATCAAGTAACATCATCGAGTCATCATGACTGCACGGTACAGCGTACTCCGTGTGACATACATAGTACATTGTACTCTGTGGACCCATATCATAGTCTGGGGATGCCTGCCGAAGGTCTTATCCACCCCAATACTATGTCGATAACCAACCCATGTCTCAAAGTATACGTGCGAGCATATCAACTCTCTACGACACACAGTCTATAGGAGGCTTCCGCACGACTATATGCATGTCAACTCACGTCTAGTGCGAGCGAAGCTCCAGCACCACGCTATGCATATCATGATATCTAAAATCTCGTGCGAGAGAAGCTCCAGCACGGTTTTGTACATACACAAATTTCTCGTACAAGCAATGCTCCAGTACAGCTTTTCATGAGTAATAAATCAGTAAAATTTAGTGCGAGTAAGACTCTAGCACTTTTTTTACTCGTGTAAATATGATAAGTGGCTCAATCTTGATAAAACATCTTTTAAAATCGTAACCGGTACAAACCGGTACCCTTTCATATAATTCACGAAATCAACAGCCAACCTATGTGCATATTTGCTTAAATCAAGGCAATATATTCATATAAAACATTAAAACATGATAATCATGCAATTTATCTGCCTTACTACCCTTTTTGTAAATTTTATTCCCCTGGGCAATATCGTCTTTTCCTTTATTCACTAATGCCCCGATTTTCAAAAAAATTATTATTTCGTTTTTAGATTCTTAAAGAAATTCTAGACCCTGTAAATCCCCTCAAAAATACATATAAAATCTCTATACGCCTACAAAATTCCCTTATCTCGATTCACGTGCAAACTTATCTCGTCTCAATAATATTCGATCTCTCAGTCCAACTGCGCGTCAACCAAGTCTACGAAACTGCATATAACCACATATTTTGGGTTAATTCACTTATCTTTATTAGTATATCACATTTACTGATCAAATCTAACGTACTGGGCCCATTTTACTTTATTGGGTTTGATTGCACTTTAATGGGCCTTGACTCATTTTCAGCCCGTTTCTACTTATTAAATCCCTTCTTCGGGTTTACTGGGCTCATTTAGTTTACCAATAATCATCGGGCTTCGTTCCAAACTCATTGGATAGCTCGTATACTCTTTACGGTAATTACGTTGCAATTCCGAATAATATTCCTTTATTATATAGAATTAATCCGTAAATTCCGTAAAATAATCGAAACTCAGTATTGAGGACTCTAATTGCCGTAATTAAAATATACTTACCCAATATGATGCGGGGTACGAAAATCGGAGCTCAATCGGCTCTCATTCGGGCTTTGTCGTAAAACTGCACAATTTTATATTTAATTCCGGGTTAATTTTTGATTAAATATAATTTAAATAAATTTCTCCAAAATCAAATCGGTCATTTTTGACCTCGTATCGACTTACCCGAAATCCGGTGTATCCCCGAAAATCTTCCCTTTTTTTTCTTTTTTCTCTTTTTCTCCCTTTTTCCTCTCTTTATTAGCTGAACCGGTTCGGTCCGGTTCAACCCAGGTCAGACCGGTCCGGTTCAGCCGATTCAACCGGTTCACCTCTTTGCTGAACCGATCTGTACCGGTTCAGGCCTTTCCGCCGTCGTTCATGGCGTTTTCGGCCAGTTCTCGGCTCGTTTCTGGCGCCATTCGGTGCGCCTGCACTGGGGGAGTGTTCGGCTGGGGTCGGGGTTGGCCGAATCATGCTGGTGGCCACCGTTCCTATCTTCTCCCTCTCGACCTTCTCTCCCTCGATCCGTCAGATTTCGATGATTTTGTCGGTCGATACTAGTCTCAAAAAAACCACATGCTCTTCCTGATCACGTCGGTGGCCGCCATTCGAGCCCAGCTGCCATGGATCGCCGGAATCGACCCTGGTTTCCTCGCGGGCTTCTCTTCCTCCGTTCGTCGGACACAGCCGTCGTCGGCGCGTGTCATATGTGCCAACGTATTCGCCAGCCTCTCCTCTTCCTCCTCGGCTCTTCGTCGGAGGTTGATGATCGTCGATGGCTGGTTCGTGGGTCTCGGGTTTCGCGGGTCATTTTTCAATTTCACTTTCGAGTTTCTTCCCGATTTTCATTTCAGTTTGTTTTTTATTATTATTATTATTATTATTATTTATAAATTAGTTTATTATTATATTCATTATTTTAGTCAAAATATTCAAAATATCTAAATAAAATTATATTTTATTCTAATTAATTAATTTAATTTATTTAATCTATTTTTCCACTTTTTCGGTATATTTTCTTCGTATTTTCGAGATATTATCCCGAGTGACTTTTCGGTATTTCTAAAAATTTTGGATCTTGATCAATTGGACTCAAAATTATATAATTTCCTCATCATTGATCAAGATATCCTAAATCCTTATTTTAAATTTTCTTATTGAATTTATACCGACTTTCGGTCTATTGACCGTTTTGCCCTTCATGTGTTCAGGAATTCCATTTCAGTCCTTTTGCATTTTTAATTTCTTGTTTTGAATCTTTATCTCCAATCCGAATCTCATTCGTTTAATTTGGGACCATTTCAATCCTTCCTTTCACGAACATACTCATTTCGTGTTTTAACTAAATTCGGGTCTTATAGGAGGAACCATCCTAACTTCTCCTGGAGCCAAAACCAAGGGCAAACTTCTAGCTCTAGACCGTAGGACTCCCTGGTTTTCAAGCTCTACCGGTTCACGTACCACCACAGCTGCAATTTTCATATCATCCGCCTCATCATCCATCCCCACCTCAATTTCAATAGTATCCACCTCACTTCCATCAACCACCACCACCACAACCTATGCAACCCCAACATTACCACGCACCAACAGCTGAGAAGAAGCTCTCGCTTGAGGAAATGTTCACGACTATCCTGCAAAATCAAGCTGCATCAATTAAGAACTTAGAAGTTCAGGTTGGACAAATAGCCAATGCTCTTAGCCAACGTCTACAAAGGACCCTTCCTAGTAACACTGAAGTTAATCCTGTTAAGCAAAAAGAGGGTAAGGAACATGTTAGATCCATCACCCTTAGGAGTGGCAGAGAGCTAGATGAGCCACAAGTTAAGTTTGGACCTGAACAACCCATAGTTGATAAACCTATAGGTTCTAACGAGGCAGCTCAGAGAGAATAAGAACATCAAGATCAAGTTGCAAAAGAATCCAAGTTGCAAAAGAATCCAAGCTAGGCACCTCTTTATCTATACCTTCTTCTTCTTCATTACCTTCCTCGTCCTCTGATTCTACACAGGTTCCCACTACATTGCCTCTAGTTAGACCACCAGTACATTTTCCTCAGAGGTTTCAAAACCAAAAGCTTAATCAACAATTCGCTAAATTTTTTGAGGTTTTTAAGAAACTTCACATCAACATTCCTTTTATAGATGCCTTAGAGCAAATGCCAAATTATGTGAAGTTTCTAAAGGATATCCTTTTGAGGAAGAGAAGACTTGAAGATTATGAGACAGTGGCTTTAACTGAGGAATGTAGTGCAATTATCCAGAGGAAATTACCCCCCAAGCTCAAGGATCCCAAGAGTTTCACCATACCCTGCACAATAGGAAACATGTTCTTTGGTAGAGCCCTGTGTGATTTAGGAGCTAGTATCAATCTAATACCTTTGTTTATCTATCAGAAGTTAGGAATAGGGGATGTTAAGCCCACTACAGTGACCCTTCAGCTAGCAGATCGATCCATTAAATATCCAAAGGGGGTCATTGAGGATGTCTTAGTAAAGTTAGACAAGTTTATTTTCCCTGCAGATTTTATTATTTTAGACATGGAGGAAGACAGGGAAGTCCCCATTATACTAGGCAGAGCTTTCCTAGCGACTGGTAGAACCTTAATTGATGTACAAAAGAGGGAGTTAACTATGAGAGTCCTAGATCAGGAGGTGATATTTCATGTTTTCAAACCTTTAAAGTTCCCTGATGACTCTCAAAACTGTTTTAGGATGGAGGATATAAGGCTTGAGCATAAGAAATATGAAAGAAGGAAGGAAATAGATAGAGCTAAGGAGGAGTTAACTGTCGACATTCTATCACCACTCTGGCTGATCCTCCTACTCTTCGCCCTGCTGCTGAGTGTTGTCTTCTTTAGCTACATTTGAAGTGGCTTAATTTTTCTTTTCATTTTGTATATATTTCTTTTTCTTTTCTGCTGTTTCTTTCTATGTTTATTTTGCAGATTGCCTTTACAGTATTATGCTTTCAGTCCAGCTTCGATTGTTCATCAACATCAGAAAGGGGAGTACTCTGTTCTTGAGCTTAAATGTTTAAATTATCTGCACACTGAGGACATTGTGCACTTTAAGTTTGGGGGAAGGAATATCACTTAAGCACTTTTCAAAAATTTGGGCAAAATTGGAAAAATATTTTCAAAATTTTTTGAAAATCTAAGCTTAAATTGTTTGATTTTGGGATGATTTAGTACTTAGCATGTAGTTTTCCCATATTCCGATGATATGACCCCATGATTAAGTCTGATTTTGATTGACTAAGAAGCATGATTATAGGACAAGCATGAAGTTGAATTCTTAAATTTTTCTTAATTCTTATTGTGATTTCCTCATTTTTATGCACATGTCATATCATGAATCTGTATATTTATTTAGAGAAAGCTTATGTGGACCTAGGATTGCATTTGCTCAATTAATGTTGTACATCATATTCCAGAATTTGTTTGATCTTGTCTCGAGACGAAATATTAGATCACACTTAATTAGGGAGATGATTTAGGCCATCTTTCGATCGTTTGAGCCTTTCGAGCCATCCCTGTACATATTTTACTCCTAGTCACCCATCTGGGCCAAATAAGCTTTTCTCTGTAAATACACCTGCTTAATTTTTTTCCTTGCTTTAATACTTCGTTCCTATTCCTTACCCCAAAAGAATGAAAAGTCATTGGGATATATTGTGAGCTATATGGGTATTAAGTGATAGTGAAAGAGTATGTATTAAAAAAATGAAAAATAAAGAAAAAGAAAAAAGAAAAGAAGAAAGAAGAAAAATACAAAAATAGAATAAAAATTTTAGTGAAATAAATAAGTTTGGGGGAAATGATTTGAGCTCTTACATTAAGATCCTAGAAGTAATGCATGTTAAGGGGTAATTAAACCTAAATTGATTTTATCATACCTTAACCCCAGCCTTACATTACAAGCTTAATGAAGTCTTATTGATCTTTGATTAAGTGTGACTACATTAGTGGAGAGAGAAGTGAAAAGCAAACTTATGGGAATGATCACATGTCATTGACTTTGCATTCACTGTGTTTACATAATCTGATCCGGGTAATATACTGAGTAGTGGCTTTGACATTTTCACACACACACGAGGGATCCAATTTGGGTTAGGACTTATGATTGAATAATTTTAAGTGCTGGACTTGTAATTGTGAGTCTTTGATTTCATAGTCTGTACTTTTTTCTTTGAGAATGATATTGGGGAAATTATTGTGTTTAGTACTTGTCATTCCTACAATTATTTTGTTTTGCTTGAGGATAAGCAAAAGCTCAAGTTTGGGGGTGTGATAATTCTATATTTTTAGAATTATTTGTGCTTAATTTCCTAATTAATTATTTAAATCCCCAATTTATTTTGTTAATTATCCCCTTTATTTAATTAAAATTCTCATGTTTGCAGATAAATTAAATCCGGATGAATTTTGAATATTTCGGTAGAAAATGGACTGAAATTAGGCTAAAATCGAGATTGAACCACGCGGACAACACGAGCCTAGCACATTTAATTGGACAAAAAGACAAATGACATGGAAATATTATTTTTCAAGGAGCCAATGGTGTGAAGGAAAGTGGCCAAACAATGCCAACTCATCTTGGATGAAAAAAATACCATTGTACCCCTAAGTGTGTGTATAAATAGAAAAAAGATGGCAATTGAAAAGAGGGAGTAGCCTAGGTTAGAATAGAAGTAATTTAGGAGTAGATGTAAATTAGGGTATAATAGTTTTTAGGTTAATTTTAAAAGCTTTCTTTAAAATTTCCGAATAGTTTTTTACAAGTTGTTTTACTGTTCATTCCATTTTCTTTATATTCTTCATTAGTCTTGGATTTAATTTTCAATGAAAAAAGCAATTTCATTCATGTTCTCGGTTTGATAAAAACTAGTTCTTTTATTGTCAAGTTCTATTTGCATAGTTGATTTCCTAGTTGATTTGCTCTCGGTTTTCCTTAATAGTTGATGTTTTTGGTTTGATTAATCTTTAATATTTTTGTTCTTGTTCTCGGTTTATTCTTTTAGTGCATTCGGGTAGCCACCAAATCCTATTTTTATAGTCTCGATTCTTCCTTTATTTATGCCTTTGGTTTTGATGCTTTGATGTGGGTTGATGCTTAGCATTTATCCACATCAATGGCAATGTGAAACCTCGGTTGGAGAGAGGAAGGAAGCAACCCGAGCTAAGGATTCTTGTTGATGAAGTTCACGGGTTTGAGTGTTATCTTCAGTTGTGTTTTTTTTTTATTTCCTCTCGATTTTAATCTCTCATTCTGCTTTGCCTCATTGTTCTTTTCTTTTCTTATTTCATTTTTAATTCTCTGCACTACATGAATTCAATCCGTATGCTTCTTTAACTTCAGTTTTGTTCCTTTGTTTATCTCTGTTTTCTGTGTTCAGTTACTATTCATCATAGTTTAGTTGGTTTCTTTTCTGCAATGTTCGTTAGTTGATGTTGTTGGTGTTGGTGTATTCCTGTGTTGTTCAATCATTCACAGCAAAGCTGCTTCCAGGTTACTCTCGCTGGTGCAAGCAACACAAGGCAAAACATAGTGCAGTAGAGAACAGCTTGCATCTATGTGGTTGTTAGTGACGGAAGCAAAGCAATATTGAACCAAGAACAACACTTGGAAATTGAGCTGCAACTGGGCACTGCTGGGCGTTTCTTGGAGGACTCGGGATGCTGGCATAGTTGATGTAGATGCTGGATAGCAGTGCGGTGCAGAAGCAGGACAACAGCGGGTTTGCACCGCAGCACCTGGAAATGTAGCAGACAGCAGCTGGAATGAGCTGGGCAAACCGAGAGCACACCAGTAGCTGGAACCGACAAACCGCTTGCAGCAGTCAGACAGAAGCAAACCTCGCCTAGACAGCAGCTGATGAAGACAGCAGGCCTGGAACCGAGACCACTGCCTGGAAATGAAACAAAGAAGATGTGTGAACAGTGCAGTATCGGGACCACTTGATTTGTAAAGTAGTTTAAGGCCTTGTTTAGCCAATTAATTTGTTATTTCATGCTTTTAGTTGTTTTAATCTTTAATTAGTTGTTAGTTTTTATTAATTGGTATTAATTGGTAGGTTAGTTTTATATCTTTGCATGTTAATTTAATTTGTAGTGTTAATTTTTAGTTAGTAGTTAATTTTATATTAAATGTTTTAGGACTTTATTTTAGTTTAGATGCATTTAGAATTAATTTAGATTAAATGTGTTTCATTCATTTTTAATTTAGTCTTCAATTTTATTAGATTTTAGGTTAGTTTAATTTGCAATTTTTATTAGTTTAATTATATGCATTTTTATTTTAAGTTTGTTTAAATTTTAGTTTAATTAATTTTATTGCTTTATTCTCATATTAGCATTTTATTTTAATTGCGTTATCTTGCAGGTATTTTCTTTTATTGCTTGGAGCACTGTAAGTAAATTTTGCTCAGTTTTATTTAGTTCTTTTTATTTTATTTCTTTCCAGTAATTTTAATTTTATCCATGTAGATCACTCCCTTAAATTTCATAATTTGCTAGAATATACTTAGGGTAAGATTAACCGGTAGTTAATTAGGCTAACCAACTTCTCTGAGGGACGATAACTCGGGACTCAAATCCCATTATTACTTGTAAAACCCGTGTACTTGCGGTAATACGTTTAGGGCGTGTCACATTTAAGCATGAGATCGATCTGTCGAAGCTGGAGATCAATATGCTCCCAAACAGAGAGCTAAGGAGATCGATCTGTATGCTTAAGGATCGATCTTTTCATTAGAGAATGGTTAGGAGATCGATCTGGCCCCATTGGAGATCGATCTGCTCTATTCCATTGCCCAATTAAGAGCATTTTGGCTCTTCCAAATCGATCTCTCATCCTATGAGATCGATCTGGCCTTCATATTTTCCAAATTTTCTGCAGTTTTCTTGCTGTAACTCACACCCAAATGTCCTTAATTTGCTGCCATAGCCACTTTCTCATCCCTCCACCTTTATGACTTGAAAATGGCTCCCATTCATACCTTATTCGCATTGAAACTTGTGTGCATTCCTTGTATAGCCAAAAGTATCACATTCCAAACTAAATGGAAGCATAACTTCATTCCATTTTACCACACTACTCATTTTGAGTTCCATTCACATTCATCACTTATAAGAACTCATTTCTTCATATTCATACACAATGAAACTTGTATGTACATTACAAATCATATTACACATATGTACATTGAATCCATGGACTTACATTAATTACACTTCACATTACAAGTCCATTAGCATTCATTGATCCAAATACACACGTTACAACCATACATATACGGGGTCTCACAGTTTGAGACAATCTAGCCTCGGTATACGTCCAAAAGGAGATCAAAGTCTTAAGATTACAATACCTCTTGACAAGATAAAAGTTTGCAACTCAATTATATAATTAATTTCTTGAATGCTTTATCACATGAGGTTTCGGTGTTTCTATGTTTAATTCCACCTTATTCTACCATGCAGTTCTGATTATATGTTTAAGCATGAGCCGAGTATATCCATGATTAATATGTGATATTAATATTATATGATCAAAACAGACATGTAAGTAGACTTGGTGTGATTTTAATGATTTCGATTATAGCTTAACATCTTATTGTTTGAATTAATGATTAATATGTGATATTAATATTAAGTTTGAAACAAATAGGCAATTAGATTTGGCAATTTATATATGTAATTCGTGTTTTATTCGTGTAAAACACGAAATTTTCGTGTTAAAATTCATATCAACACACCAAACACAAAACTTTTTTTTTTAGCTTATACCATATTTATATACAATTTTATTAAATTTTAGCCCATGTTACCTTCGTATCTATTAGTCGAGTCGTTTCGTGTTGCTTCACCATGTCGTTTTTAGGATACTAGGTCAACATGTAAGATCAAGAATTTGAATCAAGCATTTTATTATTGTTTTTATTTATTGTTGTAATGAAAGCATGAATGATGGTTAACATGAGTGTAAAATGAACCAAAGTTCGCAGATTGATTCGTTTGGTCCGCGGGCTTTCTTAGGATCATATTCGTAATTTGGTGGTCCATTTAAAAGCGGACCCAAACAGATTTGGTTCGCGTAGATCGAAATCCATGCAGATCGGTTTGTAGACCAAAATCTATCGCTAGTCTGCATATCGATCCCTAAGCTGGTCCATAGACCATGCTCTAATTTCTTAAAGTTTTTTCCTTTTTCCTAAAGCTAATTTTCATCAACCCTCATTTTTAGAATTTTTTATTTCTTTGTTCTAATAGCTTATGTTAAAAAGAATCAAATGTCTAAGCATATAAGAAAAAATTTAAGTGGATTATATTGATAAGTAATTTATACTTTTCAAATTTTCATTTTTTGCAAGAAAAAAAAAACAAACTAGTTTGTTCCTCATTAGGACCGGATCAGACTTGCCATTTATTGTATATGCACGAACCGAGTTCGATCTGGTTCGTCCATTTACTCCCCTAATGGTTATGGACTTTAGGAATTATCATGCATGAATGGATGATTAAATATTTTGCTTTAGGGTATTTCAATTTTTGAAATAAGGCTTGCATGTCTTGCCTCATCTCTTTTATTTCCATGGTTTTACATCTTTTTCTCATCTTACTCCTCTTGAATGTAACTCAATATTTCTCTATGATATGTAATAGTTACACAAGTTAAATTTAGGAAAGAAATTAACTTATAAATCCAAGAACTGAAGGCACCACGGAAGTAATGGAGATGAATCAGCAACAAAGCTTTGGTAAGCTTAAAGATTGCGTTCATTTAGTTTAATCATTTAGCTCATTATGGCTCGAAGGAAATTAACCTTAGAAAAGTCCAAAATCATCCTTAGTAGATGGCATGCGATAGATTTATATATTTGTGATATATGTGACATATGAATATGATAAATGCTATACATGTCTATATGAAATCAACGAGACTATAATCGTGCAAAACCAAAATCTCTTGTTCAAATATTGAGTAACATATGAAGAATGATAAAGTTGCCTTCTACCAAACATAGCTGTGTAACCAGAGTTCTTTTAATCAGAGACTTTTGGAGTTGACTTAATGTCAAACTTTTACACAAATATGTTTGAGTTGTGACATTTGTGGGTTTTACTCAATTAAAATACATTGTTTCGATTGTTGTTGAGATATGTCTGTATGGCTTCGACGCCAATGATTAGGCGAAATGTATATGATGCATTTAAATAAAGAGTTGTCACCTAATCAATCTAGGAGTCACATAAGATGTAAGTCGCAAGCTAAATTGCCTACTCGATTAGTAATGTAAAAACTTTTGGAAGTGACTTAAGGTTATGATATAATGAAAGGGATCCTAGATCACTAAGAGATTTAAATGTTAAACTCTTAAAATAGTAAATGAGGCCTATAATTTGACAAAATGGTAAGAACAATCATTTAAAACTTGAAACCTTGTATTTAATGATTGATGCATGGATACTAAATAGGCTATATAATAGACCTGGCAATCTGTGTCTCCGTGTCATGACATGACACGACACGACATGAATTAAGACACAACACGAATTTACGAAACACGAACATGACACGAATTAAAAAACGTGTCTGAAACACAAACATGAACACGACATATATTTTATACGTGTGACACGTGACATGACACGGTTGACATGTTATAATTATCTGTGTCACACAACACGATACGACACGATAACACAAAAAAAATATAACTGACACAATTAAACACGACACGAATAGTCACGACACGGATGACATGATTAAAACTAAAACATAATCAAAAATGAAAAAAAATTATAAGATTTATTAATTTACATCAATAATTTAATTTACATACATTTAAATATTACTAACAAATATAACATAATAATAATATTCAATCCATATCATCCAAAATATTTATTTAAAATTACAAAATATACAAACAAAACATAAAGAGTTAACATTAAGTCAACAAACATAAATAGTCAACAAACATTCAAACATTAAGTTCACAGATACCATAACTCAATACAATGCAAAAAACAATGTAAGAAATAACAATTCAAAGGGTTAACATAACTCAATAGGATTCAGTAAATTTATATTATGATTTAAATAATTTCTTATGAGTTATAAACTTATATTATGATTTAATACAAATCATATATATTAATATATTATTCTTATCCTAATAATTTATATGTTAATATTATGTTATTATAATTTTTTACAATGTGATAATTGATATAGAATAAAATATAAAATCTCTTATTATATTGTAAATTTATAATTCTATAAAGTGTAAACTCTTTGTCACAACCCTTTTCATCCATTTCATATAAAAATCACCATAAATTTTTATTCGTTAACTTACCCGATCGTGAACAACTTTCACAAATAACAGTTGGGCTGCGAGTCAATATTAATCACCATTTCCATACATCTTTCAATTAATCAAAAGTATACACATACATGACTTGTTTGCTTACACTTACATCCCTCATATTACATTTCAAAATGATTATTGTGCTATTACATGTTTAGATACAAAAAGAATTCATGTTTGTATACCTCTTGGCGATGGAGAGCAGCGAATATCCAAATACAATGCCTCAGTCCTTCACTAGGCTACTATGTGCGCTTTGTAGAGGGGGAAAGTGAATGGGATGAGCAACCACATGCTCCGTAAGGCAATAATGCAAGCATGGTAGATAACTACACTATCTACATGCTTATAATGTCATGCATAAAATCATTAATATCTAGAGCATAAGGAAATATTAAAACTATGCCACATGTATATACATATATCATGTACTGAAAAACATGGAAATAGGCATGTAAAACCTCTCATGCTCATCATAATAAAACTCATAGTTCCATCTCAGATCATAGATAACATATCGTCTAAAACCACGATACTTAAGAGGAGATCGATTTGGCCTATCCAGAGACTAATGGAGATCGATCTGTCTAAGGGAGAAGATCAATCTAGTCCAACCCGAGACAGAATGAGATCGATCTGCTTGAGTGAGGGATTGATCTCCCTCTTGTAAGATGCTTGGCATTGCATTTTACAGGCCATGAGATTGATCTCTCCTTGCATGGGATCGATCTGGCATCCATCCTGCATCATTTTTGCTGTAATTTTTCCCAGTTAAACTTATACTCAATTACTTCAATACTCATTTATCAATCCATTCACGCTTAGAACTCAAAAACATCAAATTCTTATGATTCATATAAAATTTAACTTGTCTGTACATCATGAAAATCATGATTACATCAAAATTTATGAGTCTTACACTCTCATCATCATATCATGTGATACAGCGTTAGTGTCAGTGATATAAAATAATTAATTATAAAATCCCTTTTATTACAATACAATATTTATATTTTATACATTATAACAAAATATTATGTATATATATTTATACAATATAATATCATATATGTAAGAATTGTTAATTGTATCTTAACTTACAACAATTATTTCCTAATTTCAATACTTTATTTTTAGAATTTAAAATTTTTATTAACTAATTTAATTTCATATTTAATTTACTAAGTTATTTTTTTTTTACAATATTTATTAAAGTAGTAATTCATTTTAAGATATAAATTAATTTTCATTTCGTATTATTTCAAAATAATATGATAGTTTATTTGGTAAATGCTTACAAAAAAACTTTTTTGGCCAAGGTTCAACTCCTCCCACAAGCATATATTATTTTCGTGTCTTACACATGTATCGTCTATTCCTGTAACATGGTTTCCTTCAACGTGTTTCTCGTGTCGTGTACATGTTAACCGTGTATTCGTATGACACGATTTGAGAAAATGTGTTTCCGTGTCTTACACGTGTTTAGCTGTGTTTGACATGGCTAAACATGAAAATTACCGTGTCAAAATCTATGTCGACATGGTTAAACATGAAACACGAATTTCCCAAACTCATACACGATTTTTTTGTATCATGTTCGTGTCGTGTCTACATTTGTCAGGTCTACTATATAGTTTAAATGGATGGATAAAGATTATTTTGATTATAAAAAATCTCTCTCTATAATATACTAAATATTGATCAAATTATGGACCAAATTTCATTGATTGATTCCAAAATGAAACTTGTCCCTAAATAAGCAAAGAAGGACTATGTCCTTGATCAACCTATCATTAATGAGCCCAAACATGATACTATAAAATGAAGCTTATAAGTGCATATGCATGACCTAATTTAAGCAACATAGTGATGTTAGCAATCACGGTTCCCAACCTTTATAAGGACATTAGGAAACGATAAATGCTCCTGACTTCATATTGAACTTTAATGAATCATTCATAAGGTAGACACATTGAGAGGTTCGACATATTTAAGGAATTGTTCCAAACAATGATGGTTGAAGTAATCTATATAAGGCCTCATATGCTTAGGGTGATTAACTTCATTAATCCATATAAGGCCTCATATGCTTAGGGTGATTAACTTCATCATAAGGCTTGATCAACTTAGATAGAATATAGACTAAGAGTTAAGTATAGGCTTAATTATGCCTTATGTTTCCATAAAATATATTTAAAATTTGTGTTGAATGTCAACATGAATCGATTGGATATAATTATTTCCAATCTATTGAATATGCTTACCTAATTGACCAAATGCACAAATAAGACTTCTACCCATTTAGTTTATTCTTTTAAGAAAGTTAAGAAACAAAAGAGGAAGGGTTCCTTTTAAGGAAAGAAGGACGAGAGAGCTCTAATGCAAAAAGTTCTAAGGATGAAAAAGTTTGTCAATGTTGTTGAAGCTCAATCATTACAGAAGCAACTGCAAAGAGTAGATGGAGTCCACAAATGCTAATATGCTTAAAGTAGCTTCTATCTCAAGTGCTAGAATTAAACCTTGTTATTGTTAAGTATATGATGCCCTAATTACAAGAATAAATGAAGTTCGAAAATGAGGGAAGGCAATTGATTGATATAGATCAAGACAAGTTTAAGCTTTACGTTTTATGTAAACATTGAAGTTCAATTCTGATTTAATTACTAAAAAATGGATGTTTGAGTTATTGCATGATTAGCCGAAAAGATGTTTTATTGTGATTGACTACTTGGTCAAACACCTATTTGTGTTTTTAAACATAGTATAATTAGCTATCATGGGATTCTGAACTAAATAAAACATCTTATTAAATCAAAATTGTTGTGTGGAATGGTCCTATGTCCTAGCTTTATGAACGCTTAATGAAATTTGCAAGTATAATTATTTAAAAGGGTAGATAATCACAAACAACTACTAATCACCTTAGAGTTAGAATAGAGATACAAAAAGGTTTATAAATCCAAGTTCCTTTTAGAGAACTTGATTCAGTCAAAAGACCATAATAATGATTTTCCAAAAAAATTAGAAACATCCACAAATGACATCCTAATATAATAACCCAGTTGGTGCTAGTAAAACTAATGAAGAAAGATCGCGGTTTAATTCATCTATAGTAGGCAAAGTATTAATAAAATTTATATTATATATAATAATGTTTATATATACATACTTTTTGTTTTGTTTTGGCACATGATTATTAAGGTTTTTTTTCCTTAGTTTTTCGCAAAAGTAATTTGGATTTAAGGTTGTAGTCAAAAATTAACCCAAAGTCAATTTATATTATCTCAAGGAATTCTTGTGTAGAAGACATTTCAAATGCTGCCATGAAACTATTGGTATTCATGCAATCAATGAATTACTATGAACTTTGATAGATTCATGATGGCATACGAGATATCTTTTCTAAGGAACTCCTTTAGATAATAAAGATCGAGTTTAGTTTGATGTTTAACTATAATCTTAAATCCAAGTTACTTCTTATGAAAATCGAACAGACAAAAACACTTACTTATCATGTGCCAAATAAAAAAGAAGTAGATGCATATAAACAACATTATAATAAATAGTACTTTAAATTTGCACATTATAAATCCGTGTTTAAAACCATTGCTGATATGAGAATGTAATATCTAAGCAATTAATGTTATTGTTATCAGATTTGTTCAATGACATGGTTGATGAAATTTGATTTTGGTTGATTGTTTTGAATCTTTTTATTTTTGCTTGTTATAATTTGTATAATGAAATTAAACAAGTGAATAACATATTTAATATTTTTGTTTGATAATTTTTTATTAATTATTGATATATAACAAAACAATCATGGTTTTAAATCAGAAAACATAATCTAATTTGTAGATGAAAGCTGTGAGACCCCGCCCTTGGCCTTTTGCCCCCCGGCTTATCTTAATTAGTCTGTATTCTCCGCTTTTGGGCCAAGCCCATCACGGTTTTGCTCAACCATGGCCCATCCTGCAGAGAGCTGCCCCGACCCATCGGCCTTACAGATCTGAGGGAAAGCCAGGAGACGCGTCCTCGGAGGCTCGAACTCGGGTCAACACCCTTGTTCTCGCAGTCCTGGTACCATTGATCCAATCTCTGTCACGACCCATTTTATCTTTTTATAACCGAAAATCTCTATAAATCTTTTTGCATTTTCATTTCTTTACCCGGTCTTGAACAAACTCACCACTACACAGTTAGGCTGTGAGTCAATAATAAACATCACTCAACATACATTCTCAAATAAATCAAAGGAAGTGTCATTCATTAAAAGTTAAGTTATACATGACACGTTTTCTAACTTTTACATCCCCCACATTACAACACAATTGACTACTATACCTTTACATGTTTAGATACAAAAAGAATCCCTGTGTGTATAGCTTTTGGCGATGGAAGCAATGGATGTCCAAAATAAAATGCCTCAGTCCTCACTGGGCTGCTATGTACGCTCTGTAGAGGGGGAAAATAGAGAGGGATGAGCAATCACACGCTCAGTAAGGCAATAATGCAAGCATGGTTGATAGTTACCCTATCTATATGCTGATAATGTTATGCATAAATCATTTATAATTGGAGCATGAGGAATAAAACTATGCCATATGAGTATACATATATCATGTATGGAAAATAATGTAAACAGGCATAAAACATGGGAATATCAACATGTAAAATCATCTCATGCTCAAACTTATTCAGAACTCATCACAAAAGGGAAATTCATTTAAGAAACATCCTTTTAAATCCATCTCTTATGCAAAACATCTCACACGAGTTATCACTTTTTGTCACGACCTAAATTACCTAAAAATCACTATAACTTTTTTTCATTTTTTATTATTTAATTCTTACCTTCCTCTTATTGTGACCATCCTACCAACAGTTGGGCTATGATTCGGTGTTAGTCCCTTCTTACCTATTTACCATTCCATTTTCATATTTACATTCACACATCAGGGTTTACTATCCTTTGACTTTAACTAAATACATTACAATGATATTTACATAACCTTACATCCCCGACATTATATCCGTTTACAGCACTGAGCATATATATATTTAGATACGAAACTATACAAATGTGTATACCTGCCTCTCGATCGGAAGCAACGGATACCAAGATGCAAGTTCTTAACCACTTACTAACTATTGCGAGTGCTCTGAAAAGACGGGAAAATAAGGGGGGTGAGCAACTACACGCTCAGTGAGGCAATTATGCAAGTAACTAGATAGCTCCACTATCTACATGCTCATAATGTCATGCCATTAAATCCATTTATTTTCATTTAAATCTCACACAAAAATCATGCATACATCATTGCTATAGTTTATAAAAACTATTCGTGCATATAGAAATCATGCAACTCATGCATCAATGGCATTTTATGAAAAATCATAAAATCATAATTAGCATGAAATAAATCAAGATCATGCATTAATTCATGCCATGTGACACCAAACATGAAAGACAATTCTTTTTATGAATTTGTAATTAAAGCATGGAAAACTCCTCATGCTACTGCATTAAATCACTTCATTAAAGCTGCAGTATAAAGTAACCCCTCCGAGTCAATCATCTTATAAATAAATCTCAAACTCATAAAATAATTTGTTATAAAATTTTGTTATAAAATCACCCTTCTTTTAGGGTCACGTCATAAAATCCTCTAAAAAAGCTAGCACGATAATAGAAAATCACAAAGTCGGGGGCATGACCCCTCCCTCGGGTCTACCCTAGTCTATCGAGAGCACAAGTTATATCATGTGAGACATGTAGGTGACTATATCAGTAACATCGAGGACTATGACCATAACCTAGTGATCCCTAGCTACACGGTACCTAGTGTGCGAGGTATCACACCTGAAAAGGGAGGTGGGTCAATCCTGTCGCCAGAACAACATAACATCAAGATTGCGAGGGCAAGGCTTGCTGCCTCGTGGCTAATGCCACTCAGCTCCAACAATCCCCACGGTACAGTGTACTCCATGTGATATACACGGTACAACGTACTCCGTGAACCCAATCTTAGTCAGGGGGTGCCTGCAATAGGTCTTATCCAACCATACCAAATATGTCTCATTATGCATGTGTGGCATATCATCTCACTGTGACACACAGTCTACATGAGGCTCCAACACTGCTATATGCATGTCATATAAATCCCTGTGCGAGCGAAGCTCTAGCACGGCTCCATGCATATTCATGATATCTGAATACCTCGTGCGAGCGAAGCTCTAGCACGTTTTCATAAAAATCAGTAACATCTGCGTACGAGTAGTACTCCAGTACGACTTTAAAAGAGTTATAAATTCATATAAAATCACATGCGAGCAAGCTCCAGCACGATTTTATGCATAAAATCCATCAAAGCCTCGTACGAGTAATGCTCCAGCACGAATGAATGCTCAAGTAAATCAAAACTCGTACGAGTTACACTCCAGCACAGCTTATGAAATTAAATCAATTAAATCACGTATGAGCAAGGTTCCAATATGGCTTTTATGCAATTATCATATCAAAACAGGATGCGAGCTAAGCTCCAGCACCTCTCATGCATGTTAAATCACTAAAACTAGTGCGAGCAATCGCTCTAGCACCTTTTTATGCATATCAAGTCAAAACAGGGTGCGAGCTAGGCTCCAACACCTCTCATGCATTTCACAATAATAAAAATCAGTGCGAGCAACCGCTCTAGCACATTTTATGCATATGATGTCACACAAATCGATGCAAGCAACTGCGCCAACACCTTTTATGCACACTCACAAACTCAGATATAGTGCGAGAAAATGCTCCAGCACCATCTATTTCCATATAAACTTGATAGTTGGCCCATTTTCCAAAGAAATTTAATTTAAATCTTAATAACACTTATGTAGTGTTATCTTGTAAAATTTATGCAATTACTGGCCAATCTACCTATTTGCTTTGCTTAAAAACCAAGAAAATTCCTTAAATCAGAAAATTCCTTAAATCATGCATTTCATGCATCTCATGCTTTCACCATCCTTAGGTGAATTCCCTCAATAGGGTAAAATAGCCTTTTACCTATTTCGAGTCCTTAAAATCTTTAATTTATTTTTAGGACCTTTATACATTTTCAGTGTATACAAAAGCTATTAAAATATGCGCAGCTACCTCTAGCTACTCACACAATTCCCTTACCTCATTTTTCTGTATAGTCTGACATTTCCAATGATGTCTCGTCACGCAGTCCGATTTGCTCCCAATCCAATCTTCGAAACTGCGTATAAATATTCATCAGGTCAAATACAATATAATTTATTGTATTTCTTATTTTTTGGGCTTAATTTAACTCATTGGGCCCGTTTACCCCTGCCCAGTTGCACCATAATGGACCTTAACTGGCCTTAAGCCCGTTTTGCCACTTATTATTCACATTATCGAGGCCTATTAGGCTCATTGGGCCCATCAATATTTATTGCGTCTTGTTTTAAATTCTCGGATAGTTCAATTAATTATTTACGACAATTTATCTCTAATTTCAGAATTTAATACATTTTATGCGAAAATTAAATCTGTAATTTATGCGATAAATTTCTAACATGCATAACGATGTAAATTGTCTTAAATAAGGGTTACTTACCCGAGATTTCATGATAATACGCAAATCGAGACTGACTCGAGCTCTCGTTTGACGTCAATTATCGAGCTACATAATTACAAATTTTTTCGGGTAAATTTCAAGTCGAATATTAAGCAAATTAAATATTCCTAAATTTAAATCGATCAATTTCGATCGCTTACCGACTTACCCGTAGCTCGATTGCATCACGAGGATTTTTTTTCAAATTTTTCCTCTTTTTCTTTTTTTCTTCCCTTTTTTTTCCTTTCTTTTTCTTCTTTTCTGGCTAAACTGGTTCGGTCCGGTTCAAACCGGTTCGATTCAGCCAGTTCAGTCTGGTTCGGTCTGTTCGGGGCTACACCGGTGGGTTCTACGCCGGCTTCCATCGCCAGCAGCTCCACGGGACCTTACCAAGCTTGGATCTGGGGTCGGTTTTGCCCGTGGTGGTTGGAAAGTGGCCGGTCCGACTCTTCTCCATTTCGGCGTTGGTGACGATTCTTCCCTTCATAGTTGACGGCATTGCCGACCGTTCCACTGGCCGATGCAACCACCGATCGGTCGGTCTTCGCCTGAGGATCCTTCGGCTGGCGGTGGTCGGGCCTAGATCGACGCCGATCATCGAATTTCTCCCTTTCTCCTCTCAGTTCTCTCGGTTTCTCTCTCTCTCGTCGGCCGCTTCTCCTTTCCGTCTACTAACGTCGGCGAGGCTCGGCTGGGTTGTTGGTGGTGGCCGCCTCTCGTCTAGTCCGCCGGTGGTTTCGTTGGAGCCGAGGGAGACCGTTCCCTCGGTTTCTTCTTCTTCAGAAATCGCAAATCGCGATTTCTTCTCTTATTTATTTATTTATTTTATTATTATTTTATTCAATTAAAATTCAAAATATCTTCTAAAATTCTTATTTTATTCATTTAATCACTAAATAAATTTATCTGTCTTATTTCATCTTTTCGGTATATTTTTTCAATATTTTCGGGATAATTTCTCGAGGTGAAAAGTTCGATTAATTCTAATAAATTCATATATTGATCAATTTGACTCGAAATTTAATTATTTCTTCGTTATTGATCAAGATTTCTCAAATCCATATTTTTAATGAAATTTTATTGTCACGATTAATACCGAATTTTGGTCTTTGACCGTTTTACCCTTCATGTGTTCTGGAATACCATTTCAATCATTCATTTGATCTTTAAATGCATTCGGGAATTTTTATTCATTCCATTTGCATTTTTCATTCACGTACAACTCTTCTTATGATTCAATTTACATTATTTGAATCATAATAAATTTCGATAAAAATCGGGTTTTACACTTTTCAAAACACATCAATCTCATCACAAATCTCTTTAAATCACCAATCTCTCAAGGCTAGATCCCTCCCTCGGGTCTACCCTGGACAAAACAATCACACTCATGTATCAAGACCATGTGGTACTATGTAATATCATATGAGACAGGTCACTATATCTCAATGGACTATGTTGGCCAACTACATCATAAATCATCCCAGACCACACACATCCAGGTGTGTGGGGCATCATGCTGGTACGAAGGTGGGTTAGTTCTTCGCCAGAATTTCTCATCACATAACCACCACGTGGTACATCGTACTCCATGTAATATACACGGTACATCGTACTCCGCAGACCCATACCATTGTTGGGGGTGCCAGCCGTAGGTCTTATCTACCTCATACCAAATGTAACCTCCATTGTCTCAAATGCACGTACAACTTTTCATATCCATGTAAGAGAGCCTCCCTGCCGAATAGAGCTTCCCCGCCTCCTCTGGCTTGAGGATGTTGTGCTTGAGGGTCTTACCGTAAGAGAGCCTCCCCACCGAACAGAGCCTCCTCGCCCTCTCTTGCTTGAGGATGTAGGGCGTAAAGATCTTAGCAACTTCCACAGCATCATACGTACCACATTGTGAAAACTTGTGCAAGCAAAGTTCTAACACGATTCATGCATCATAACTAAACCACCTCGTATGAGCAATGCTCTAGTACGACATTTATGCATCAAATCATGAAGAAACTACGTACGAGCACAGCTCCAGTATGGTTATATGCATAAGAAAACCACTCGAAATCCACGTATGAGCAGAAGCTTCAATATGGTTTATAAAACATCATCATAGTTTCCAAACCAAGGTGCGAGCTAAGCTCCAGCACACTTCATACAAATAAATGCATCAAAATCCAGCGCGAGCGAGGCTCCAGCGCGATTTATATCACACAAATACGATAGGAGGCTCATACAAAATCAAAACAACCCCAAAATTAGGTTTAGAACCTAACAAGTGCTATTTCTCGAAATCATTCAAACACTAGCCAGCCTATCCATTAATTTGTTCAAAACCAAGCATTGTGTTATGTGAAAACATTTCAAACACATGATTTATGCATTTACTAGCCTTAATATCCCTTTTTATATTAATCGTTTCAAAACCAAATCTTATACATACTTGTAGCTATTCGTATACATCATCAATCATTTTCTCAACAGTCATGCATTTCGTAAACGCCCTATGTCTACCTACGAAATACGAGTAGCTACCTCTATATACTTACATAATTCCCTTACCTGGAATCGCGTCACGTGATTCCACTTCCTTAGAGCTGCTTACTTGTGTGGTGCGATGCGTCTCCAACGAACTCTCCAGAACTGCACAAAGTTGTATATCAAATCGATTTAATCCATATACTCAACTCTGGTGTTTGCTAAAGTCGATTTAACCTATAGCCTCCATTAACACTTATAAGGCCTAGTTTCATTGTTCTACTCATATATCGAGTCTATTGATTTCTTTTAGGCCTATTGATTCATACCAAATTGATATTAAATCGACATTAAGCTCATAGTGTTCATATCTCATCAATCTCTTCACTATGGCATTTTATCAAACATCCTACATACTCATTTCCATAAATCCTCTAACTCACAATGTGGCTTCATTTAATCATTTCAAATGATTCATATTACTTCAATAACAACTTAACAATGCCCATAAATCATTAACTCATTCAACCCATATCTTCTCACACTAGATTTATTTTAGGTTTTCTAGGTCACGCTAGTTCCATCACATCCTAGGTAGTTTCAACCATCAATACACATACAAATCAACTCCAAAATCAATAAATAGTCAAATGTACTTGGGCTGAAGTGTTAGAAACTTACCAATCTAGTTTCTCTTCTTGCTCCAAATGAAAATGTCCTTTGCTCCTTTAATCCAACAAATGGGGCTTTGATTCCAATCTATGTTGTTCTTTTCTTTAAGATGAACAACTTTGTATCTAATAGCTTCCCCTCAAATCTCACTGGAAATGGGATGATTTAGAGAGAGAAAACTAGGTTTTGGGTTGAAATGGAAGAAATGGGGGTTGTTTCCGTGATTTGCAGATTTCACTGCTCCTATTTATAGAAATTGCTCAATGAAATCAATCTGTCGAAGCATGAGATCGATCTGGTCCTCTTAAATCCTTCATTTTCATGCCAATTTGAATGCATGAGATCGATCTGTCAAGGGCTTAAGATCAATCTGTCTTAAGCAGTAGCTTAAGGAGATCAATCTGCTTCTAGGGGAGATCGATCTGCTCCTACCTGAGAGCTAAGAAAATCGATCTGTTTGCATAAAATTTGATCTTCTCATTACAAAATGTTTAGCATATCGATCTGGCTCCATTGGAGATCGATCTGTCTTGTTCCATTGCTCAACAAGAGCATTTTTGGCTCTTCCAGATCGATCTCTCATCCTATGAAATCGATTTGGCATTCACATTTTCCAGATTTTCCTACAGTTTTCTACAGTAACTCACACCAAATATCCTCAATTTGCTACCATGGTCATTTTCTCATCCAACCACCTTCAAGACTTGAAAATGACATCCATTCATACTTTATACACATTAAAACTTGTGTGTATTCATTGTATAACCAAAGGTATACAATACAAAACTAAATTGAAGTACAAAGACTTATGCAATTTATGTAACTTCATTCCATTTGCTGCACTACTCATTTTGCATTCCACTCCCATTCGTCATATACAAAAGTCCATTTCTTTATATTCATACATAATGAAACTTGTACGTACATCACAAACTCTTATTACAAGTGTGTATATTGAATTTATGGACTTTACATCACTTGTGACTCACTTTACATGTACATCACCATACCTATGAATTCATAAGGTTTACATCTGAAAATACGGGTCTTACAAAAGCACTACAATTTTCCTCTAACCGTAGTCTAATATCATAGGGTATACCACAATTATAATCTTAGTCTAATATCATATATATATACAATGATCATAACCATATTGTAATCTACGTAAAAAAATTTGTAGCCATAAATATATGGAAAAAGACTAACGAGAATAGACTACGGTTAGAAAATCATGATCTTTTGTCTTATATTACATTTTTTAAATGCAATCTATGAGCATTTTTCTAATACTGTAGAAATCAAACTCAATAAACCTCAAACTCTTATTCTTCTACTCATATACCTTTTGAAGATTTTTTCATAACAAAGCCTTGTTGTTCACACTAAGATTTCTATTAAGCCTAGAGTGCACATATAGTGTGTTTTCTCCATAGCCATTTATGAGAGTGGTAACTTTATTGAAAGTGTTCTCGTTCTCCTTGGTAACATGTTAAAATTGAGAGGTGGTGGTGTAAGGCCCGTAATTTAATATGCACTCTTTATGATTTTGTGATGTACAGATAAGTTACATTTGATATAAATCATAAGGAATGAATGTTTTTAAGTTGCAAATGAGTATGAAATGCAAAACGGGTAGTTAAGCAAATCGAAAATGAATGTAACAATGAAATTTTGGAAAAAAATGCAGTAGAAGAGGAGCAAATCGATCTCATTAGCAAGAAAGATCGATCTCATGGCTGAACAATGCAATGCCAAGCTCTCTATAAGAAGCAGATCGATCCCTCAACAATAGCAGATCGATCCCTCACTTTATGCATATCGATCTTGAACAAATTCTGGCTGAAGCAGATCGATTTTCAAACAGTTCTGGATAGAACAGATCGATCTCATAGCAAGACCAGATCAATCTCCTTAAGGTTTTGTGTAAAGCAGATTGATCTCATGCTAAGAGCATATCGATCCCCTAAGCCTAAATAGTCGTTTTCCTAAAGAGAAAGATGCAGGGCAGTTCTGTTAAGACCCAAAACTACCAAAAATTAGAGTAAATTTTTTCGTTTTTCTTTTATACTTACTTGTCCTCTGATCGTGACCACACTCCAATAACAATTAGGCTGTGCGTCAATGCCAGTCCCCCCATTCATCTACTATATGCCTTAATTCCTTATTAAAGGAAAAGGTAAACACATGAGTTTTTCATTTATTCTTTTCCATTCATTTACAAGTGTTTACATTATCTATACATCCCCGACAGTTACTTACAAACATGTTACTGTGCTATTCTTATTTAGATACAATATGTACAAGTGTATATACCTTAAAATGATGGGCAGCAACGGATATCAGGAATGCAGTACTCAGTCGTCGCAAAGTCTACTGGAGGAAATCTGTGTAGGAAAATGAAAGGGATGAGCACATCAAGCTTAGTAAGGTAATCCTACGAACAAGTAGGTAACTATACTACCTACATGAACGTGGTGCCATGCATAAACCACCCTTTCTCCACACATTTCAAAATAGATGTTATAATTCATGATGCCATGTAAAACAAGTTTGCATGTGGATTTCAAAGAACATGAAAAATTCAACATGCAACTCTTTTAAATCATTTCATTCTCATTACAAATTCACAACAAAGCCAGGACTCAGCCCATCCCTCGGGTGTTCCTAACTCACACAACACCATGAAATCAAATGCTTTTCACAGCAATAGAAATATGTGATACAATGAATGTCATGTAAAACCAGTTTACATCACTCATGGGTTTAAATAGCATGGAAATAACATCATGCAAGTTCAGTTTAAAACGCAGTTTCATTCTCATCAAAATCATATTTCAGTCAGGATCCAACCCCTCCCTCGGGTGATCTAGACTCACACAAAAATTCACAAAATGTGTTTCTCAAAAACATCAACATGCGAGACTAGGCAATAGATATATATATATATATATATATATATCTCGGGCAAATAACTAGGACGATGGCCATATGTCCTTGTGATACCACTGCTACACGGATCCTAGTGTGCGGGGTCTCACCATGATCGGGGACCGTCCCGGGAGGTGGGTCAGTCCATCCCGTCGGCCCTGTCCGATCACTCGCATCCGAAGATGCCACGCATCCGAAGATGCCACATAATCAATCCCAGCACGGTACAGCATACTACATGCTACTTGCACGGTACAACATACCCCATAGACCCATATCTCATATCCACAATTGTGCCTGTCTCAAAATGCACATGCGAGCATATTTAATCGACGTGACACACAATCTACTCGACGCTCCAAGCACGGCTCATCGCATGTCTCATAAAATCAGTGCGAGCGATGCTCCAACACTCTCATAAAATCAAGGAAAATCTCGTGCGAGCCAAGCTCTAGCACACGTTTCATAAAATCTCATAAGATTAGTGTGAGCTAAGCTCCAACACTCTGTAAAAATCATGTAAAACTAGTGCGAGCTAGGCTTCAGCACTCTGTCATAACAATCAAGTGAAAATCTAGTGCGAGTTAGACTCTAGCACCATGTCACGAAAATCATATGAAAATATGGTGCGAGTTAGACTCCAGCACCAATGCATGTAAAACTCTAGTGCGAGCTCTCGCTCCAGCACTAATGAATGTATCACACAAATCAGAAACTCATGCGAGCTGAGCTCTAGCACGTCACATGTCTATAAAATCTTGTAGGCGGCTTTATTATCTCAAAACAATTTCCAACCGAATCACATTGTTGAAAATATGCAATGTTGTGCATTTTTATTTAAAGGTTAGCCAGCCTACTCATGCACGTGTCAAAACACCTCAAGAACAAGCAGGAACCTCTTGTTCTTGCTCCTCCCAATTTTTCCTAAATTTGGAAATTTTACCCTTAATAAGGGTATTTTGGTAATTTACCCATCCAGGGCACTAAAATTTTTACCTTAAATCTAGATCCTTCAGACAATTTTAGGGAATGTAAATGATGTATAAATTGTGTAAAGTTACCTCTAGCAGCCCATAAAATTCCCTTACCTCATTTTTCTGTACGATCTGACTTTTCCCACTGATGTCTTGTCACGCAGTTCGATTTACTCCCAATCCAATCTCTGGAACTGCGTATAAATATTCATCGGGTTAAATCCAAACATATTAATTCATATTTGACTTTAACTGTGCTTAATTTAAATCATTGGGCCCATTTACCCGTATTGTGCCCGGTTGCACCTTAATGGGCCTTAATCGGCCTTAAGCCCATTTTTCACTAACTATTCACACTATCGAGGCCTATTGGGTTCATTGGGCCCATCAGTATTTATTGGGCCTCGTTCTAAACTCATTGGACAGCCCGTATCCTATTTACGATAATTACTTTAAAATTTCGAATATAATGCATTTTATGCAGAATTAATTCGTAAACTCCGTAAAATAATCTTAGCTCTGCATTAAGGACTCTAATTGTCGTAATTAAAACGTACTTACCCAATGCTATGTAGGGTACGAAAATCGAAGCTCAATCAGCTCTCGTTCGGGCTTTGTCGTAAAACTGCACGATTAGTTAAATCTGGGTTATTTTTCATTAAATATAATATTAAATTAATTTTCAAAATTTACCCGTAGGTCAATCTTGACCCTCAGTCAACTTACCCGAATCGCGAGTCGTCCCCGGTGATTTTTCTTTCCTTTTTCCCATTTTTTTCTTTTCTTTTCCTTTTCTTCTTTTTTTTTCCTTCCTTTTCCTTTCCCTTTCCTCTCGGCCAAACGGTGTCGTTTCTGGGTCTTTGCTGTCGTCGGCGTTTTCGGCCGTTTCGCCAGTCACTACCGGTCTCAAAATGACCGGATCTTCCTCCCGATCACGTCGGTGCCCTCTGTTCACACCCAGCTGCCGTGGATCGTCAGAATCAAGCCGTTTTCCTCTCATTTTTTCTCCTCCTCCGTTCGCCAATTTCTGACGTCGATACAGCGCGTCGTCGGTGCCGTTGAGTTCGCCGGCCTGTCCTCTCTCTTCTCCGACCTTCGTATGGATCATCGGTGGCTCATCGGTGGGTCTCGGTTCTCCCTCAGTTTCTGTCGGTTTTCAGTTTCGGGTTTTTCCCGATTTTCGATTTTCAGTTTTTTTTAATTATTATTATTATTATTATTATTATTATTTATAATTTATTTTATTATTTTAATAATCATTAAAATACTCAAAAAAATTCCAAAATATCTAATAAATTCTTTATTTTATTAATAATTAATTTATTTAATTTATTTATTATATTTTAACCCTTTTTCGGTATATTTTCTCCGTATTTTCGAGATATTGTCCCGAGTGAATTTTTTGATAAATCTTAATAATTTCGGATCTTGATCAATTGGACTCGAAATTTAATAATTTCCTCATTATTGATCAAGATGTCCTAAATCCTTATTTTTCATTCAAATTTTCTTATCGAATTTATATCGAATTTTGATCTTTTGACCGTTTTACCCTTCTACACGTTCGGGACCAATTTATCTCGACTTTCCTTCTTGGACCCACTATAATTTCTCGTTTAAAAATTCGTATCTCAATCTGGACAATTCAAATCTCATAAATTTAATTTGAAATTCCTTAATTGTCCATTTTCGGATTTAACGTATGTTCGACTACTTCATTCATATTTATATGATCAAAATCATTCGTCTTATGATTCCATTAACATATAACAATCTTCATAAAATGTGTAAATCATAAGGAAATACGATAAAATCAGGTCTTACAAGTTCGATCTCTCACCATTAGGAGATCGATCTCCAAGAGCAAATTCTATATATAAATGACTCTGCACTTCAGTTTTCCCGAGAGCAACAATTTCCATTGAAAACCAAAGTGTAACCTAACCTTTGTACTCCAAAAATCTTCATCTTTCAAGTAGTTTTGAATGAGATACACTTCAGCAAAGTTGTTCTTAGTAAAGAGTAGAACAACATAGTTGGAAACTAGAAGTTGGAATCAAGGATTGAAGGAACAAGGTGGATTTTCTCAAATTTGGAAAAAAAGAGAAAAAATCAAGCTAGGTAAGATTCAATGCACCAACTTCATATATGTTGATATAAGTGTCTTGGTGAGTTGATTGGTGTATATTTGATTAGCTGAAAACAATTTGATCATGAAAAATATCCATGACCTAGATATTGGTATGAAATTGAGAAAATGATGAGGAAGTAAAGTCCAATAAGCTGAAATAAGGCCAAATAAGATGTATAAAAGGTCTAAATGCATTGATTTAGATTCATGCAAGTGAAAACAAAGTATATTAAGGTATACTAATGTGGATAATTATTAACAGCTTCGAAGTTGATATTGAAAGCTGATCGGACTGCGAGAGTGAGCAGCACCAAGGAAGTGAGGTCACGTGACGTGATTCGAGGTATGGGAATTTTGTGAGTAGCTAGAGGTAGCTACATGTATTTCGAATAGAATTTTGAATTATTATATTGTATATGAAATGTCGTGTATAGAAAAGTCGTGATAGGAAACGATAAGGTAAATTGTGGTTTTATCCAATTTGAAGGGTAAAAAGCTTAGGAAGCATGTTTGTGACTAATTTTATATAGTTTCATAGATAGAATGGCTAATGTTTTCATCTATATGCGAAAACAGCACATTTGAGTGCCGATTTGATTTGATTGAATGAAATTCAATTTAAATAAATCATCTATAAGTTTGTGTGAAAACCATTGGTGCTAGAGTGATACTCACACTATATTTTATGAGGTATGCATCACATAGTACTTGAGTATATTCTCATACTTGATTTAAATGCGATTTTTGCATGATAGAGTATTGGGAGCATTGCTCGTACTCAGTTTTATTAATTGATGCATCCTAGAGTATTGGAGCATCGCTCATACTCGATTTTACATGACATAGTGTTGGGAGCATTGCTCGCACCAGATTTATATGACTTATGCATGAGGTCGTGTTGGGAGTTTACTCGCACATATCGATTTTGAAAGAGAGAGCATGAAATAGTCATGTTGGGAGCCTGTGCTGACTGTGTGTCATACCGATTTTATGCTCGTACGTGCAACATTTTTGAGATATGGCTGAGGGCTATCGAAAATATTATCCTTAGTATAAGGGCTAAGACTTATGGCAAGCACCCGACTATGAGATATATCCAGGGTATAAGGGCTAAGACTTATGGCAAGCACCCTGACCTTGAGATTGGGTCCATGGAGTACTTTGTACCGTATATGTCACATGGAGTACGTTGTACCGTGAGTACACGATGTTAGTGGGTTGTGAGCTGACAGTAGAGGATTTGACCCACATCCTGTTACAGTGTGACGCCCCGAAAGCGTGAAAAATAGGGCAAATTTAAAACTTTTTCACATCTATTCACAATAAAGGGTGCATTTCTGTGCAGTATCATACATCATCATACATATCATATCTCAGGATCTCATCATCTCATAATTGTATTTCATCCAATTTACATTACTCAATTCAAGTTTAATATATCCTAATACATCTTATACATCACTGTTTATCAAGTGTCTGTAAATACAATATAAGTCTGGGTACAAGAAATGTAAATTATACCTCAACATAATATATGTAGCCTGGTGCTCAAGTCCTCCACTAGCCACTACTCCGTACGTCGCTGGGAAACTCTCTTTACTTGAAGAAATCTGGGGGGAATAAAACAGAATAAGCTTCTAAATCGCTCAGTAAGGAGGTAAAGGACTCATTAATGAAATAATGATTTGCTCAGCACAATCATTTTATCTCGTAGTTGAAACTCAATTAAAAACGTAGCATGAACTCATTGAAATATCATTCTCGTCTCATTTCTCTAAAATCATGTAAAACATGAAAGTACATACTCAGTACAAATCACAGTCACTAGCATGTGGAAATCAGAATGCGATAATGGCTTTTCTCATTAAAACGTGATAAAAATCACCTTAATAGAATGCACGTGGCACAGCCACAAAACATAAACTCATGTGTATAAAAAGGAGACTAGGCAAGAAAACTCATATAAAACTCATCATGGCACATCAAATAAATCTCCTCTGGGTGCGCATCCTAGGCATCCTTAAAAGAGGGAAATGTCGACAATATGGCCGTGTACATGGTGTATTGGACTTACACGTTACCAAAATAAGGCCCAGCCTTACATGCTACCAAAGCAATGCCTCTTCTCATGCACACTATCGGTCTTACATGCTACTAAAGCAAGGCCACCCAACGTTACCAAAACGGGGGTCATCTCATGTTACCAAAATAGAGGCATCTCTCGTTACCAAAATGAAGGAATATCGGACTTACATGCTACCAAAGTAATGCCTCTCCTCATTCACACTATCGGTCTTACATGCTACCAAAGTAAGGCCACCCAGCGTTACCAAAACGGGGGTAATCTCACGTTACCAAAATGGAGGAATATCGAACTTACATGCTACCAAAGCAAGGCTCGAACTTACATGCTACCAAAGCAATGCCTCTTAACACTACCAAAGCGTGGAATAATATCGGTCTTACATACTACCAAAGCAATGCCTCCCAACACTACCAAAGCGTGGAATAATATCGGCCTTACATGCTACCAAAGCAATGCCTCCCAACGCTACCAAAGCGGGGAATAATATCGACCTTACATGCTACCAAAGCAATGCCTGATGTGTATTCAACATGACACGCCTAAGTCTCAATTATTAGTCATTATCATATAAAACGTTTTGCCTTCACGTAGAACTCATAATGGTTTTCTCTCATAAATCTCTTTTAAAACATTTGTGTACCCAACACAAAACATATTAAAACCGAGTTCCAACCGATAAAACAACGAACACATTTCTCAATCTCAGTACGCCTTAACGTGGAGCCCAAATCTCTTTTCACATTTTAAACACAAAACGGTTGTAAGATATTTTCACGCTTAGTTTATAACTCACAAAGGTTGGGTCCCAACTGGCTATAAAATCGTGTGCACTACTAATTTACAACTCATAAAAATGTGCTTGTTTGCTCAAATCACTTTTCATGCTACAATTAACATAAAAACACATACACAAACAAGTTTAATTTTTTCCCTTACCTCTTTGCACCTTGTATAGTGCAATCGTTCCCTCGTATCCTGGACTAGTTTCGCATTCCTCTCTGGAACTCCCGAGCTGTCCAAACGATGTAAAAACATCAATAACCCAACTCAATCGTATTATTGAGCACACATTTGCTCATATTCTCATTAACACCTCAAATAACTCAATTCTCACAACTCTATCACAATTCATATTCTCATCCACTATACCTCAGAATTCTACATTTCTCACACCATATTCCATGCTAAATTCACCTCATCGTCTCAATTCCAATTTATAGCCATAATTCCCAAAATTACCACAATTACAAAATAACATCCCTACTCCAACAAAATCATAGTTTCATCAATCCCTAATCATTTTTCAACTATCTCATCACAATGCCCATGCTCACAATCACCAAAAATCACTTTAAAATCCAAGATCAAAGTTTAGAATTTACCCAAACTTGTGGAGTACTTAACTCTTGCCTCGATTCAATCCATCTTTCGATTTCCAAGTATGTTGTTCTCCTTTGGATGAGGATCAACTTTCCTTCTTGCTACAACCTCCGATTTGGATGAAAATGGGGACTATGGAAGAGAGAGAAAGCTAGGGCTTGGTTAAAATGGAGGTTTAGAAGAGAGAGAAATGATGAAATGCAGGAAAACACAGGGTTCCTTTTATAGACAGAGGGTAGGAGATCGATCTGGTCCATGATGAGATCGATTTACATTTGAATTTGGAAACATTTTAGGGTAATTTTATGCCTAAGAGATCGATCTGTCATAGGGTGAGATCGATCTCTTAATGGCTTTATGAGATCGATCTGCTCTTTGAGGAGATCGATCTTCTGTTTACAGAATGCTTCATGAGATCGATCTGCTACTTAAGGAGATCGATCTCCTCCTTACAGAATGCTTCATAAGATCGATCTGCTCCTTGAGGAGATCAATCTTCTCCTTACAGAAGGCTTTATGAGATCGATTTCTTCCTCATGAGATCGATCTCTTCATTATAGAATCATAAGGAGATCGATCCTCTTCCATTGGAGATCGATCTACTCACTTAATTTCCTCATTCCTTGTTACTTTGGCATACCAGATCGATCCTCTCTTCTCTGAGATCGATTTGGCCTCATAGTTTCACACTTAACATAAAATCTCCACATATAATGGTCATAGTTTACTCTATTGATTAAATTCTCATTCATTACTCATTCATCACTTAAAAGATCTCATTCCATACCATCTCAATATAGAGGTACATCACATTAGTTTAATTCAATTACACTTCATGTTCTCATTACATAATTTAGATATGTACAAAATTCTCAGATCTCACATCCTCCATAACTTAAAAAGAATTTGGTCCTCCAAATTCAACTCAACTCGTCAAACAGATGGGGGTACTTTTCCTTCATGAGACTTTCCAATTCCCACATTGTCTCTTCCATTGAGTGATGTTTCCATAAAACTTTCACTAATGGGATGCTTTTGGTTCGAAGTACCTTCTATTTCCTATCAAGAATCCGGACGGGTTCTTTATTGTAGCTCATGTCCTCTTGTATGTCCATCTCTTCATACTCTACGACATAAGAAGGGTCCGGGTGATACTTCCTTAACATAGACACATGAAAAACGTTGTGCATTCCGGACATCTGTGAGGGTAATGCCAACCTGTAGGTTACCTCTCCCACTTTCTCAAGAATCTCGAATGGTCCTATGTATCGAGGACTCAATTTCCCTTTCTTCCCAAATCTCATGATACCCTTACTCAGTGATATCTTCAGAAATGCTACATCACCAACATCAAACTCAAGTGGCCGTCTACGCACATCTGCGTAGCTTTTCTGTCTACTCTGTGCAGCCTGTAATCTCTCACATATGAGTTTCACACTCTGTACTGCTTGCTCAACAAGCTCGGGAGCATTTATCTTTCTGTCACCGACTTCTTCCCAAGCTACAGGGGATCTACACCTCCTACCATATAGAGCCTCGAAATGTGCCATTCCAATACTCGCATGATAGTTGTTATTATACGCAAACTCTGCTAGGGGCAAGTGATCATCCCATGATCCCTTAAAATCTATCGTACACGCCCTCAACATATCCTCCAGCGTCTAAATAGTCCTCTCTGACTGACCATCTATCTAAGGATGATAAAACTCAATCAAAATCCCATGGACTCCTGAAACTGGGTCCAAAATCTGGAAGTAAATCAAGAATTTCTGTCAAAAGTAATACTTACTGGATCCTCATGTAATCTAGCTATCTCACTGAGATATAACTCAGCTAAGGCATCCACAGTATCTGTGCTCTTGATGGCGAGGAAGTGGGCACTCTTTGTCAGTCTATCCACTATAACCCATATAGTGTCACGACCGTTCCAGGTCCTCGGTAAACCTATAATAAAGTTCATGGTGACATGCTCCCATTTCCATGTAGGCACAGGTAAAGGCTGTAATAATCCTCCGGGCTTCTGATGCTTAGCTTTACTTGTTGGCATACTAGACATCTGGCCACATACTCTGCCACGTCTCGCTTCATACCACTCCACCAGTACACCTTTCTCAAATCTCGGTACATCTTAGTACTCCTTAGGTGCATAGTGTATCATGAGCAATGGGACTCTCTCACTATCTGTCTCTTAAGGGTATCATCGTCCAGTACATAAATTCATCCTCTGAATCTCAGCAATCCATCTTCACTGATTGTGAGATCCAACTGTAAAGTCTGCTCAGCTTGGCTAACCATATCTATCAACCTCTGATCATTACGTTGCCTAGTTCTAATTTGATCCATGATCCTGGGCTCTATTCGCAAGCTAGCTAAAAATCCAGTCTCTACCTCTTTAACTCTGATCCGGAGTTCAGCGAACTGCTCTAACAAATCCCATTCCCTGATCATCATAGTAGATATCATACTCTTTATGCTCAGGGCATCAGCAACTACGTTCGTCTTACCCGGATGGTATAGAATTTCGCAGTCATAATCCTTAAGGAGTTCCATCCATCTCCTTTGTCTCATATTCAACTCTTTTTGATCAAAGAGATACCTCAAACTCTTGTGATCAGTGAAGATCTGGAATCTTTCCACATATAAATAGTGTCATCAGATCTTCAAGGCAAACATCACAGCAGCTAACTCCAAATCATGCGTGGGGTAATTTCGCTCATGATCTTTCAATTTTCGCTATCCATAAGCAACCACTCTTCTATCCTGCATGAGCACACACTCCAATCCTTGATGCGAGGCATCACTGTACACTGAAAATCCTCCTAATCCCTCAGGAATAGTCAACACAGGTGCCGCTGTTAATCTCCTCTTTAATTCCTGAAAGTTGAGCTCACATTGATCAGTCCATATGCATGGAGTCTCCTTGCGCGTGAGCTTAGTCAAAGGAGCGGCAATCCTGGAAAATCCTTTTAGAAATCTTCTATAATACCCTGCCAAACCAGGGAAGCTTCGTACCTCGGTAACTGTCTTCGGTCTTTCCTAATTAAGCACAGCCTCTACTTTACTTAGATCCACTGATACTCCTTCCTCTGAAACTATATGACCAAGGAAAGCTATCCAATCTAGCCAAAACTCACACTTACTAAGCTTCTCATATAATTGTTTATCTCGGAGTATCTGAAGTACTAACCACAAATGTTGTGCATGCTCCTCATATGATCGAGAGTACACCAGGATATCATCAATAAAGATTATCACAAACTTATCTAAATAGTCTCTAAACACTTCATTCAATAATCTTATAAAGGCTGCAGGGACGTTCGTCAATCCAAAGGGCATCACTAGAAATTCATAATAGCCATATCTCGTTCTAAAGGTCGTCTTCGAAATATCTTCCTCCTTAATCCTCAGTTGGTGGTAGCCTGATCTTAAATCAATCTTAGAAAAGACTGAGACCCATCTCAGTTGATCAAGCAGGTCATCAATCCTGGGCAATGAGTACTTATTCTTCACCGTGGCTTTATTCAACAGTCGGTAGTCTATACATAATCTGAGACTACCATCTTTCTTCCTCACGAATAACACTGGTGCTCCCACGGTGAGACATTGGGTCTAATAAACCCTTGATCCAATAAATCCTACAGTTGTTTCTTCAATTCCTCAAGTTCCACTAATGCCATCCTATATGGAGGCTTAGAGATAGGCTGAGTATCTGGTACCAAATCAATGGTAAACTTTAGCTCTCTCTCTGGTGGTAATCCTAGCAACTCATCTGAAAAAACATCCGAAAATTCACACACCACAGGTATATCCTCAATCCTTGAATGTTCTCGATCATCATCTGAGATGAATGTTTCATAACCTTCACATGAAGACTCAAATTTAATACTCTCAAAAGCAACATCAAAATTTCCAACTACTTACAAAATTCCATACGTTTATTTACTCAATATTTCAAACGTAGACTGTAAGGTTCAGGTAGGGAGAAAGTTGCAATCTTAGTGTAGCAGTCTAAACTTACTCGATTGGTTTCCAGCCAATCCATTCCCAATATTACATCAAACCCATGCATATTTAACATTATTAGATCTGCTAACATTACTCTATCTCCTACCTTTATTTCACATCCTTTATAAATTAAATCAGTTCTCTGGGACTCGCATATGGGTATTTACATGTAGTATATACTCTAGAGGTTCAAACTTCAAATTTAATCTACATGCAAAATACTCAGAAATAAACGAACGCATGGACCCTGAATCAATCAACACATGAGCCTTATGATCACAGATAGAGAGTATTCCTCTTATAGTTTCTGCTGAAGTGTCAGCTATTTCCTTGTCCAGAGCAAACACGCGTCCCACTATAACAGGCTTCTTTCCTTTCTTTGCAGCAGTGGCTCGTCTCTGGAGATTCACTCTCTGAGGTTGTTGTCTGGCATGCTCCGGAGAATGTGGTTTCTAAGGTTGAGGGCAATCTCTTAATTTGTGACCCATGTCTCCACATTTGAAACATCCACGGATCAACCAAGTACAACTTCCCTCATGCGGTCGACCACAATCTCTACAAACCCTTATCTCAGGCCTAACGTCTCAAGGGGTCTCTCTGATGATAGGATAAGCTCTAGGTCTCTCAAATCTGCCCTTCTGTACCTCAATCCTTCCTTTCCTGAAGGAACTCTCTAAACATCTGCTTGGGAAATCGCTGGTCTCTTGCCCTTATCCCTAGTCATAGCACTAAACTCGTTCTAGGATTGTACAATCTCGATTCCCCTCTCAATCTCTTGTGCTCGTCTCAGAGCATCTTCAAACTCAGTAATACACAGTCCTATCAATCAATCTCTAATGATGGGTTTCAATCCATACACAAACCTCTCTGTGCGGAGCTCTTTATTCTTAAAGGTTTCTGGATCATATCTCAATAGAGCGGTAAACTGACTCCCGTAGTCATCCACAAACATATCACCCTGTACCAGATTCAAAAACTCTGCTTGTTTCCTTCTCTGAGCAACTCGTGGTACAAATTGGGCTCTAAAGGTCGCCTAAAATTCTTTCCAGCTAATCACATCTTGGCTAGACATCAGAATACCCTAGGTAGTACCCCACCAATCTCGAGCTCTCCCTTTCAACATATAGGCACCTATACTGACCCTCTCAGCATCAGTGCATCCCAAATAGTCAAATATGACTCTCAACTCAGTTAGTCACTCCTCAGCCTCTGCAGGATCCTTTTTCCCCTGAATGCGAGTGGATTCATTTTCAAAACGTTCTTAAATCGGACCATACTTCTATCATCAAGCTGAGTGACGGAAGGCATGGGGTCCATCTGTACTGGGGGTACGGGAGGTCCTTGGGGTGGTGTAGGAATAGTACCCGAGACATTAACTCCAAAATGTTGCACGAATAGCGCTGCCATTTACTCAAAACCTTGCCGCACATCATTCTCAATCCAGTTAAATCGAGAGTTAGGACTCTTAGGTTGTGGGGCAGGTGGCGGAAGGGACTCTGCCTCCCTCCTCAAATGACCTCGTCGTCCACTCATTCTCAATCTCAACTCGTTTCCTGCACGTACATTTCAAACTTGATTGAAATTTCAATCCTCAATTTCAGTTCATGACCAGACTGATACAAACACTTGGGATGTATTCTATATCACTTGACTGACACTGACAGTACTAAACACCCTAAGCTCTGATACCAAGAAAACTCTATGACGCCCCAGAAGCGCGAAAAATAGGGCAAATTTAAAACTTTTTCACATCCATTCACAATAAAGGGTGCATTCCTGTGCAGTGTCATACATATCATAACTCAGGATCTCATCATCTCATAATTGTATTTCATCCAATTTACATTACTCAATTTAAGGTTAATTAATCCTAATACATCCCATACATCACTGTTTATCAAGTGTCTGTAAATACAATATAAGTCTGGGTACATGAAATGTAAATTATACCTCAACACAATATATGTAGCCTGTAGCTCAAGTCCTCCACTAGTCACTACTCCGTACGTCGCTGAGAAACTCTCTTTACTTGAAGAAATTTGGGGGGAATAAAACAGGGTGAGCTTCTAAATCTCTCAGTAAGGAGGTAAGGGACTCATTAATGAAACAATGATTTGCACAACACAATCATTTTATCTCGTAGTTGAAACTCAATTAAAAACGTAGCATGAACTCACTGAAATATCATTCTTGTTTCATTTCTCTAAAATCATGTAAAACATGAGAGTACATACACAGTACAAATCACACTCACAAGCATGTGAAAATCAAAATGCGATAATGGCTTTTCTAATAAAAACGTGATAAAAATCACCTCAATAGAATGCACGTGGCACAGCCACAAAACACAAACTCATGTGTATAAAAAGGAGACTAGGCAAGAAAACTCATATAAAACTCGTCATGGCACATCAAATAAATCTCCTCTGGGTGCGCATCCCAGACATCCTCAACAGAGGGAAATGTCGATAATATGGTCGTGTACATGGTATATTGGACTTACGCATTACCAAAATAAGGCCCGGCTTTACATGCTACCAAAGCAATGCCTCTCCTCATGCACACTATCGGTCTTACATGCTACCAAAGTCAGGCCACCCAGCGTTACTAAAATAGGGGTCATCTCACGTTACCAAAATGGAGGCATCTCTTGTTACCAAAATGGAGGAATATCGGACTTACATGCTACCAAAGCAAGGCTTGAACTTACATGCTACCAAAGCAATGCCTCCCAACGCTACCAAAGTGGGGAATAATATCGGCCTTACATGCTACCAAAGCAATGCCTCCCAACGCTACCAAAGTGGGGAATAATATCGATCTTACATGCTACCAAAACAATGCCTCCCAACGCTACCAAAGCGAGGAATAATATCGACCTTACATGCTACCAAAGAAATGTCTGATGTGTATTCAATATGACACGCCTAAGTCTCAATTATTAGCCATTATCATATAAAACGTTTTGCCTTCACGTAGAACTCATAATGGTTTTCTCTCATAAATCTCATTTAAAACATTTGTGTACCCAACACAAAACATGTTAAAACCGGTTCCAACCGGCAAAACCACATACACATTTCTCAATCTCAGTACGCCTTAACGTAGAGCCCAAATCTCTTTTCACATTTTAAACACAAAACGGTTGTAAGACATTTTCATGCTTCATTTATAACTCACAAAGGTTGGGTCCCAACCGGCTATAAAATCGTGTGCACTACTCATTCACAACTCATAAAAACATGCTTGTTTGTTCAAATCACTTTTCATGCTACAATTAACATCAAAACACATACACAAACGAGTTTAAGTTTTTTCCTTACCTCTTTGCACCTCGTATAGTGCAATCGTTCCCCCGTATCACGGACTAGTCTCGCATTCCTCTCTGGAACTCCCGAGCTATCCAAACGATGTAAAAACATTAATAACCCAACTCAATCGTATTATTGATCATACATTTGCTCATATTCTCATTAACACCTCAAATAACTCAATTCTCACAACTCTATCACAATTCATATTCTCATCCACTACACCTTAGAATTTTACGTTTCTCACACCATATTCCATGCTAAATTCACCTCATCGTCTCAATTTCAATTTATAGCCATAATTTCCAAAATTACCACAATTGCAAAATAACATCCCTACTCCAACAAAATCATAGTTTCATCAATCCCTAATCATTTCTCAACTATCTCATCACAGTGCCCATGCTCACAATCACCAAAAATCACTTTAAAATCCAAGATCAAAGTTTAGAATTTACCCAAACTTGTGGAGAGCTCAACTCTTGCCCCGATTTAATCCGTCTTTCGATTTCCAAGTATGTTGTTCACCTTTGGATGAGGAACAACTTTCCTTCTTGCTACAACCTTCGATTTGGACAAAAATGGGGACTTTGAAAGAGAGAGAAAGCTAGGGCTCCTCTAAAATGGAGGTTTGGAAGAGAGAGAAATGATGAAATACAGGAAAACACAGGGTTCCTTTTATAGACGAAGGATAGGAGATCGATCGGTCCTTGATGAGATCGATCTGCATTTGAATTTGGGAACATTTTGGGGTAATTTTATGCCTAGGAGATCGATCTGTCGTGGGGTGAGATCGATCTCTTTATGGCTTTATGAGATCGATCTTTATGAGATCGATCTGCTCATTGAGGAGATTGATCTTCTGTTTACAGAATGCTTCATGAGATCGATCTGCTCCTTAAGGAGATCGATCTCCTTCTTACAGAATGCTTCATGAGATCGATCTGCTCCTTGAGGAGATCGATTTCTTCCTCATGAGATCAATCTCTTCATTACAGAATCATAAGGAGATCAATCCTCTTCCATTGGAGATCGATCTGCTCACTTAATTTCCTCATTCCTTGTCACTTTGGCCTACCAGATCGATCCTCTCTTCTTTGAGATCGATCTGGCCTCATAGTTTCACACTTAACATAAAATCTCCACATATAATGGCCATAGTTTACTCCATTGATTAAATTCTCATTCATCACTTAAAGATCTCATTCCATACCATCTCAATAGAGGTACATCACATTAGTTCAATTCAATTACACTTCATGTTCTTATTACATAATTTAGATATGCACAAAATTCTCAGATCTCACATACAGCAAATGCGAGACTCCGCACACCGAGTACTGTGTAGCCTGGGATCACGAAAAATGAGTTATGATCATAATCTAGGAACATGTAGTCGCCTATCTTGCTTCATTCAATAGAGATTTATTGAATGAATTATCACATGATTTTATAGTCTGAACATGTGACTTTGTGTGTGATAAGGGTAACCCGAGGGATGGATGAGGCCCAGATTTTCATGTTTTTAACATGACGATATGCCATTATTGTTTTGATTTAATTGAAATGGCATGATAAAATATGAAATTTATGAATTACATGAGAAATGTATTGTTTTGCATAAACTGCTGAGATTTCTAAACTAGCATGTTTTCAGTTTCATAACTGATGATTTATATCTATATGTATATATGGCAAAAATGTTTCAAGAAAGATACATGCTTTAGATATGAGTCGAAAAGGAAATGATTTAGTGGCATGAGCATTATCTTTGTAGATAGTATAGTTATCTACTTGCTTGTCTTATTTTCTTACTGAGCTGTGAGCTCACCCCATTTTTTTATTTCCCTTCTCTACAGAGCGTTCACAGTAGTCGAGCACGGCTGAGGACTGGTATTCCTTGACCCGCTGCATATCCATCTTACGAAAGGTATACACATTCGAACGTTTTGTACTGAATAATGTAAAAGCACAGTTATATAAACGAATGTACGATCATGGATGTATATGTACTTGTAATTGTATTAATGTATAAAAGTTTACCTTTAAGAAAATAATATTTACAGTCAATAAGATAATTGTATTGACATGTATGAATGTTATGGAATGCATGTGGTTGAGGTGACTAATATCGAATAACAGCCCAATTGTTTGGGGTTGAGTTATGAGAGAAGAAAAGGTAAGTAAAATGCGAAAAAAAATTGTGGTGGTTATTGGTAGAAGTCACAGGAGGAGAGGTTGTGACATGTGGTGTTAGAGGATGTCAGTTGGGAGATAGTCTCAACTTTTGCATCATTTTGTTGGGAAGTTTGAATTATTTTCATTAGCTCTTAGATATAGGTAAGGACATAAGTATCTTGATTTCTAGTCGATCCTTCCATTTTTCAGCAAAAATGAAAAGAAAAAAAGAAAACATTCTACTTAATGTAATCACTCCTTCCTATTGGAGTCACCAAAATGTAGAGAGGTTCATTAGTAAGAAGAGGAATCTTTGTAAACAAGTAAACTATGAATGTGGTGGTAAACCATAAAGAATGAGTGCAATGAAATGTGGTGGTAGATGATGGAGCAAGGTTTATTAGAAAAGAGAAAAAGCTTAAGGAAAGGGTTAGAGAAGAGAGAATTGTAGAGTATTTGAGAGAAAGTTTGTCAGTTTGTCAAAGAAAAAGGTCTCGGTCTTCTGAATGAATTATAAAAGCTCATATATGTTGGTCTTCAAATGGAAGTTATATAACATGAGTATTAAATAGGCATAATGGCAAGACTTGACACTTACAAAGGTTTTCATCCTTTGCCTAATGAAAGTTTAACTTTTGGTGATTGGTGAACTCTTAACATAAGAGTTCATTATCTGTTTTGAAATGAAAGATAAAAAAAAAATCATACTTTAGAGAAAAGTCGATAAGAGACTTTTTAACTATCTTCATATTTAATCCATCAAATTAGGCTCTCTGGAACATCCAAATAGTAAAATAACCCATAAACTTTGTCAAATTTCAGGGTTATTTTCACTTCTTTTTGTTGGAGTAACATTTAATGAAGCATCTTTTGTAGAATAAGACTTATTGTATAAACTTTCAATGAAGAAGCTTTGGGTAAAGGCGTTGTTAAGTGAAGATGTTGGTACTATTTTATGAAGATGTTTTGTGGAGGTGTTGTAACTTGAGTATATTATTTGATGAAGCAATTGTAGTGAAGTAATCTTATTATCTATCATCACTTATTTTCACTATAATGTGTTTGCTAGTGAAATTTGAAAAGATAAAATATTAATAACCAAAATAAAATATAGGTTTATATATGATACATCGATAGTGTATGACCTCTTTATATTATCAGTCAATCACATAATGTCATCTTATTAATAAGCAAAGCTTAAAAGTGCATAAGCCCTCAAAATAATTTTAAAATTTTTATTAATATTTATTTTTAAAGGTTTGAATATTTTTTAAATTTACTCATTAATAAGGTGTAATTTTATATTTGATTGACAATGTATAAAAGTTACATTCTCAATACATCATGTATAAATTCATAAAATATCTATAAAATTCTAAACCTTTCTTGGTCACATATGTAAACTGATCATTTTTTTTTCTTTTCTTTTCCTAAGAGAGTGCAAAATTATGATCATATTCATTGGTAGGAGGGCACCACTGGTTGAGTTTCTTCTACTTTTGTGCAAGTTAAGAGACGTATTGAATTCTACCGTTTACCATGGAAACGACTTAAGCCTAGGTTCGACTTTGAGTGTAATGTAGGAATGCTGTTGATCGTTGGTACCGCGTGCAGCTCTCTTTCAGCTTATACTTTTTCTGTTTTCTCTTCTACGAATTAGACTGCAGCCCAGACTTCTCAAGTTTTTCATTGTTTGGGTTTAATTTAGTGGACTCCCCTCCTGCTGTCGCTGTTAATTATCCTTTTCTAAATGTTGGTCGCATCTGCAGATGTTTGCCATTTAACTGACCACCTTCTTTTTCGATCTATTAAAAATTGAACTAGTCAATTGAATGTGGAGGAAATCACGAAGGCCGGTTAGTTTCCTGTTGTCTGTTGACTTCTTGGTTGCCATTTTAGAACTGTTTATACCTTAAAATGGGTGAAAGCTGCTCGGTTAAGCAAACATTCTGAAAATGCCAACCTACATTAGTAGTAAATTCAGTTGAAGAATCCGGTTGAAAGGTAATATAACTTGTACATAAACAGAGATAGCAAGGTCGAATACTTCCAAAACTATTAAAAAAAAAGTAGGTAAAGAAGTAAACAAAAATCTTTAATGGCATAAAGTTAGCTAGTGTCTTTTGTTTGTTTTTGTTTTTTTTTTCTTTCAAAAAAAAAAATGGACTAATCCCTCATATGAATCATGAATCATGAATCATGATTCATGAATCATGAATGGTGTCTGAAATGCTATGCTTTTTCTTTTCCTGTTCTTTTTCCGTTGATAGAGTGGCCATATTGTATAGGTACATCATATAAATGTTCAAGTTGAATTTTCTTTTTACGTGTCAATTTCTTAAAGTGTATTAGAATTTTGCATCAAACTTTTGTTTTTTTTTTTATTTGTTAAGCATGTAACAATTTTAATCCAGAGATGACATTTAATAAAAATATTAAATATAATAAACACGAAAATAATATAAATTAAAATTAAATAAAAATTATATATATAATAAAATATAAAAATAATATTTTTATTTTATTATCTATATAAATTTTTTATATTATAGAAGATATAAATATAATTTTATATTATGAAAGTAATATTTAGAATTTCATATACGAATTATAATTACAAATGGCGAAGTATACTTTCGCGGAGTGCATTTCGGAGAATCCGGGCATTTCTCCTGTATTCTGCCTGTCTCTCTCTCTCCATATATATATTTTTTTCTCACTTACGGTACGGACAAGACCAGCTGAGTTTATCATGTAAGAAACGGTGACTGTAGTTTAAAACGTAGACAGTAATTATGACTACGGTAAAGGTTTAACCAGTTGAATTTGCTCTCAGGCAAGTCTCCAGGTCAAAGCAAGAAATAAAAAAAGAGGACAGACAAACGGGGATCGTTAACAGGACTTTTATAAGCCGAGACAAAGAGGAAATCTACGGACAGAACAAATTTCCGAAGAGTAATATAAATCGGGAATAATTGTAAAAACAAAAACGAGCGGAAAAGAGAAGACGACTTGCTTATTTTTCTTATTTTTTAAGTATAAATACAGTTTTAACGTGGGGAGGTCACTTGTCTGGCGGCCGGTGTCCCCTCCCGGAGTCCCGGTGACCCGATCGCAACAATTTCCGACAAAAAAGCTCTCTTTTGAAGCCCTCTGTAGCTGTGGGCCTGTGGATTTGCTTTTCATTATTATTCCATTTTTCAGGTTTCATTCTCTCTCTCTTGTTGTTGAAGAAAGCTCAAGGCTTTTAATGTAATTCTGCTTTTCTGGCCGTTGGAATACGTGGGGCTTCGCTTGTGCTTCCGGCAGATAAGAGTTGTGATTTGGTTTCCTTGAATTGCTATTTGAAGGTTCAAAATTTGAAAAAATAAGCTTTCAAAGTTGAATTTTGATTTTTGAGATCTCATTTTGGACTTGAGTTGGTGCATATTCATATGTGTTGTTTCTCTTTCAAGGCCATGTAAGATGGTCAATGATGCATTTGTTGCTTTTTATTTAGTTTTCCCCTTGCATTTCTTCTAACTTCTGTTTGGTTGTGTAGAAAATATAAGAAACGAAAGAGAACTGCATTTCTGTTGTGGTAGCCTTTCAAGGTCTAGTGCTTTAGAAAACAATTTTGAGTTGAAATATTTTATTTTATTGACATTGACTAAGACGAACCTTATTTTGGAGAAGAGGAAAAGCTCTTAGAAAATAAATTGATTTGATTTCTTCACTCGAATTTTCTCGGCAACCAAACAGAAAATTTAATGTTCCATGGGATTAGGATGATTATCCTATGGGGTAGGGCGGCCTGGTTTGTTATCTTCTTCTTGGGCCAACAAAACAAGGTCCTTTAACATGCTGTCTTTTTCCTCTTCTACTCTTATTTGTAAGCATCCAAATGGAGCCAATATTCCAAGTTAGACTTATTCAATTTTGATTTTTGTGTAGGTGTTTTGTTTAAAAAATAAATAAAATTAGAAGCATAATTTTTGGATGAAAATGCTTCGACTGCTTACTTGCATCCAGGCTTTTGCCATTTTTAGTTGGTGCATGGATCAGATTGGAAGAAAAGGTTGTCCTTCCTAGATTTCGTTGGGTTCTGATGTGATGGCAATAGACATAGTTACTAGTGCCTCATTTGTTCCGGCTTCAGAGATTCTTTCTCAGACTGTAGAGGCCATTCTTGAGACTGTGGTTGCTGCAAATGATGTCCTCTTTAAGAAGGATAGTTTCAAGGAACTTGCATCTTACTTAGAGAGAATTGTCCCAGTTCTAACAGAGTTGAATAGAAAATATATTTCTAATTCTGAGAGCTTGAACACTGCTATTCAGATTCTCAATCGAGAAATCAAAGCTGCAAAGCAACTAACTCTAGAATGCAAGAGAAAAAGCAAATTATATCTCCTAATGAATAGCCGTGGAATAGTCAGGCGCCTTGAAGGTACCATGAGAGAGATAAGCAAGGCGCTAAGTCTCCTTCCATTGACATCTTTAGAACTTTCTTCAGCTATAGTTGTAGAAATTGGAAATCTCTGTGACAGTATGCAGAAGGCTGAGTTCAAGGCTGCTATAGTAGAAGAAGAGATCCTAGAGAAAATTGAGACAGGCATACAAGAGAGGAATGCTGATCGTTCTTATGCAAACAATTTGCTAGCTCTCATTGCAGAAGCTGTCGGGATACCTACTGAGAAGTCAGCTATAAAAAAGGAATTTGAAGATTTCAAAGGCGAGATTGAAAATGTCAGGCTCAGAAAAGACAGAGCTGAAGCTATACAAATGGATCAGATAATTGCTTTGTTGGAAAGGGCAGACGCTGCTTCTTCTCCTAAAGAGAAAGAGATGAAGTATTTCTCAAAGCGGAAATCTTTGGGTAGTCAACAACTGGAGCCTCTCCAATCATTTTATTGTCCTATAACTGGTGAAGTAATGGTAGATCCTGTGGAGACTTCTTCAGGGCAGACATTTGAGAGAAGTGCCATAGAAAAGTGGTTTACAGAGGGGAACAACTTATGCCCACTGACAATGACTCCGCTTGATACATCAATCCTACGCCCTAACAAAACTCTGAGGCAGTCCATAGAAGAGTGGAAGGACAGAAACACTATGATAACAATCGCTGCCATGAAACCCAATCTCACATCTCCAAATGATGAAGAAGTGCTTCATTGTCTAGGACAGCTAAAGGATCTTTGCAAACAAAAAGACCTGCACCGAGAGTGGGTGATATTGGAGGACTATATACCAGTTCTTATTCAACTTCTTGGTGGAAAAAATCGTGAGATAAGGAATTGTGTACTTGTCATGCTTCACATTTTGACAAAAGATAGTGATGATGCAAAGGTACAATATCTGAAGCTGGATCCTTTTGATTCTCTTTTATTATATTCAGCTGTTTGAGTAATATGCATAGACAAATATGTTTCATATACCATTCATCTTCGCCTAGCATTGCATTTTGTTTTGTTTCGCTCCACTTCAAGAACATGAGTCTGCACTCTTCCGGTACTAAGTATTGAATTGTAGGATACAGTAGAAGTATTGAGTTTTTGAAAGAACGGACTACTCCTAATATATATATATATATATAGGATCACATTTATCTTGGTATCCCATATTAGCAGATATATTTTATATACCATTGCCATAGAGTACTCTTGCTGATTTACTGTCTTCTTTAATCAAAACAGGATTACTTACAAGTGCCTTGCATGAATATGGGTTCATGCTAGGCAGAAATGTATATATGTTTCTTATGTGTTTTCTACCCAAAATATTGAAATATGTTGCAGGATAGAATGGCAAAAGTTGATAGTGCGATTGAATTTGTAGTTCGATCGCTGGGGCGTCGTATTGATGAAGGGAGGTTAGCAGTGGCATTACTTTTGGAGCTATCAAAATATAATTTGTTACGAGATAGCATTGGGACGGTTCAAGGTTGCATACTCCTTTTGGTGACAATGGCAAGTGGTGATGACAATCAAGCTGCTAGAGACGCTGAGGAAATATTGGAGAATCTTTCAGTTTCTGATCAGAACATCATACAGATGGCAAGGGCAAATTATTTTAAACCTTTGCTTCAGCGTCTATCTGCAGGTTGATGCCCTAAACTTGGAGACGTTTTAAGTTCTCAATAGGATGTTCATATTTCCTCATCCATCCTAACTTTTGCACTTGATAAATTCATCCCTATAATCATGTTATATGAAGAAACAAGAGTGCTTTTCTAGAGAATGTTTTGACCTAGGTAAAATATATACAAAACCTATGTCCATACAAAACCTATGCTAAAATCAACTTTTACTTCAATAGAATGAAATTATGGACCATATTATAAATTTATACTTAATTATAACAGCCAGCATTTTCTTAATCTCAATATTGATAAATGATTCCACATGAAGATAATCATGTTACATAAAGACGAGGGGGTCTGAATTTCCTTGTCAGTATAGTTTCTTGGCAGCTATTCAATTTTAACTAGATGCTAATTTATTACTGTAGATGCATCCAACTTCTTCAAATATAAAAATTTCAACATTTCTCGTAGAGCTGCAGCAGTGGTTTATGTGGCTTGGGTTAGGCGTATATATATTGTCCCTATTTTCTTCCACAAGCAGCTTTTGCTACATCATAGGACTTGTGCATCAAACTGCAATGTCTTTATGGTTTTTGCCATTTATTTGGAAAAACTTACCAAAGTGTTTCAAAATCTCTGCAGGACCAGAAGATGTAAGACTAATCATGGCAACAACTGTGGCTGAAATGGAGTTGACTGACCATAATAAAGTGGTATTGCTAGAAGGAGGTGCACTGAGTCCGCTTCTTCACTGGGTCTCTCATGGTGACATTCAGATGAAAAGTATAGCTGTTAAAGCTCTTCGAAACCTCTCAAGTGTACCAAAAAATGGCTTGCAGATGATCAAAGAAGGTGCAGCACGCCCGTTACTTGACCTCCTTCGTGTCAGCTCATCATCTCCAACTTTACGAGAACAGGTTGCTGCAACAATTATGCAACTTGCAGTATCCACTATGTCTCAAGAATCCAACGAGATGCCCGTCTCATTGTTGGAATCCGATGAGGATATTTTCATGCTTTTCTCTCTGATTAACTTGACCGGACCAGAAGTCCAACAAAACATTCTCCAGGTATTCCAAGCATTGTGCCAATCCCCCGCTGCAGCAAATATCAAGACCAAGCTGACACAGGTATATATCTTATTGGAGAATGATGTAACTCTGAACTTCTGTGCTGGGATTGATTTCCTCTGAGAAAAAGTAAACCACGTTAATTTGCTATTGGGAGAAAAGCAGCGAAGGTGGCTGTGCTAAAGTAAAAGTTAAAATAATTATAAAAACAACGATCACTTTAAACCAACTATACCTAGGAAACCTATAGTATATCTATGATGCCCACAGGCTTTGCCTTCTTTCCACTAATTGCTCAGTGTCTGCTACGCTAGGTTGCTTTCCCTGGTGAATTAGCTATGTAGAGCAAAGTTGTGGATCCCTTTGTTTCCTTTAACCTCAAAGACATCTACTTGTTTTATCTAGGTTGTCAGCAGTTATTGCCTTTAGTAATTTTTTGAAGTCTGGCTTCTGAAAAGGGTTGAATGATTCATAGCATGTTCATGTTCTGTGCTGTTTTTAGATTAGTGATTATCCTTTTCAAAGTATATTAAAGTTTGAATTTATATGTGAAATAAGCACCGCCTAGATTTTTTCTTGATTTGAAATTTATGTGGACTTATTTTTCATTCTTCTCATCTCTACTTTTATTTTGTTATATGAGATGTGTTTTAGAATGCTTCTCATTTTTAGCAATAATTCATGTAAAGAATAGCAAATTTGAAGTAAGAATACAGTGGTGATTATCCCTCCTTCCTAACCTCTGATTTTTATGTTTGTGCCTATTTGCATATCTCCAGTCAAGTGCTTATTTCTCTCGATTTGACTCGTCTATGTAATTGTTTTGCTGGATATCATTTCAACACCAACTGATTTACGACATTAACAGTGCTCAGCCATCCAAGTTCTAGCCCATTTGTGTGAGCATGATATTGAAAATGTACGGCCAAATGCTGTGAAGCTTTTCTGCTGCTTGGTCAATGATGGTGATGAAGCCACTATCCTGGAGCATGTGCATCAGAAATGCCTTGAGACGTTACTTAGGATCATCCAGTCTTCTAATGATGAAGAAGAAGTTGCTTCTGCTGTGGGCTTAATCTCTTACCTTCCAGAAAATGCCCAGATCACTCAGTGGCTTGTGGATGCTGGTGCAATTCCAGTAATTTTTCATATTCTTCACAATGGTGGGCGTAATGTTTCCCATAGAAGTCAGTTAGTAGAAAATGCTGTTGGAGCCATATGCCGTTTCACTGCTCCAACAAATCTGGAATGGCAAAAGAGAGCAGCTGAAGGTGGTGTTATCCCCATGTTAGTTCACTTGTTGGATTCTGGGACCACCTTGACCAAAAACCATGCAGCCACTTCTTTATGTCGTTTTTCACTGAGTTCGCTTGGTCTGAGCCAAAAATTACCGAAGCGCAAGGGGTTTTGGTGCTTATCAGCTCCACCAGAGACTGTTTGCGTGGTTCATGGAGGAATTTGTTCTGTTGAATCATCATTTTGCCTTGTCGAGGCGGATGCAGTGAGACCCCTTGTAAGGGCTCTTGAAGAATCAGATCCTGGAGTATGTGAAGCTTCTTTAGATGCACTGTTGACTTTGATTGAAGCTGAAAGACTGCAAAGTGGTAGTAAGGTGCTTGCACAAGCAAATGCAATTACTCCAATGATAAAATTTCTTAGTTCACCTTCCATCAGACTGCAGGAAAAAGCTCTACATGCTTTGGAAAGGATATTCCGGCTACCTGAGTTCAAGCAGAAGTATGGTCCATCCGCTCAGATGCCTTTAGTGGATTTGACACAGCGAGGCAACAGTAGTTTGAAATCTCTCTCAGCCAGAATACTTGCTCACTTGAATGTGCTTCACGATCAGTCTTCTTATTTCTAGAGAATTCAACGGCTGACTTTCTTGAATCAAAACTGAGGAGATAATAACCTCGATGACTGTTTTAACGAGAACTGTAACACTGGTGCGCAATCTCTTGCTTGAACCTCTATATTTCTAAGCAGTATGGAACATGCCTTTCATCTCATTAATAAAGGCATGCTGAAGTATTCTCCTCGAAAACAGAACAAGAAGCATCAACCAACACTATTGTTATGGGCTGGTGTATCGGTGGAGCTGTTGCTTGTCACCTTGAACCCAAGTTGATAGAAATCAAATTTGTGCTTTTGTGTAAACAGAACCGTTGCGGGGAAGAGATTTTACAAGTGGCTGACACGGGATTTGTTCTGTCTGTACATTTGATTGACTTCAAATCCATTTGATTATTGGCTTTTTCAATGGCATAATAATAATAATAATAATAATAATAATAATAATAATAATAATAAAGGAAATCTTGTAAGCACACCGCTGGCGTGATAACTAGGCATATGGATGTTTTCTTGGAATAGAATCCTTCTCTTAGCTTATATGGTTCTTTCCATTCTTTCATTGTCCAAGTCGTAGCTTTAAATGTAGTTTCTGAGATTCACCTGTATTTGATAAAAAAGGTTGAGAAAATTCAGAAAGAGATGATCGTGAATCGTCAAAAGTTACCTTTTTTTTCTTTTACAAGAAAAAAAAAAAGGAACTGAGGGGAGACTTCTCTCATATAGGACTAGGGCATATTATAGGTCTTAACTCATAATTTATATTGAACTTATAGATAGCTTAGTAAAGAGAATTGTTGGCAGTAAAGTCGAACTTAAATTTTATAAACTAAGTAGATAATCATTATCAACTTAACTAATCTCGATCGGTAAAAAGAAAAAAATTAAGTTATATTGGGAGCTATTGGAGGAAATGGAGGTTAGGGTCATTTAGGATTATTAACTTATCAATTATCAGTGAGATTAAAAAAAATCTACAAGCGGATGTGCCATGTGTTTTTTAAAAAACTTTGACCTTTGATTTTTTTGTTTAAAAGAACACATGACACAAAAAGAAACCTATTTGTGAAGTTTTTTAATTCTATTAAAAGTGGATGAAATAATGATTTGGATAATATATTCCTAAAACATTTTCTCCAATCCCTAAAATTAACATTGCAAATTTTGCATGAAATTTATTTCGTTTTCCTTATGTTATTATGAACTAAACAAGGTCGAAATCCTTTTCTAAGTTCTCAAAAGAATTTTTTTTTTTTTGGTTACCAGAAAATATACTTCATTTCACAACAAATCAATACAATGAGTGCTACATCATATAATTAATAACCAAACATTGCTTGCGATATATCTACATACACATATCTCAGAATATTTGATTAGCAAACATTTTTCGGGTAAAGAAGGGAGACCATCCTTATTCAAGATATGAACCAAAGAGATTGATGGTTGATTTACCCAATTTGATATGCACGATCCCTTTTTGGATTGCTCTGCAACCCAATCAGCTGCCTTATTTGCAGTTTTACTAATCCACCCAAACCTACATTGATCAAAATCCTTTCTCAACACATTTATGTTCCGTACCAAAGGAGCAATTTTCCAAATCTTAGTTACCTTCCCCTGAATTAATTAATCATAGAGTAATTTTGAATCAAATTAAACCATTATCTTCCTAAAATTCAACTCCTTAGCTAGCAATAAACCTTCCCCAATAGCTGCAGCTTCCACCTCAATGCAAGATCTACCATCAATAGTCCTCCCAACACCTTCTACCAGAGTACCATCTTTCTCCCTTATTACAACACCTATCCCAGCAACTCTATTCACCTCGCTCTAAGCTCCATCACGATTTATTTGAGAATTTCTAAGCATAACCTAATTTTTACTCTTCGCACCTTATTTTCTTCTATAAATTACTATTTAAATGCAAATGGAGTAGGTTTTTGAAAAGTAAAAAACTGATTGTATTTATAACCTTTCTTTATTTTATGCCACTTATCTCCAGGTTTATGCCATAACATCTCCGGTTTTCTTTTTCCTCTACGTCTTTGAGCTTTCATTAACAAATTCATAATCTCAGCCACCACTTTATTGATTTTCATTACTACCTCCAACAGCTTAGGCCTGATATTTTGGCACAGAATAACACACCTTTCCTTCCAAATATCTCGACAAGTATGAGCTATTACAATTAACATCAATCTTATCCTCAACATTCAATTTCTCATCTATTACCACCCCTCTAAACCACCCATCCATCATTCTAATTAAATCCTTGTTCACTTTGTAACCAATATTTAACCCAAATCAGACCAACAAAGTCCAATCACATAGTAAAATAGTATGCTCAATAGTCTCATACTCCTTACCACACCTGACAAATGGGACTTTTGATTATCTTCCTTGTCCACAAGTTTCCATCAATAGCTGCTGCATTTCTACATATTTTCCATAATAAACATTGAATTTTAGTAGGAACAGGAGCTTTCTATATAATCTTCCAAGTAGATTCATCAACTATATGAGAAGAATATGGCCCATAATTCCTATTATTGCTATCTTTTTCCTGTAGAACATGATACCCAGCTTTCACAGTATATTGACCATTAGTTTTACTAGGCCATATGATTCTATCTTTGCCACCACTAAGGCATATAGGACATCCATTCATTATTCAACTACTTTAGTCAGAATTACTCTACTAACCTTATCCAATTTCCAATAGCCTCTTTCTCTATCCAGAATCTTACAAACATTGCTGGGCAAATTCAAATTCACCATATTTTTTTTCTGTTGGAGAAGACAATACATCACCAGGAACCCAATTATCCCTCCAAATATCAACCTCTTCACCACTGAATACCTTCCATCTAACATTTTCTTTTTACACTTCTCTATCTTCAAGTAAACTAGCCTATCCCCAAGAAGCTCTAGCTCTTTTCTTTGCCTCCCAGGAAAATATATTCCTTTCAAAACTCTAGCCTACAAGGTATTAGGATAAGAGATTAGTCTTTAGCACTGTTTAGCCAAAAGGTATTCATAACCCTTAAATCTTTAAAACCCATCCCACCAATCTCTTTTCTCTTTGACATATTCTCCTAATTTACCTCATGAACCTTCCTTTCATCATTCTGATGTCCCCACTAAAAGCTAGCCATAACATCATTTACTTAATAACATATCTTTGCTGGAATTCTAAAGCACTGTATAGTATACACATGTATTGCACAAGCAACTACCTTTATTAAAACTTTCCTCACCTTGCAATAGTAACTCTTGCTTCCAAGTAGACTTGACAATTTGTATTTATAATTCATGTTCATGTCGTGTGAAACACGAAAATTTCGTGTCGACATGAAAAATACAAAACTTTATTTTTTAGCCTTTATCATATTCATATATACTTTTTACCTAATTTTAACTCGTGTCATCTGTTGTCACCTTTGTAACACCCCGAAAATGTGAAATTTAGGGCTAATTCAAAATTTTTCTTATAATATAATTTTCTATGCAATGTGTATTCCTGCTCAATGTTAGTTCACATCTTATCTTTCCAGTATTAAACTTCTCATATTCGATTAGACTTATATCACTTTTAACGAAAATCCGACAGCATAACCTTTTATATATATCCCTATCCTCCTGCAAGTTTCAAACAACATAATAATCCACAACTAATTGATTTTAGTTATATTCATCCCCAATACATTCAAGGATTTTCTCAAACATCAACATTTAAATCCATTATACTCCATAGTATCAAAATGACTTACTTTTCCCAAATTTACATACATGTACAAACGTGATTACATCCCAAACGTTTACATATAAGTATTTGTACTACATAAATTGTCTGGATACAAAATAAATTATACCTCAAGCGTGTATAAGAAATAGTCTTGGGAGAGTCTCGTCCACCAGCCTATGTCAAGTACATGGCAGGTACTGAGCACTTACTGTAAATAATCTGGAAGGGAGAAGAAAAAGGGGGTGAGCTTCAACTAGCCCAATAAGGAGTGCATTTAAAATGAGAAACCATAATCAAATCATTTAGTAAAATAATGTTACCAACTTAAATTTCAAACCACGTGATTAAAATCACACGAGTATACGCACTCAAAACATCTGCTCTTTATCACAACAAATCATAGCTCATAATGATATGGAGACTAGGCATTACTATTACTATCATGAGAAAAATCATCACTCCATCCTCAAATGAGGGCCTCATTCGAAGAGGGAATAAGCTACCTATGGCCATGGTAGGCTGTAGACTAGATCAGGGTCGTACAACATCATCTCAACGCTACCCAAGCAGAGTCACAAATGTATGGGAAAGTATCATAACAGACATGTAGAATATGCATAATATGGTCAAGGTCTAGCTCGATCCCAGGCCGTCGGCAAAAATCCCCTTGGTTCTCACTCAATCGACCCCCAGGTTTCCCTGACTCGCATGCTTTGAGCCTTCAGTCTCAAAACATATCATTATTATACAGAAAATAGTTTTGTGTTCATAACAGAGCTCACAATAATTTTACTTCATAAATCTCATACACACACACACACACACACACACACACACATATATAGTTTGTCTACAAAACTTTAAAATCACGCAATCGAGCTCAGTTTACAGCAAAACATGCACTCAGAGTAAGAAAACACGATCTATAAGTCTTTCTCGAGATTTATGCTTATTTCACAAAATATTTTCATGCCACCTAATGCTTATTTGTAGATAAGGAATTCAAGTATTGAAATCGGTTGCATCCCTTACCTAAATGAGGTCGAGGCAGTCCTGAAACGCCGAGTGTCGGGTACGCCTCGTTTTGCATGCCAACTTCTCGAACTGTCCAACACAATTTTAAAATCATCAATCGATGCACAATTTCATCTTTACTTTATATTTATATGCATTTGAACGGGGTCAATCGAACCCTTTTTCAATCATTTTTCTTGTTTTCTTGGTTTTACTGATTAAGCCTCGGTTTCAGCTATTTCATTAGTTTCTTTTCATCAAATTTCTAACTTATCACACTAATAACTTAAACATTTATTCTAAGCTCTACTTAACAATTCACAATACACCAATTGTCAAGTCTTCACTCTTTTACGGTTTTCCACTCAACCGAGCTATAAACCGAGTTTTTTGATATAAATTTAACTATCTATAACATCCAACACAGTTAAAATTTCTCAATTCTTCAACCTACATATGCTGGCCGAAATTATTTAGGTTCGTAGAAATTATTTCAACGATTCTTGCTTAACTAAAAATTAACCTATAACATCAAACAATCACATATATGAACATCATCATCATCTTCCTTCAACTTTTTGCCAACTTTGACTCAACATTTTTGCTCCAGCAAGAACCCTAAGCTATAATTCAACATGTATATATCTTGAAATCATAAAAAACAACAAGAAAAACCAACCAAAAACTTTCAAAATCAAAGCTTTCTCTCACCTCGAAATAGAGCAGTTTCTGCCCCTGTTATTCTCACTAGATTTTCACCTAGCAAGCGACCTTCTTTAGGGCTGAATTTTTTATATGTAGTAGAGGGGTTAAGAAGGAAGATTTGATCCTTATTGACCGACGCCTGAAAATGGTCGAAAAATTCACGCATTTTGAACTCCCCAAGGATGCCTGCGGCAACTTCTCCAGGTGAGTTCTTTCATTTGGTAAGTCAGTTCTGGGTGTTCTAATAATCTATGGAAAGCTTATTAAGTCTAGTTTAATTGTAGAGAGGTTCAATTTTTTTTTTAATTTTCGGATGGGCTTCAAATTGGGCCAACTCTGATGGGTCCACAAATTCTTGAAGCAGGGCAACCCATTGCCCTGTTTTGAAAAATCCATAAAAATTAGGTCCGGCCCATTTTCCTCCAATTTTCCATTTTTCAAGTGTTCTACTATGCCCCTAGTGTCTGCCATAAAAATTTGGAGCCCACTTGTTTAAGAAACGTTTCTTGATTGGGCCCATTTTGCATGATTTGGTTATTACCGATTAAAATGGCTTAAGGTTTTCAGTTTACTTTAAAAATTCACTCGATCACCGAAACCTCCATATTTCCACTCAATTTTTATTCCCCATGTAAATTATGCCTTATACTAATTTCCTATGGGCTCAAAATAATTTTTGTGAATTTCTAGAATTTATTTCGAATTTATTTCTCTTACTAGGCACATGTTCTCGATTTAGTGTAAACTCGAGTTTCACTAACTTTTCCACTTCTAATGCCTTAGTTTCACTTCTTAATCATTAAAACATACTTATAGACATATTTTTATTAAAGAATACTTAAATTTGTATTCTTACCTCGAAATGTGTGCCTCAAGCTTTGTGCCACTATTCTAGGTATCTCAATTTCTCCAGGCCCTATATGAACATTTACACGAGTCTTAGACTTCTTGACTTAACTTTTAAATAAATAGTAGTATGAGAAAATTTGGGTTTCACATTCCACCCAACCTTTTAGGAATTTAGTCCTCCAAATTTAATCAGGTCCGTAAAATAAACGATGGTACTTCTCTTTCATCAAGCTCTCTAGTTCCTAAGTTGCTTTTGTCGAGTGATGCTTCCAAAGAACCTTTACCAATAGAATTCTCTTCGTTCGAAGTACCTTTTCTTTCTTGTCAAGGATCTGGATCGGTTCTTCTACATAGCTCATGTCTTCCTAAATGTCTAAAGCTTCATAATCGATGACATGGGAGGGATTCGAATTATACTTCCTCACCATGGAGATGTGGAAGACATTATGTATCCTAAAAAGCTGTGGGGGCAAGGCTAACCGGTAGGAAACATCTCTAACTCTCTCTAACATCTCAAACGAACTGATAAAACGATGACTCAACTTTCCCTTTTTTCCCGAAGCGCATGATACCCTTGCTCGGAGACACTTTAAGGAATATAGAGTCTCTAACCTGAAATTCAAGTGACCGTCTACGCACATCGGTGTAGCTCTTCTGTCGACTCTGAGTAGTCCGTAATCTGTCACAAATAACCTATATTCCCTTAGCTGCCTCCTCAACAAGATCAGGAGAAAATACTTTCTTGTCAACCACTTCTTCCCAAGCTATCAATGACCTACATCTTTTAACATATAGAGCCTCATAGGGTGCCATACCAATACTAGCATGATAACTATTGTTGTAGGAAAACTCGGCAAGGGGCAAATGATCATACCATGAACCTTTAAAGTTCAATGTACATGCTCTTAACATATCCTTCAATGTCTGAATGATCCACTCGGACTAACCATCAGTCTGAGGATGATAGGCGGTACTGAAATTCAGTTGAGATCTCATGGCTTCCTGAAAATGGGTCCAAAATCAAGAGGTGAATTTGGAATCTCTATCAGATGTAATACTTATGTAACGACCTTTGACCTTGAAAATTCAGAGGAAATTATTTTTTTTTTAAGTTTTAAATTCCTACTTATTCCTTCATTCACTTAGACTGCATTCCTGCTCAGTGCCGTTTCTTTTATCTTACCTATTCACCGATAATTATACTTAAATGAAATTTTTACATCTAAATGGCCGGTAGAAATTTTGGCAGCATAACGGCTTATATATAAGCCTACCCACCTGCAAATCAAACGCTTTAACAATCCTAGGTATCCACAACTATCAAACATGCTCCCCAAATTCGCATCATCAAGGCAACATGTATCTGTTCCCACTAGGATTAGTACTCTACGATTAATTCTCAAAAGAGATTTTTTTTTTTTACGTTTGTTTTCTTACAAATTACATCGCAATAAAATATTCCCACTATATGTCTGTGCTTACCTAATGTGTCTGGTAAAGGAATGCATCTGTATACCTCTGCATGTATAAAAGTAGTCTAAGGTAGCTCTTTCCACCAGCCCAATAAGAAACGCATTTAAAATGATCATAGCGTTTAAAACATACATAATACATAATAATACGAAAGAGAGGCATTTCTTTACAAATATAACATCCCTTTCAAACACATATCACGAAAAAACACATTTAACATAAACATGGTTTCGAAAATAAGAGAACCTTAGCAGACCGATCAGAATCTTTTATGATATACAGAACTTCAAAGGCATTGTTGAGTAAATTACATATCAAATAATCAAATCTTAAAACAAAATTCGTTTTGGATGGAGACTAGGCTAGCTCATGTAATTGTCATACATGAATAACATATTCATTCTCCGTAGAGGGAAAATCATAAACATGGCCATTTTCGCTACCTCACCCCACTTAAGAGGTTTTTCTGGTTAGCTTGAGCGAAACCTCACCTCACTTAAGAGGTCTTTCTGGTTAGCTTGACCTTTTCGCTACCTCACCCCACTTAAGAGGTCTTTCTGGTTAGCTTGGCCTTTTGACTACCTCACCCCACTTAAAAGGTCTTTCTGGCTAGCCTCATCCCAGGTACCAAACATATACACCACGAAGGCGTGCATGACAAAATGCTTTGACTGTGTGGTACTTTGCATCTGTAGGACCCAAGAGGTGGCCCCCACAGTCACATAGACTGTGTGGCACTTTGCTCCCACAGAACCCAAGAGGTGTCCCCCATGATCGCATATCATTAAACATTGCCTTTGTCTCAAAACAGAGTTTTCAAAATCTTTCTTGGGCTTTATAAGCCTTGTGAAGGTCTGGGCCTTTTGACTACCGCACCCCACTTAAGAGGTCTTTCTGACTAGTCTCATCCCAAGTGGGCCTCACTCACATATTTAAAATTTATAAACCGAATTTCAAATCAACTCTCTTTTGCGGTTGAAAACTCTTTCATAAAGCAGAGAAATTGTGCTCACATAACATATTCCATTTCTCGCAAAACATGTAACAAGTTCATACATAAGTCAAAATCATCTCATTTCGTTCAAGAAATAAAATCAGAAAACATGCTCACAGCTTTTGAATACATGCTCAAAACTCATGTATTTAAATTCATAATCTTTCTTTTAGTTTCAGAAACATGATAAGATAAAGCTGGGGCTCAATAAAAGTTGGGCTTGGTTTTGTTTGAATGGTAACTTGGACTAAAGAACGAACGCTTGATATAAATTCTAATCATTTACTAAAATATTGCGTTACTCGAATATTTTCATAAATCCATGTTTGAGAGAAAGGAGGATACTATTACCATTTTAAATTAAAACCTTTACCTCTTAGCGACTGATGTAGAGTACTTTCCTCGATACTCGAGTTTGCCTCGTAAAACGTGTTGGTAGACTGAGCTATCATAAAACAATGTTAACTTATCACTTATGGTTCATCTTATCTCATAAGAGTTCATATGAGTACATACATCAGAAAGGTTGACTGAAAGTTGACTTTTGGGCTAATGTGCTCACTTTCCTCGGTTTTACCGGTCTACACCTCGATTTAATCGTTTTAAACTTGTTCAACCCTTTTTATCCCATTTTCAATACCTTTAAGGTATATGTTGCGATTTCAGCAATTCATTTCTTTTTATACACTTCACTATTTCATTATATCTAGCTCTTTTTCGATAACTAGTTATTTAGGTGCTCAATCATTTAGTCACTGTATAAATTTATCAGTCATCAACCACATTTCATCACCTTTAATTTATCCAAGTGCCCTAAGATGTTGGAAACAACTCAAATAGCTCATACAAATTTTTTTTTCCAGCCAATGTCATTTCTTTGAAAATTCATCAAAAACACCAAAAATCAACATATATCAAATTTCATCATCATTCAACACTTTCACTCAACTTTCTCACACCTTTGACTAACCTTGACTTCAATAAAAAAATTTTAGAATTGTTCCTAAGCTTTAAGACATTCATTATCCAACTCAATTTAATCCAAAACACATCACAATTCAGCCACATTGCATCCAAGAATCCAAAACTTCACTTACATGAACAGGACAGCTTTAGTGCTCAATCTTCTCTCTACTGTTTCCAGCATCAAATGACCTCCATTAAATCTGAAATTTGTATATATTTTATAGGGGAGGTAAATGAAGATTTTGTCTAACTGGACCAAGGTCTGAAAATGAGTGGTAGGCTACTGAAAAATTCCTACACGACAACAGACTAATTCACATTACAGTTCTGCCCTCGTTTCATTTTTCTATCGATTCAGCTATCCAAAAGCCTCAATAAATTCTGGAATTTTTACATATGTTAGAGTAGAGGTAGATGAATGTTTTACCTGAAGAAATCGAGGTCTGAAAATGAGTGGAAGGCTGTTGAAAAATTCCAGCAAGTTACTAGGTCAGGTCACATTACAGGTTTTGCCCAATTTTCAGCTAGCAAATGAGCTCGATTTTTGTTGGATTTTTTATATGTTGTAGAGGGATAAGTGGGGAAGATATTTGTCTTCTTGGCCGTCACCTGAATCTTGCTGGAAGATGGCTGGAAAATTTAGACAATGCTGAAGCTACAGTAACATGTGCGGCAGGAATGGAGGGAGGGAAGCTCTCGGGTTTGGCTGGAATGAAGAGGGAAATTGGCTTTCTTTTGAAAGCCAAAAGTGTTAGCTTGGTGTCGGCAACACTTGGAAATTTTTTTTAACCTTGTAGAAGCAATTAAAATACATTATTTGTTAGGGGTTGTTTGGTGGTGTTAAAATCATGGAATTGTAGTCTTCATTTTAGAAAATTCACCAATTAAAATTTTGATCAGATTTCTTCAAACTTTCACTTCTTCATTGTTATACTACATTTATAGTATGTCCCATAAAAATTTGGGGTTACTTGTTTAAGGAAAATTTCACGAACGAGCTCATTTTGAGCGATTTAGCCAATGCCAAGCAAAAATGGAATTAAGGTTTCGATTCATTTCAAAAATTCATTTGGACCCCTAAATCTCCATATTTCTTCATGAATTTTATTTCCCATGTCAATTCCACCTTATATTAATTGTCTATGGCCTCAGAATAATTTTCACGAATTTCTAAAATTTTATTTCGAATTTATTTCCATTATTAGGTCCGTTTTCTCGATTTAATTTAAAACCCGAGTTTAACTAACTTTTTCATCTCCAATCACTTAGTTTTTTTATTTATTTTATTTTATTTATATATTTATATATATATATATATTATTTTTATTTTACATTTTCACTTCTGCGCAAATACATGTATATATATATTTATTGTAACTATTTTTATCATTCGGTTTCAATTTAACAAATATATATGTATATATATATATATATATTTATTGTAACTATTTTTATCATTCATTTTCAATTTAACAAATATATATGTATATATATATGCACACATATTTTCTTATAACATTTTTTTTCCATTTAATTTTATTGTTTAATTTAAATACAGAAAATTTGCGGTGTTTACAACTTAGGGGAGCCGCATGCAATCGAGCTACCTCTCTAACATATAACTCTACTAAGGCACTCAAGGAATCCATGCTTTTGATGGCAAGGAAGTTGCCACTCTTCGTCAATCTATCCACTATCACCTAGATTGCATCATGACCTCTCTGGGTCCTCGGTAATCCCATGATAAAGTCCATAATTTTATGCTGTCCTTTCCTCGTAGGCACGAGAAAAGATTTAAGTAATCCTCTGGGCTTTTGATGCTTAGCTTTCACCTGATGACACACCAAACATCTGGCGACAAATTTTACCACATCCCATTTCATACCACTCCACCGATACACTTTGCGCAGATCATGGTACATCTTAGTACTACTTGGGTGAATGGTGTAACGAGAATAGTGGGACTCCTTCAAAATCTGTTGTTTCAGGGTATCATCACTCGAAATACAGATACGACCCTTGAATCTCAGTAACCCATCATCACTGACCTCAAAATTTGACTGCAATGTCTGTTCAGCTTGGCTAACCATGTTTAATAACCTCTTATCATTTCTCTACCCCTCTCTGATTTGATCTATAACATTGGGCTCCATATGTAGGCTAGCCATAAATTCGACCTCTACATCCTCAACCTTGATCCTGAGTCCGGTGAACTATTTCAATAAATCACATTCCCTGACCATCATAGCAGAATCCATGCCTTTCCTACTCAGGGCATCCGTAACTACGTTCGCCTTCCTTTGATGATACAGAATCTCATAGTCGTAGTCCTTAAGGTGCTCCATCCATCACCTCTGTCTCATATTAAGCTCCTTCTGATCAAAGATGTATTTCAGATTCTTATGGTCAATGAAGATTTAAAACCTTTCCTCATATAGATAATGCCACCATATCTTTAAAGCAAACACCACAGTGGCTAAGTCTATATCATGTGTGGGGTAATTTCGCTCATGGTCCTTAAGCTGGTGTGAACCATAAGTGACTACTCTCCCGTGCTGCATGAGTGCGCACCTCAGACCCTGATTAGAAGCATCACTATACACTGAGAAGCCTCCAGACCCATTTAGGATGGTTAAAATGAGTGTTGTAGTCAATCTCCATTTAAGCTCCTAGAAACTCTGCTGACACTGCTCAGACCATACAATCGAGACATCCTTAAGTTTAAGCTTAGTCAAAGGAGCTGCAATCTTGGAGAACCTCTCAACAAATCTCCTGTAATACCCTACCAATCCCAAAAAACTCTGAATCTCAGTAACTGTCCTCGATCTCTCCCACTGAAGTACAACCTCTACCTTGGACAGGTCAATTGACACCCCATCCTTATATACGATATGACCAAGGAAAGCTATATGATCCAGCCAAAATTCACATTTACTAAACTTCTCATACAATTGCTTGTCTCGGAGTATCTAGAGCATCGTCCTCAAATGCTGCGTGTGCTCCTCTCAGGACCGAGAATAGATGAGAATGTCATCGATAAAGACTATCACAAACCGATCTAGGTAATCCTGAAATACCTTATTCATCAGATCCATGAAAGCAGTAGGGGCATTAGTCAAATCGAAGGGCATCACTAAAAATTCATAGTGGCTATATCGAGTTCTGAAAGCCATTTTCGAAACATCTTCCTCCTAATTCTCATCTAGTGATAGCTCGATCTCAAATCAATCTTAGAAAAGATAAAAACCCCTCTCAATTGATCAAACAAATCATCTATTCTTGGCAGAAGATATTTGTTCTTCACGGTAGCCTTATTCAGTAGTTTGTAATCTATACACAATTTGAGACTACCATCCTTTTTTCTTAACAAATAAAATCAAAGCTCCCTAGGGTGACACGCTAAGTCTAATCAAACCTTTATGGAGCAACTCTTGCAACTATTTCTCTAGCTCTTCCAATTCAATCAATGTCATCCTGTAGGGAGGTTTAGAAATCGGATGGGTATCTGGCACTAAATTGATAGTGAACTTTAGTTCTCTCTCCGGTGGTAAGCTTGACAACTCATCTGGGAACACATCCGAAACTCACATACCACTAGTATATCCTCTATCTTCAGTTGTTCCTGACTGATATCAGAGATGAGTGCGATATAACCTTCACATCAATGCATTCATCAATAATTTCAAGAAATTATAATTATATCATAAGATTTCTTACACAGAACTTCACACATTTTATTTCTTAATAGCCAAACGTACACTGAACTTTTCAGGTAGGGAGAAAGTTACAGTCTTAGTATAGTAGTCTAGACTCACGCGATTGATAGCTAGCCAATCCATACCTAGAATCACGTCAAAGCCATATATATTTTTCAAAATTAGATATGCTAACATTACCCTGTCTCCCACCTTAATATCACAATTTCTACATACTTTATTTGTCCTTTGAGACTCACGCATAGATGTATTTACATGCAACATATGATCTAAAGGTTCAGGCTCTAAGTGCAGTGTATATGAAAATTATGGCGAAATAAAAAAAAATGTGTAGATCTTGGGTCAAATAGCACATGAGCTTTATAATTATAGACAAGAACTGTATATCGAATAGCCTTGGACGAGGTGTCTGTAGTCTCCTTGTCAATAGCGAATACACGCCCATCTATAACAGGCTTCTTACCTTTATCAACAGCGGTGGCATGTCTCCAGGGAATCGCTCTTTGAGGTTATTGTCGAGGAGGCTCTTGAGGATGTGGCATATGAAGCTGTGGGCAATCCTTAACCTTGTGGCCCATGTTTTCATATATAAAACATCCACGTATCATCCGGTAATAAGCACCCTCATGTTGCCGACCACAATCTCTACAGATCTTAAAATCTGGTCTGACGCCTCGAGGTGTATCTACAGAACCGGGAGGAATCCTTTGCCTATCAGTTCTCGCCCTAAATTCTTTGATCCTCCGGCTCTTGGGCGGACCCCTTCTAAAATCTAATCGAGATGCTTTAGGTCTCTTACCCTTATCTCTAGCATTTACTCTAGACCCATACTAGGACTGTGTCAAATCTGGCCCCATCTCGATTTATTGCGCATGACGGAGAGCATCCTTAACTTTAGTGATATAGAGTCCCAACAATCGATCTTGGATAGCTGGTCTCAGTCTGTATATGAATCGCTCTGTGTGGCGCTCTCTGTCCCTGACAATCTACAGATCGTATCTCAGTAAAGTGGTGAACCAATTCTCGTATTCGTCGACTGTCATATTGCCTTGCACTAAATTCAAAAAAGCAACTTGCATTTTCCTTTGGGCAGCACGAGGGACATACTAGGTTTGAAAAGTAGACTGAAAAGTATCCCAACTGATCTCTAAGTGGCTGGCAGTCACTACACTCTTAATGGCACTCCACCAATATCGGGCTTGTCCCTTAAGCATATAAGCACTCTTGCTGACCCTCTCTGTATTAGTGCACCCTAAAAAATAAAAAATTATCCCCATCTCTGCTAATTACTCCTCTACTTCTACTGGACCGGCCCATGTCCCTATCATCTGGCCTGGTCTGTGCCGGAGGTTGAGTGGCGTGTGGCACTTGGTCAGTCTGTGGAGGAGGTGGGGGTGGATCTTATGGTGGTGTGGGTGTAAGGGCCGAGGTAGGTGTTGTGCATGAGGCATTAGCCCTGAAATGCTGAGCGAATAACGCTGCCATCTGCTCAAACCCCTGTCTCACATCCTACTCCAACCAATTTATCCGAGAATTATGACTTTCTGGCTATGGTGCAGGTTGTAAAGGTGGCTGTGCCCGCCTCCGGGAACGACGTCGTCTCCCTCTCATAACGTAAGTCTAATGTACCTACACGTACACAATAAATTTGGTCATAAATTTAACATATATTTTTAATTTATAACCAGACAAGTATAGACACTTAGGATGTAATCTATTTTTAACTCATCGACATTGACAGTACTAGATGTCTTTCGCTCTGATACCACATAAGCAGTAACACATTGGAAATGTGGAATTTATGGCTAATTCAAAATTTTTATTATAATATAATTTTCTATGGAAGGAGTATTGTTGCTCAGTGTCAGTTCACATCTTATATTCCCAGTATTAAACTTCTCATATTCGATTATACTTATATCACTTTTAACGAAAATCTGACAGCATAACCTTTTATATATATATATATATATATATATATATATATATATATATATATATATATATATCCCTATCCTCCTGCAAGTTCCAAACAACATAATAATCCACAACCAATTAATTTTACTTATATTCATCCCTAATACATTCAAGGATTTTCTCAAACATCAACATTTAAATCCATTAAACTCCATAGTATCAAAATGACTCACTTTTCCCAAATTTACATACATGTACAAATGTGATTACATCTCAAACATTTAATTACATATAAGTATCTATACTACATAAGTTGTCTGGATACAAAATGAATTATACCTCAAGCATGTTTAAGAAATAGTCTGGGGAGAGTCTCGTCCACCAACCTATGTCGGGTACGCGGTAGGTACTGAGCGCTTACTATAAATAATATGGGAGGGAGAAGAAAAAAGGGATGAGCTTTAACTAGCCCAATAAGGAGTGCATTCAAAATGAGAAACCATAATCAAAGTATTTAATAAAATAATGGTACCAGCTCATATTTCAAACCAGGCGATTAAAATCACACGCACTCAAAACATCTACTCTTTATCACAACAAATCATAGCTCATAATGATATGGAGACTAGGCATTACCATTACTGTAATGAGAAAAATCATCACTGCATCATCAAACGAGGGCATCCTCCGAAGAGGGAATAAACTACCTATGATCATGGTAGGCTGTAGACTGGATCATAGTTGTACAACATCATCTCAACGCTATCCAAGCGAAGTCACAAATGTATGGGAAAGTATCATGACAGACATGTAGAATATGCATAATATGGTCAAGGTCTAGCCCGATCCTAGGCCGTTGTCATAATAATTTTGCTTCATAAATCTCATACACACACACACACACACATATATATATATATAGTTTGTCCGTAAAACTTTAAAATCACGCAATCGAGCTTAATTTACAGCAAAACATGCACTCAGAGTAAGAAAACATGGGCTATAAGTCTTTCTTAGGATTTATGCTTATTTCACAAAATATTTTCATGCCACCAAATGCTTATTTGTAGATTAGGAATTCAGGTATTGAAATCGATTGCATCCCTTACCTAAATGAGGCCGAGGCAGCTCTAAATCATCGGGTGCCAAGTTCACCTCGTTTTACGTGCTAACTTCTCGAGTTGTCCAACACATTTTTAAAATCATCAATCGATGCTCAATTTCATCTTTACTTTATATTTATATGCATTTGAAACCCAAACAGAGTCAATCAGAGCCGTTTTCAGTCATTTTCCCTATTTTTTCGGTTTTACCGATAAAGCTTTGGTTTAAGCTATTTCATTAGTTTCTTTCAATCAAATTTCTAACGTATCACACTAATAACTTAAACATTTATTCTAAGCTCTACTTAACAATTCAAAATACACCAATTGTCAAGTCTTCACTCTTTTATGATTTTTCACTTAACCAAGCTATAAATCGAGTTTTTCGGTATAAATTTAACTGTCTATAACATCCAATACAGTCAAAATTTCTCATTTCTTCAACTTGCATATGCTAGCCGAAATTACTTAGGTTCCTAGAAATTATTTCAACAATTCTTGCTTAACTAAAAATTATCCTACAACATCAAACAATCACATATATGAACATCATCATCTTCCTCCAACTTCTTGCCAAGTTTGACCAACTTTGACTCAACATTTTTGCTCCAATAAGAACCCTAATCTATAATTCAACATATATATATATATATATATATATATATATATATATATCTTGAAATTGTAAAAAACAACAAGAAAAACTACCCAAAAACTTCTAAAATCAAAGCTTTCTCTAACCTCGGAACGAGGCAGTTTCAGTTTTTGTTCTTCTCACTAGATTTTCACATAGCAAATGACCATCTTTAGGGCTGAATTTTTTATATGTGGTAGAGGGGTTAAGGAGGAATATTTGATCCTTCTTAACCAATGCTTGAAGATGGCCAAAAAATTCATGCACTTTGAACTCTCCAAGGACGCATATGACACCTTCTTCAGGTGAGTTCTCTCATTTGGTAAGTCGGTTCCAGGTGTTCTGATAGGCTATGGAAAGCCTATTACGTCTAGTTTAAATCTAAAGAGGCTCATAGTTTTTTTTTTATTTTCGTATGGGCTTCTAATTGGGCCAACTCTGATGGGTCCACATATTTCTGAAGCAGGGCAGCCCACTGCTCTGTTTTGAAAAATCCATAAAAATTAGGGTCGACCCATTTTCCATTTTCCTACTGTTCTACTATGTCCCTAGTGTCTCCCATAAAAATTTGAAGCCTACTTGTTTAAGAAAAATTTCTCGATTGGGCCCATTTTGCGCGATTTGGTCATTACCGATTAAAATGACTTAAGGTTTTTGGTTTACTTTAAAAATTCATTCGATCATCGAAACCTCCATATTTCCACTCAATTTTCATTCCCCTGTAAATTATACTTTATCCTAATTTCCTATGGCCTCGGAATAATTTTCATGAATTTTTAGAATTTATTCCGAATTTATTTCTCTTACTAGGCTTATTTGCTCGCTTTAGTGTAAACTCGAGTTTCACTAACTTTTTCACTTCCAATGACTTAGTTTCACTTGCTAATCCTCAAAACATACTTATAGACATACTTTATTGAAGAATACTTAAATTTGTATTCCTACCTCAAAATGTGTGTCTCGGGCTTCGTGCCACTATTTCGGGCATCTCAATTTCTTCGGGCCCTATATTAACATTTACATGAGTCTTGTCCCTCACTCTACCAACCTTTTTGAACTCTGAGGCATTTCGTTCAATCTCCTGTTCACACAACTGCGCCCCGTGCACTGCCTCCTTATAGGTCGGTATATCAAAAGGAACCAATCGGGATCTGATGGCTGGTCTCAGTCAATCCAAAAATTTCCAAACCTTCTTGACCACACTATCCTTCGTGTCGGGATCATACCTTCCCAGAGAGATAAATTTCATCTCATACTCATCCACCAATCTACTCCCCTGGGTCAATTCCAAAAATTCCATCTGCAGCGTCCGCTGCGTAGTATCCGAAACATATTGCCTCCGGAAGGCCTCCAAAAATATATCTTAAGTGATCTATGTATGCCGGGCTCTCAGAATGGGTCTGATGGACTTCCACCAATACTCTGTCAATCCCTTCAGCATGAATGCGACAAAAGCTACCATCTCTGTGGTAGTGCACTCGAACAATCCATATAACTTTTCAATCTCATTCACTCAGTCCTCTGCAGCTACTGGGTCCTTAATCCCACTGAAAGACGATGGTCTAAATTTTTGGAACTACCGTAATCTATCCAGGTCACATCGATAACCCAAATCTCTACTACCTTGTGGTGGAGCAACAGTAGAAGGCGTATCTTGTACTGGTGGGGTGTGGGAGTATCTGTAGTCTGATATCTCTGGGTTAGTTGTACAGGCATCTCAGGAGCAGTCGCCTGTTCAGCATCACCCTATTTAATTGGCCCTTGCTCACCCCCAGTTCCAGGTATCGACTGAGCAATCAACTCCAAAATCATCTCTAAGCTTTGCTCTATCCTTGCGAAGCGTGCCTCAGTAATCTCCGATATCTCTGCCGGACCCTGTGAAGCATGCTCAACTTTAGCCTCACCTCTTTCTCCTCTTGAGTCTCATGTAGTAACGACTCAGCACGGCTCTCAGGCCTACCCCTACGGCCTCTACCTCGTGCTCTCGCCCCTCTACCGCAACTGGTATTAGGCATAATGCCAAAATTCCTACATTCACAATCATTTCTTAGTCAAACCCATCTCGATATACATAGTTGTATCTAAACAAACACAATAACATAGGGATGTAATTTTCCTTATTATTAACACCGACACACATCAGACCAATTTTGCTCTGATACCATTAAATTTGTCACGACCCTCAATTTACCAAAAATTCACTACAATTTTTTTTCTTTTTCGTTTATTATTTAACCCATTATTCTTACCTTCCTCTGATCGTGAACAGCTTCACACCAATAGTTGGGCTGTGTGTCGATGTAAATCTCATCGAAGCATACCATTTCAATTTACAATTTATTTAAATGTAAGCAGTTGCATTTCTTAATCAGAGTTACTATTTACATATGTTTACAATTTTTTACATCCCCAAATGTTGCATTCAAAATATTACTGTGCTATTACATGTCTAGATAAAAAACTGTACAAATGTGTATACCTTTAAAAGATGGGATGTAGCGAACTCCAAAAATAAATCTTCAGTTGCTCTCTGTCTACTAAAAGTGCTCTGTAGAGGGGGAAAATAAGGGGGTGAGTAAACCACGCGCTCAGTAAGGCAATCATACGAGCAGGTAGATAACTGTGCAATCTACATGAACGTGATGCCATGCATAAAATCACACATTTGCTCGTCATACTCAAAAACATGAGTTCGTGCACGTGTTCATGATATATAAAACAGTTCATGCTATTCAAATTAGTACACAATTCTTAAACAAAGCATGGAAAATCATCATGCGCAAGTCGTAAGTAAAGCATGGAAAATCATCATGCGAGGTGCACTTAAAAACATTTCATACTCAACACAAATCAGTACAAATTAACCATTCGTTAAGACTCAGCCCCTCCCTTGGATTGTCCTGACCCAAAAAACAATTTAAAATATGGATTCATCATAATCAAGTGACATGTGAGATAGGCAAATAATAATAAGGTTAAAAACTATGACTATGGCCATATCCTTTGTGATCCTAGGCTACACGGATCCTAATGTGCGGGGTATCACCTCTATCTACTTTTGTACGTGTGAGATCTGAGTATTTCAGACATATTTTAATGATGTAATAAGAATTTGAATTGTAATTTATTGAGCTAAGTGAAATGTGGGAATTATAATTGGAGATTTATATGTTAAGTGTGTAAAATAAGCATGAAGTATGAGGACAGATCGATCTGGGAGAATGAGAGATCGATCTGGTGAGTTAAAAATGACGAGGAAGGAAGAATTTGAGGAGCAGATCGATCTCCAATGGAAGAGATCGATCTCCAAATGATTCTGTTTGAGAAAGGATCGATCTCATGAGGAAGAGATCGATCTCCAAATGATTCTGTTTGGGAGAAGATCGATCTGCAGCAGATCGATCTTCTCCCAAACAGAATCATTTGGAGATCGATCTCTTCCTCATGAGATCGATCCTTTCTCAAACAGAATCATTTGGAGATCGATCTCTTCCATTGGAGATCGATCTGCTCCTCAAATTCTTCCTTCCTCGTCATTTTTAACTCACCAGATCGATCTCTCCTTCTCCCAGATCGATCTGTCCTCATACTTCATGCTTATTTTACACACTTAACATATAAATCTCCAATTATAATTCCCACATTCACTTAGCTCAATAAATTACACTTCAAATTCTTATTACATCATTAAAATATGTCTGAAATTCTCAGATCTCACATCCTCCCCACCTTAAAAAGAATTTGGTCCTCCAAATTCAACTCAACTAGTCAAAATAGATGGGGGTATTTCTCCTTCATGAGACTCTCTAGTTCCCACGTTGCCTCTTCCATTGAGTGACGTTTCCACAAAACTTTCACTAATGGGATGCTCTTGGTTCTCAGTACCTTCTCCTTTCTATCGAGAATCCGGACGGGTTCCTCAGTATAGCTCATGTCCTCCTGTATGTCCATCTCATCATACTCTATGACGTGAGAAGGGTCCGGGTGGTACTTCCTCAACATAGATACATGAAAAACATTGTGTATTCCGGACATCTGTGGGGGTAATGCTAATCTGTAAGCTACCTCTCCCACTCTCTCAAGAATCTCGAATGGTCCTACGTATCGAGGACTCAATTTCCCTTTCTTCCCAAATCGCATGATACCCTTACTCGGTGATATTCTCAGAAATACTGCATCACCAACCTCAAACTCGAGTGGCCGTCTACGCACATCCGCGTAGCTTTTCTGTCTACTTTGTGCAGCCCGTAACCTCTCACATATGAGTTTCACACTCTGTACGGCTTGCTCAACAAGCTCGGGAGCATTTATCTTTCTGTCACCGACTTCTTCCCAAGCTACAGGGGATCTACACCTCCTACCATATAGAGCCTCAAAAGGTGCCATTCCAATACTCGCATGATAGCTGTTATTGTATGCAAACTCTGCTAGGGGCAGGTGATCATCCCATGATCCCTTAAAATCCATCATACACGCCCTCAACATACCCTCCAGGGTCTGAATAGTCCTCTCTGACTGACCATCTGTCTGAGGATGATAGGCGGTACTGAAACTCAATCGAGATCCCATGGACTCCTGAAACTGGGTCCAAAATCTAGAAGTAAATCGGGAATCTCTATCAGAAGTAATACTCACTGGAGCCCCATGTAATCTAGCTATCTCGCTGACATACAGTTCAGCTAAGGCATCCACAGTATCTGTGCTCTTGATGGCAAGGAAGTGGGCACTCTTGGTCAATCTATCCACAATGACCCATATCGCATCACGACCTCTTCGGGTCCTCGGTAAACCCATAATAAAGTCCATAGTGACATGCTCCCATTTTCATGTAGGTACAGGTAAAGGCTATAGTAGTCCTCCGGGCTTTCGATGCTCAGCTTTCACTTGCTGGCATACTAAACACCTGGCCACATACTCTGCCACGTCTCGCTTCATACCACTCCACCAATACACATTTCTCAAGTCTCGATACATCTTAGTACTCCCTGGGTGTATGGTGTATCGCGAGCAGTGGGATTCTCTCAGTATCTGTCTCTTTAGGGTATCATCGTCCGGTACACAAATCCGTCCTCTGAACCTCAATAATCCATCCTCACTGATGGTGAGATCCGACTGCGAACTCTGCTCAGCTTGGCTAACCATATCTATCAATCTCTGATCACTGCGCTGCCCAGTTCTAATCTGATCCATGATCCTGGGCTCTATCCGCAGGCTAGCCAAAAATCCAGTCTCTACCTCTTTAACTCTGATCCGAAGTTCGGCGAACTGCTCTAACAAATCCCATTCCCTGATCATCATAGCAGACATCATACTCTTCCTGCTCAGGGCATCAGCAACTACATTCGCCTTACCCGGATGATATAGAATCTCGCAGTCATAATCCTTAAGGAGTTCCATCCATCTCCTTTGTCTCATGTTTAACTCTTTCTGATCAAAGAGATATCTCAAACTCTTGTGATCAGTGAAGATCTGGAATCTTTCCCCATATAAGTAGTGTCGCCAGATCTTCAAAGCAAATACCACAGCGGCTAACTCCAAATCATGCGTGGGGTAATTCCGCTCATGGTCTTTCAGCTGTTGTGATCCATTCCGTGCTGCATCAGCACACACCCCAATCCTTGGTGAGATGCATCGCTATACACCAAAAATCCTCCTGATCCCTCAGGAATAGTTAACACAGGTGCCGCTGTCAACCTCCTCTTTAATTCCTGAAAACTGAGCTCACATTGGTCAGTCCATATAAATGGAGTCTCCTTGCGCGTGAGCTTAGTTAAAGGAGCGGCAATCCTTGAAAATCCTTCCACAAATCTTCTGTAATACCCTGCCAAACCAAGGAAGCTTCGAACCTCAGTGACTGTCCTCGGTCTCTCCCAATTAAGCACAGCCTCCACCTTGCTTGGGTCCACTGATACTCCTTCCTCTGAGACTATATGACCAAGGAAAGCTATCCGGTTCAGCCAAAACTCACACTTACTAAGCTTTCCGTATAATTGCCTATCTCGGAGTATCTGAAGTACTAACCACAAATGCTGTGCATGCTCCTCATACGACCGAGAGTATACCAGGATATCATCAATAAAGACTATCACAAATTTATCTAGATAGTCTCTGAACACCTCGTTCATCAATCTCATAAATGCTGCAGGGGCGTTCGTCAATCCAAAGGACATCACCAGAAATTCATAATGGCCATACCTCGTCCTGAAGGCCGTCTTTGGAATATCTTCTTCCTTGATCCTCAATTGGTGATAGCCCGATCTCAAGTCAATCTTAGAAAAGACTGATGCCCCTCTTAGCTGATCAAGTAGATCATCAATCCTGGGCAATGGGTATTTATTCTTCACCGTGGCTTTATTCAACAATCGGTAGTCTACACATAATCTGAGACTACCATCCTTCTTCTTAACAAATAGTACTGGCGCTCCCCACGGTGAAACACTGGGTCTAATAAACCCTTGATCCAATAACTCCTGTAGTTGTCTCTTCAATTCCTCAAGTTCCACTAATGCCATTCTGTAGGGAGGTTTAGAGATCGGCTGAGTATCTGGTACCAAATCAATGGTAAACTCCAGCTCTCTCTCTGGTGGTAAACCTGGCAATTCATCTGGGAAAACATCCAGAAATTCACACACCACAGGTATATCCTCAATCCTCGGATGTTCCCGCTCATCGTCTGAGATGAGTGTCTCATAACCTTCACATGAATAATCATATTTAATATTCTCCAAAATAATATCAAAATTCTCAAATTACTACTAGAATTCCACATATTCATTTTCTCAATATCTCAATTGTACACGGTAAGGTTCAGGTAGGGAGAAAGTTACAATCTTAGTGTAGCAGTCTAAACTCACTCGATTGGTTGCCAACCAATCCATCCCCAGAATTACATCAAACCCATGTATATTCAACATGATTAGATCTGCTAACATCACTCTATCTCCCACCTTTATTTCACATCCTCTACAGATTAACTCAGTTCTCTAGGATTCACGCATAGGGGTATTTACATGTAGTATGTATTCTAGAGGTTCAAACTTCAAGTTTAATCTACATGCAAAATGCTCAGAAATAAAGGAATGCGTGGATCCTGAATCAATCAACACATGAGCCTTACGATTACAGACAGAGAGTGTACCTCTTATAGTTTCTGCCGAAGTGTCTGCGGTCTCCTTATCCAGGGCAAATACACGTCCCTGTGCCACAGGTTTCTTCCCTTTCTCTGCCGCAGTGGCCCGTCTCCGGGGATCCACTCTCTGAAGCTGTTGTCTGGTGGGCTCCGAAGCATGTGGTATCTGAGGTTGGGGACAGTCCTTCACTCTGTGACCCATGTCGCCACATCTAAAACATCCACGGATCGACCCAGTACAACTTCCCTCATACGATCGGCCACAGTCTCCACAAACCCTTATCTCCGGCCTGACATATCGAGGGGTCTCCCTGATAATAGGATAGGCTCTGGGTCTCTCCAATCTGTCTTTCTGTACCTCAATCCTTCCTCTTCTAAAGGAACCTCTCCGAGTCTCTGCTTGGAAAAGTGCTGGCCTCTTGCCCTTATCTCTATTCACTGCTCTGAGCTCATTTTGGGATTGTACCATCTCAATCCCTCTTTCAATCTCTTGTGCTCATCTCAAAGCATCTCCAAACTCAGTAATACATAGCCCTATCAATCTATCTCTGATGACGGGCTTCAACCCATACACAAACTTCTCTGTGCGGAGCTCTTCACTCTTGAAGGTCTCTGGGTCATATCTCAATAGCGCTGTGAATTGGCTCTCATAAGTCATCCACAGACATGTCACCCTGTACCAAACTCAAAAACTCAGCCTGTTTCTTTCTCTGGGCGGCTCGTGGTACATATTGGGTCCTAAAGGCTGTCTGGAAATCTTCCCAACCAATCACATCATGGTGGGACATCAGAATACCCTGGGTAGTACCCCACCAATCTCGAGCTCTCCCCTTCAGCATATAGGCACTCATACTGACCCTCTCAGCATCGGTGCACCCCAGAAAATCAAATATAACTCTCAATTCCGTCAACCACTCCTCAGCCTCTGTAGGATCCTTCTTTCCCCTAAATGCAGGTGGATTCATCTTCATAAAATCCCTTAGTCGGACCATACTTCTATCCTCAGGCTGGGTGACGAGAGGCACTGGGGGTATGGGAGGTCCTTGTGGTGGTGTAGGGGTAGTATCCGAGGCATTAACTCCAAAGTGTTATGCGAATAACGCTGCCATCTGCTCAAAACCTTGCCTCACATCGGTCTCAATCCGATTAAATCGAGAGTTAGGACTCTCTGGTTATGGGACAGGTGGCGGAGGGGACTCTGTCTGCCTCCTCGAACGACCTCGTCGTTTACTCATTCTCTATCTCAACTCGTCTCCTGCGCGTACATATCAAAATTGATTGAAATCTCAATCCTCAATTTCAGTTCATGACCAGACTATTACAGACACTTGGGATGTATTCTATTTCACTTAACCGACACTGACAGTACTAGACACCCTAAGCTCTGATACCAAGAAAACTCATAAAGCCATAAAGAGATCGATCTCACCCCTCGACAGATCGATCTCCTAGGCATAAAATTGCCCAGATCGTCCCCAAATTTCAAACGCAGATCGATCTCATCAAGAGGCAGATCGATCTCCTACCTCCAGTCTATATAAGGAACCCGTGTTTTTCTCCTGCAAACTCACTTTCTCTCTCTTCCAACCCCCATTTTACCGAAAACCTAACTTTCTCACTCATCCAAATTCCCCATTTCCGACCGAATCAGCTGTTGTGGCAAGAAGGAAAGTTGTTCCTCATCAAAGGGAGAACAACATACTTGGAAATCGAAAGACGAATCGGATCGAGGCGTGGGTTGTGCGTCTCACAAGCTTTGGGTAAATTTTAAACTTCGATCCTTCCATTTGAGATGATATTGATGATATTGGTGGTTGTCATTGTGTTGAAATAGTTGAGAAATGATTAGGGATTGATGAAATTGCAATGTGGTTGGAGTAATATAGATATTTGGTAATTTTGAGAATTTGTGCTATAAATGGAAATATAGACAATGTGGTGAATTAGCGTAGATGATTTAACATGAGAAATATAGGACGTTGAGCTATTGTGAATGAGGTTGTAGTTTAGGGTTGAGTTACGAGAACAAAGAGATTTGAGGAGTTATGAGCAATTATGCTCGATTTTGAGAATTGAGGTTTATGAGATAATTGAGTATTGATGTTTTAACATTGTTTGGACAGCTCGGGAGTTCCAGAGTGGAATGCAAGACTAGTCCGTGATACGGGGGAAACGATTGCACTATACGAGGTGCAAAGAGGTAAGGGAAATCTAAACCATTTGTGTATGTGAATTGTAAACTATTTTAGCATGAATTGTGGTTTATAAAACAAGCATGTTGGGTTTTGTGTTGAGATTAAATTGCACACGATTTTTATAGCCGGTTGGAGCCTAATGTTTTTATGAGTTTATAACTGGGCTCTACGTTAAGGCAATATTGAGATTTGAGAAATGTGTGTGTGTGCTTTGCCGGTTAGAACTCGATGTTTATTACGTTTTGTGTTGAGTACAAAACGATTTCAAATGAGTTTTATGAGAGAAAAATGTCACGACCCTCAACTTACCAAAATACGTACAAATTTTTCGCATATTCATGCATCAATCCTTAATCATCCTTCCTCGATCGTGAACAACCACACGCTTAACAGTTGGGCTGTGTGTCGACGTCTAACTCACTCCACCATACCAATTCAATTTGAAACATTATTCATGAGTAAACACTTGTATAAATGTATATATATCAGAGTTGTTACATGTGTTTACATTATTTTACATCCCCAGAGGTTACATACAAAATGCTACTGTGCTATGTCTAGTTTAGATACAAAATAATCAAGGTGTGTATACCTTTAGCGATGGGATGCAGCGGAATTACCAAAAAGGGGACGCCTCCAGTCACGCTCAATCTATACTCAAATCTCTGTAGAGAGGGGAAAATAAGGGGGGTGAGCAAACCACACGCTCAGTAAGGCAATCATGCGAACAGGTAGATACTGTACTATCTACGTGATCGTGATGCCATGCTCAAAAGCATTTAATTCATTGTTTATCTCAAAACATGAGTGTATGATTGTGTTAATGGTATGTAAAGCATTCATGCTATTAAAATTCAGTGCACATTTCAACTCGAAGCATGGTATAAATCATCATGCATAATTCACAATAAAAGCATGGCATTAAACATCATGCATTTTCACAATAAAGCATGGCATTAAACATCATGCATCCGTGCACTTTAAAAAAAACCATTAACAAATCAATTCAACGTCAGGTCTCAGCCCATCCCTCGGGCTTTCCTGATCCACAAATCATTTCAAACATGGATTTATCTCAAATAGCAGTAGACATGTGAGATAGGCAGTTCAACAATAGGTAATAACCTCAAGGCCTATGTACATAACCTGTGATACCGGCTACACGGATCAGGTGTGCGGGATATCACCACCATCTGCTTCCACACGGGAGGTGGGTCAAATCCTACCAGCCGGTCCATAGCAGATCTCGTCCGAAGACGGCACATCACATCACAACACGGTACAATGTACTCCATGCTACATGCACGGTACAACGTACTCCGTGGACCCCCAGCCTTATCCCTCGTTCGGGCTCATCAGCTGTTCCTCCAACCCTTATCCCTCGTTCGGGCTCATCAGGTGGATCTCCAACCCTTATCCCTCGTTCGGGCTCATCAGGTTGTTTTAACATGCCATGTCTCAAAACAATGCACGTGTGAGCCTATTTAATCGATATGACACCAAGTCTACTCGAAGCTCCAAACACGGCAACATGCAAGGTGGGCATCCAGTGCGAGACAAACTCAAAGCACAATGCCAAAACAATATGAAATCCATGTGAAAACTAGTGCCTCTTCCACTCTTTCATACTCACGAAATCATGTAGGTGGCTCAAAACTTGCAAAATATGGTTAACAAAACCAAAACATACTCATTTCTTTTGCAAATCATTTCAATGTTAGCCAACCTACCAATCATTTGCTAAAAAGCAATAAAACATGATTTCCAAAGAAATATGCTTTTGTTTTCATGCACATTTCTCAAACTCCCAACTTTTACCCTTCAATCACCCAACAACATTTCCTAATCTCATGCATTCTAGCAAAACATTTAAGCGCCCAAATTGCGCACAATATCTCTAAGAGTCCACACAATTCCCTTACCTCGATTTACTTGGTGTGACTCCTTTCCTTTTAGCTTCTCACGCTCTTGGCTCAACTCGCCTCGACGTATCCTCGGAAGCCAATTTGATTTCTCTTCTTGCTCCAATGGAAATGCCCTTAACTCCTTCAATACCAACAACGGGAAAATGCTTTCCAACTATGTTGTTCTTCTCTTTGATAGGAACAATTTTGTCTCTAATGGTCTCTCTTCAAACCTCACTGAAAATGGCTGATTTTTTAGAGAGAATGTTAGGTTTTTGGGTTGAAAGTGGAAAGTTTGTGTTTTTCCCGAAATTTTCTGATTTCCAGCTCTCCTTATATAGAAATAGCTTGAGGAGATCGATCTGGTCCAAGAGGAGATCGATCTGGTCCCTTAAAATCCCTCTTTTTCACGGTATTTTTAAGCCTGAGATCGATCTGTTGAAGCATGAGATCGATCTGTCAAGGCATGAGATCGATCTGTCGAAGCATGAGATCGATCTGCTCCCAAACAGAGAGCTAAGGAGATCGATCTGGGTGCTTGGGGATCGATCTTTTCACTACCAAATGCTTAGGAGATCGATCTGGCTCCATCAGAGATCGATCTGCTCTATTCTTTTACCCAAATAAGAGCGTTCTGGCTCTTCCAGATCGATCTCTCATCCCATGAGATCGATCTGCCCTTCAAAATTTCCAGATTTTCTGCAGTTCCTCTGCAACAACACTTACCAAACATCCTTAATTTGCTACCATGATCATTTCCTCATTCATTCATCTTTGAGACTTGAAAATGGCATCCATCCTCACTTCATACACATTAAAACTTGTGTAGGATCTTTGTATGACCAATGGTACTTAATATAAACAAAAATGGAAGTGCACATCTTATGCAATTCTACTTCCATTTTACCAAACTATTCATAATCCATTCTACACACATTCTCCACATGTTTAAGTCCATTCCTACACATTCATACATAATGAAACTTGTATGTACAATTACCACTCTCATTACAAGTGTGTACATTACTTATGGACTTACATCACATATACTTCACTCATGAATTCATAGTACAACTCTATTTACACTTCTATGTACATATATACCCTTATACATATACGGGGTCTCACATTCTCCCCCACTTAGAAAATTTGGTCCTCCAAATTGGAACCAATTATTCTGTGAACAACTCGGGATATCTCTCCCGCATCAAACTCTCCAATTCCCATGTGGCTTCTTCCACAGTGTGATGTTGCCAAAGTATCTTTACCAAGGGAATTGTCTTTGTCCTCAGCACTTTCTCTTTTCTGTCCAATACCCGAACTGGCTTCTCAACATAGGTCATACCCTCATTGAGCTCCAAAGGCTCATATCTTATCACATGTACCGGGTCCGGGTGATACTTCCTCAACATGGATACGTGGAAGACGTTATGCACACTTGCCAACTCTGGTGGCAATGCCAACCTATACGCCTTGTCTCCCACCTTATCAAGTATCTCAAATGGCCCTATATATCGAGGGCTCAACTTTCCTTTCTTCCCAAATCTCATAATTCCCTTCGAAGGGGAAACTTTCAAAAACACTGACTCACCCACCTCAAACTCTAGTGGTCTCCGTCTCTTGTCAGCATAACTCTTTTGCCTGCTCTGAGCTGTCCGTAACCTCTCACATATCAATTGGACGTCCTCAGAGGCTTGTCTAACCAAGTCGGGAGCAAAGATCTGTCTGTCACCAACCTCTTCCCATCCAATAGGGGAACGACATCTACGCCCATACAATGCCTCATATGGTGCCATCCCGATACTCGCATGAAAACTGTTATTATACGCGAACTCTGCGAGTAGCAAATGGTCATCCCAGGAGCCTCCAAAATCCAATGCACACGCTCTCAACATGTCCTCCAGGGTCTGTATAGTCCTCTCTGACTGACCATCTGTCTGAGGATGAAACGCGGTGCTAAAATTCAATTGGGTCCCCATCGCTTCCTGGAAATGTTCCCAAAAGTGGGAAGTGAAGCGGGCATCCCTATCAGAAACAACGCTCACTGGAATTCCATGTAGCCTCACTATCTCGCGCACATATAGGTTCGCTAACTGGCTCAGAGTATCGGTAGCTCTCATAGCTAGAAAATGGGCTGATTTCGTCAACCGATCCACAATCACCCATATGGCATCATGACCTCTCCGGGTCCTCGGCAATCCCATCACAAAATCCATGGTGACATGCTCCCACTTCCATGTCGGTATCGGTAGAGGCTGCAATAACCCTGCAGGCTTCTGATGCTCTACCTTCACCTGCTGACAAACGAGACACTTAGCAACATATTCAGCAATGTGCTTTTTCATTCCCGACCACCAATAAACCTTTCGAAGGTTTTGATACATTTTGGTACCCCCTAGATGTAGCGTATACTTCGATGAGTGAGCCTCTGTCAGGATCAACCTTCTGATCTCTGCGTCATCAGGAACACATATCCTACCTCTGAACCTCAACAATCCATCCGAACTCAACCCAAAGTCCGTCTCTATACCCCTCTGTATCTGCCCGACAATATCACTACACTGCTGATCAACTCGCTGAGCCTGTTGGATTCGATCTACCAGATCCGGTTCCAACTGTAGGCTAGCTATCATAAATCCACTATCAGCGTCAGGCGGGGTCATATCCAAACTGAGGTTCATGAACTGTTCCAACAGTTCGTGTTCCCTGATCATCATAAATGATACCATCCCGAGATGCTTCCTACTCAATGCATTAGCAACCACATTTGCTTTACCCGGGTGGTATAGGATTTCACAATCATAATCCTTTAACAGCTCGAGCCATCTCCTCTGTCTCATGTTCAACTCTTTCTGTGAGAACAGGTACTTAAGGCTCTTATGATCTGTATAAACCTGAAATCTCTCACCATAGAGGTAGTGGCGCCATATCTTCAGCGCAAACACCACCGCTGCCAACTCCAAGTCATGGGTCGGGTAGTTCCTCTCATGATCCTTTAACTGTCTTGATCCATAGGCTACTACCTTCCCATCCTGCATCAATACACAGCCCAGTCCTAGGTGTGAAGCATCCGCATACACCGAGAAACCTCCTGAGCTGGTAGGAATGGTGAGTATTAGAGCTGTAGTTAATCTCCTTTTCAACTCCTTAAAACTATCTTCACACTTTTTGTCCCACACAAACTCTACATTTTTCCTTGTGAGACGTGTCAATGGAGCAGCTAACCTCGAAAATCCCTCTACAAACCTTCGATAATACCCAGCTAAACCCAGGAAACTTCTGATCTCTGTCACTGTCTGGGGTCTCTGCCACTGAACTACGGCCTCAATCTTAGATGGATCCACTGATACTCCATCCTTTGATACTATGTGACCCAGAAAAGAGATCTGTTCCAACCAAAAGTCGCACTTACTGAGTTTAGCGTACAACTTCTTCTCTCGAAGGGTTTGTAGCACTATCCTTAAATGCCTTTCATGCTCCTCTCTAGACCTTGAATACACCAGTATATCATCAATAAACACAATAACAAATCGATCCAAGTACTGGTGGAATACCTCATTCATCAAAGACATAAAAGCTGCGGGAGCATTCGTCAACCCGAATGGCATAACCATAAACTCATAATGTCCATACCGGGTGCGAAAAGCTGTCTTGGGTACATCTCCATCTCGTATCTTCAACTGATGGTACCCTGATCTCAGATCTATCTTGGAAAAGACCTGCGCTCCCTTAAGCTGATCCAACAAATCATCGATGCGTGGGAGGGGATACTTATTCTTGATGGTGGCCTTATTCAACAACCGGTAGTCTATACACAGTCGGAGGCTTCCATCCTTCTTCCTTACAAACAGAACCGGTGCTCCCCAAGGTGAGACGCTCGGCCTGATGAACCCCTTCTCCAGCAACTCTTGTAATTGTTTCCTTAACTCCTCTAACTCAACTTGAGCCATTCTGTATGGGGGCTCGGACATCGGCTCTGTACCAGGTGCCAAATCTATACCAAACTCCATCTCCCTATCTGGAGGTAACCCTGGTAACTCATCCGGAAAGACATCTGGAAATTCCCTAACCACTGGTATGTCTTCCAATTCTGGACGTGCCTTATCCATCTCAATCACAAAAGCGATGAATCCTTCACATTATTCTTTCCACCATTAGCATCATAAATCATCACATCACATACATAAATGAAATCAAATTTATCTTTCATACATCATGTATCAAGATTATACTCATCACACTTATAAAAATCATGTTCTTTAATTTCATTTCACAAAATTAACTACAAGATTGTCTATCTTTGGAAACATCAAGGTTTTAGCATGACAATCCATAACAACATGATTGGTAGCCAACCAATCCATTCCTAGGATAACATCAAAATCACTCATATTTAATAAAATTAAATCGGCTGCCATCTCTTTACCTCCTATCTTCATTTTACAATCCCTATATATATGCTCAGTCAACTGACTATCATTCATAGGGGTAGATATCAACAGCATCTTATCAAGCAGCGTAGGTTTTACATGCTTCAACAATTTACATGCAAAGGATGACGAAATAAATGAATGCGTGGCACCAGGATCAAACAGTACATAAGCTTCTAAATCAAAGATTTGGATGGTACCTTTTACCACATCTGATGACTGATCTGCAGTATCCTGATCCAGTGCGTGCACTCGTCCTCTGCTTACACCCACTGCTTGCTTCCCCTTTTCCTCAGCTGTAGCCCTCCTCCTCGGAGCAGCTGTACCAACTGGAGCTCTCTCTGGCTCCTTGCCCTTCTGTGGGGCTCTCTCTATCATCTCTGGGCAATCTCTGATTATGTGCCCTGGCTTCCCACATCTGAAGCATACAACCTGAGGTCCATAACATGGTCGAGTACCATGGTACCTACCACACTTGCCACACTGTTCTGTAGTAGGCCGTGGTCCTCCAATCACGATTCCCTTAGCTGGAGCAATGGCCGGATACATAGGAGTATCAACTGTCCTCTCCCGGATCTCATCAATTCTCAGCCTCTTTCCAGAGAATCTCTTGCTTCCTTTATAGCTAAAGCCTCTTTCCATCATAGGTCTCTTCTTATCTCTGTCCCTCATCTTACCAACCTTTCCAAACTCCGAGGCGATTCTATCAACATCTTGTTCACATAGTTGCGCCCTGCGCACTGCCTCCTCATAGGTCGGTATATCTAGGGGAACCAATCTAGACCTGACGGTTGGTCTCAATCCATCCACAAACTTTTGGATCTTCTCGACCTCATTGCCCATCGTGTTGGGATCATATCTGCCCAAGGATATAAAAGCAGTCTCATACTCGTCTACAGTCCTGCTCCCTTGGGTCAGTCCCAAAAATGCCATCTTTAGCTTTCACTGGGCGGTATTCGGGACATACTGTCTCTGGAAGGCCTCTAGAAACACATCCCAGCTGATCTCAGTATGCCGAGCTCTCAGAATAGGCCTGGTGGATTTCCACCAATGTTCTGCTGATCCCTTCAGCATAAAAGCGGCAAATGCTACCATCTCGGTAGTAGTGCACTCAAAGAACCCATATAATTTCTTGATCTCATTTATCCAATCCTCAGCCGCTACGGGGTCCTTTACTCCACTGAAAGACGGCGGTCCAAACTTCTGGAACTGCTGCAGTCTATCCAAATCACATCCATATCCCCAACCTCTACTGCCTGGCATAGCAACCGGCGTAGGCACATCCTGTGTGGGTGGGGTATCTGTCGTCTGAGGTCCTTGGGCTTGCCTTGCCCGTGCCTCAGGAGCTGCTGCCTGCTCGGCATCACCCTGTGTAGCGGGACTCTGTCTACCGCCAACTCCAGATAAAGATTAGGTGACCAACTCCACAATCATCTCAAGGCTCCGCTCAATCCTCGCGAAGCGAGCCTCAGTACTCTCGGGCCTCTCCTCTGGACCCTGTGGAGCGTGCTCAACATCAGCCTCCACCTCAACATTCTCCTGAGCCTCGTGTGTTTCTGGCTCAACACGACCCCCAGGCCTACCTCTACGGCCTCGAGCCTGTGCTCTCATCCCTCTACCGCGACTGGTATTAGGCATACTTACTCAGTTCCCTACATTCACAACCAATTACTTAGTCAACCCATCGACATACACAATTTGTATCTAAATAAGCACAGTAACTTGGGGATGTAATTTTTTAACTTATTAAGTATTTTAAACACGACACACGTCAAACCAACTCGAGCTCTGATACCAACTTCTGTCACGACCCTCAACTTACCAAAATACGTACAAATTTTTTGCATATTCATGCATCAATCCTTAATCATCCTTCCTCGATCGTGAACAACCACACGCTTAACAGTTGGGCTGTGTGTCGACGTCTAACTCACTCCACCATACCAATTCAATTTGAAACATTATTCATGAGTAAACACTTGTATAAATGTATATATATCAGAGTTGTTACATGTGTTTACATTGTTTTACATCCCCAGTGGTTACATACAAAATGCTACTGTGCTATGTCTAGTTTAGATACAAAATAATCAAGGTGTGTATACCTTTAGCGATGGGATGCAGCGGAATTACCAAAAAGGGGACGCCTCCAGTCACGCTCAATCTATACTCAAATCTCTGTAGAGAGGGGAAAATAAGGGGGGTGAGCAAACCACACGCTCAGTAAGGCAATCATGCGAACAGGTAGATACTGTACTATCTACGTGATCGTGATGCCATGCTCAAAAGCATTTAATTCATTGTTTATCTCAAAACATGAGTGTATGATTGTGTTAATGGTATGTAAAGCATTCATGCTATTAAAATTCAGTGCACATTTCAACTCGAAGCATGGTATAAATCATCATGCATAATTCACAATAAAAGCATGGCATTAAACATCATGCATTTTCACAATAAAGCATGGCATTAAACATCATGCATCCGTGCACTTTAAAAAAAACCATTAACAAATCAATTCAACGTCAGGTCTCAGCCCATCCCTCGGGCTTTCCTGATCCACAAATCATTTCAAACATGGATTTATCTCAAATAGCAGTAGACATGTGAGATAGGCAGTTCAACAATAGGTAATAACCTCAAGGCCTATGTACATAACCTGTGATACCGGCTACACGGATCAGGTGTGCGGGATATCACCACCATCTGCTTCCACACGGGAGGTGGGTCAAATCCTACCCGCCGGTCCATAGCAGATCTCGTCCGAAGAGGGCACATCACATCACAACACGGTACAATGTACTTCATGCTACATGCACGGTACAACGTACTCCGTGGACCCCCAGCCTTATCCCTCGTTCGGGCTCATCAGCTGTTCCTCCAACCCTTATCCCTCGTTCGGGCTCATCAGGTGGATCTCCAACCCTTATCCCTCGTTCGGGCTCATCAGGTTGTTTTAACATGCCATGTCTCAAAACAATGCACGTGTGAGCCTATTTAATCGATATGACACCAAGTCTACTCGAAGTTCCAAACACGGCAACATGCAAGGTGGGCATCCAGTGCGAGACAAACTCAAAGCACAATGCCAAAACAATATGAAATCCATGTGAAAACTAGTGCCTCTTGCACTCTTTCATACTCACGAAATCATGTAGGTGGCTCAAAACTTGCAAAATATGGTTAACAAAACCAAAACATACTCATTTCTTTTGCAAATCATTTCAATGTTAGCCAACCTACCAATCATTTGCTAAAAAGCAATAAAACATGATTTCCAAAGAAATATGCTTTTGTTTTCATGCACATTTCTCAAACTCCTAACTGTTACCCTTCAATCACCCAACAACATTTCCTAATCTCATGCATTCTAGCAAAACATTTAAGCGCCCAAATTGCGCACAATATCTCTAAGAGTCCACACAATTCCCTTACCTCGATTTACTTGGTGTGACTCCTTTCCTTTTAGCTTCTCACGCTCTTGGCTCAACTCGCCTCGGCGTATCCTCGAAAGCCAATTTGATTTCTCTTCTTGCTCCAATGGAAATGCCCTTAACTCCTTCAATACCAACAATGGGAAAATGCTTTCCAACTATGTTGTTCTTCTCTTTGATAGGAACAATTTTGTCTCTAATGGTCTCTCTTCAAACCTCACTGAAAATGGCTGATTTTTTAGAGAGAATGTTAGGTTTTTGGGTTGAAAGTGGAAAGTTTGTGTTTTTCCCGAAATTTTCTGATTTCCAGCTCTCCTTATATAGAAATAGCTTGAGGAGATCGATCTGGTCCAAGAGGAGATCGATCTGGTCCCTTAAAATCCCTCTTTTTCACGGCATTTTTAAGCCTGAGATCGATCTGTTGAAGCATGAGATCGATCTGTCAAGGCATGAGATCGATCTGTCGAAGCATGAGATCGATCTGCTCCCAAACAGAGAGCTAAGGAGATCGATCTGGGTGCTTGGGGATCGATCTTTTCACTACCAAATGCTTAGGAGATCGATCTGGCTCCATCGGAGATCGATCTGCTCCATTCTTTTACCCAAATAAGAGCGTTCTGGCTCTTCCAGATCGATCTCTCATCCCATGAGATCGATCTGCCCTTCAAAATTTCCAGATTTTCTGCAGTTCCTCTGCAACAACACTTACCAAACATCCTTAATTTGCTACCATGATCATTTCCTCATTCATTCATCTTTGAGACTTGAAAATGGCATCCATCTTCACTTCATACACATTAAAACTTGTGTAGGATCTTTGTATGACCAATGGTACTTAATATAAACAAAAATGGAAGTTCACATCTTATGCAATTCTACTTCCATTTTACCAAACTATTCATAATCCATTCTACACACATTCTCCACATGTTTAAGTCCATTCCTACACATTCATACATAAAGAAACTTGTATGTACAATTACCACTCTCATTACAAGTGTGTACATTACTTATGGACTTACATCACATATACTTCACTCATGAATTCATAGTACAACTCTATTTACACTTCTATGTACATATATACCCTTATACATATACGGGGTCTCACAAAAAACCATTACGAGTTCTACGTGAAGGCAAACCAGTCTTATGTGATAAGACTTAGGTGTGTAGTTGTGAGTACACACCGGGCATTGCTCTGGTAGCATGTAAGCCCGATCTCTTCTCCGTTCTGGTAACATGAGAATAACCCATTCAGTGGCTGTGCCACGTATACTTAGTAGCCGTTGCCATGTTGAGAAACCCCATTGGTGGCTGTGCCACGTTATACCCCATTGGTGGCTGTGCCACGTTATACCCCATTGGTGGGTGGCTGTGCCACGTTATACCCCATTGGTGGCTGTGCCACGTTGAGAAACCCCATTGGTGGCTGTGCCACGTTATACCCCATTGGTGGCTACGCCACGTTGAGAAACCCTATTCTGTGGCTATGCCACGCGAGAAATTAAATCTGTGGCTACGCCACGCGAGAATTTAAATCAGTGGCTTTGCCACGTGTGTTTAGTGGCTGTGCCACGTGCATTATTTTTACTGTGATTTTATCACGTTATTTGAGAAAGCGTTTAACGCGTTATTTTCACATGCTTTGTTAATACTCTAGAGTGAGCCCTTTTACTTCATGTTTTTACATGATTTGAGATATGAGAATATCGTTTTGAGTACTTTCATGCTATGGTTTTCAAATGAGTTTCACATTCAAATAAACCTTTTGTGATGTGTATTTTGGTTTATGAAATGAGTTCCTTACCCCCCTTACTGAGCAATTTAGAGGCTCACCATGTTTTCCTTTCCCCCCAGAGTTCTTCAAGTGAAAAAGGATCTCCCTGCGACATACGGAGTAGTGGCTAGTGGAGGATTCGAGCTCCAGGCCATATAAATTGTATCTTGAGGTATATTTTATCTTTTCATGTACCCAGACTATTATTGTAATTGCAGACACTTGATATGTATCATTGTATGGGATGTATTAGGATTAATTAACTTGAGATGTATTAATGTATTTGATATGATATATAAATCCTATTGATGAGATCCTGAGGCATGATAATTATGATGATGTATGACACTGCACAGGAATGCACCTTTAATTGTGAATTAACAAGTAAAAAGTTTTAAATTTGCCCTATTTTTCGCACTTTCGGGGCGTGACAGTACGAGAGGTGGGTCACGTCCAACCCGTCGGTCTATAGTAGATCTCACCTTTGTCCGAAGACAGTATATATATAAATATCTATACACGATACAACGTACTCCATGCTATATGCATGGTATAACGTACTTCGTGGACCCATATCATCACATCATATCATGCCACATCTCAATACGCATGTCCGAGCCTATTTAATCAGTGTAACTCACAGTCTACCAGAAGCTCCTAACACGGCTCCCAACATGTCATAAAAATCAAGTGCGAGTTGTAAGACCCCGTATATGTATAAGGGTAATGTGTGTACTTGGATCAAATAATATGAATGGACTTGTAATGTAAAGTATGATTGATGTAAGTCCATGGATTCAATGTATGTATGTGTAATATCAATTGTAACGTACATACAAGTTTCATTGAGCATGAATACGAAGAAATGAGTTCTAGCAAGTGATGGATGTGATTGAGACTCAAGATGAGTAGTGTGGTAAAATGGAATGGAGTTACGCTTCCATTTGGTTTTATGTAGCATGCCTTTGAACATACAATGAATGGACACAAGTTTCAATGTGCATAAGGTATGAATGGATGCCATTTTCAAGTTATAAAGGTGGATGGATGAGAAAATGGCCATGGCAATAGATTAAGGATGTGTTGGTATGAGTTGCAGCAAAGAAACTGCAGGAAATCTGGAAAACATGAGGTCCAGATCGATCTCATAGGATGAGAGATCGATCTGGAAGAGCCAGAATGCTCTTATTTGGGCGAAAGAATAGAGCAGATCGATCTCCAATGGAGCCAGATCGATCTGCCAAGCATTCTGTAAGTGAAAAGATCGATCCTCAAGCACCCAGATCGATCTCCTTAGCTCTCTGTTTGGGACCAGATCGATCTCATGCTTCGACAGATCGATCTCATGCTTCAACAGATCGATCTCATTGCTTCAACAGATCGATCTCAGGCTTAAAAATGCCGTGAAAAAGAGGGATTTTAAGGGACCAGATCGATCTCCTCTTGGACCAGATCGATCTCCTCAAGCCATTTCTATATAAGGAGAGCTGAAAATCTGGAAATCTCGGAAAAACATATTAACCTCCCATTTTCAACCCAAAAACCTAACTTTCCCTCTCTAAAATCAGCCATTTTCAGTGAGATTTGGAGAGAGATCATTAGAAGCAAAGTTGTTCCTATCAAGGAGAAGAACAACATAGTGAGAGGGCATTTTCCCATTCTTAGAATTGAAGGAGTTAAGGGCATTACCAATTGGAGCAAGAAGAGAAATCATATTGGTAAGATTCTAACACTCCAATCCAAATGCATTAGCTATTTAATTGATTTTGGAGTTGATTGATATGAGTATTGATGTATAAACTACCTAGGAATGTAGTGGAATTGGTGTGACCTAGAAATCTAAAATGGGTATAATGTGAGGATATGTGGGATTGAATGAGCTTATGGTTTATGGCATGCTAAAGTTGTTATTGGGGTAATGTTATGATTTTAGAGGGTTAGATGGAATTACTTGGTGAGTAGGAGGAATTGTGAAAATGGGTATGTATATGATTGATAAATGCCATAGTGAGGGAATTCATGAAATATGAACACTATGAGCTTAATGTCGATTTAACATCGATTTTGAATAAGTTAATAGGCCTAAGAAGATCCATAGACTCGAGTTATGGGTAAAGTAATGAAACGAGGCCATATAAGCGTTAATAGAGGCTATAGGTTAAATTGACTATAGCAAGCGCAAGGGTTGCATTGTATGGATCGAATATAATGCGGGATACGATTTTGTGCAGTCCCCGAAGAGTTCGTTGAAGGCGAACCGAACCGTACGAGTAAGCAGCTTAAGGAAGTGGAATCACACATCGCGATTCCAGGTAAGGGAATTTTGTGAGTATATAGAGGTAGCTGCTCGTACTTTGAACTTGTGGGTGAATATTGGGTGTTGTATGAAATGCATGAATTGCTCAAATAAATGATGGATGGTATTCGTGAATGATGACGAGTATATGCGTGGTTTTGGATTTGAAGTGGATTTTATGAAATGGGATAGTAAGGCTAATAATTGCATAAATCTAATGTTTTGATGTTTTTCCAAAACGAATTGCTTGGTTTTAAGCAAGCTCGTAGATAGGACGGCTAGTATTGTATTGTTGTTGTAGAAAAGCATTTGTGAGTGCTAAACCCGAATTGTCGGGATTGATGAATTGTATATGAGCCGCCTATCACACTTGTATGACATAAATCGCGCTAGAGCCTCGCTCGCGCTGGATTTCTATGTTTTCATTTGTATGAAACGTGCTGGAGCCTAGCTCGCACCTTGATTTGGGATCTATAATGATATTTATAAACCGTACTGGAGCTTCTGCTCGTACGTGGATTTCGAGTGGTTGTCTTATGAGTATAACCGTACTAGAGCTATGCTCGTACGTGCCTCTTTATGAGAAGATGCATGATGCATGAGTTGTGCTAGAGCTTTGCTCGCACAAGCTTATACAATGGGATTCGTATAGGGTTGTGAAAGTGGGTAAGATCCTTAAGCCTTACATCCTTAAGCTAACATACTTAAGCCCGAGGAGGCAGGGAGGCTCTGTTAGGCGGAGAGGCTCTGTTTGGCAGGGAGGCTCTCTTACGGTGGGACCCTTAAGCCAACATCCTTAAGCCCAAAGAGGCGGGGAGGCTCTGTTAGGCGGGGAGGCTCTCCTACATGGGTACGGTAAGATCCTTAAGCCCTACATCCTTAAGCTAACATCCTTAAGCCCGAGGAGGCAGGGAGGCTCTGTTAGGCGGGGAGGCTCTGTTTGGTGGGGAGGCTCTCTTACGGAAAGGATCCTTAAGCCCTACATCCTTAAGCCAACATCCTTAAGCCCGAGGAGGCAGGGAGGCTCTGTTAGGCGGGGAGGCTCTGTTCGGCAGGAAGGCTCTCCTTCACGGAATATGAAAAACTCTTGGTATGGGGTAGATAAGACCTAGGAATGGCACCCCCGATCACGATATGAGTTGCGGAGTACGTTGTACCGTGTATATCACATGGAGTACGATGTACCGCATGATGGTTATGTGATGAGAAAGTCTGGCGAGGGATAATCCATCCTCGTGCCAGCATGATACCCCGCACACCTGGATGCGTGTGGTCTGGGATGATTTATGATGTAATGATTCACATAGGCACTTTTGATATAGTGACCTAGATTTATACACATGCGTGAATTGTGGAATGTAAATGTGGTTGTGGTTTGTGAGTTGATTTGGTGGTGTTATGGTGTTCGTTTAAAAAGGAAGTTTCTTAAAGAATTGCCCTTTAATGAATTTAAATGAGATTGAGCATGAGATGATTTATACATGATGTCTCTACCATGTTTTATATGCCAATGCACATGATTTTGATACAGGATATATATGTATATTCACATGGCATAGTTTTATTCCTCATGCCCCTACTATAAACGATTTATGCATAACACTATTAGCATGTAGATAGAGTAGTTATCTACCATGCTTGCATTATTGCCTTACTGAGCGTGTGGTTGCTCATCCCACTCTATTTTCCCCCTACAGAGCGTGCATAGTAGCCCAGTGAGGATTGAGGCGTATTATTTTGGACTCCGCTGCATCTCCACCGCTAAGAGGTATATACACAGTGATTCTTTTTGTATCTAAACAATGTAAAAGCACAGTATTCTTTTGAGTTGTACTTATGGGGGATGTAGATGTCAGTAAAACATGTATTCGTATAAGTACACGATTAAATGCACATGTATGACATCGTTTTAATTAATTGAGAATGAATGAGATGTGGTGTTTATTATTGGCTCACAGCCCAACAGTGTGTGGTAAGTTTAGTTCACGACCGGGTAAGGTAACAGTAAAACGCGAAAAATTTTCAGTGATTTTCGGTTAACGAGAATGGAATTGGGTCGTGACACGAGTAATCTCTAGCATGGCTGCCAATATAGAGTCGACATCTAGTGCGAACAACGCTCCAGCACCATGACATAAAATCCAAGTGAAAACTAGTGCGAGCTAGGCTCCAGCACTCATGCATGTAAAACTCTAGTGTGAGCTATGCTCCAGCACTAATGCATGTATAAACACATCAAATCTCGTGCGAGCAACACTCTAGCACGCTTTGTTTCCACAAAACTCATGTAGGTGGCTCATTGGTGTGCAAAGAAAGGTTATTAAAACCGAATTAGGATATTTTCTTGCAAAACATTTAAATGCTAGCCAACCTACCAATTCACATGCTAAAAAGTAGTTAAAGACTCAAGAACCTCATGTTCATGCTTTTCATTAACTTTTCTCAAATCCCATTTTCTTTGCCCTTCCAACATTTATTTCCTTTCTAATGACCCTCGAATATTCTAAAAACCGTAATGCGCTCGACAACGCATACAGGTATCTCTAAGAGCTAACAAAATCTCTTACCTCAATTCACTCGAAAGCAACTCCTTCTTCCTTTCTCGTTTTTCATGATTGGGCTCAATTTGCTCCAGATATATCCTCAGGAGCTGTAAACATTCATTTATCACATGAGTCAATTACAAATAACTCATATTCTGACTTTATCCGAGTCAATATATCTTATTCAACCTAATTCTCTCTTAGGTCGATTTCAATTACACTGATCATTTCATCTAGGCCATTGGGCTCCTTAGGCTCATTATCACTCGTTGGACCGAATTCTAGGTCCATCAACCTTATCGATTCAATTGAATTCAACCTTGACCTATGTCACATTCGGCCATGGCATGGTGGACGAACACCCATCCAGCCATTCCTAGCCAATTCGGCTAACAACTCAGTTTCTTATCAAGCACTTGGCTTGCATGCTCTAACCTTAGTTCTTCCATTCATTCATGCATTTTTACAAACACCATATATGCACATTTCATCACTTTGACCAATCCCATAAATTGATTTCACATAACCATCTCAAAATCATGCATATAACATTACTAACACCTTAGTATAATCCATTCATCCTTTAAATCCACCATGTCTCATTTTCTCACACTAAACCCATTTTTAGGTCATGGTTGATTCATCATATTCTAGGTAGTTTCAACCAACAATACATACACCAATCAACTTATAACAACATCGAGATAAACATACTTAGAGTTGGTGTATTGAAAACTCACCTAACTTGACTTTTCTCTTGTCCAAAATTGGAAGACCCTTTTGCTACATCAATCCAACAAGTTGAGTGTTGATTCCAAACTATGTTGTTCTCCTCATCACAAGTAACAACTTTGCTCAAATAGCTTTTTCTCAAATTTGGTGGGAAGGTAAGGTTATCCTAGAGTAAGAAAACTTACTCTTTTTGGGTAAAAATGGAGTGATGTTTTAATTTTCTGAAGAAGAAGGTTTAGTTGTCGGGTTTTTATAGAACAGAGGTGATTAGATCGATCTGCTAGGGTAAGAGATCGATCTTCCTTTAGTTTGAACTATCGAAATATTAAGGTTTGTAAGTGAGAGATCGATATGCTCTTTGGGAAGGGATCGATCTTTGTTTAGCAGAAGCAAATGGAGATCGATCTGCTCATGGGGAGAGATTGATTTGTTTGTTGTAGAATTAAGTGGGGATTGATTTGTTTTGAGGAGGGGATCGATCCTCTCTAGGCAGAATTAAATGGAGATCGACTTGGTTTGAATAGGAGATCGATCTAGCCTTCATATGTAGTTTCCAACTGCAGATTTTCCAGAATTTCAAGGGAAAAACTCACCTTTGATTGCTTCACTAGTCATTTTGCATCTTATTCACACTTAGAGCATGGAAAGGTTCATTTCTTATGATTCACATACAATGTGACTTGTGTGTACTGCTTGGAATCATAAAAGGGTACTTAAAATTTACAGGCCTTGCATTATCATTTCATGTTTTAAGTCCTTATATTCAGTCTGAAAGGTTTAAATTCTATTCATTTAATATGTGGCCATTTTAGCCCTTATTTAGCTAGTACATGCATTCATGAATACTTATTCATCCCCTTTGCAATTTCATTCAAGCCAAAAGCTCTTCTTATGATTCAATTAACATATGGAAATGTGCTACATCATATGAATCATAAGGAATACATCACCAAAAGTGGGTCTTACACCATGTCACACACAAGGTGTCCACGACCTATCATCCCCAAACAAGTGGCCAACCTGAGGTGTTCAATAAAGAGATTAAGTCCATTCTTGAAAAAATTGTCATCCCTCAAAGGAAGGATTGGAGCTTAAGACTTAATGATGCTTTATGGGCTTATAAGACTGCTTATAAGACACTTATTGAGATGCCCCCTATAGGTTGGTCTATGGTAAGCCTTCCTACCATCTTGTTGAATTAGAGCATAAAGCAAATTGGGTCATTAAAGAGTACAACATGGGGATAGATGAAGTTGGAAGGCATGAGAAGTTGCAACTACATGAGATTGAGGAGATACATAATGAAACCTATGAGAATGCAAAGATCTGCAAGGAAAATACTAAAGCCTTCCATGACAAGAGAATTTTGAGAAAAAACATTGAGATAGGTCAAAAAAGTGTTTTCTACTATTCAAGCCTAAAGTTATTTCCTGGTAAGTTACGTTCTAGATGGGTAGGTCCTTTTATTGTTACTAATGTTTATCCTCATGGTGTTATAGAGATTCAAAGTACAACTACCTTAAAAGCTTTCAAGGTGAACAGACATAGACGTAAGCCTTTCTATGAAGGTTTCAAGGTGTATAGTGTTGAGAAAGTGGATCTTGAAGATCTTGTCTATACTTGAAGATGAGCAAAAGATGGAGTCCAGTAAAGGACTTTAAACAAATGCGATGCTTGGAACTAACCTAAGGTTTGAATTGACGGAGTATTTCTAAAGTTTTCTATTTTTTTTCTATTTTTTTCTTCTTTGCATTCTAGACTTACTTTGAGGACACAAAGTAAGATTTAAGCATGAGGGAAAAGGTTTAGTGTGTCTTTAGGAAAATTTGAGTAAAAATTTTTTCAAAATTTTTATTTTAGTTGATTTTTTTTTAAATAGGTTCAGCTTTTTTCTTTTGTCAACTTTTATATTTTTTGTAATACATTAATCAACATTTATATGTTTTCTTGACTTTTATTCTTGATGGTTTTATATTTAGTCAACTTTTATAAAGTATAGGTTCAGTTGTGTCAACTTTTATATAAAGTTTTTGGTTTTAGTTTTAATTTTTAGCCTCGGTCTAGTTTAATTACATTTAGCCCATGCTTAGTTTCCTCTATATAGTTATCGATTTGAATTATAAAACTAGTATACTAATTGGTTTTGGTATTTTAGATTAGGAAAAGGTTAAGTTGAGTAAAAAAATTATGATGCTTTTCTCTTTTAATGCTTAATTATATCTTAAACAAAGTTTATAAAAGAATTGAAAGTATTTTGATTGTTATAATTGTTGAAATAAATGTTTTTTAAAGAGTTTGATATAATTACATGATCTAATATGATTGAGCATGTGATATTTGTTTTGTGATTTTGCCTATTAACGTTAGTCTTAAGCTAGGTTTAAGTAAACAATAATGTTTTTAAAAGGAAAAGAAGCAAAAAGAAAAGAATAATATGAAAGGAAAAAAAAAGGTTAAGTGAAGAAAAATTGATATTAACTACTTCAATATTTTGAGTCACATAAGTTTATAAGATTGAATCTATTTAGTGACTTGAAATATGAGTATGGTACACACTTTAAATACAAAAACTGACTTGTTCTACACGTGAGTACTTAGAGAAGTTATAATATAACCTCTATAGCTTGAAAATGTGAAGAATTCTTGATTTATTGTCAATGCTTGTAGTAATAGAGATGGGTAAGTTGCATGCTTGTGTTACAAGTTTTAATTAATATTAGTTGTGTATTTTATATTGGCTTATTTAGAAATGCCACAACCCAAATTACCTAAAAATCAAAGTAAATTTTTCGCTTTTTCATTTTATTATTTAATTATTATCTTTCTCTCATCGTGACCATCCTACAAACAGTTGGGCTATGATTCGGTGTTAGTCACCTCTCACCTATTTACCATTCCATTTCCATAATCATATTCACATATCAGAGTTTACTATCTTTTGAGTTTAACTACATACATACACAATGGTATACATAACCCTACATCCCTGACATCATATACGTTTACAATACTATGCATTACATATTTAGATACAACACTATACGAATGTGTATACCTGTCTCTCGATGTGAAGCAGCTGATACCAAGATACAAGTCCTTAGCCGCTCACTAACTATTGCGAGTGCTCTGAAAAGATGGGAAAATAAGGGGGGTGAACAAACCACACGCTCAGTAAGGCAATTATGCAAGTAAGTAGATAACTCCACTATCTACATGCTCATAATGCCATGCCCCTAAAAATCCATTTCTTTTCATTAAAATCTCAAGCACAAAATCATGCATATATCCATGACATAGCTTATCAAAACAATTTGTGCATATATAAATCATGTAATTCATGCATCAATAGCATTTTATGTGACATCATTAAATCATAATAAGTATGAAGTAAATCAAGATCATGCAGTCTTTCATGTCATGTAAGACAAATCATGAATTTGTAATTAAAGCATGGAAAACTCATCATGCTACTGCATTTAAATCATTTTATTTAAAAAGCAGTATAAAATAACCCAAAGGGGTTAAGCATCTCATAATTCAATTCCAAACTCATAAAACAATTCATTAAAATTCATTATAAAACTTCGGTTATAAAATCACCCTTCTTTCAAGGTCACATATCATAAAATCATAAAATCGAGGGCCTGAACCCTCCCTCGGGTCTACCTTGGTCTATCGACCAACAATTATATCATGTGAGACATGTAGGTGACTATCAGTAACAACATAGGACTATGGCCATAACCTAGTGATCCCTGGCAACACGTTACCTAGTGTGCAGGGTATCACACCTGAAACGGGAGGTGGGTCGGTCCTACCCGCCAGAACAGCATAACATCAGGATTGCGAGGGCAAGGCTTGCTGCCTCGTGGCTAATGCCACTCCACTCCAACAATCCTCACGGTACAATGTGCTCCGTGTGACATACACGGTACAACGTACTCCGTGAACCCAAGCTCAGTTAGGGGTGCCTGCAATAGGTCTTATCCACCCATACCATCTCTGTCTCAGTATGCACGTGTGAGCATATCATCTCACTGTTACACACAATCTACAGGAGGCTCCAACACGGCTATATGCATATCATATAATCCCTATGCGAGCAAAGCTCTAGTACGGCTCCATGCATATTCATGATATCTAAAAATCTCATACGAGCAAAGCTCTAGCATGGTTTCATAAAAATCAGTAAAATCTCCGTACGAGTAGCACTCCAGTACGACTTAAAATGAGTTATAAATTCATATAAAACTTCGTGCGAGCAAGCTCCAGCATGGTGTTATGCATCAATAATCAAATCACGTGCGAGTTACACTCTAGCACGGCTTTATGCAATTAAATCGATTAAATCACGTACGAGCAAGACTTCAGTACGGCTTTATGCAATTTAGTATCAAAACTGGATGCGAGCTAAGTTCCAGCATCTCTCATACATGTTAAATCATAAAAAACTAGTGCGAGCAATCTCTCTAGCACCTTTTTATGCATATCTAGTCAAAACAAGTTAAAACATATCAAAACAGAGTGCGACCTAGGCTCCAGCACTTCTTATGCATTTCACAAGAATAAAAATCAGTGCAAGCAACCGCTCTAGCACATTTCATGCATATGATGTCACACAAGTCGGTGTGAGTAACTGCTCAAGCACATTTATGCACACTCACAAACGCAGATATAGTGCAAGCTATGCACCAGCACTATCTATTTTCATATAAACTTGATAGTTGGCCCAATTTCTAAATAATTTTCATTTAAATCTTAATAACACTTACGTAGTGTTATATTGTGAAATTTATGCAATTACTGGCCAATCTATCAATTTGCTTTGCTTAAAAACCAAGAAAATTCCTTAAATCAGAAATTACTTAAATCATGCATTTCATGCATGTCATGCTTTCACCATCCTTATGTGAACTTCCCTCAATAGGGTAAAATAGCCTTTTCCTATTTCGAGTCCTTAAAATCATTAATTTATTTCTAGGAACTTTATACATATTCAGTGTATACATACTTATTCAGTGTATACAAAAACTATTAAAATACGCATAGCTGCCTCTAACTACTCACACAATTCTCTTACCTCATTTTTCTATTCAGTCTGACCTTTACACTGATGTCTCGTCACGCAGTCCAATTTGCTCCGAATCTAACTCCGAAACTGCGGATAAATATACATCAAGTCAAATTCAATACAATTAATTGTATTTCATATTTTTTGGGTTTAATTTAAATCATTGGGCCCGTTTACCCATATTGGACCCGATTGTATCATAATGGGCTTTAATCGGCCTTAAGCCCGTTTTTCCACTTACTATTCACATTATCGATGCCTATTGGGCTCATTGGGCCCATCAGTATATATTGGACCTCGTTCTAAATTCTCAGATATCTCAATGAATTATTTATGACAATTTATCTCAATTTTCAGAATATAATTCATTTAATGCGAAATTTAAATTCGTAATTTATGCGATAAATTCTAACACGCATAACAATGTAAATTGTCATAAATAAAGGTTACTTACCTGAGATTCTAAGATAGTACGTAAATTGAGGCTGACTCGAGTCCTCGTTTGACGTCAATTGTCGAGCTATACAATTAAATATTTTTTCGGGTAAACTTTCAGTCGAATATTAATCAAATTAAATATTTCAAAATTTAAATCAGTCAATTTTGACTGCTTACCGACTTACTCGTAGCTCGATTGCATCACTGAATTTTTTTCCCAATTTTTCCTCTTTTTCTTTCCTTTTTTTTTTCTTTTTCCTTTTCTTTTTGGCTGAACCGGTTCGATTCGGTTCAACCCTGTTCAGACGAGTTTGGTCTAGGCGATTCAGTTTGGTTCGGTGCCTTGCCAGCCGGTTCTCCATCGGTTTTCACAGCCAGTAGCTCTGCGGGGTCGTCCGATGCACGGATCTGGTCTCAGTTTCGCCCGAGGTGGCCAAAAAGTGGCTGGTTCGGCTCTTCTTTCCTCGTCGTCGGTGGCTTTCTCTTTTTACCACCATTTCCTGTGCTGGCCGCCATTCTACAAGCTAAGGCTGCCACCAATCGCACCGTCTGCGCCTGGGAAAAGCTCGGCTGGTGGTGGCCCGGCTCGAATCGGCGCCGGTTGCCGGGAAATCCCTTTTCTCCCTTTTGGTTCTCTCTTTCTCGTTGTTCCTCTCTCTTTCACCATCGATCGCCGCCTCCTTTGGCCTCCACCAACGTCGATGATGGATCAGCTATCGATGGCTTCCTCTGGGTTTCGCTGTCGATCTTCGATCGTGAGGCAGGGGCTCGACCTTCCTCATTTTCCCAGAAAATCGCGTTTCGTGAGTTTTTTTTAATTATTTTATTTTTATTATTATTTTAATCAATATTATATTATTATTGTGCCAAAATATCTAAAAAAAATTATATTTAATTCATTTAATCAATAAATGAATTTCTTGATCTTACTTCGTCTTTCCGATATATTTTTCGGTTATTTTCGGGATTATTTCTTGAGCTGAAAATTTTGATTAATTCCAATAAATTCATATCTTGATCAATTTAACCCGAAATTTAATTATTTCTTCGTTATTGATCAAGATTTCTCAATCTCTTATTTTTTATAACATTTTCTTGTCACGATTAATACCGAATTTTGATCTTTTGACCATTTTACCCTTCACGTGTTCAGGAATACCATTTCAATCCTTTTGCATTTTTCATTTCGTGTTTTGAATAAAATCGGGTCTTACAAAAAATATGCATGAAAATGAAGTAATAATAGATACAATTGACTTGATTATTTGATTTTGTTGAGTTATGAATTGAAACATAAGAGATTGAGAAGTATTCATGATCTTTGTTAAAACAAAATTTACTAACTTGTTTAGTTGAGTCAAAGTAAAGATTTTGTGAGTATATCTTCTGAAAGCTCTCACGAGACACAACTCGTCCACTAAAGATGACCTAGGGGTTTAAAGGCTTGTTGCATAGGCTAAATGTAATGGTGATGACTACAAAACTGTGTTAGGATTTAATACTTAGGAATTAAATTTAGGACTCTAGTTAGGATTTGCAAGAGGACAAACAAAGTTAAAGCGCAAAAGAATTCGATAAGTGCTTAATTTGCAATATTAATTTTTCTAGTAATATTCTTTTAGCTGTATATTTTGTTTAAAAGTGCTATGTAACTTTTTTTTAAGGTTATAGACATTGAAAATAAGCTTATGAGAGAAAATATAGTTAAAAGGACATTTTTTACACTTTTTGTATTTTAGGACCAATAAGGGTATTTTGGTAATTTTGCTTCTATTCGAACTTTTTTGGAAAAAGTTATTTCTTTAAATTTATAGAGGACTTCTTAAAATTTTTGAAATGTCCAAGATCATCCAAATCGGAGTTTGTTTGATGAGTCAAAAATCATTGCAAAGTCAACATTTAATTAAGAAAGTCACAGTGAGATTGTTACAACGATAATCGAAGAAATTAATTAAAGCCTTTTTGGAAGATAATTGCTGGAGAGAGAAAGTCCATGATGAGTTGACAAAGATGAGTTGACAACTAAATCAATCACTCAAGATAATTATTAAAGAAGTATTATTAGATAAAATATTGGTAATTAAGAATTTTATTCTTATTGTAACTAGACTTTTATTTTAAGTAAGATCAGGATTGTTCCTTCACTATATGAAGGGGTCTTAGGATGGTGAATTCCCTGATGAATTGGCCTTCGTTTTATTTTATTTTATTATTTTTATATGTAAAATTGATTTCTTTTTAATTTTATAAAGTGTGGTCGATTGGTAGTTTGCTTTATATATATTGTGTTCTTGCTTGTTTTCTTCTCTTTCTTCTTTCATTCTTATTCTTATAAAACCAATTGTGTACTTGCTCTTTTTATATAGCTGTCGATTCCATTGATATTTTATATTAAAAATAGATTTCTTTATCTTTTAAATACAAGGTTGTGTTAACTAGGAATTTAGTATTTAGATTCGGTTTCTTGATTATTGTTTTGCATAATTTGTTTCGTTTGCATTCTTTCATATTAGATTATCATAGTCTTAATTAATATTGCATTCTTACATCTTAGTTAATAATCTTGCATGACCGATTGTTATCTTTAGTTTTATAAAGTACTTTCTAGTTAATTCTTACATTATATCTTTTCTTGATTTGTTTTCTTGCTTGATATTTGGGATCTTTAGCATCTAGATTGAGTTTCTTGCATGTTTATTTAATCTTTTGCATAGTTCATACATATTGCATGCTTTCTCGAAATTTGTATTTTCTTGGATCTTGGGTAATTTAGTTGCATATTTAGCTTGCATATTACAATTACATCATTAATAAATAAAGTTTTGTTCTTATCTCATAGGATAACTATAACATAAAAGGTGTTAAGTTTTGCATACTTATATAGTTTTGGTTTGTTTATAAAATTGTCTTTTGTGTTTTCTTTGATTCTTTTCTTAATCTTTATGGTTGTTTTAAGCATGATGTCTAGTAGGTAGTGTCTTAATTTGGTTGGTATGTTTTCTTGATCGAATCTTAATTGCATGATGTTGTGAGAAGCATGAAGTTAGTGATATATTATTGGTTGAGTATCAAGATTTTCTGCAGCATCTTTATATGATTGTTAATTTGGTTTGATAGAAAAGGCCTGTTATCTAATTAATATTAATAATCTACTGCTTGATTAAAAACTTAAGTTCGTAATTGCTTTTATTTGAAATAGAGCTAGAGGAAAATCTTGTTTAAGCTAAATGAACAGAGCTTGTGTATTTGTTGTTCAATTCAACTCATATCTTCAACAAATTATAATGTTGCTATGAAATTTATTTAGAGAAGCTTGTTTTAGGTAATGGAATTAGTTAGAGATTAGTTGCAGAGCTTGTTGTGACAACTAAGAAGTAAGGGAAGATGATTTAATAGAGCTTGTTAGTACACTATGATTGAATGCTCAAATTGATAACTATCTTCTGAATTTCAATGATCACATATTTAAATAAAAAAAATCACGAAACATAACACCCAAAGTTTTGGTCATAGTAAAAGTCAAAATCCTTATAATTGTTCACATTCTTTGTTTTCTTTTTAGTGTCTTGTGTTAGCATTAAAATAAAACCCTCTTTTTTGTGTCATGTGTTTTGTGTCTTGAACTTAAGTTTGCTTGATTCAATTACTGCGTCCCTATGGATACAATCTCTGCTTCCCTATTTTTTTTGTTAGTTAATGTTTAGAGTTAATTTATTTTGGGTAACTTAACACTTACCATTCCGCATCTTATGGAATTTACTTATATATATGATGCTGCCTTGCATCTTACATGGTAAACTTACCGATCCATCACATATGCTGTCAGGACCCGTTCTAAATCCATGACTTAACCATAAACCACTACAAATTTTTCACATTTTAACTTACCTTTCCTCTCATCAATGGTTGGGCTGTGATTCAATGTTAGCTTCCTCACACTCCATATCATCCATTATCATACATACATGTCAATGTACTGTTACTGACTGTAACTTCTTTTATAATACATGTAAGATCATATAAAATCTAATACAAATACATTCCCCATAATATATCGTATACATCACTGTGCTGTTTCTATGTTTAGATACATAACCGTACAAAATACGTATACCTGTCAATCGATAGGAAATAGCAGGGAACACAGGAATACTATCCCTCAAGCTCACTCAACTGCTGATACTCTGTAGAGAGATGTAAAGAAAGGGGGGTGAGCATACAACGCGCTCAGTAAGGAAATCAGGCAACCAAGTAGATATCTACACTATCTACTCAAAATAATGCTATTCCTTGAAAACATCATTTCCTTAACTCACTTTAAAAGCATGTCTCTAATATATATATATATATATATATATATATATATATATATATAAATATATATACTTGTACAGATTAAATCCCATGTACAGAAATCATGCTTTCTTTCTCAAATATAGGCATGTAGTGCAAAACAATGCATCTTTATAATATCACAATGCCTTTAGATAAATCATGCCATGTATGTTTAAATCACAGTAAATATGGCATTTAAATCAAAAACATCACAAAATCGGAGTCCGACCGATCCCTCAGGTCTGTCAGCAATTAAATCAATCAATCAGGTGATATATCATGTGAGACTCTGTGGTGAAAATGTAAATAGTATCATGGACTATAATCATATCCGACAATGTGATCCCAAGCAACACAGATCTCGGTGAGCGGATCATCACTGCTGCAACGGGAGGGGGGTCAGTCCATCACAATCGCCAGCTATATCCTCCTCAACTCCACAACACCACACAGTACAGTGTACCCCATGCCACTCGCTGGTACAACGTACTCCGTGGACCCTACATCACAGTCGGGGTGCCTGCCATAGGTCTTAGCCCTCAAAACCATGGAATATCATACCACGTCTCTAAATCCTCATGCGAATCCTCTCACAGTGTGACACTCAGTCTACACCAGGAAATCAAGCATGGTTTTCAACATGTATCATATATCACATACAGTGCGCGCCTTTAAGTGCGACTCACAGTTGACACTCCGCTCAAACATTGTTTCACATCACAAACTCAAACTCTAGTGCGAGTAAACCTCCAGCAACTAGGTCAATGCATAGTTCATGTATTAAATAAGTACGAGCAATAGCTCCAGTACCATGCTATGCACAATATCATCAAATGAACAACGAGCAATAGCTAAAGTACTATGTCATGTATAAATCATGAAGAATCGACTATGAGCAACGCTCTAGCACTCTGTCATGTATCTCATGTAAAACTCGAGTATGAGCTAATTGCTTCAGCACTCTCTCATGCATAAATCACATAAAACTGAGTACGAGTAATAACTCCAGTACTCTATCATGCATGTCATGGAAATCTAGTGCGAATCAGAATCCAGCACTAATATATGTGGAATATATATATGAAATTCAATGCGAGCTGTGCTCCAGCACGATTTGTTCTCACATAATATGATAGATGGCTCTTTAAAAAGGGATGATTTATAAAATATCAAAGTCAGCACTATAAAGTGTGCTTATTTAACATCAACCTTAAAATCATTAGCTCATCTATTTATTCTTCTGCTAAACAGCAGTAAAACAATCAAAATGGTGGTTTCCATGCTTTTTACAACTTTTCACAAAAGTTAACTTTTTCCTAACTAAGGGCAAAATCATAATTTGCCACTATCGGGTCATAATAATTATTATTCACTTTCTCTGACCCTCAAAGTTTTTAAGTGAATGTAAACGCAGACGAAAATACGTGCAGGTATCTCTAACTACTCATAAAAGTCCCTTACCTGCAATCACTCGAGAAATTTCACTTTCTCAACGCTGCTCGATCCAGCAGTCCGATTTGCTTCTCCAATACTCTCTAGAGCTGCATATAACCATTTATCAGGTTAATTTCACTTTTCCTACTGTATTTCACATTAAGTACAGTCTATTTCCCTTAATGGGCTTTAATAATCCTTAATGGGCCTAACTATACCTTAAGCCCATTTCCATTTTACTATTCATTTTCGTTGGGCTTATTGGGCTTGTGGGGCCCACCAACTCTTATTGGGCTTATCCTAGCCCATTACATCACAGTGGGCCTAAAATATTTAGGCTTGTCCCATTGGGCCTCTCGGCCACATGCCATGACTGAGAGCTATCCATGCCGTCGATCATGCCATGGCATGCCATCCATGCCTATTTCCTTAGTCAATTCACTTAGGCATTTTCACAAACACTTGGTTGGCAACATTCTTAAACATCACATAGTTCATTTAGGCACTTTATCAAACACCTTGATTGCCAACTTAATACATATATTAATTAATCAAATTGATTAATTCTAACTATGCCATTATCATTAACACATGTACATTAATCCATTTATGTCTTAAAACCCCATGGGCATTTATCAATATTTTACTGCTCACTCTCGGCCTAACCAAGATCATGGTGATTTCATATGTTTCAATGCTTAAAACATATACCAATAAACTTAAAATCATTCATACATTAATATATATGAAATTAAAAACTTGAAAATATACCAATAGTTGTGTTCACACTTGGCCGAAACTTTAGAGGCTCACGATTTGCACTCTATGGCTACTCTGAGCTGTCCTCAGTCTCTCTACAATCAAGTGGACGTCCTCAGATGTTTGTGTAACCATGTCAGGAGCAAAAATCTTTCGGTCACCCACTTCTTCCCATCCAATAGGGGAACGACATCTACGGCCATATAAAGCCTCATACGGTGCCATCCCGATACTCGAATGATAACTGTTGTTGTAGGCAAACTCAGCTAGTAGCAAGTGGTCATCCCAGGAGCCTCTAAAATCTAGCACACATGCTCTCAACATATCTTCCAGAGTCTGTATAGTCCTCTCTGGCTGACTATCTATCTGAGGATGGAAAGCGGTGCTCAAACTTAACTGGGTTCCCATAGCTTCCTGAAAATGTTTCGAAAAGTGGGAAGTGAAGCGGGAATCCCTATCAGAGACTATGCTCACTGGTACACCGTGTAACCTCACTACCTTGCGTACATACAGCTCTGCTAATGAACTCAGAGTATCAGTCGCTCTCATAGCTAGGAAGTGGGCACACTTCGTCAGTCTGTCGACGATCACTCATATAGCATCGTGATTCCTGCGGGTTCTCAGTAAACCCATCACGAAATCCATGGTGATATGCTCCCATTTCCATGTCGGTATAGGTAGAGGCTGCAATAACCCTGCAGGTTTCTGATGCTCTACCTTCACTTGCTGACATACGAGACACTTTGCCACAAAGTCTGCTACATCTCTCTTCATACCTGACCACCAGTATACCTTTCGGAGGTTCTGATACATCTTGTTACTCCCCGGATGTAATGTATAACTCGATGAATGAGCTTCTACCAATATCAATCTCCTGAGTCCTGGATCCTCGGGAACACACAATCTACCTCGAACCTCAGTAGTCCATCAGAACTCCACTCAAAATTAGTCACGGTGCCCTTCTGCATTTGACCACTCACATCCATACAAAATTGATCAGTCTGCTGAGCCACTCTGATCCTGTCCAACAGATCTGGCTCCAAATGTAGACTAGCTATCACATAGCCTATATCCATGTCAGTAGGCATAACTCCCAAACTGAGGCTAGCAAACTGCTCTAGCAAATCATGTTCCCTAACCATCATATACGATACCATCCCTAGGCTTTTCCTGCTCAAGGCATCAGCTACAACGTTAGCCTTACCCGGAAGATAAAGTATCTCACAATCATAGTCCTTCAGAAGCTCTAGCTATCTTCTCTGTCTCATGTTCAATTCTTTCTGTGAGAACAGATACTTGAGGCTCTTGTGGTCGGTAAATATCTGGAACTTCTCACCATACAAGTAGTGGCGCCATACCTTTAACGTAAACACTACTGCTGCTAGCTCCAAATCATGGGTTGGATAATTCTTCTCATGATCCTTCAGCTGTCTGGATCCATAACCAACTACCCTCCCATCCTGCATCAATACACAGCCCAGTCCTTGATGCGAAGCATCGGTATACACTGCAAATCCTCCTAAGCTGGTAGGGATAGTGAGAATCGGAGCGGTGGTCAATCGACGCTTCAACTCCTGAAAACTCTTCTCACAATCCTCGTTCCATATGAACGATACACTCTTTCGAGTAAGACGTGTCAACGGAGCAGCCAACTTCAAAAATTCCTCAACGAATCTCTGATAATATCTAACTAAACCTAAAAAACTGCTGATCTCGATGACTGTCCTCGACTGTTCCCACTGAAATACAGCCTTTATCTTAGATGGATCAACTGATACATCATCTCTCGATACAACATGTACCAAAAATGGGATCTATGACAACCAAAAGTCACACTTACTAAGCTTAGCGTATAACTTCTACTCTCGTAAAGTCTACAACATGATCCTGAGGTTCTCCTCATGCTCCTCCTCGGATCTTGAGTATACCAATATGTCATCGATGAAAACGATAACAAACTGGTCCAAATATGGCTTGAACACATTGTTCATCAAAGCCATGAAAGTAGCTGGAGCATTCGTCAATCCGAATGGCATGACCAAGAACTCATAATGGCCATATCGGGTACGAAACGCTGTCTTGGGTACATCTCCACTTCGAACTTTCACCTGATGATACCCAGACCTCAGATCAATCTTGGAAAAGACTTGTGCTCCCTGAAGCTGATCTAACAAGTCGTCAATGTGTGGAAGGGGATACCTATTCTTGATGGTGGCCTTATTCAACAATCGGTAATCTATACACAATTGGAGGCTCCCATCCTTCTTCCTCACAAACAAAATCGATGCTCCCCAAGGTGAAACACTCGATCGAACAAAACCCCTATCCAACAGCCCCTGTAACTGTCTCTTGAGCTCTTCCAGCTCAACTAAGGCCAGGCAATATGGTGGTCTCGAAATAGGCTTCATACCAGGCACCAAATATATTCAGAACTCCATCTCTCTGTCTGGTGGTAACCCTAGCAATTGATCCGGAAAAACATCTGGGTACTCACTGACCACAGTAATATCTAACAACTCCGGATGTGCCTTATCCATATCTACCACGTATGCAATGAAACCTTGATATGTTGAAGGTTTTCTAAGTTAGTAATCATATATAATCATAGCTACTTCTTTCATTTATTCTTATTAAACTTTACAACATATCTTGTAGGGTTAGGAAACATAACTGTCTTAGCATAACAATCTAAAACAACATGGTTTGCAGATAACCAATCCATTCCTAAGATTATATCAAAGTCACTCATACTTAGTAATATTAGATTGGCTGTCATCTCCTTATCCCATACTCTTAACTTGCAGTCATTAAATACATATTCTACAACTTGGCTATTATTCATAGGCGTACTAATCAACATCATCATACATAACGGTGTACGCTCTACATGTCTTGCTAATTTACATGCAAATGAAGGCGATACAAAAGAATGTGTGGCACCAAGATCAATTAAAACATATGCTTCAATATCATAAATCAAGATGTTACCTCGTATCACATCCGATGAAGCATCAGCTATCCCCTGGTCCAAAGCATGTACGCGCCCTCGACCAATCACTTATTTCCCCTTTTCTTCTGCCGTCGCTCTACCTCTCTGAGCAGACGTACCAGTTGGAGCTCTATCCGACTCCTTGCCCTTTAGTGGGTCAGTATCAACCATCTCTGGGCAAGCTCTAGCAATATGCCCCTGTTTCCCACATCGAAAACACATTATAGGAGTCAGTGGACACGGTCTACCTCCATGTTGTTTACCGCATCTTCTACATTGATCTGTTGTAGATCTCTGTCCTCTTATGACAATACGCTTTGCTGGGGCTACGATTGGATAAGCAGGAGGTCTAGCAAATCTCTCTCTTGCCTCCTCAACTCGTGATCTCTTACCGAAGAGTTTCCTCCTTCCTCGATAACTGAAATCCCTAGCCGACCTCTTCTTCTGTATATCTCGGCTTGGGCTAAACTTCCCAAACTCGAAAGCATTCCTCTCATAATCTTGCTCGCACAGTTGCGCCCTGTGTACTGCTTCCTCATAGGTGGTTATATCTAATGGAACTAACCTGGATCGCAGAATCGGTCTTAATCCATCGATAAACATGTGGACCTTCCTGGCCTTACTATACATGGTATCTGGGTTATATCTCCCTAGGGATAGGAATCGAGTCTCATACTCGTCCATTGACAAACCCCCTGGTTCAGTCCCAAAAACTCTGCCTATAGTTTTCGCTGTGCTGTATTAGGAATAAACTGCCTCCTAAAGGCCTCCTGAAATATCTCCCAACTAATATCTGTGTGTCGGGCTCTCAATATGGGTCGGGTGGACTTCCACCAATACTCTGCAGCTCTCTTCAGTAGGAACGCAGCAAATGCGACCATCTCCGATGCCGTACGCTCGAAGAATCCATAAAGCTTCTCCATCTCCGCTACCCGCTTCTCCATCTCCGCTACCCACTTCTCAACAGCTACAAAGTCCTTGACCCCACTAAAAGATGGAGGTCTAAACTTTTGGAACTCTCGTAGCCGATGCAGATCACATCCGTACCCTAATCCACTACCACCCAAAACTGGTGGGGGTGTAGGAGTATCTATAGTCTTCGGTGCATGAGCTGTCTATGTAGGTGTATCAGGGGCAACTACCTTTCCTGTCACAGCTCCTGCCTCTTGTCCCTGCCTACCTGGCATCGTCTGTGCCAATATCTCTACAATCGTCTCTAGACTACGTACTAATCTCGTAAAACACGTCTCAGCACACTCGGGTGCCTCAATAGCACCTGGAGTCTCATGGGTAGGTAATGATTTGGTAGCAGCTCATCTCTCAGGCCTATCTCCATGGCCTCGAGCCCTACCTCTCGTCCCTCTACCACTACGCATATTTGCCATATAGGTAAAGTTCCTGCATTCATAATCATGAATTAGTCCGTCTCCTATCTGGTATACACAGTTATATCTAAACAGAGCACAATAATATGAGGATGTACACTTTCCTATTTTCTAACACCAACTCACATCAGACCAACCTCTGCTTTGATACCATTCTGTCAGGACCCATTCTCAATCCATGACTTAACCATAAACGACTACAAATTTTTCACATTTTAACTTACCTTTCCTCTCATCAATGGTTGGGCTGTGATTCGATGTTAGCTTCCTCGCACTCCATATCATCCATTATCATACATACATGTCAATGTACTATTACTGACTGTAACTTCTTTTATAATACATGTAAGATCATATAAAATCTAATACAAATACATTCCCCATAATATATCGTATACATCATTGTGCTATTTCTATGTTTAGATACATAACCTTACAAAATATGTATACCTGTCGATCGATAGGAAATAGCAGCGGACACAGGAATACTATCCCTTAAGCTCACTCTACTGCTGATGCTCTGTAGAGAGATGTAAAGAAAGGGGGTGAGCATACAACGTGCTCAGTAAGGAAATCAGGCAAGCAAGTAGATATCTACACTATCTACTCAAAATAATGTTATGCCTTGAAAACATCATTTCCTTAACTCACTTTAAAAGCATGTCTTTAAAATATATATATATATATATATACTTGTACAGATTAAATCCCATGTACAAAAATCATGCTTTCTTTCTCAAATGTAGGCATGTAGTGCAAAACAATGCATCTTTATAATATCACAATGCCTTTAGATAAATCATGCCATGTATGTTTAAATCACAGTAAATATGACATTTAAATTATTCACATCACAAAATCGGAGTCCGACCCATCCCTCAGGTCTGTCCGCAATTAAATGAATCAATCAGGTGATATATCATGTGAGACTCTATGGTGAAAATGTAAATAGTATCATGGACTATGATCATATCCGACAATGTGATCCCAACCAACACAGATCTCGGTGTGTGAGGCATCACTGCTGCAACGGGAGGGGGTCAGTCCATCACAGCCGTAACCTATATCCTCCTCAACTCCACAACACCATACGGTACAGTGTACCCCATGCCACTCGCACGGTACAACATACTCCGTGGACCCTACATCACAGTCGGGGTGCCTACCATAGGTCTTAGCCCTCAAAACCATGGAATATCATACCACATCTCTAAATCCTCATGCAAATCCTCTCACAGTGTGACACTCAGTCTACACTAGGAAATCAAGCATGGTTTTCAACATGTATCATATATCACATACAGTACGCGCCTTTAAGCGCGACTCACAGTCGACACTCCGCTCAAACACTGTTTCACATCACAAACTCAAACTCTAGTGCGAGTAAACCTCCAGCAACTAGGTTAATGCATAGTTCATGTATTAAATCAAGTACGAGCAATAACACCAGTACCATGCTATGCACAATATCATCAAATCAAGTACAAGCAATAGCTCAAGTACTATATCATGTATAAATCATGAAGAATCGAGTACGAGCAACGCTTTAGCACTCTGTCATGTATCTCATGTAAAACTCGAGTACGAGCTAATCGCTCCAGCACTCTCTCATGCATAAATCACATAAAACTGAGTACGAGTAATAACTCCAGTACTCTATTATGCATGTCATGGAAATCTAGTGCGAATCAGAATCCAGCACTAATATATGTGGAAAATATATGAAATCCAGCGCGAGCTATGCTCCAGCACGATTTGTTCTCACATAATATGATAGATGGCTTTTTAAAAAGGGATGATTTATAAAATATCAAAGTCAGCACTATAAAGTGTGCTTATTTCACATCAACCTTAAAATCATTAGCTCATCTATTTATTCTTCTGCTAAACAGCAATAAAGAAATCAAAATGGTGGTTTCCATACTTTTTTCAACTTTTCACAAATGTTGACTTTTTTCTAAGGGCAAAATCGTAATTTACCACTATCGGGTCACAATAATTATTATTCACTTTCTCTGACCCTTAGAGTTTTTAAGTGAATGTAAAAGCAGATAAAAATACGTGCAGGTATCTCTAACTACTCACAAAATTCATTTACCTGTAATCACTCGAGAAATTTCAGTTTCTCAACGCTGCTCGATCCAGCAGTCCGACTTGCTTCTCCAATACTCTCTGGAGCTGCATATAACCATTTATCAAGTTAATTTCACTATTCCTACTGTATTTCACATTAAATACAGTCTATTTCCCTTAATGGGCTTTAATAATTCTTAATGGGCCTAACTATGCCTTAAACCCATTTCCATTTTACTATTCATTTTTGTTGGGCCATTAGGCTTGTGGGGCCCACCAACTCTTATTGGGCTTATCCTAGACCCATTACATCACATTGGGCCTAAAATATTTGGGCTTGGCCCATTGGGCCTCTCGGCCACATGCCATGGCCGAGAGCTATCCATGCCGTCGGTCATGCCATGACATGCCATCCATGCCTATTTCCTTTGTCAATTCACTTAGGCATTTTCACAAACACTTGGTTGGCAACATTATTAAACATCACATAGTTCATTTAGGCATTTTATCAAACACCTTGATTGCCAACTTAATACATGTATTAATTAATCAAATTGATTAATTCTAACTATGCCATTATCATTAACACATGTACATTAATCCATTTATGTCTTAAAACCCGATGTGCATTTATCAATATTTTACTACTCACTCTCGGCCTAACCAAGATCATGGTGATTTCATATGTTTCAATGCTTAAAACATATACCAATATACTTAAAATCATTCATACATTAACATATATGAAATTGAAAACTTGAAAATATACCAATAGTTGTGTTCACACTTGGTCGAAACTTTGGAGGCTCACGGTTTGCACTCTATGGCTCCTTGATAGCCAACTCCAACATATGTCACTCTCTTTTCAATTTGGAACAACTTTAATGAAGAATGCAAGTTTCAAATATGCCTAATTCCTAGTGATTTCTAGTGAGAGAAAGCTTGGATAAAATATTTCAATGGTTTCTTCTTCTAGCCGAGAATGGTGTGGTGAAGATGACAATGGTGTGGCTGATTTTATAAACCACTTACTTAGCCATTAAGCCTTACTTTCCAGCCATTAAACTTGACTTCCTAAGCCTTAGTCATGAGTCACCTAATGAGTCACCTTATGAGTCATGGTTAGCTTTAACTATGGTTAGATATTTATCTCATGGGCTTTTCATTTGGGCTTCTTGGTTTGGGCTTTCGGGCTGAAATTTTCACCATACCTCGGGCCTTTAATTGTCTAAATATTTTACCAATCAATCGGTCCAACAATTCGGTCTAAGGGACCTAAGAATTTCGATATATGTTTAGTATGCCTTAATGGGCTTTAAAATTTTCACTTTAGGCCCATTACGTTTTTAACCATTAAAATTAATCCAGAATCCTTCCAAATAAATTTTCCTTACTCTCGGGGATGATTATCTTGTATTTTGACCAAGAATATTTTTCTCCAATTTTTTCTCCATACTTAGGTTAATTTTTAACCATGGTTAGTCAACTATGGTAAAAGTCCATTTTTCTTAACTATAGTTGACTTTTTCTTTAACCATTGACCAAGTTGACTTTTTCTCAAAATTTTGAAAGTGTCATATCTTATGTCTTACACTCTCGTCTTTACGTTTCAACTGTTCCCGGTGGATAATTACACCCGAAACACCTTAACTAACTAAAAAGGTCCATTTTACCCTTTTTAGCTTTTTCTCCCGTTCTTTGTGTTCGGAACTAAACCAAGCTGACTTTCCTTCATGAGCTCTCTCTATTTTCTCATTTTAAGTTCTTATTTTCAGTCAGAATGATTCAGATCCTCTCGGTTTAGCCTGTGACTCTTATAACTCACAATAGGCTTTTTATGTAGCTTTTGCGTGTTAAATCATTTTACTAACACTTTAAATCTAGTAATTACTCTTCTTATGATTCAACTATAATAATAGAGTGTTCATACACATAGGAATCATAAGGTACAAGCTACATAAAATACGAGTCTGACATATGCTTATACATAAACCTTATTCACAATTAATCACATGTTCTTATGCACCTATCTTATCCATAATCAATCATTTAACGTTTAAACTTACGCTGTAATGATTCTAACTCACATCACACATAAATAACTTACACTATATGCATTTTTATTCGCAATCACATTAACATATACTTATATATAGATCACACGCAACCCATGGGCTACTATGCATTTCTTAGGTAATATTTGCATATATAGATCACATGCAACCCATGGGCTACTATGCCCTTCTTAGGTAATATTTACACGCTCAATATATATATATATATATATATATATATATATATATATAAGTCTCATACACAAATTAATCACAATTTCCAACATTTGTATCCTCTTCCAATCAGACTAACTTATAACTTATGTCAATAACTTACACTATAGGAAGCCAATTTGCATCTCATACTTGTAATTTACCCATCATGCTATACATATTGTAGAAAGGATGATTTACTTACCTCGTATATTATACATATTGTAACAGATATGATTTATTTACTGAAATATTGTGATAGCATGTAAATTGAGACTTGGTCGAAAGCTGCCATATGACACAAATGGTTCCGAAAACCTACAATATGTCACATTTCCTTTAGAAATCATTTCACATTACATTCACACTTGTAATATCCCCTAGATATCACTTTTTCACATAGAACCCACCTCTAGATATCACACTTTCATATAAAATCTACTTAGGTCACCATTCGTACTAAAGTTACAAAAGCTATTAACTTTTACTTTTTGACTATTCTGATTACACTTATCATACATGCACATGCTTAATAGTTACTTATAATCAAAATCCTACTATAAGAGTAAAATTACCAAAATACCCTTACCTTGGCCAAATATACATACTTGCCAGAGGGTAATTTCTAAGCCACAATAGGATTCAATTCATGCTCAATTTCATGTTTCTCACTTTAATTTAAGGAATCCCTATGAAATTCCATAGAAATTCCACTTTCTCACTCTAAACCTAGGGATTTACATTACTACTCTATCATACATGCTTCATTTCTTCAATTTCACTTCATATATTATCTCTACATATCACTTTAACTAACATATATCAAAGCTATGCATTGGAACCTACCTTAGGTTTGAGATGCCAATTTGGCTGAATGGTTGCCCAAGCATTAGAGAGGTTCTTTCTTCAATCTAATTACATGGAAATACACCTTGTTAGTCCCTAAACAAAATATGTAAGAACCATAAATTGAATCACATTAAAACCCTACAAATTTAAAAGTTGGTGGTGTGACATAGGTACCTTTACTTTTCCTAGCCAAACTAATTCAATTTTGAAATCTGCCTCTGAATTTTGGATATATTGTATAGGGAAGAGAGTAGAACAACTTTTGTACAGGGTTCTTAAGTTAAAAATGGCTAGAAGTTGCAAAACGAATGCCCACAAGCCTAGTTATTGTGAGAAAATGGTGTTTTCTCTCTCTTTTTCTATTTTTCATGGAATTTTGCATGATTTTAGCTATTTTTTATGATGTAGCTGACTCTCTCCTGTAAATATTAATAAAATATACTTCCATGTGCTAATCATGTTCCATTTAATAGAATTTAATATTAAATACCAAATCTTATAATATAAGCTTCATAAAATATCTATATATGCCATAATTTTCAACTAAGCTTAATTTCTATTAGTCCACTTGTGAGATCTGAGAATTTTATACATACCTAATTGTGTAATGTGAACATGTAGTCTAATTGATTGAGCTAAATGTGATGTAATCATATATTGAGGTGGTATGGAATGAAATTTCTAAGTGATGAATGAGTAATGAATGAGAAATAATCAATGAAGTAAACAATGGCAATTATATGTGGAGATTTTATGTTAAGTGTTTAACCAAAGTGTGAAACTATGAGGCCAGATCAATCTTGGAGAAGAGAGGCTCGATCTGGTAGGCCAAAGTGACAAGGAATGAGGAATTCAAGCGAGTAGACCGATCTCCAATGGAAGAGGATCGATCTCCTTATGATTCTACAATGAAGAGATCGATCTCATAAGGAAGGAATTGATCTCATGAAGCATTCTGTAAGCAGAAGATCGATCTCCTCAAGGAGCAGATCAATCTCATGAAGCATTCTGTAAACAAAAGATCAATCTCCTCAAGGAGCAGATCGATCTCATAAAACCATTAAGAGATCGATCTCACCCAACGACAGATCGATCTCCTAGGCATAAAATTACCCCAAAACGTTCTCAAATTCAAAGAGAGATCAATCTCATCAAGGACCAGATCGATCTTCTACCCTCTGTCTATAAAAGAACCCCTACGTTTTCCTGCATTTCATCTTCTTTCTCTCTAAGAAATTGAAGCCCTAATTTTCTCTCTCCTCCAAATCGCCCATTTTCGTTCGAATCAGAGGTTGTGGTAAGAAGGAAAGTTGTTCCTCATCCAAAGGAGAACAACATACTTGGAAATTGAAGGACGAATCAAATTGAGGTGTGAATGAAGCACTCCATGAGTTTTTGGTAAATTTCTAAACTTCAATCTTGAATTTTTAAAGTGATTTTGGTGATTATGGTTGTAGGTATTGTGATGAAATAGCTAGGAAATGATTAGAGATTTATGAAATTGTAATTTTGTGGGAGTAAAGATGACATTATGAGATTATGGTAATTTTGGGATTTATGACTATAAGTTTGGAATTGAGGCAATGAGGTGAATTGGGCATGGAGATTGTACATGAAAAATGGAAGATTTAAGATGTAATGAATGAGAGTGTGAGTTGTGATAAAATTATGAGAATTGGGTTATTTGAATATTTAACGAGAATATGAGCAAATATGTGCTCGATGATGTGATTAAGGTGAATTTTGATGTTTTTATATCGTTTGGACAGTCCGGGAGTTCCAGAGAGGAATGCGAGGCTAGTCTGTCGTTCGGGGGAACGATTGCACTATACAAGTTGCAACGAGGTAACAAAAAACTCGAAACCCATTTGTGTATGTGTTTTGTGATGATGTTGTAGCATGAAATGTGATTTGAGAAAACAAGCATGTTTTTATGAGTTGTGAATGAGTTGTTGCACACAATTTTATAGCCGGTTGGGGCCCAATTTTTATGAGTTGTAAACTTAATGTGAAACTGTTTTACAACCGTTTTGAGTTTAAAAGAGAAAATGTGATTTGGGCTCTACGTTAAGGAGTATTGAGATTTGAGAAATGTGTGCGTTGTTTTGTCGATTTGAGCTCGATTTTGACATGTTTTGTGTTGAGTATAAAACGATTTTAAGACGAGTTTTATGAGAAAATCATTATAAGTGCTACGTGAAGGCAAAATAGTTTTATATGATAATGGCTATTACTGAGACTTAGGCTTGTCATGTTGAATACACATCGTGCCTTGCTCTGGTAACATGTAAGTTCGGGCCTTACTTTGGTAGCATGTAAGTATGATATCCTCTGTTTTGGTAACGTGAGATAGCCCCGCTCCGTGGCAGCGTTGGGTGGCATTGCTTTGATAACATGTAAGATCGGGCCTCGTTTTTTAGCATGTAAGACCGATGGTTGTACGACTCTGATCAAGTCTACAGCGAACCATGATCATGGGTGTTCTATTGTCAATGAAATCCCTCAATTGGGAATGTCCACCTAGGGGACGAGTTCAATCATTTTGATGTGCCATGACGAGTTTTTATATGAGTTTTATTGCCTAGTCTCCTTTTTATACACATGACATTGTGTTTTGTGGCTGCGCCACGTGCATTACTAATGTAGTGATTTTCATCACGTTTTATGAGAAAAGCCATTATCGCATCATGTTTTATACATGCTTGTCCCACATGCTTGTAATTACTTGTAACCATGGTTTGTGTTAAGCCATTGATTATCATGTTTCTTCATGAGCTTTAAGAAATGACTTGAGACGATGTTTTAATTATTCATGCTGCGTTTTTCCACTGAGTTTATACTGCAAAATAAAATGATTGTGTTGTGCGAATTATTTCCTTATTAATGAATCCCTTAGCCTCTTACTGAGCGATTTAGAAGATCACCTTGTTTTATCTCCCCCCCCCCCCCAGATTTCTTCAAGTGAAGAGAGTTTCCCTGCGACGTACAGAGTAGTGACTAGTGGAGGACTTGAGCTCTATGCCATATATATATATATATATATATATATATATATATATTTTATTGAGGTATATATTTTATCATTTCATGTACCCAAACTAAAGATTTATTTACAGACACTTGATGTACAATGATATATGGGATGTATTAGGACTAATTAACCTTGAATTGTTCAATGCATATAGTATGATATATAATTATGAGATGATGAGATCCTGAGATATGATATGTATCATGATGTATGACACTGCACAAGAATGCTCCCTTAATTGTGAATTGATGAATAAAAAGTTTTAAATTTGTCATATTTTTCGTACTTTCGGGACGTCACAGAGTTTTCTTTGTATCAAAGCTTAGGGTGTTTAGTACTGTCAGTGTCGGTTAAGTGAATTAGAATACATCCCAAGTGTCTGTATAAGTCTGGTCATGAACTGAAATTAAGGATTGAGATTTCAATCAAATTTGATATGTATGCGCAGGAAACGTGTTGAGATTTAGAATGAGTGGACGACGAGGTCGTTCGAGGAGGCAGGCAGAGCCACCTCCACCACCTGCCCCTGATACGAGACTACGCCCACTCTAAGTGACGTAGACGTGTATCCGCAAGTGCACGGGTCGTACAAGTAATAATGGGATTTGAGTCCCAGATTATCATCCCACAGAGAAGCTGAATTGCCTAATTAACTACCGGTTAATCTTACCCTAAGTATATCCTAGTAAATTATGAATTGTTGATGGGTGATCTATAAGGATTAAATATTGTAAATAATAAAAACTATAAACTAAAGAAAATAAAACTGAGCTAAAATTACTTACAGAGCTCCGAGTAATTAAAGGCAACAACCTACAAAAGATAATTAAAACAGTTAAAAATAATTAATGCAATTAAAAATGCAAATATGAAAATAAGAAACAAAATTAATTCAACTAAAACTAAACAAACCTAAAATAAAATATGCATGTAATTAAACTAATTAATGCAAATTAAGCTAACCTAAAGTCTAATGAAATAAAATCCTATTAACTTAAAGAAAATTTTTAAATCTAACTAAGAAATTAATTACCTACAAAATGATCCTAAATTAAATCTAACTCGAACTAGTCACTAAAACAAAATCTAAATAATGCATGAGAAATATTTTTGAATTTTTCAATTTAAAATGAAAACTTAAAATGCATAAAATAATAGTCCTCTAATTTAATCCTAAATGCAACATCTAATTCCTAAATCTTAATATAGTCACAAATTAGCTACTAATAAAATTAAACTAAACTTTAAACTAATAAACTAAGAAAATTAAACTAATATGCAAATTAATATATACCTAGACTAACAAACAATAAAATGTAATAGCACCATTTAACAAAACAATATAAAAGCAGCAAATATCAATTTGTATCAATTCCAAGGGCCAAACGTGGCCTTAACCAAAATGTCAGCGGAGTGGTCTCGAATACACTGGTACTGTGCATGTCTTCTCCAGGTACTGCCTTAAAGCTGTGTCCAGGTGCTGCCTAATACCTCTGCAATGTCCATCTCCTGCTTTCGGTACCAGCCTACTGTACACTTGCTACCAGGATCCGCAACATGTCACCAACTGCCTTGCTTCTATCATCAGCAAGCCATGCTCCATTTTCATTTTACACTAGGCGCTATTTTTGTACCATTGTCCAGGTCTGTTCCTGCTCCTGAGTCTTAGCTTGCATAACACCCTGCCCATACCGCTGCACATCCTAGGCCTGCCCATACCATTGCACGTCCTCGGTCTACCTAGCTAGCGCTGCAGCAAATAAGTTCACCCATACACCGCCTTCTTCCGATTAAGCTCAAAACAATGTCCTGCTCAACATCCTAGTATTATCCGCGGTATGCACCAGCTTAATTCCCTATCCGATTCTACACTGCTTTACTGCACACTTTCTTGTAGCAGCAGCAGAACATCAAGGGGGCACAATTACTCAGCAACCGAATACAACAGGGAATGTTCAGCACCTTGGTGCTGAAGCATTCGGCTTTCTGCACTAAAACCATCTCTCTATACCATCATTCCTGCACACAACAGTAAAGGGTGAACAAAATAATAAAGCTGAATTTTATAGGATTAATAAGGGAACACAAACAGAACTTGTAAATTTGTAAACTTAAAGTAGAAACTAAAAACAAAAAATGTAAACTGAAATGGAAGCCAAAGTTAAAAGAAAATGCAGAAAATAAACAGTAAATGGTTTGGAAAACAGGGGAGAATAGAGGAGAAATGTGTTCTCGGTCACTACTACTGCTGCTGCTTTGCTCTCGGGATGTTGCTGTAGCCACCATTCACATCGAGCTCAGCAACTAGCACCGAGACCTGAAAGTAAAGGAGAAGAGCTGGGCAGTAATGGAGCAGGACAGCATTGGGCTTGGTCACATCGCTGGTTAGCTTCCTGCACAATCACTTTACTCCAGCTATTGCTCGGCTTTCTCACTTGGCTCATGAAATCAAATCAGCTAACCACAACCGTGAGTAACAATGTAAGCTAACGAAAAAAACACAGCACACAAAAAGACTAGAAAAGGCAGTAGATATTCTCTAATAATCCATTATCTCGGGTGACCTCTTCGGCTTAGCAAAGATTGCCTCATCAAACCCGCAACACAGTAGTGTAACAAAAAAAATAAAACCAACATGGGAAACAAACCGAGAGTAACAATCAAAAAGTATAAGCTTTTCATTAAAACTTAAAAATAAAGGAAATGACTTTAACAAAATCGAGTTGAAGAAGAAAAATGGAAATGGTTACTCTGCATTAATGAGAAAATATCCAAGATCTACAAATGAAGAAAGCTTTCATAAAAACATGGAAAGTGTTATGAATAGTAACTTAAAAATGGTGGCTAATAAAAAAGAAAACTATTCTGGGAAAGCTTAAAAATAAGGAAAATAAATCCTAAAGTTACCTTAAAACTATTCTACCCTAACTACTTTAAATTATATTCCTTTTCAATTACTCATCATGTTCTATTTATACACAAACATAGGGGTACAATGGTAATTTTTCATCCTAGATGAGTTGGCATTGTTTGGCCACTTGTCTTCATTTTATTTGCTGCAGAGTAGATATTTCCACGTCACCCGTCTTCTAGTACACTTGGCTATGCGATGTGGCCCGGCATGTGTCTTCCAGAAGGTTGGCACAGTGTCCATCAATTTTATCGTTTCGAAGCAAATAAAATACTAACACTTGACATCCCATGTGTCCAGACGACTGGTAACTCAGTTTGCAAATTGGAAGTGGTACAGTTTCTTTTAGCCCGCTTTCAGCCCATTTTTGACTGAAACGACTGAGTTTCATCCGGCTTTAATTTTCCTGCACATTAAAGGATTTTAATTAAATAAAGGGGATAATTAATAAAATAAATTAGAGATTTAAGTAATTAATTAAGAAATTAAGCACAAATAATTATATTAAAAATAGAATTATCAGCCCCACAACCAGAGAGTCCTAACTCTCGATTTAACCGGATTGAGACAGATGTGCGACAGGGATTTGAGCAAATGGCAGCGCTATTCACGTAACATTTTGGAGTGAATACCTCGGGTACTACTCCTACACCACCACAAGGACCTCTCATGCCCCCAGTACAAATGGACCCAGTGCCTCCCGCCACTCAACCCGATGACAGAAGTATAATACGACTGAAGGACTTCTTAAAAATGAATTCACCCGCATTCAAGGGGAGAAAGGATCCCATAGAGGCTGAGGAGTGGTTGGCTGAGTTAAGAGTTATATGTGATTTTCTGGGATGTACTGATGCTGAGAGGGCCAGTATTGGTGCGTATATGTTAAAAGGGAGAGCTCGCTATTGGTGGGATACTACTCAAAGTATTCTGATGTCCCGCCAGGGTGTGATTGGCTGGGGTAAGTTTCAGAAGGCCTTCAGAGCCCAATATGTACCACGAGCTGCACAGAGGAGGATGTAGATCGAGTTTTCGAGTTTGGTATAGGGTGATATGTCTATAGACGATTGTGAAAGCCGATTTACCACTCTGTTGAAATATAATCCAAGACCTTTAAGGATGAAGAGCTCTGTACATAGAGGTTTGTGTATGGACTCAAGCCCATCATCAGAGATCGATTGATAGGCTATGTATTATTGAGTTTGGAGATGCTTTGAGACGAGCACAAGAGATTGATAGGGGAATTGAGATGGTACAAGCCCAGAATGAGTTCAGAGCAGTGCCTAAAGATAAGGGTAAGAGGCTAGAGATTTCTGAAATAGATGTACAGAGAGGTTCTTCAAAAGAGGAAAGATTCAGGTATAAAAGGGTAGATTTGAGAGGCCCAGAGCTTATCCCATCATTAAGGAGACCCCTCGAGATGTCAGGCCTGAGATAAGAGTTCGCAAAAATTGTGACCGACCACATGAGGGAAATTGTACTGGGTTGCTCCATGGATATTTTAGATGTGGAGACATGGGACACAGAGTAAAAGACTACCCTCAATCTCAGAAATCACATTCTCCGGAGCCTATTAGATAACAACCTCATAGAATAAATCCTCAGAGATGAGCCACTGCTGCAGAGAAAGGGAAGAAGCCCGTTACAGTGGGACGTATGTTTGCTATGGATAAGGAAACAGCATACACTTCAGCAGAAACCATAAAAGGTACACTCTCTGTCTGTAATAATAAGGCTCATGTGTTGATTGATCTAGGGTCCACGCATTCGTTTATTTCTGAGTATTTTGCATGTAGATTAAATTTAAAGTTTGAACCTCTAGAGTTGTACTACATGTAAATACCCCTATGAGTGAGTCTCAAAGAACTGATTTAATCTATAAAGGGTGTGAAATAAAGGTGGGAGATAGAGTGATGTTAGCAGATCTAATGATGTTAAATATGCATGGGTTTGATGTAATTTGGGAATAGATTGGCTCGCAACCAATTGAGTGAGTTTAGACTGCTACACTAAGATTGTAACTTTCTCCCTACCTGAACCTTACAATGTACGTTTGAAATAATGAGGAAGTAAATGTGTGAAATTTTTGCAAGTAAATTGAAATTATGATGTTACTTTTGAGAGTACTAAATCTGATCGTTCATGTGGAGGTTATGAAACACTCATCTCAAATGATAAATGAGAACATCCGAGGATTGAGGATATACCTGTAGTGTGTGAGTTTTCAAATATCTTCCCAGATGAGTTGCCAGGTTTACCACTAGAAAGAGAGCTAGAGTTTACCATTAATTTGGTACCAGATACTCAGCCTATCTCTAGACCTCCATATAGGATGGCATTAGTGGAACTTGAGGAATTGAAGAAGCAACTACAGGAGTTATTGGATCAAGATTTTATTAGACCCGATGTCTCACCATAGGGAGCACCAGTGTTGTTCGTGAGGAAGAAGGATGGTAGTCTCCAATTATGCATAGACTATCGACTACTGAATAAAGCCACGGTGAAGAAAAAATACCCATTGCCCAGGATTGATGACCTACTTGACCAGCTGAGAGGGGCTTCAGTCTTCTCAAAGATTGATTTGAGATCGGGCTATCACCAGTTAAGGATTAAGGAAGAAGATATTCTGAAGATGGCCTTCAGGATAAGGTATGGCCATTATGAATTTCTAGTGATGCCCTTTGGATTGACGAACGCCCCTGCTGCCTTTATGAGGTTAATGAATGAAGTGTTCAAAGACTACCTAGATAAATTTGTGATAGTCTTTATTGATGATATCCTGGTGTACTCTCGGTCTTATGAGGAGTATGCACAACACTTGTGGTTAGCACTTCAAATGCTCCGAGATAAGCAATTATATGGAAAGCTTAGTAAGAGTGAGTTTTGGCTGGATCAGATAGCTTTCCTTGGTCATATAGTTTTGAAGCAAGGAGTATCAGTGGATCCAAGTAAAGTAGAAGCTGTGCTTAATTGGGAAAGATCGAGGACAGTTACAGAGGTACGAAGCTTCCTTGGTTTGGCAGGGTATTACAGAAGATTTGTAGAGGTGTTAACGATGAATGAGATATCTTGAGTGGAGGAACATGTTGTGAGAATGATTTGGACATGTTGATATTGGGATAAAATTGTGAGATTTACCACAAAGGGTAAAATATGTATTTAAGGCATTGGATAAATGATTAGTTGAGTAAGAGTTAGAAACGTTAACTCGAGTGTTTGATGGATGAATTTCAGTTTCGGATGATACGCCGGAGCAAGTCGAGATGAGAACGCGAGAAGCATAAAGGCGGATAGTTGCACACAAGTAAAGCGAGGTAAGGGACTGTGTGTTAGCTATAGAGATGTTCGTACGTATTTTACGGTAATTTCGTAGATATATTGCTAGAACTAGTACGATATTATAATTCTATGAAATGATATGGAAGCATGAAAAGTACTAGGATGTATATATGTATTGAGAAATGGGATAGGGTAAGGAAATAGCATGATATGCATGTTTTCAATGTTTTTCTCTATTATACATTAATCTTGATGATTGAGAAATGTTGATGATAGGTTGGCTAATTTTACATGTTTTAGCATGAAGAGGCATGCTGTAAGAATAAACATGTTTTGAATTTTAAAAAAGAGAAAATAGCCATCTATCAGTTTTGAGATGTGATTTGGTGTTGAAGCGCTAGCTTACACCCGTTTTAATGCCTTGATGTACCGTGTTAGAGTTTTAACTCGCACGAGGGTTTTGAGAAAGTGCAGGAACTTTGCTCGCACCTGTTTTATTGAGTTAAGGTAAACCTGAGGGTCTGGGACCCAAGGGGATACCAGCCGACGGCCATTTGAACGGGCTGGGCCTTAACGATAGATAGTACCGCGCTGGAGCTTTGCGTTGACTGTGTGTCACGCTGCTTGCTCGCCTGGTATATGAGACATGGTTTAGGATAAAAAGTCCATCGGAGTTGGAGTATGGACTTGGGTCCACGGTCGTACGTAGAATAGTGTAGTCACCTGTTGGTATACTATGTACCGTGCTGGGTGCACGTGAGTACGAGTATCGCGTAGATGACACACGACGTATCTTCACCGTGAGTATACGAGGAGATGAGGTGGATTGAGATGAGCCGGAGGGTAGGACTGACCCATCCCCCTTCAGGCGAAGTGATACCCTGTGCACACCTGATCAGTGAGGCCTGGGATCACTGACTATGGCCATATGTCATGGATATTTGATTGCCGAAAATTCCATGCTTGTCTCAGGGATTTGAGAAACAGAGATAATCTCAGAAAAGAAAGAGAATTGCGGAAAGAATGATTTGAGAAGTGAAAGAGATTTCGTGTTTTTGATAAACCTCTCATTTCACATTCATGCCGTGAGGGCACTATTTATGAGCATGTTTTAAATGGAAGCTTGATACTCATTTTACACGAAAATGTTATTGAGAAATATATGTTTAAATGCATTTTTCGTATGATATTTCCATTTATAACAAAAACATGGTTTTGGTTTATGCATGCATGGGCTATGTAGGTAGTACGATATCTACCTGCTAGCATACATTTCCTTACTGAGCTGTGGTTTGCTCATCCCATTATTTTCCCCCTCCAGGTACTGAGAAGTAAGAGAGCGGTGGTCTCTAGATCTTTTGTGTTAAATAGCTCTCGCAATCCGCAAAGGTATAAGATTTGTATACACGAGTATTTTGTATCTAATATATTGTATCGCACAGTTATATCTTGGAATTGTAAACAGTATTATGGGGATGATATGTAAGCGCATGGTATTTATACAATTAATTTTGTGTATCTACACACACCTGGGAGTGTGAATTAAAGCTTTAAATATTCCGCTGTAAATGAATGAATTTTTAGTAATTGCATCTTCTCACAGCCCAACCGTAGTAGAGAATGTATGGATAGAAGGGTTCATAAAAGCGGGGTGTGAGAGGTTTGGTATCAGAGCTTGGTTGGTCTGATGTGAGTTGATGCTTAGGACTAAGAAAACATACATCCCCAAGTTACTGTGCGATATTTAGATACGAATGTGTGTACGGAGCTGGTAGTAAATTAAATGTTTGTTATAACGCAGGAAAGTTATCAGGCTAGTGAGTTATGCCTGAGAGACACCGCAAGAGGGGAGAGAGCTCGAGAGCTCGAGGGCAAAATGACAGGACTGAGAGGCACAGTAGATCATCCTCTAGTCATGAGCCCCAGGAACAGATAGAGGCTTCTGATCCTCGAATAACTCGATTGGAGGAAGACATGCGCACGATGATGACCATGATGGGTCAGATCATGGCTAGGTTTGAGGGTACACCTGGTACAGCGGGACAGGCTGTACCGAATCCCCCAGCAGCTGCACCTGAACCTGAGAATGTTGCACCTGCGCAAGCTGAACCGGCTAGGCCACGGGAACCTCATATTCGACCGGTACCTCCTCCGGTAGCCCCACATCAGCATGATGATGATTTGGGGTATGGATATGATTGTGATATGGAAAGATTGAGGCATTTTATGGACTTTAAGCCTCCTTCGTTTAGCGGGGTAAAGGATCCGATAGTGGCTGAGGACTGGATCAGTCAAATGGAGAAGTTATTCGACTTCTGTAGATGTTCAGCTACGGAGAGAGTAGCGCTTGCGGCCTTTGTATTGAGAGGCGAAGCAGAGCACTGGTGGAAGTCCACTAGGCCGATGTTAAGAGCTCAAGGGATGGTTATCACTTGGGATATGTTCTTGGACGTTTTCAGAGAGTAATACATCCCAGATACTGTTCGACGGAGACTACAGATGGAATTTCTGAATCTGACTCAAGGGAATCGAACAGTTGATGAGTACGAGTCACGATTCACTTCACTGGGTAGATATGATCCGGACTCGATCAGGAGCGAGGCTATTAGAGTCCGTAGATTTGTAGATGGACTGAGGCCTTCGATCCGAGCGAAGTTGGCCCCATTTGATGTCGCTACATATAGAGAGGCTGTGCGACGGGCCCAGTTATGTGAGCAAGATTACGACTTGCAGATTTCTGAGTTTAGTTGGGGTAATGACAAGGGTCCGAGGAAGCTGGGAGATGGCAAGAGTGCCAAATTTGGTCAAAAATTCATGAGTAAACGTCGGAGAGAGGTAGATGAGTTCCAGAAAAAGGTTGTTAGACCTTTTATGCCTCCGACTCAGACACCAGCCAGGGGTATAGTGATTGGTGGACCCCGACCGACTACAGATCAGTGTAGGTTATGCGGTCGATACCATGGTGGTAGGCCATGTCATCTTTAGGGTACCCGATGCTTCAGATGTGGTAAATTTGGACATTATGCCAGAGAGTGCCCGGAGATAGTTGAGGCAATTCCACAGAGGGGTAAAGAGCCAGAGAGGGTTCCTACAGTTGCACCTCCTGCAAGAAAGAAAGCCTCGGCTGAAGAAAAAGGAAAACAAGTTGTGGGTCAAGGCAGGGTGTATGCGATAGACCAGGCATCGGCTGATACCTCTTCTGAAGTGATAAAAGGTATAATCTTGATTTTCAATCTAGAGGTTATAGCTTTGTTTGATTTTGGTGCTACGCATTCCTTCATATCACCTACATGTGCATCTAAGTTAAAAGGTTTTGTAGAACCCACATACTTGAGTAGGACTTTACTAATAAGTACTCCAATGAGAGTTAGCCAATTAGTTGAACAAGTGTATAAAGATTGTAAAGTGAGGGTGGGAGATAAGTGCATGACAGCCAACTTGATTTTGTTGAATATGTATGACATTGATGTAATTTTGGGAATGGATTGGTTAGCCGCCAATCATGCTGTCATAGACTGTCGTTCTAAGTCCATTAAGTTTTCTCTACCTGAAGAATGTGTTGTAAGATTTTAAGAGAAGAAATGAAATCTTAAATTTTGTGTTAAGTAAAGTACTTTGGTATAAATGGCTTGAGTGTTGTTTTGAAGGTTTTGTTGCTTATGTGGTGGATTTGAACAAAGTACATCCGGATATGGAGGACATCTCAGTGGTCAGAGAATTCCCTGATGTCTTTCCAGACGATCTACTAGGATTGCCACCTGATAGAGAAACGAAATTCGGTATAGACTTGACGCCTAGAACCGAACCAATATCGAAGTCACCATATAGGATGGCTCCAGTTGAGTTAGAGGAATTAAGGAAACAGCTGCAAGAGTTGTTAGAGAAGGGGTTCATAAGACCGAGCGTCTCACCATGGGGAGCCCCGATATTGTTTGTGAAGAAGAGAGATGGGAGCCTCAAGTTGTGCATTGACTATCGGATGTTAAACAAGGCTACCATCAAGAATAAGTACCCCTTGCCACGCATTAACGATTTATTGGATCAGCTTCGGGGAGCACAGATCTTCTCCAAGATAGATCTGAGGTCTGGGTATCATCAATTGAAGATTCGGAAGGAGGATGTGCCCAAGACAGCATTTCGTACCCGCTATGGCCATTACGAATTCTTAGTGATGCCTTTTGGGTTGACCAATGCGCCGGCAGCTTTTATGGCTCTAATGAACGAAGTGTTCAAGCCATACCTGGACCAATTCGTAATTATTTTCATTGATGATATATTGGTGTATTCAAGGTCCAGAGAAGAGCATGAGCAGCACTTAAGGATTATTTTGCTGACCCTCCGAGAGAAAAGGTTATATGCCAAGCTTAACAAATGTGACTTTTGGCTAGAACAGGTTTCTTTTCTAGGCCATGTTATATCGAAGGATGGGGTGTCAGTAGATCCATCCAAGATTGAGGCAGTTTTTCAGTGGGAACAACCTAGGACAGTCACAGAGATCAGAAGTTTTCTGGGTTTGGCTGGTTACTACAGGAGATTTGTAGAAGGTTTCTCTAGATTAGCTGCTCCATTGACACGTCTTACGAGGAAGAGTGTGGAGTTTTCATGGGATAAAGCTTGTGAGAGGAGTTTTCAGGAACTTAAGCGCAGATTAACTACCGCGCCAGTTCTTGTCATCCCTAACAGTTCAGGGAATTACTCGGTGTATACAGATGCTTCGCATCAAGGACTAGGCTGTGTTTTGATGCAAGATGGAAGGGTAGTAGCTTATGGATCTAGACAGCTGAAGGATCATGAGAAGAACTACCCCACTCACGATTTGGAGTTAGCGGCCGTAGTGTTTGCATTGAAGATATGGCGCCACTAATTATATGGTGAGAGATTTCAGATCTTTACGGATCATAAGAGTCTGAAATATCTATTCTCACAAAAGGAGTTAAACATGAGACAGAGGAGGTGGTTGGAACTCCTCAAGGACTATGATTGTGAGATCTTATACCACCCGGGGAAGGCAAATGTGGTTGCCGATGCATTGAGTCGGAAGAGTCTCGGGTTGGTATCTCATATGATGGTTAGAGAGCACGAGTTGTTGGAACAATTCACGAACCTTAGTCTGGATATGACCCTACCTGAGATTGGCAGCTATGGGATTATTGCTAGCTTGAGATTAGAACCAGAGTTGATTGAGAGAATCCGACAAGCTCAGCAAATTGATCAATGGTGTATTGTCATGATTAGCCAAATCCGGAAAGGGAAGGGTGCCGATTTTATATTGAGTCCAGATGGAATACTAAGGTTTAGAGATAGAATATGTGTCCCTAAGGATTTAGAGCTGAGAAAGCTGATCTTATCAGAGGCACACTCGTCGAGATACACGATACACCCGGGGAGTAGTAAGATGTATCAAAATCTCCGAAAAGCATATTGGTGGTCTGGAATGAAGAGAGACATAGCTGAGTATGTCGCTAGATGTCTCATTTGTCAGCAAGTAAAAGTCGAACATCAGAAACCAGGAGGATTATTACAACCTCTATCGATACCAACATGGAAGTGGGAGTATGTCACCATGGATTTTGTGATGGGGTTACCGAGAACCCGTAAGAACCATGATGCGATATGGGTGATAGTAGATCGGTTAACGAAATCGGCACATTTCTTAGCCATGAGATCTACAGATACATTGAGTGCACTGGCGAACTTGTATGTGCGAGAAATAGTGAGATTGCATGGAGTCCCAGTGAGTGTTGTTTCTGATCGGGATGCCCGCTTCACTTCCCACTTTTGGGGACATTTTCAGGAAGCGATGGTGACAGACAATTGCTCGCTCCCGATTTGGTTAAGCAAGCCTCCGAGGATGTTCAGATAATATGCGAGAGGCTGCGAACAGCTCAAAGTCGACAAAAGAGCTACGCTGACAAGAGACGGAGACCACTTGAGTTTGATGTTGGCGAGTCTGTATTTTTGAAAGTATCTCCTTCTAAGGGAATAATGAGGTTTGGGAAGAAAGGAAAATTAAGTCCTCGTTACATTGGTCCCTTCGAGATTTTGGATAGAGTGGGAGAAGGAGCATATAGGCTAGCCTTACCACCTGAGCTAGCAGAAGTCCACAATGTCTTCCACGTTTCTATGCTTCGAAAGTACTACCCGGATCCGACACATGTAATTAGTTATGAGCCGTTGGAGCTCAAGAAAGATATGTCGTATGTCGAGAGACCGATCAGGGTGTTGGACAGGAAAGAGAAGGTGCTGCGGAACAAGACGATTTCATTGGTTAAGGTTTTGTGGCAACATCACATTGAGGAAGAGGCCACATGGGAACTGGAAAGTTTGATGCGGGAAAAGTATCCTGAGTTATTCACGGATTAAATTGGTTCTAATTTGGAGGACCAAATTCTCTAAGTGGGGGAGAATGTGAGACCCCGTATATGTATAGCTAGGTATATAGGAACATGGGAATGTAAATAAAATCATAAGTATGATGATACATTGTAATGAGAAGTATATGCAATGTAAGTTCATAAGATTTGTGATTATACGTACAAGTTACATTATGCATGAGTAGGAGGAAATAAACTTGAACACGAGAAGAATGTGATCGAAATGGAATATGAGTAGTATAGTAAAATGGAAGGAAAGATTTACATAAGTGTATACTTCCATTCGAGTAATATCGTGTATATTTGGTTATACAAAGATTTCTCACAAGTTTTAAAATACATTAAGTGGGATGGGATGACATTTTTAAGTCTCAAGGAGCGATGAATGAGGAAAGGACTATGAAGGTAAATTGAGGAAGTCTTGAAGGGAGTTGTTGCAGAAAAAACTGCAGAAAATCTGGAATTTGTGAAGGCCAGATCGATCTCATAGGATGAGAGATCGATCTGGGAGAGCCAGAATGCTCTTATGTGAGTAATGGAAGGGAACAGATCGATCTCCAAAGGAAGCAGATCGATCTCTTTAGCTCTCGGGTTGGAAGCAGATCGATCTCCCCTAAGACCAGATCGATCTCCTTAAGCTTCTGTTTGACAGCAGATCGATCTCTAGCCTCGACAGATCGATCTCCTGCCTTTAAAACGTCTTAGAAAAGAGGGATTTTAGAGGACCAGATCGATCTCCACCCAAGGGAGATCGATCTCATCAAGTCAAAACTATAAATAGGAGCAGTTGGATCTGCAGAATTTCGGGATAAACCATTTCCTCTCACTTCAACTCAAAGAAAACTAGCTTTCTCACTCCTAAATCCAGCCATTTTCAGTGAGATTTAAGGAGAGTCTATTAGAGACAAAGTTGTTCACAACAAAAAGAAGAACAACATAGTCTAGAGGCATTTCCCCATTTGATGGATTGAAGAAATAAAGGGCAATCCTAATTGGAGCAAGAGGAAATCCAATGAGGTAAGTTCTAATGCACAAATCCAAGTACATTGGTTTAGTTAATGCTTATAAAGATATTTGGGTGTGCATATTGTGGATAGAACTACCTAGAATGGTATGAAATGAATATAACTTAGAAATAGTCAAGTGTGAGAAAGTGGAATGTAGAGGTGTTAACGATGAATGAGATATCTTGAGTGGAGCAACATGTTGTGAGAATGATTTGGACATGTTGATATTGGGATAAAATTGTGAGATTTACCACAAAGGGTAAAATATGTATTTAAGGCATTGGATAAATGATTAGTTGAGTAAGAGTTAGAAACGTTAACTCGAGTGTTTGATGGATGAATTTCAGTTTCGGATGATACGCCGGAGCAAGTCGAGATGAGAACGCGAGAAGCATAAAGGCGGATAGTTGCACACAAGTAAAGCGAGGTAAGGGACTGTGTGTTAGCTATAGAGATGTTCGTACGTATTTTATGGCAATTTCGTAGATATATTGCTAGAACTAGTACGATATTATAATTCTATGAAATGATATGGAAGCATGAAAAGTACTAGGATGTATATATGTATTGAGAAATGGGATAGGGTAAGGAAATAGTATGATATGCATGTTTTCAATGTTTTTCTCTATTATACATTAATCTTGATGATTGAGAAACGTTGATGATAGGTTGGCTAATTTTACATGTTTTAGCATGAAGAGGCATGCTGTAAGAATAAACATGTTTTGAATTTTAAAAAAGAGAAAATAGCCATCTATCAGTTTTGAGATGTGATTTGGTGTTGAAGCGCTAGCTTACACCCGTTTTAATGCCTTGATGTACCGTGTTGGAGTTTTAACTCGCACGAGGGTTTTGAGAAAGTGCGGGAACTTTGCTCGCACCTGTTTTATTGAGTTAAGGTAAACCTGGGGGTCTGGGACCCAAGGGGATACCAGCCGACGGCCATTTGAACGGGCTGGGCCTTAACGATAGATCGTACCGCGCTGGAGCTTTGCGTTGACTGTGTGTCACGCTGCTTGCTCGCCTGGTATATGAGACATGGTTTAGGATAAAAAGTCCATCGGAGTTGGAGTATGGACTTGGGTCCACGGTCGTACGTAGAATAGTGTAGTCACCCGTTGGTATACTATGTACCGTGCTGGGTGCACGTGAGTACGAGTATCGCGTAGATGACACACAACGTATCTTCACCGTGAGTATACGAGGAGATGAGGTGGATTGAGATGAGCCGAAGGGTAGGACTGACCCATCCCCCTTCAGGCGAAGTGATACCCTGTGCACACCTGATCAGTGAGGCCTGGGATCACTGACTATGGTCATATGTCATGGATATTTGATTGCCGAAAATTCCATGCCTGTCTCAGGGATTTGAGAAACAGAGATAATCTCAGAAAAGAAAGAGAATTGCGGAAAGAATGATTTGAGAAGTGAAAGAGATTTCGTGTTTTTTATAAACCTCTCATTTCACATTCGTGCCGTGAGGGCACTATTTATGAGCATGTTTTAAATGGAAGCTTGATACTCATTTTACACGAAAATGCTATTGAGAAATATATGTTTAAATGCATTTTTCGTATGATATTTCCATTTATAACGAAAACATGGTTTTGGTTTATGCATGCATGGGCTATGTAGGTAGTACGATATCTACCTGCTAGCATACATTTCCTTACTGAGCTGTGGTTTGCTCATCCCACTATTTTCCCCCTCCAGGTACTGAGAAGTAAGAGAGCGGTGGTCTCTAGATCTTTTGTGTTAAATAGCTCCCGCAATCCGCAAAGGTATAAGATTTGTATACACGAGTATTTTGTATCTAATATATTGTATCGCACAGTTATATCTTGGAATTGTAAACAGTATTATGGGGATGATATGTAAGCGCATGGTATTTATACAATTAATTTTGTGTATCTACACACACACACCTAGGAGTGTGAATTAAAGCTTTAAATATTCCGCTGTAAATGAATGAATTTTTAGTAATTGCATCTTCTCACAACCCAACCGTAGTAGAGAATGTATGGATAGAAGGGTTCACAAAAGCGGGGTGTGACACCGGATCCTTCTCATGTCATAGAGTATGAAGAGATGGACATACAAGAGGACATGAGCTACACTGAAGAACCCGCTCGGATTCTCGATAGAAAAGAGAAGATACTTAGAACCAAGAGCATCACATTAGTGAAAGTTTTATGAAAACTTCACTCAATGAAAGAGATGACTTGGGAATTGGAGAGTCTCATAAAGGAGAAGTACTCTCATCTATTTGATGAGTTGAGTTAAATTTGGAGGACCAAATTCCTTTTAAGGTGGGGAAGATGTGAGATCTGAGAATTTTATACATACCTAATTGTGTAATGTGAACATGTAGTGTAATTGATTGAGCTAAATGTGATGTAATCATATATTGAGGTGGTATGGAATGAAATTTCTAAGTGATGAATGAGTAATGAATGAGAAATAATTGATGGAGTAAACTATGGCAATTATATGTGGAGATTTTATGTTAAGTGTTTAACCAAAGTGTGAAACTATGAGGCCAGATCGATCTTGGAGAAGAGAGGATCGATCTGGTAGGCCAAAGTGATAAGGAATGAGGAATTCAAGCAAGCAGACCGATCTCCAATGGAAGAGGATCGATCTCCTTATGATTCTACAATGAAGAGATCGATCTCATGAGGAAGGAATCGATCTCATGAAGCATTCTGTAAGGAGAAGATCATTCTCCTCAATGAGAAGATCGATCTCATGAAACATTCTGTAAACAAAAGATCGATCTCCTCAAGGAGCAGATCGATCTCATAAAGCCATTAAGAGATCGATCTCACCCCACGATAGATCAATCTCCTAGACATAAAATTATCCCAAAACGTTTTCAAATTCAAAGAGACATCGATCACATCAAGGACCAGATCGATCTCCTACCCTCCGTCTATAAAAGAACCCCTGCGTTTTCCTGCATTTTATCTTCTCTCACTCTAAGAAATCAAAGCCCTAGCTTTCTCTCTCCTCTAAATTGCCCATTTTCGTTCGAATCAGAGGTTGTGGCAAGAAAAAAAGTTGTTCCTCATCCAAAGGAGAACAACATACTTGGAAATCGAAGAACGAATCGAATCGAGGTGTGAATAGAGCACTCCACAAGTTTTGGTTAAATTTTTAAACTTCGATCTTAAATTTTTAATGTGATTTTGGTGATTATGGCTGTAGGCATTGTGATGAAATAGCTAGGAAACGATTAGAAATTGATGAAATTGTAATTTTATAGGAGTAACGATGATATTATGAGATTATGGTAATTTTGGGATTTATGACTATAGGTTTGGAATTGAGGCAATGAGGTGAATTAGGCATGGAGATTGTACATGAAAAATGTAAGATTTGAGATGTAATGGATGAGAGTGTGAGTTGTGATAAAATTATGAGAATTGAGTTATTTGAATATTTAACGAGAATATGAGTAAATATGTGCTCGATGATGTGATTGAGGTGATTTTTTATGTTTTTACATCGTTTGGATAGCCCAGGAGTTCCAAAGAGGAATGCGAGGCTAGTCCGTCGTTTGGGGGAACGATTGCACTATACAAGGTGCAACGAGGTAAGGGAAAACTCGAAACCCATATGTGTATGTGTTTTGTGATGATGTTGTAGCATGAAATGTGATTTGAGAAAACAAGCATGTTTTTATGAGTTGTGAATGAGTTGTTGCACACGATTTTATAGCCGGTTGTGGCCTTATTTTTATGAGTTGTAAACTAAATGTGAAACTGTTTTACAATCGTTTTAAGTTTAAAAGAGAAAATGTGATTTGAGCTCTACGTTAAGGCGTATTGAGATTTGAGAAATGTGTGCGTTGTTGTCACACCCCACTTTCGGTTGTCCTTTATCCATACTTACTCTACTGCGGTTAGGCTGTGAGGTGATGCAATTACTGAAGTTCCTTCAATTTATAGGGAAAATATTTAAAATTTAATTCACACTCCCAGGTGTGTAAATATACAAAATTAATTGTATAATAATATCTTTACATATCATCCCCATAAAACTGTTACATTTCCTTAGGTATAACTGTGCGATACAAGATAATAGATACAAAATGCTCTTGTGTATACTGTTCTTATACTTTTTCAATTGATGGGAGCTGTCCAACACAAAAGAGATCCAGAGACCACCGCTTTCCTACTTCTCAGTATTTGGAGAGGGAAAAATAGTGGGGTGAGCAAACCATAGCTCAGTAAGGAAATGAATGCTAGTAGGTAGATATCGTACTAGCTACATAGCCCATGCATGTATAAACCAGAAACCATATTTTCGATATAAATGGAAATATTATACGAAAATGCATTTAAACATACATTTCTCATTTGCACTTTCATGTAAATCATATATGTCATGCTTCCATTTTAAAACATTATTCATAAAACAATGCCCTCGCGGCACAAGTGTTTAAATCAGAGATTTATCAAAACACAAAATCTCTTTACTTTCTCATTCATTTCCTTTCCTCAAGTCTCTTTTTCTTTTCTAAGTTTTCTCTGTTTCTCGAATCTCTAAGACAGGCATGGAATTTTCGGCAATCTAATATCCACGACATATGGCCATAGTCAGTGATCCTAGGCCTCATTGATCAGGTGTGCACAGGGCATCACTTCGCCTAAAGGGGGATGGGTTAGTCCTACCCTCCGGCTCATCTCAATCAACCTCATCTTCTCATATACTCATGGTATAAGGTACGCCATGTGTCATCTACGTGATACTCGTACTCACGTGCACCCAGCATGGTACATAGTATACCAACGGACAACTACACAGTACTACGTACGACTGTGGACCCAAGTCCATACTCCAACTCCGATGGACTTTTATTCCTGAACCATGTCTCATATATCAGGCAAGTAATCAGCGTAACACACAGTCATCATAAGGCTCCAGCGAGGTACGATTTATCGTTAAGGCCCAGCCCGTTTCGAGGCCGTCCGCTGGCATCCCCTTGGGTCCCAAGCCCCCAGGTTTACCTCAACTCAGTAAAAAAAAACAGGTGCAAGCAATGCTTCAGCACTTTTCTCAAAACCATCGTGTGAGTTAAATTCCAGCATAGCACACCAAAAGCATAGAAACATGTACAAACTAACACTCCAGCACATAGTCAAAGTCATTAAAACGGGTGTGAGCTAGAGCTCCAACACTAATCTCATCTTAAATTCGATAGATGGCTATTTTCTCTTTTTAAAACTTAAAGCATGTTTATTTATGCAGCATGTCTCTCCATGCTAAAACATGTAAAATTAGCCAATCTATCATCATCATTTCTCAATCACCAATATTAATACAAAATTGAGAAAAAAACATTGAAAACATGCATATCATGCTATTTCCTTACCCCATCCAATTTCTCAATACATATAAATCATAGTGCAATTAATGTTCCCATATCATTTCATAGAATCGTAGTATCGTATTAATTATAGTAATATATCTACGAAATTACCGTAAAATACGTACGAACATCTCTATAGCTAACACGCAGTCTCTTACCTCGAATCGTACGAGTATCTCCTCCATCACGTTTGCTCCGTTCGTGATTCGAGTTATCCATATTCCGCGTATTTCATGCTACACGTATAAATCATCAAGTTATTTTCTTTTCCCTTTTCTAAACCTCCACATTGTCATTTATTTATTTATTTATTCATACTCCTCAACCCATTAAATCACATTTCATCTTTCTCACAAATCTCATTATACTTCTCTTAAGCTTTCCACCATTTCTCATGGATTTTCTCTCCATAAACCCTTTTCAATATTACTCACTCATCACTACACTTATCATTTCTAACCATATTTCACATCTCATTCAACCCATTAAATGCTTAGAAACTCATATTTAAAGCCTGAAGGTTGAAGAGCTTACCCTCTTACTTAGTCAATCTTGTGGTAGCCACAACTCATTCTTTTGGTCACACCAATGTGTGATTTTTGGGTATGTTGTTCTCCTTGCATCAAGGAACAACTTTCCCTTCTTGAGCTTCTTCCAAAACTGGCCAGAATGTGGTGATTTCCAGAGTGAGAAAGCTTGGGTCTTGAGAGAAAAATGGCAGGTGAGGTTTGGTGAGGAAGAGTTCTGAGTTTTCAATCTAATCTCGAGCTCCTTTTTATAGATGTAGGCTTGTGAGATTGATCTGGTCCTTGTAGAGATCGATCCATGTACATTTGGTAGTCTTTTTCACCTAACGTAACCACTCCCAGATCGATCTTCTTCCTTGATGAGATTAATCTGTCGAAGGTCAATTTTCCTCTTAGAGATTGATCTGCCTCTTGTAGAAGATCGATCTGCTCTTTACAGAACCCTTAAAGAGATCGATCTGTCTAGTCTTGAGATCGATCTGTCTCAAACAGAAAGCTAAGGAGATCGATCTGTTTATCTTAAAATCAATCCTCTCATTGTAAAATACTTAGCAGATCGATCTAGCTCCATTAAAGATCGATCTATCTTGCTCCACAGCTCCAAATAAGTTCATTTTGGCTCTTTCAGATCGATCTCTCATCCCATGAGATAGATCTGTCATTCATATTTCCAGATTTTACTACAATTTTCTGTAGCCACTTCATTCAAAACCTCCTCAATTTACTGCCATAGTCATTTCCTCATTCATCCATCCTTGAGACTTGAAAATAGCATCCAATCACACTTTGTACACATTAAAACTTGTGTGTAATCCATGCATGACCAAATTTATACAACATATAACTAAATGGGAACATAAAGATTTGCACCACTTGTGCAATTTCATTCCATTTTACTCTATTACTCATTTTCCATTCCACTCACATTCATCATATATCAAAGTGCATTTCTTCATATTCATACTTAATGCAACTTGTACGTACATCACAACTCTTATTACAAGTGTGTACATTAATCTTATGGACTTTACATCACATATGCTTCACATTACTATTACATCATCATACTTATGAATTCATTTACATATGTTCAAGGTTAAACCTTATACGGGGTCTCACAGTTGTTTGCAGTTTGAGCTCAATTTTGACATGTTTTGTGTTGAGTACAAAACAATTTTGAGACGGTTTTATGAGAAAACCATTATGAACGCTACGTGAAGGCAAAACAATTTTATATGATAATGGCTATTATTGAGACTTAGGCATTTCGTGTTGAATACACATCGAGCCTTACTCTGGTAGCATGTAAGTCCGAGCCTTGCTCTGGTAGCATGTAAGTCTGATATCCTCTGTTCTGGTAACGTGAGATGACCCCGCTCCGCGGTAGCGTTGGGTGGCATTGCTTTGATAGCATGTAAGATCGGGCCTTGCTTATTAGCATGTAAGACCGATGGCTGTACGACTCTGATCAAGTCTACAACGAACCATGATCATGGTTATTCTATTGTCGACGAAATCCCTCGATTGGGGATGTCTGTCTAGGGGACGAGTTCAATCGTTTTGATGTGCCATGACGAGTTTTTATATGAGTTTTATTGCCTAGTCTCCTTTTTATACACATGACATTGTGTTTTGTGACTGTGCCACGTGTATTACTAATGCAGTGATTTTCATCATGTTTTATGAGAAAAGCCATTATCGCATCATGTTTTATACATGCTTATCCCACATGCTTGTAATTACTTGTAACCATGGTTTTGTGTTAAGCCATTGATTATCATGTTTCTTCATGAGCTTTGAGAAATAAGTTGAGATGATGTTTTAATTATTCATGCTACGTTTTTTCACTGAGTTTATCCTACAAAATAAAATGATTGTGCTGTGCAAATCATTTCCTTATTAATGAATCCCTTACCCTCTTACTGAGCGATTTAGAAGCTCATCCTGTTTTATCTCCCCCCCCCCCCCCCGATTTCTTCAAGTGAAGAGAGCTTCCCTGCAACGTATGGAGTAGTGGCTAGTGGAGGACTTGAGCTTCAGGCCATTTATATATATATATATATATATTATTGAGGTATATATTTATCATTTCCTGTACCCAGACTAAAGATGTATTTACAAAAACTTGATGTACAATGATATATGGGATGTATTAGGACTAATTAACCTTGAATTGAGTAATGCATATAGTATGATATATAATTATGAGATGATGAGATCCTCAGGTATGATATGTATCATGATGTATGACATTGCACAAGAATGCACCCTTAATTGTGAATTGATGAATAAAAAGTTTTAAATTTGCCCTATTTTTCGTGCTTCCGGGGCATCACACCACTTGTTTCACATGTATAATTTCTATTATTCACATGTATATTGTATGCAAATAATGGATTATAGGTGAAATTGACCAAAGGAGACAGGTTTATGGTATAATTTCTGTTGTTACCTGAAACAATGGTGTCGAATCGCTGACGTCTTCTCTTCGGGTTCCTTGCCACTTGTTGTCGAGAGCTTCTGCAAAAAAGAAGAAGATCAGAGGAACGCAGGGGTTGTTCCCTACGTTTGCACTCCGATGCTTAAGTCAGAACAGGGAGTTTGGTAGAGTTTTAGTATGGAGTTCTCAGATCTGATTTATGAATCATATCTGGCCCCTATTTATAGGGGTTTCTCTCTGTCACTAATTAAACATATGTCATTTTCATTAAATGCCGGATTTTCTCATGCCTATTCCCGTTTTCTTCGTGCGCCACATGGAGCACTTTTTTTTTATTCTTAATAGCATGCACAAAAATTGCTCCCCACTCTTTCGCTATACATATGTTTTCATCGTAACCTCACATCAAATCGTTAGATTCTAAAGTCGAATTTTCATCGAAGTTTTATAGCTTACCTAGCGCATTTTTTGGTTCAAGCTCTTATTTGAGTGTTTAGCTTACCTCGTGCATTTTTCGCTTCAAGCTTTTGCATTTTTCCTTCGTGGCTTAGCTCGCGCATTTTTCGCTTCAAGCTCTTTTATATAAATTTTCTCCTGGTGCTGGGCCGCTGTAAGGCATCCGCGCCTCTGGCACTATGGCATGTTATTTGTCTTCAACGCCTGACCATCGTGACGCTATTACGCCTCAGCTCTTATGACTCATTTGTCTTCAACGCCTGGCCACAGTGACCCTATCACGCCTCAGGCACTTATGGCTTATACGTTTCCAGCGCTTGGCCACAGTGACTCTATTGCGCCTCAGGCTCTTATGGCTTATTCGTCTTCAACGCCTAGCCACAGTGACGCTATCGTGCCTCAGGTTCTTACGGCTTATACGTTTCCAGCATCTGGCTACAGTGATGCTATTACACCTCAAGCTCTTACGACTTATTTGTCTTCAACACCTGGCCACAGTGACGCTATCGCGCCTCAGGCTCTTACGGCTTATACGTTTCCAGTGCCTGGCCACAGTGACACTATTATGCCTCAGGCTCTTATGGCTTATCCATCTTCAACGCCTGGCCACAGTGACGCTATCGCGCCTCAGGCTCTTACGGCTTCTTCGTCTTTGATGCCTGGCACAGTGACGCTATTGCGTCTCAGGCTCTTACGGCTTGTTTATCTTCAACGCCTGGCCACAGTGACATTATTGAGCCTCAGGCTCTTACTAATCGTCTGTCTTTTACGCCTGGCCACAATGACACTATTGCGCCTCAGGCACTTATGGCTCGTCTATCTTTTACGCCTGGCCACAGTGACGCTATTGCCCTCAGGCTCTTACGGCTCATCTATTTTTTACACCTAGCCACAGTGATGCTATTGCGCCTCAGGCTTTTATGGCTCGTCTGTCTTTTACGCCTTGCCACAGTGACGCTATTGCGCCTCAGGCTCTTACGGTTCATCTATCTTTTACGCCTAGCCACAGTGACGGTATTGCGCCTCAGGCTCTTATGGCTCGTATGTCTTTTACGCCTGGCCACAGTGACGCTATTGCGCCTCAGGCTCTTACGACTCATCTGTTTTTCACGCCTGGCCACAGTGACGCTATCACGCCTCAGTCTCTTACAGCTCGTCTGTTTTTCACACCTGGCTATAGTGACACTATCGCGTCTCAGGCTCTTACAGCTCGTCTGCCTCTTACGCCTGGCGATAGTGACGCTATCGCTCCTTAGGCTCTTACGGCTCGTTTGTTTCTATCATAAGATTCATATCCATAAATGTTGAAGATATAATAGAAAAGTAACTTGCATAATGATCATATAAATGCATTAAAATGAACAGATAATAATGCAAGAATATAAAAGTTTAGACAAAAGACATAATAATAGTATCTTGTGGCAATGTCTCCTTTCTTTATACTCATTTGCCGGTGGTAGAGGCAATATAACATGTGCGAGCGCTCTTTAGATCTCCTCGTACTTGCCCGACTCCATTAGGAGTAGGAAACTTTATTAACATGTAAGTAGAAGATATCACTGCCCTCATATCATTTAACACAAGCCTTCCCAAGATCATGTTGTAAGCAACTGAGGTTGATCTCACAACCATGAACAATATGTCACGACCCTCCATGACTTAACCAAAACCACTACAAATTTTTCGCATTTTTAACTTACCTTTCCTCTCATCAATGGTTGGGCTGTGATTCGATATTAGCTTCCTCGCATAGCATATCATCCATTATCATACATACATGTCAATATACTGTTACTGACTATAACTTCTTTCATAATACATGTGAGATTATATAAAATCTAATATAAATACATTCCCCATAATATATCATATACATCACTATGCTGTTTCTATATTTAGAGATATAACCGTACAAAATATGTATACTTGTCGATCGATAGGAAATAGCAGCGGACAACAGGAATACTATCCCTCAATCACACTCGCTCTACTGCTGATGCTCTGTAGAGAGATGTAAAGAAAGGGGGTGAGCATACAACGCACTCAGTAAGGAAATCAGGCAAGTAAGTAGACATCTACACTATCTACTCAAAATAATGCTATGCCTCGAAAACATCATTTCCTTAACTTACTTTCAAAGCATGTCTTTAAAATATATATATATATACTTGTACAGATTAAATCCCAAGTACAGAAATCATGCTTTCGTTCTAAAATGTAGGCATGTAGTACAAAATAATGCATCTTTATAATATCACAATGCCTTTAGATAAATCATGCCATGTATATTTAAATCACATTAAATATGGCATTTAAAATATTCACATCACAAAAATCGGATTTTGACCCATCCCTCAGGTCTATCCATATCATAAATAAATCAGTCAATCAGGTGCTATATCATGTGAGACACTGTGGTGAAAATGCAAATAGTATCCTAGACTATAGCCATATCCGAAAGGGTGATCCCATGCTACACGGAATCATAGTGTGCGGGGCATCACTGCTGTAATGGGAAGGGGGCCAGTCCATCACAACCACCAGCTATATCCTCCTCAACTCCACAACACCACACGGTACAGTGTACTCCATACCACATGCACGATATAACGTACTTCGTGGACCCTACATCATAGTTGGGGTGCCTGCCATAGGTCTTAGCCCTCAAACCATGGAATATCATACCACGTCTCTAAATCCTCATGCGAACCTCTCATAGTGTGACACTCAGTCTACACGAGGAAATCAAGCATGGTTTTCAACATGTCTTATATATCACATAAAATACAGTGCGCGCCTTTGAGCACGACTCATAATCGACACTCCGCTCAAACATTGTTTCACATCACAAACTCAAACTCTAGTGCGAGTAAACCTCCAACAACTAGGTCAATGCATAGTTCATGTTTCAAATCAAGTACGAGCAATAGCTCCAGTACCATGCTATGCACAAAATCATCAAATCAAGTACGAGTAATAGCTCCAGTATTATATCTTGTATAAATCATGAAAATTCGAGTACGAGCTAATCGTTCTAGCACTCTCTCATGCATAAATCACATAAAACTGAGTACGAGTAATAACTCCAGTACTCTATCATGCATGTCATGGAAATCTAGTGCGAATCACAATCCAGCACTAATATATGTGGAAAATATATGTAATCAAGTGTGAGCTGTGCTCTAGCACAATTTATCCTATCATAATATGATAGATGGCTCTTTAAAAAGGGATGATTTTCAAAACATCAAAATCAGCACTATAAAGTGTGCTTAATTCACATCAACCTTGAAATCATTAGCCCATTTATTTATTCTTCTGCTAAACAACAGTAAAACACTCAAAATGGTCGTTTCCATGCTTTTTACAACTTTTCAGAAAAGTTGACTTTTTCCTCACAAAAGGTAAAATTGTAATTTGCCACATTGAGTCACAATAATTATTATTCACTTTCTCTGACCATCAGAGTTTTTAAGTGAATGTAAAAGCAGACGAAAATACGTGCAGGTATCTCTAACTACTCACAAAAGTCTCTTACCTGCAATCACTCAAGAAATTTTACTTTCTCAACGCTGCTCGATCCAGCAGTCCGATTTGCTCCTCCAATAATCTCTGGAGCTGTACATAACCATTTATCAAGTTAATTACACTTTTCCTACTGTATTTCACATTAAATGCAGTCTATTTCCCTTAATGGGCTTTAATAAACCTTAATGGGCCTAACTATGCCTTAAGCCCATTTCCATTTTACTATTCATTTTTTGTTGGGTCTATTGGGCTTGTGGGGCCAACCAACTCTTATTGGGCTTATCCTAGACCCATTACATCACATTGGACCTAAAATAATTGGGTTTGTCCCATTGGACCTCTCGGTCACATGCCATGGCCGAGAGCTCTCCATGTCGTCAGTCACACCATGGCATGCCGTCCATGTCTATTTGTTTAGCCAATTCACTTGGGCATTTTCACAAAAACTTGGTTGGCAACATTCTTAAGCATCACATAGTTCATCTGGCATTTTATCAAATACCTTATGTGCCATATCATACCACCATCCATATGAACAAATTGATTATAACTAACCATGCCATAATCATGTCTACATGCATATCAACCTATACATGTCTTAAAATCACATGGGTATTTATCAAAACTCATATACCAACTTTTGGCGATCACACGTTCATGGTGTTTTCATGCGTTTCAATCCATAAAACATATACCAATCAACTCCATATAACTCATAGATTAACATATATTAAGTTGGAAGCTTGAAATTATACCTAGTATTTGTGTTCACACTTGGCCGAAACTATGAAGCCTCACGATTTGCACACTATGGCTCCTTGATAGCCAATTCCAACATATGTCACTCTCCTCTCAATTTGGAACAAATTTTATGAAGATTGAAGTTCCAAATATGCCTTTTTCCTAGTGATTTTTAGTGAGAGAAAGCTTAGAAAACTTTTCGGTTATGGTTTCTTCACTTTGCCGAAAATGAAAGGATGAAGATGATTATGTGTTGGCTGGTATTTATAAGTCCATTACTTAGTCATTAAGATAAAATCCAGCCACCTTAATTGACTTCCAAAAAGTTTAGGTAATGGTTATCATTATAGACTTTGTTACCTTTCATCAATGGCTTTTAACTTATTCATATGGGCTTTCAATTAGGCCTCTCGGTTTGGGCTTTCTTAATGGGCTTTCAGGCTGATATTTTTGCTACCTATTGGGCCTTCAATTGTCTCAATATTGGACCCATAAATTGGCCCAACAATTCAGCCCATTGGGCTTTCCAAATTCGGCCTACACTTATGATACCTTAATGGGCTTTAAAAATTTCACTTTAGGCCCATTACGTTTTTAGCCATTAAATTTAATCTGAAATCCTTCCGAATAAATTTTCCTTACTCCCTGGGATAATTATCTTGTATTCTGACCAAGAATATTTTTTCTCTAATTTTTCTCCATACTTAGGTTTTTTAACCATGGTTAGTCAACTATGGTAAAAGTCCACTTTTCTTAACTATAGTTGACTTTTTCCTTAATCATTGACCAAGTTAACTTTTTCTCAAAATTTCAAAAGTGTCATATCTTATGTCTTACACTCTCGTCTTTACGTTTTAGCTGTTTTCGATAGATAAATACACCCGAAACACCTAAAATACCTTAACTCGATAAAAAGGTCCATTTTACCCTTTTTAGCTTTTACTCTCGTTCTCTGTGTTCGAAACTAAATCAAACTGACTTTCCTTCATAAGCTTCCTATATTTTCTCATTTTAAGTTCTTATTTTCAGTCAAAATAATTCAAATTCACTCGGTTTAGCCTGTGACTCTTATAGCTCACATTAGACCTTTTTATGTAGCTTATGCGTGTCGAATCATTTCGCATACACTTTAAATCTAGTAAATACTCTTCTTATGATTTAACTATAATAATAGAGTATTCATACACATAGGAATCATAAGGAACAAGCTACATAAAATACAGGTCTGACAATCCTCCCCTACTCAAAAAATTTGGTCCTCCAAATTAGAACCAAGTCAGTCATCAAATAGATGAGGGTGCTTCTCTCGCATCAGAATCTCTAGCTCCCAAGTAGCCTCCTCTGAAGTATGATGCTGTCAGAGAACCTTCACTAATCCTATAATCTTCGATCTCAATACCTTCTCCTTCCTATCCAATATCCGAATCGATCTCTCAACATATAACATGTCCTCTCAGAGCTCCAATGGCTCGTAACTAATCACATGTGCCAGATCCGGATGATACTTCTGAAGCCTCGATATGTGGAAGACATTATGGACACCTGATAAGTCCGATGGCAATGCCAACCTATAAGCCTTATCTCCCACTCGATCAAGTATCTCAAAGGGTCCAATATAGCGAGGATTCAATTTTCCTCTCTTTCCAAATCTCGCTATGCCCTTGGAAGGAGAAACTTTCAGAAACACGAATTCACTAACTGCAAACTCTAATGGCCTTCGTCTCCTGTCAGCGTAACTCTTTTGTCTACTCTGAGCTGTCCTCAGTCTCTCTACAATCAAGTGGACGTCCTCAGATGCTTGTGTAACCATGTCAAGAGCGAAAATCTTTCGGTCACCCACTTCTTTCCATCCAATAGGGGAACGACATCTACGTCCATATAAAGCCTCATACGGTGCCATCCCGATACTCGAATGATAACTGTTGTTGTAGGCGAACTCAGCTAGTGGCAAGTGGTCATCCCAGGAGCCTCTAAAATCTAGCACATATGCTCTCAACATATCCTCTAGAGTCTATATAGTCATCTTTGACTGACCATCTGTTTGAGGATGGAAAGTGGTGCTCAAACTCAACTGGGTTCCCATGGCTTCCTGAAAATGTCCCCAAAAGTGGGAAGTGAAGCAGGAATCCCTATCAGAGACTATGCTTACTGGTACACCATGTAACCTCACTACCTCGCGTACATACAGCTCTGCTAATGAACTTAGAGTATCGATAGTTCTCATAGCTAGTAAGTGGGCTAACTTCGTCAGTCTGTCGACGATCACCTATATAGCATCGTGATTCCTACGGGTTCTTGGTAAACCAATCACGAAATCTATGGTGATATGCTCCCATTTTCATGTCGATATAGGTAGAGGCTGTAATAACCCTATAGGTTTCTGATGCTCTACCTTCACCTACTGATATACGAGACACTTTGCCACAAAATCTGCTACGTGTCTCTTCATACTCGACCACCAGTATACCTTCTAGAGGTTCTGATACACCTTGTTACTCCCCAGATGTAGCGTATACCTCGATGAATGAGCTTTCGCCAATATCAATCTCCTGAGTCATGGATCCTCGGGAACACACAATCTGCCTCTGAACCTCAATTGTCCATCAGAACTCAACTCAAAATCAATCACGGTGCCCTTCTGCATCTGACCACTCATATCTATGCAGAATGGATCAGTTTGTTGAGCCACTCTGATCCTGTCTAACAGATCTGGCTCCAAGCGTAGACTAGCTATCACATAGCCTGTATCCATGTCAGAAGGCACAACTCCCAAACTGAGGCTAGCAAACTGCTCTAGCAACTCATGTTCCCTAATCATCATATACGATACCATCCCTAGGCTCTTCCTACTCAAAGCATCGGCTACAACGTTAGCCTTTCCCTGATGATAAAGTATCTTGCAATCATAGTCATTCAGAAGCTCTAGCCATCTTCTCTGTCTTATGTTCAATTCTTTCTGTGAGAACAGAGACTTGAGGCTCTTATGGTCGGTAAATATCTGGAACTTCTCACCATACAAGTAGTGGCGCCATACTTTCAACGCAAACACTACTGCTGCTAACTCCAAATCATGGTCGGAAAGTTCTTCTCATGATCCTTTAGCTGTTTGGATCCATAAACAACTACCCTCCCATCCTGCATCAATACACAGCCCAGTCCCTGATGCGAAGCATCGGTATACACTGTAAATCCTCCTGAGCTGGTAGGGATAGTGAGAATCGGAGCGATAGTCAATTGACGCTTCAACTCCTCAAAACTCTTCTCACAATCCTCGTTCTATACAAGTGGTACACTCTTTCAAGTAAGACATGTCAATGAAGCAGCCAACTTCGAAAATCCCTCAATGAATCTCCGATAATATCCAGCTAAACCTAGAAAACTCCTGATCCCAGTGACTATCCTCGGCTGTTCACACTAAACTACAGCCTCTATCCTAGATGGATCAACCGATACACCATCCTTTGATACAACATGTCCCAAAAATGAGATATGTGACAACCAAAAGTCACACTTACTGAGCTTAGCATATAAGTTCTGCTCTCGTAGAGTCTGCAATACGATCCTAAGGTGCTCCTTGTCCGTATCTACCACGTACGCAATAAAGCCTTGTTGTGTTGAAGGTTTTCTAAGTCGGTAAATCATATCATAATCATAACTACTCCTTTCATTTATTTTCATTAAACTTTACAACATATCTAGTAGGGTTAGGAAACATAACTATCTTAGCATAACAATCTAAAACAGCATGGTTTCTAGATAACCAATTCATTCCTAAGATTACATCAAAGTCACTCATACTTAGCAATATTAGATTGGCTATCATATCCTTATTCCTTACTCTCAACTTGCTTCCCCTTCTCTTATGATGTCGCCCTCATCTTCGAAGCAGAAGGATCAACTGGAGCTCTCTCTCGTGCCTCCTCACCCGTGATCTCTTACCGAAGAGTTTCCTCCCTCCTCGATAACTGAAATCCCTATCTCTAGTCGACCTCTTCCTCTAGATATCTCAGCTCTGGCTAAACTTTCCAAATTCGAAAGCATTCCTCTCGTAATCTTGCTCGCATAGTTGCGCCCTGCGCATTGCTTCCTCATATGTGGTTATATCTAATAGGACCAACCTAGACCGCAGAATCGGTCTCAATCCATCGATGAACCTGTGGACCTTTCTAGCCTCACTATGCATGGTATCTGGGTCATATCTCCCTAGGGATAGGAATCGAGTCTCATACTCGTCCACTGAAAAACTCCCCTAGTTCAGTCCTAAAAACTCAGCTTGTAATTTCTGCTGTATGGTATCGGGAACAAACTGCCTCCTAAAGGCATCCTGAAATATCTCCCAACTAATATCAGTATGTCGGGCTCTCAATATGGGTCTAGTGGAATTCCACCAATGCTGTGCAGCTCCTTTCGGTAGGAACGCAGCAAATGCGACCATCTCCGATGTCGTACACTCAAAAAATCCATAAAACTTCTCCATCTCAGCAACCCATACCTCAGCAGCTACAGGGTCCTTGACCCCACTAAGAGATGGAGGTCTAAACTTCTGAAACTCTCACAATCGATGCAGCTCACATCCGTACCCTAATCCACTACTACTCGAAACTAGTGGGGGTGTAGGAGTATCTACAGTCCTCGGTGCATGAGTTGTCTGTGTAGGTGTATCAGGGGCAACTACCTCTCCTGTCGCAGCTCCTACCTCCTGTCCCTGCCTACCAGGCATCGTCTATGCCAATATCTCTACTATCGTCTCTAGACTACATTCTAATCTCATAAAGCGCATCTCAGCACACTCTGGTGCCTCAGTAGCACCTGGAGTCTCATGGGTTGGTAATGGTTCGGCAGCAGCTCGTCTCTCAGGCCTATCTCCATGGCCTCGAGCCATACCTCTCACCCCTCTACCACTACGAGTATTTGCCATATAGGCAAAGTTCCTGCATTCATAATCATGAATTTGTTCGTCTCTCATCTGGTATACACAGTTGTACCTAAAAACAGCACAGTACTATGAGGATGTACACTTTCCTATTTTCTTACACTGACTCACATCAGACCAACCTCTGCTCTTATACCATTCTATCACGACCCTCCATGACTTAACCAAAACCACTACAAATTTTTTGCATTTTTAACTTACCTTTCCTCTCATCAATGGTTGGGTTGTGATTCGATGTTAGCTTCCTCGCATACCATATCATCCATTATCATGCATACATGTCAATATACTGTTACTAACTAAAACTTCTTTCATAATACATGTGAGATTATATAAAATCTAATATAAATACATTCCCCATAATATATATCGTATACATCACTGTGCTGTTTCTATGTTTAGATACATAACCGTACAAAATATGTATATCTGTCGATCGATAGGAAATAGCAGCGGACAACAGGAATACTATCCCTCAATCACACTAGCTCTACTGATGATACTCTATAGAGAGATGTAAAGAAAAGGGGGGTGAGCATACAACGCGCTCAGTAAGAAAATCAGGCAAGCAAGTAGACATCTACACTATCTACTCAAAATAATGCTACGCCTCGAAAACATCATTTCCTTAACTTACTTTCAAAGCATGTCTTTAAAATATATATATATATATATATATATATACTTGTACAAATTAAATCTCATGTACAGAAATGATGCTTTCATTCTAAAATGTAGGCATGTAGTACAAAATAATGCATCTTTATAATATCACAAAGCCTTTAGATAAATCATTCCATGTATATTTAAATCACACTAAATATGGCATTTAAAATATTCACATCACAAAAATCGAATTTTGACCCATCCCTCAGGTATATCCGTATCATAAATAAATCAGTTAATCAGGTGATATATCATGTGAGACTTTGTGGTGAAAATGTAAATAGTATCCCGGACTATGGCCATATCTGAAAAGGTGATCCCAGGCTACACGAAATCCTAGTGTGCGGGGCATCACTGCTACAACGAGAGGGGGGTCAGTCCATCACAACCGCTAGCTATATCCTCCTCAACTCCACAACACCACACGGTACAATGTACTCCATGCCACATGCATGGTACAATGTACTTTGTGGACCCTACATCACAGTCGGGGTGCCTGCCATAGGTCTTAGCCCTCAAACCATGAAATATCATTACCACGTCTCTAAATCCTCATGCGAACCTCTCATAGTGTGAAACTCAGTCTACACGAGATAATTAAGCATGGTTTTCAACATGTCTTATATATCACATAAAATACAGTGCGCGCCTTTAAGCGCGACTCACAGTTGACACTCCGCTCAAACACTGTTTCACATCACAAACTCAAACTCTAGTGCGAGTAAACCTCCAGCAACTAGGTCAATGCATAGTTCATGTTTCAAATCAAGTACGAGCAATAGCTCCAGTACCATGCTATGCACAAAATCATAAAATCAAATATGAGCAATAGCTCCAGTACTATATGATGTATAAATCATGAAAATTCAAGTACAAGCTAATCGTTCCAGCACTCTCTCATGCATAAATCACATAAAACTGAGTACGAGTAATAACTTCAGTACTCTATCATGCATGTCATGGAAATCTAGTGCGAATCACAATCCAGCACTAATATATGTGGAAAATATATGTAATCAAGTGCGAGCTGTGCTCTAGCACGATTTATCCTCACATAATATGATAGATGGCTCTTTAAAAATGGATGATTTTCAAAACATCAAAATCAGCACTATAAAGTGTGCTTAATTCACATCAACCTTAAAATCATTAGCTTATCTATTTATTCTTCTGCTAAACAGCAGTAAAACACTTAAAATGGTGGTTTCCATACTTTTTACAACTTTTCATAAAAGTTGACTTTTTTCCTAACTAAGGGCAAAATCGTAATTTGTTAATATCGGGTCACAATAATTATTATTCACTTTCTCTGACCCTCAGAGTTTTTAAGTGAATGTAAAAGCAGACGAAAATAAGTGCAGGTATCTCTAACTACTCACAAAAGTCCCTTACCAGCAATCACTCGAGAAATTTTACTTTCGCAACGCTGCTCGATCCAGCAGTTCGATTTGCTCCTCCAATAATCTCTGGAGTTGCATATAACATTTATCAAGTTAATTACACTTTTCCTATAGTATTTCACATTAAATATAGTCTATTTCCCTTAATGGGCCTAACTATGCCTTAAGCTCATTTCCATTTTACTATTTATTTTTGTTTGGCCTATTGGGCATGTGGGGCCCACCAACTCTTATTGGACTTATCCTAGACCCATTACATCACATTGGGCCTAAAATAATTGGGCTTGGCCCATTGGACCTCTCGGCCACATGCCATGGTCGAGAGCTCTCCATGTCATCGGTCACACCATGGCATGCCGTCCATGTCTATTTGTTTAGCCAATTCACTTAGGCATTTTCACAAACACTTAGTTGGCAACATTCTTAAGCATCACATAGTTCATGTTGGCATTTTATCAAATTCTTTATGTGCCATATCATACCACCATTCATATGAACAAATTGATTATAACTAACCATGCCATAATCATGTCTACATGCATATCAACATATTCATGTCTTAAAATCACATGGGTATTTATCAAAACTCATATACCAACTTTCGGCCATCACATGTTCATGGTGTTTTCATGTGTTTCAATCCATAAAACATAGACCAATCAACTCCATATAACTCATAGAATAACATATATGAAGTTGGAAGCTTGAAATTATACCTAGTATTTGTGTTCACACTTAGCCGAAAACCTTGAAGCCTCACGGTTTGCACACTATGGCTCCTTGATAGCCAATTCCAACATATGTCACTCTCCTCTCAATTTGGAACAACTTTCATGAAGATTGCAAGTTCCAAATATACATTTTTCCTAGTGATTTCTAGTGAGAGAAAGCTTAGAAAACTTTTCGATTATGGTTTCTTCACTTTGCCAAAAATGAAAGGATGAAGATGATTATGTGTTGGCTGGTATTTATAAGTCCATTACTTAGTCATTAAGCTAAAATCCAGCCACCTTAATTGACTTCCAAAGAGTTTAGGTAATGGTTATCATTTTAGACTTTGTTACCTTTCATTAATGGCTTTTAACTTATTCATATGGGCTTTCAATTGGGCCTCTCGGTTTGAGCTTTCTTAATGGGCTTTCGGTTTGAAATTTTTACTACCTATTGGGCCTTCAATTGTCTTAATATTGGGCCCACAAATTGGCCCAACAATTCGGCCCATTTGGCTTTCCAAATTCAGCCTACTCTTATGATACCTTAATGGACTTTAAAATTTTCACTTTAGGCCCATTACATTTTTATCCATTAAATTTAATATGGAATCCTTCCGAATAAATTTTCCTTACTCCCGGGGATAATTATCTTGTATTCTGACCAAGAATATTTTTCTCCAAATTTTTCTCCATACTTAGGTTAATTTTTAATCATGGTTCGTCAACTATGGTAAAAGTCCACTTTTCTTAACTATAGTTGACGTTTTCCTTAATCATTGACCAAGTTGACTTTTTCTTAAAATTTTGAAAGTGTCATATCTTATGTCTTACACTCTCGTCTTTACATTTTAGTTGTTTTCGGTAGATAAATACACCTAAAACACCTAAAATACCTTAACTCGCTAAAAAGGTCCATTTTACCCTTTTTAGCTTTTACTCTCGTTCTCTGTGTTCGGAACTAAATCAAACTGACTTTACTTCATAAGCTTCCTATATTTTCTCATTTTAAGTTCTTATTTTCAGTTAGAATAATTCAGATCCACTCGGTTTAGCCTGTGACTCTTATAGCTCACATTAGGCCTTTTTATGTAGCTTATGCGTGTCGAATCATTTCGCAGACACTTTAAATCTAGTAAATACTCTTCTTATGATTCAACTATAATAATAGAGTGTTCATACACATAGGAATCATAAGGAACAAGCTACATAAAATACGGGTCTGACATAATACCTGTCGAGTCACGTCCTTCGGGCTTTCCCCTAGAGTCACAGACAACTCTATCGACCCGACGACCTTCACTTTCTCGCCCGTAAAATCATACAGTGGTGTCATAACGAGTCTTAATCTATCTTTGGATACATTCATTTTCTCAAAACAATTCCAATAGATTAAGTTCATCGAACTTCCATTATCGACCAGGATTCTGCTCACTGGATGTTTTGCTACCACCGTTGATATCACCATTGGGTCATCATAAGGCATGATAATATCACCCCTGTCTGCCGGAGTGAACACAATGGGTTCTTCACTCGCATTTTCCTCCATCATAGCATGAATCTGATACACTTGTCTCGCGTAACTTTTACGAGAAGCAGAGGAACTTCCTGCCATCGATTCTCCCCCTGCAATAACATTTATAGTCGGGCCGGTGGGTTCATTATCCAACCGGTTGTCTCGGGGGTCGGGCTTAGCTACTTCTTCATTTCTTGGCCTATTTCTCCCGTTGTCATTATTTTTTCTATTCTGCGGACGATCATTCCTTCTATCTTGCGGAGGGTAACGGGGCCTTTCACTTCTCCATAGGAAGCGATTAATTTTTCCGTCTCTAGCCAGCCTTTCTAACTGATCTATCAGATCTCTGCATCTTTCAGTAGGATGATCATAATTAGAATAAAAGCTACAGTAGGCATCCGCGTTCCGCCCTAAGTTTCATACTTTCTCTTTCGAGAATTCTAATAGTCTAGTCCCTTCAATAGCAGCAAGAATAGTAGCACAAGGCTCGTTCAGCTTGGTATAATTTTCATACCCAAGCCTAGGAGTCTTGTCTGATCTGTCGAGTTTGGAAGAACTCTTCTCGGTCATGTCTCTTTATCTTTTTCTTTCTTCTTTCGCATCTCGAGACTGCACCATTTTCATTACTTCCTTTTGGGCAACATACTTATTTGCTCGAGCAAATAAATTTAAGATAGTTGTAGGCTGGTCAATGGACAAAAACTCTTGTTACTTCTCAGATTTCGTTCCCTGCAGGGTTGTTGTCATAGTTACTCCTACTTGTAAATCTTTCACTTCTAGAGTAGCATTTCGGAAGTAATCCACATAACTTTTCAAAGACTCCTTCCTAGGACTTTTTTCATGTTCTTCTCTGATTCTCAGGTCGAATGTGCTCCCCTTTCCTCGGTACTAGAAGAGTCCGAGTTATTTGAATGAAAGCTCCTTCTCTCGGGTCTTTGCACTAGGTGCTTTCTTCTAACACCTCTCATTCCAAGATTTGGCCTTGAATCTTCGAAATAGACTAAGGAGTTCAGACTGTTCTGACCATTAGACTGTTGCCTTCTATTTACTGAGGGAGAGCTCTGCCTCCCCTACTCCCCAGACCGATGAACTTTGAATTCATTTCGAACTCTGCGGTAGGGTTTATCTCCCTCACCCTAGCGACAAGGTCCTGAGTACTGATCCCTATGACAGGGTTCTGAAAAAGTGTCGTAGGGTTGTGCTCCGTCAGCCCTGCGGTAATAATCTAAATCTGCGTGGCAGAGTCTTTCGTGCGGCAGGGTTTTGGGCAGCAGAGTACGCAATAGGGTCTCTCGCTAGGCAGAGTATGCGGCAGAGTCTTGAGCCTTGAGCCGTAGGGTCTCGCGCGATAGAGTCTCTCGCGCGGCAGTATGCGCGACAAGTCTCATGCGACAAGGTGTGCGACAGAGTGTTAACATGTGCAGCAGGGTCTCGCGCGACAGAGTGTGCAACAGAGTCTCTCCTTTTGCGCGGTAGGGTCTCGCGCGGCAGAGTGTGCGATAGGGTCTCGCGCGGCAGTGTGTGCGCCAGAGTATCGCGCGACAGGTATGCATGAGAGTTTCACGCTGCAGGGGTCTCGTGCGACAGGTGTGCGGCAGACTCTCACGCGGTAGGGTTTGAGACAGAGAGTGCGCAATGTCTCCGGCGGGTGTACGGCAGAGTGTCGTGCAGTAAGGTCGCTCGTCAGAGTGTACGGCAGACTCTCGCGCGGCATTATATGCGCGGCAAAGTCTCACACGGCAAAGTGTGCGCAGAGTCTACGGCAGGGTGTGCTGCAGAGTCTCGCACGGCAGAGTGTGCGGCAGAGTGTGCGCAGAGTTTGCGGCAGGGTCTTTCCCTGTGCTCGAAACTTCGGAGGGCCATAACTTTGTGCTCGGTGGTCCAATTGAGGTGATTTTTTTTGAATTCGCGTAACTTTTTGAGATTTACGCGATGGCAAATGCCGAAGGTGATTTGTTCGAGATTTTGTCCCAAAAAAATGTCGTTTTAGCCTCGAATTTTGATTTTTTTTGTATTATCCATCGGTTCTCGTCCCTCCTGAACGTGTCTCTACCATAGCTTTTCTTTCGTCCACAGACGGCGCTAATTGTTGTTACCTGAAACAATGGTGACGAATCGCATACCAAACTGTCACGGGGTTATCTCGGACTATGATTTTTTTGCACCTCGTGATGGCACTAAGTCTCGCACTTAGTCAGCCAACCAACACCCAATCAAACACTCACACAAGCAACAGAGACAATATGCAAGAAAGCATACACTTACAAGAATTTTCAACCTTTATATTCACAATTTACAAAGGCAAAAGGCCTGCTGCAGGGACATAACAACAACTCACACTCGGAGATCTGTGTCTCATTGTCATTCACAACCCACAATATATAGGCAAGCACTGGTTGACACCCCCAGCCAGAAAAGGAAAGCATTAATGCTCTGTAATCCTGATGATTACGGAAAGATTGCCTCCAGAGATCTCATCCACATATGGCAAGTCAACTGTCTCAACGCGGATCATGCTGGATTCTCCCGGATTCTCTTGAGATCCTCTCAATCCCCCACAATCACGTCTGACCATCAATACGTCCTTGATGCGCGCTTGGATATCTGTCTGACGCATATCAATCCGCATTCAGTACTCATCAATTCCTTTGCTGCCTATCAAGCATGAAGTCCGCACCACGCAGATTCGACAGCAGCCAACTGTCATCCGATGTCAAGCCTTCAGCCCGAGACCTGCTCAATGCCACCATGTACTAGCTTGCGCACAATCGCGCGCATATTGCGCGCCCCGCATGCATCTCGCGCACCCCATACGCATCCAGCTCACGAGGGTATGACAAACTCTCCCCCGCCGGATGGAGTCGACGTCTTTGTCGTGAGGTTTTCCAAGTACGCCTGCACCTGGTCTTCATACTCCCATAATGTGACATCCCTCTCCCATGACTCACTACCATCTTCCCATCGCACGAGGTAGTCAGTGCGTCAGGGTTTCTCTCTGTCACTAATTACGCATATGTGATTTTCATTAAATGCTAGATTTTCTCATGCCTATTCTCGTTTTCTTCGTGCGCCACGCGGGACACTTTTTTTTTTTATTCTTAATAGCATGCACAACAATTTCAAATGAAATTTATCTGGTTTCACCTATTTTGATCTTTTTCCATATTTTAGTTTGACGTCTCAGAAAGGATCGGAGATAATAAATTAAAGGCTTGACATGACTTATTTTATACCCCTTCATTTTACAGTGTCTGTTAAGTCAATATTGAAAATTAACCTATGGACAAATCATCATTTTCATATTTGTTGAGCGAATTTTCTAAGATAAGTCGTAATCGTAATTTTATAGATCTGAATGGTTTATTCGAGATCATATATCATCATTTTACTATGACTTTGATATTTTTAGGTGGTTGCGCACTCTCACGAGATCCACAAACCTTTTCGTACACGAACGGTTCCTTTTAATTCAAAAATCAAAAAATTACTATTTAACTATTTTTTTTTAATTCACTTAATCTTATAATTGTCCAATTAAATTTTATACCTATCCAGTATTTGAAATTTAAGGTTCTTACATAAGACGAGGAGCTAGTCCATATGGGAGGTCTTCAAGTCCTGCATATCGCAGGCGACCAGATAGTCCTGTTTATGATCACGATAATGGTCCTACTTATGATAGGCACAAGTCCGGAGTATGGCAGATATCGCAGGTAGTAATTAAAGCCTTTTATTGTTGCTTGCTGGTTCTTTTATCTCTCTTTTTCTGAAGTTTGTTTTACGACCTAATTATGACATGTTTCAAAGTATTTATTAATATTTCCATAAATAATGCCATCCTTACTGTTCATTGTCTTGGCAGCCGATCACCTGCTCGGAGGTCCGGCATATGAATAGCTGTCTGATGGGGAAAAACTTGTTAAACTCAGGGGTCCTCAGGAATTTTGTCGATCTCTGCTTAGCTGAGTTTGCCTTGGTGGAAGAATGAATAGCTTCTTCTTCTCTTTCACATTGCGCTCTTTGTTGGGAATTTCTTAAGTCAAACTGCAATTAGGTTGAAATTTTCAGTCTCAGTTGGGATTTATGGGCTGATTATTTTGGCTAGCAGTCATAGATGGTTGTTTTGGTAAAAATGACGATTGCTGATTACTTCCTCTTTAATAACTTGTGTTGCAATTCCGTTGATTTATGATTTTCTTGCAAGACTTTGAACTTCCGGTTATTTTCAAATATCAGAATCGAGAAATCATCCTGGAGGAACGGAAGGTTTCCCGTTTATTTGGATTTGTGATGCGAATGATTTTCTATCAGAAATTTTATGATTTGACCATGATGCCCAAGTTCTATGGAAGAGTTATGAGACATCTCAATATCATGGCTTTCGGGAGACTTGCCTGCAATTTTGAATTGAGTATTTAATCTGGACTCAGGCATTTTATCTGCAAATTGAGATTTGGTAAGTATTTGGACCTTTCTGCACCCAATACCCACTTGGAGATTTGTTTATAAATTCGGGGTTTTTGTCGTTTCGTATCAAAATTTTTCATCCTAACAAAATAAATATAAAATTTATATTTTAATAATTTATTATATTTATATACTATTTTTTTAAACCGTATTAGTATTTTACCCACCATGTTCAGACCATAAATTGGATCAGAATCATTTTCATTAACAATAAAACCTTGCAGAACAATAAGATGAATATCCGAATTGCACCAAATAGAAACACAAAAGGCATCAAGATGAGGATTTCCTTAGCTCTTGATCAATCGCCTTCTGAAGCCACGTCTCAGCGTCCTCCATCATTCCAGGGCTAAGCCTCACCATAAGGATGCAGAACTCAGTCTGGTTGAGTGCTCCATCTTCGTCGAGATCACCTTCTCTAACCATCCCTTCGGCTTCCTCTTTGCTCATACCTTCCATGCCTAAAAGTGCAGAATTTCTCCTCAGACTGTCTGGCGTTATTAACCCTTTTTGCGGGTCAGCTAGAAGCCGAAACCCTCCACACAATTCTGACACAAATGCTTCCACATCGAGCTTTTCGGCCATCACAGGTAACAAATCCTCGTACTCGCTTGTCGTCGTAGCTTTTCCGTTAATTCCATTCTTTTCCATTATGAAGCTGTTTTTCTACACTAGTGGTCTAACAAAAAAACAATATTGAAGGACAACGATAGCGCAGGGTGCGCACTGTGGGCTTTACACCAAGTGAACAAGGTATATAAGGACTGGCCAAGCCCTTATGAGCATTGCAAAGTTTATACGCTTTCTTTATTTTCCACGAACCACTTGATGGGTGTGATGTGACGCTTGAAATCCTTTTGGCCCCGAAAGAGTGCAATAATCAGGTGTCTATGATCTGTCTCATAACTCAAAAATGGGCGGTTTGATTTGATGAGAAGTTATTGTTTAATTTTTTGTATATTTTATTGTGATGTAAAAGCTTTATATTTTGTCCGAATTGGTATTAGAATGAATTTTCGGTTTTGGGATTATATTTTTATTCTCAATTTAACAATTTCCAGGAAGGTGCATATGTGGGGTGATAGGGGATTCGGTGGATAGACGTGATCTTTTTGACTGAAGCAATTGCTTAAATTGTCCGGTGTTGGCTTTCTATGAAGGTTCCTATTCTCTCTTTCTGTCTTCAAATAGGTATTCTTGGATTCTTGCAATTTGTTGTCAGCCAGCCCTGTTGTCCAATCCAATTTTTCACTTATGCGCAGCAAAATAAAAGATCTCTAAACCCTGCGTTCCTGCCCCATCCAAGGTTTCCTTTCCTTTCCATTTCACATGGAGCCCCGAACTACCATGTGTTCAGGTCATTCTCCCTGTTTCTTTCTTGAATCGTCGATGTTTCCTGACTAATAATATTAAATTTTGATTTTTTTTTAATTCCACTCTAGTGGTTTTTTTTGTTTTTTTGTTTTTATTTTCAATTTTCCTGATGTTTGAGAAACGATATATTTATTAATTGCATATTTTTTAAGATAATTTTGAATAATTGATATAATTAATTCTTATGAAATTGAAAAATAAAAAATTATTATTATTAGTTTTAATAAAATGATAAGAAATTAAAAAGTATAAATGAATAGTTAATTTATCTTTTCATCAAATTTTGTTTTATATACTCAATAATATCATATCAGTGTCGATCGAGTATCCAAACCACACCTTAGTCAATAAAAACTTTGATAGTCATATGACACAAAGATTTGTAGCATATTCGATATTTCGATGGAATCATATGGTCATGATCACATTCATAATATGATTGCCATTGGAAAGATAAGTTTTAATGAAATTTGGTGTCCAGCCCCAAGGATAATTCTCCATTATTAAAGACAAAATACGAAGTTTCTTATTTCTTGTCGGGTTCTCTCGGCATAGCCCAGTTTAGTTGGTCCATCAAAGCAACTAAAAGGGGGGTTAACAACCTCTTTCAATATACGTCGTGCGTGACCACTTTGTCTCCTCGCACGTGCCTCCCCTTTCAGACACCAAAGCTTTAAGGCATGTTGTTTCTATTTCTTTTCCTTTTATGGATGAGTTGTTCTTAGGATTTTGGGGCTGTTAAGAATCCAAAATGGTTATCATTAGCCATTTTTGAAGGCAAAGCTTTGGCCTTCTCGCCATGGTGACAAAGGATGGTAAGCAAAAAGCTATGGTTATGTTTGATGCATAGAAAGAGAGGATAGGATAGTATAATATTATAAATAGAATTAAATTAGATGATATTATATTTATCATATGTTTGATATGTATAAAAATTAAGAGTAAGATAGAATATTTTTATATATTTTTATCATATTTATAATGTGTAAAATTAACGGTATGATAAAATGTTTCACTTTATTCATCAAAAGTATACTTTTTTAAACATAAATATAATTTAAATTTATAATTTTTTAATAAATATAATTCAAAGATTTTTTAACTAAAATATATTATCATATTTTCTATAGTTAAAAACTCATTTATTTTTTTCATGAAAAGAAAATTCTTCAATAAAATATTAAAATAAAAAAATATTTTCAAAATTTTGATTTTTGTTAGAGTATTTTTTATTAAAAGGTATTGCTCTATTTTCTTTACTATTTTATCTTTTTCTTTTCTTTTTATTTTTTATGATTTAAATTTAAAATAAAATTTTATGATTGCTTTAAAATATACCTTTATTTTTCAATAAAAATCTTATCTTTATTAGTTTTATTTTTTATTTTCTTTTCTTGTATTGGTGAAAAGAGAAAAATAGTCCTAAAAAAAAGAAAAAATAGAACACAAAGAATAAAAAAAATTAAAAATAAAAAAATACTAACTAAATTTTAAAGTTCATATTTTTAAATTAAAAAATATAATTAATAGTAATTTTTATATCTAAGAGTTAATTTAATAAATAGTATTAAGTAGGGGTGTAAAACAGGTAGAACGGTGCGGACCAATGCGAATTAATACGGACACGGATTTAAGCGGGTTGAGCTCGTTTAGGCCCGCATTTAAACGGATTAAATTTGTGGAGACCGATCCGATTCTAATGCGGGCCGGATTGGCCCACGGGCTAACTTAACTTTTTTTTTTTTGGAAATAAAGAATTGGATTTTAAAAAATAATGAATTGAGCCTAAACACTTAATTAAGTCTAATTTTAATTTGTTAAATGATTATTGGGCTTTGGAAATTAACCAAAATTGTTATAAAATCAAATCACATAGATTTGAGACTAAAATACAAAGTTTAATTTGCAGTTTTTTTAACAAGAGGAATATTAGTTCATTAATGATCAAATATAACAAGTTCAAAGAAAAAACCAAAATGATTTGGAGTTCTCCACTTAATTTCAAATTGTAAGTTAGTCACATCAAACAATATATTATGTACAAAAGCAAATTATAGGTTTGTAATATATATATATATATATATATATATATATATATATATATATATATATCAGCATAAGCAATATATTATATCATAAGCAAGCAAGTCATAAAATTGTGAAAATAGTTCTACAAATATTATTATATTAATCTCAATAAAAATAAAATCCACAAACATAATATCCATTAAACAAACTCGCATTACAAATACAAATTACACATGACATAATATTATGGTCTAAATAATTAAATAAAGAATAGTAAATAAGTTTAAAAGTCATAAAATCTATAAGCATCCATTAAACTCCACATCAAATAACATTAAACATGTGAGTTAATCTCATTATTCAAATAATTTGAATCATTTGATTCTTCCACCAATTTATCTTTATTTTCCTCATCATCTTTGCAACCTATAAAATAAAATTTTCAATTATTAAATAAAAATACAATAACATTATTTTGGTAAATTTTCAATTTTTTACTTTTGTAGTTTTGTTTGTTTAAACTTTAGAAATTAGAATAGGTAGAATGAGAATGATTTAGGACTTAGGTTTGATTGGTGTGTTGGTAAAATAGCTCGCGGGTCTGCTCGTACTCGTACGGGTTGACCCGTATAAATTATTTACCCGACGGGTTTGACCCGTATAAACTCGTTTTTAAACGGATCACATATTAATGGATCGGATCGTTAAAAACCCGCGGTTTTTACGGACTAACCTGCGGGTTTGAACCCGTTTTACACCCCTAGTATTAAGCATAGAGTATTTAAAAAATAAAAAAAAAACATTAATTTTTTAAAATTAATATTTTATCTAAACTATTTTTTTTTCTTTATTAAAAAAGCAGAATAGAAAGAAATAAAGAAAAAATGGGCAAAAGGAGCAAAGAAAAATAGTGAAGGATAAAAAAAGAAAAAATAATTTAGAATAATCAATTAATCAATGATCATTGTAATCTTATAAAAGTCCATGTTAATTTTTAAATGTAAAGTTTAAAAATAAAATATAAGTATCTATTATCTAATAATTTGAGAATAAAAATAATTTTTATCTTTTAGAGAGAATTAAATCATATTATACTAAGACGATCACTAATATTCTTTATAAATCAATTATTCTTTTTACATATACATCAAACGTAAAATAAAATTTTATTTATTATTCTATATACCTAACATGACCTTTATATCTGAAATTAACGTGCTATCAAACCAATTGTATGACATTAATTCTTTGCAGTATTGGGAAGACATGTAGGGAAAAAGTAGTTTGTTGGCTTCGTTGTTCAGTAATTACTTTTCCTTGTAATAAAGTAATTATCATGGAACAATTCATAATCTCATGCTGTGGATTAGGTCAAGATTACCACCCCACACACACACACATATATATATAAAGTGGGGCTATAATTTTCTGTCATACAAAGTGGATGATCCACCCAAAAAAAAGGCACCATCAATCACTGTTCATGTAATAATTACTTGCTCAACATATTGAAAACTTGTTAGCAATCAAATGAGTTAATTAACATTGGTATAACGTAATTGCTGCTACTTTTTCCTGCTGCTCTTGGATGTTTTAGATTAAAATTTTCTTTTTCAATTTAAAAGTTCATTTAATTTACTTAAAATGACTTTTAAAATATAATTTTCGAAATTTTTTTATAATTTTTAAAAAATTAAAGATTTTTTTATTTGGATGAGTTAATGAAAATATTTTTTATTGTTTGGTTGTTTTTGAAAAATCTGATTTTTTTTAAATGATATTAATATAGCTAATAAAACATTAAAAAGTATTTGTTATTTATTAATTAATCTATTAATATTAAAAATAATTATATTTTGAAAATAATATTTAATATTAAAACATTATATTATTAAACATTAGAGAACAATTTATTATTATTTATATTAATATTTTTAAAATTTTGAAGTAATATTACTATTTTAATATATGTATATATACAAAATATTAAAAATATACTAAGATTTATTTTTGAAATATTAAAAATATTTATAATATTAAAATATTATATTTTATATGGAAAGTACTTATTATTAAAATCATAAGAAAATTATTATTTATTTATATTTATTATTAAAATATTAATATAAAATATTTGTAAATAAAATATAAAATTATTATATCTTAAAGTAAAAATATTAATAAATTATAAAAAATTACTAAAATAATAATTATATTATTTATGAAATTAGTATTTATTATTTATTATTTATTATTAAAATAATAATAAAATATTGTCCATTACTGAAATATTTTAAAATATTTGAGAAAAAAGTGAAGATGGTAGTAGGGATAGAACCTAAAAGTTGAGACGAGCTTTTATAATGCTACCATGCTAGACTAGCGAAGGGGCAGTCAGGGGTGAATGTCAGTAGGAGTAGAATTGTAAGTATGATGTATTGCAAGGGCCTAAAAAAGAGGTAAAGAGGATGGTCAGGAAATGTACAGTTTGTCAAGTGCCATGTCACGACCCAATAGTTATCAAAAATCAATATAAAATTTTTTCGTTTTTGAAAAATCTTTCTTATCTCTTTATGACAGATCCCTCTGAACAGGTCGAGCTGTGAATCAATATTGATACATCATTTTTAACCATTAAGAAATATCACATGTATACATGCATACTAATATCATTTATCATATAATAGAGTGGTCGGTATGTTTTATACATCACACAATTTTCATACATTTACAATTAATTTACATATATTTACATCCCCAAATATTCCTTCATGTATAATACTGTGCTGGAAGCATATAGATATAAAATTCTGTACATAGTGTATACCTGACAGTCGATGGGAACCACAGATAATCAACTTTGCTGTCTACTCTCTACACCCGCTATCTCTAAGGTGAAAGCTCTGAAAAGGGGTGAAAAATGAAAAGGTGAGCTCCACATGCTCAGTAAGGCAATAATATAAACGGGTAGATAGCTATACTATCTACATACTGATAGAAAACCAGGATGTGTGAGCATAAGGTAAAAACAATGATATGTCATATATATAAGTACCATCTGTTCTAAAATAGGAAATCGACATATAAAACATAGAATGATTCTCATGTGAAAACATCTCATGCTCAATTGAATCAATCAATTTAAAACACCCCATCTGGGTTAAAAATGTGATAAACTCAATGGATCTAATCTAATTCACCAAAATAACTTGTTATAAAATTTCGTTATAAAATCACTTTTCTCTCAGGGTTACAAGTCATGAAAGTTTCATAAAATCCCTCCGTGGGAAAAATCAAATCTCAATTGAATTCATAAGAAGATCGGGGCCTAACCCCTCCCTCGGATCTACCCTGGTCTATCAAGACCAAAAGTTATATCATGTGAGACATGTAGGTGACAATAACGGTAATATTCAGGACTATGGTCATATCCTCGTGATCCCTGGCTACACGGATCCTAGTTTGCGGGGTATCACACCTGAAACGGGAGGTGGGTCAGTCCTACCCGCCAGAACAGCATAACATCAGGATTGCGAGGGCAAGACTTGCTACCTCGTGGCTAATGCCACTCCACTCCAACAATCCCCACGATACAGCGTACTCCATGTGATATACACAGTACAACGTACTCTATGAACCCAATCTCAGTCAGGGGGTGCCTACAATAGGTCTTATCCACCCATACCAATTATGTCTCAGTATGCACGTGTGAGCATATTATCTCACTGTGACACACAATCTACAGGAGACTCTAACACAGCTATATGCATGTCATATTAGTCACTGTGCGAGCAAAGCTCCAGCACGACTCCATGCATATTCATGATATCTAAAAACCTCGTGCGAGCGAAGCTCCAGCACAGTTTCATAGAAATTAATGAAATCTGCGTATGAGCAGCGCTCCAGTATGACTTAAAATACTTATAAATTCAATTAAAATCCACGTACAAGAAATGCTCTAGTACAGATATGTATAAAAGAACTCAGTGAAAACCTCGTACGAGAAACACTCAAGTACGGTAGTCATGTGAAATAAATCTGTAAAATAGTGCGACCAAGGCTCCAGCACTCTGTGTATGAGTTAAAATATGAAATCTAGTGGGAGCAGTGCTCCAGCATGATTAAAACTCATATAAAACTGATAGGCGGCTCAATTTCATCAAAACATGTCAAATAAAACTCAATTGGCACCTAACCTGTGTCTTTTCACTTAAAACATGAAAATAATAGCCAACCTATCCATAAATTACTTGAATTAAAGCAATGTCATCATAAAAATATCAAAATCATGAAATTCATGCAATTTCATAGCATTACTACCTTTTTTGAAATTTTTCTAATTGGGGGCAAAATGGTAATTTGTCACAATTTCCACATTTTCCGCAAAAAAATATTATTCTGTTTTTGGATAGCCTAATGAATTTAACGTAATGTAAATTTGCTTGAAACTATGTACAGATATGTAACGACCCGAATTTACTGATATTTCGGTTGGGCTACAAGTCGATAATAGATTAAAATCCCTAAAGTGACCTATGTAATTTAAATTCACTTAGTATTAGTTTAAAAACACAAAACAGCAAATTTCTATTTCATCAAGTCGACATTTTGTTCTTATACAAAATAGTATCAATCACATTTCCCCAGACATACGCTTACATACATTACTGTACTTACAGATACAAAAACAATTATTCTTACTGGGTATACCTCTAGATTAGGTGATTTCTTTCCAAAGCGCAGCTGTGCAAAATACCTCGACTTATAGAGTCGAATTCCACTACTGATGCGAATCTGTGGAGGAGAGTAAGGGGGTGAGCTCAACATGCTCAGTGAGAAAAAACCCCATAGCAGGTAGATAAATACACTACCTACAAAATATATATTTTTATATTTGCTATATCCCGAAAAGTTTCACAGATGATTTCCTCAGATGTCAGATTTGTAAAATTCGGAAAATAGATTTAGTCTCGGCTAAAGCACAAATACCAGAAACAGATTCTTCAGAAACAGAATATGAAATAGTAATGCATTTAACTACTATTGTAAATCCAGAAAGTTCAGAGTTTTCAGTAGCAAAGCAAACAGATTCGTAGATATTTCAGTTCAAGCAGACAAATTCAATTAAATATTTTCAAATAGATGAGACAAGGCATGCATGCTATCAGATATCAGAAATGACTATTGGCCAATGTCGGTGACTTCGGGCAATTCACGGGCCAGGTGTTCCGGGATGTCAATCACCGTGGGAGTGGTCAGCTATCCAAACGGCTCACAGATCAAAATGTCCGAAGACTAGAAACAGAATCAGAAACACGGTACATCGTACTCGTGGACCACAGATACAGATACAGATACAGATACAGAACAGAAGTGCAGCATGATCTCACCAAAGCCTTTGTCTCAAAATCAGTACGAGACGGATCGTACGACACACAGTCAGTACGCGCTCAAGCATATTTCATCAGAATAATTTTATAACAGATCGTTTTTCTTAAATCACATATAAATTCATTTGTTTGATGAAATCGTTCAAAACAGGCTGACTAGCCCATTTTTCGAAAAATCTTAGAAAACGGTCTATGAAAATTCAAATTCAAGGTTTTCAATAATTAAAACCGAATTCAAGTCATACCGTAATTTATGCAAATCCTTAAAATTTAATCCGTAAAATTTGATTGTTCAACTAAGATAAAAATCTCTAATTTTTCAGTCCTAAAGTTCAACCTAGTCTTTTCGATAATTTCGGTATTGCGAAATTCAACCTAAATTTTATATCTACAAATATACGAAAATTACGCATATTTATCTTTAGCAGCGATGAGAATTTTCCTTACCTCAGTGTCTATCTGCGATCCTTGGTTGTCTCGACGTAGCGAGTCGACGGGTCCGATCCACTTGGGTTATTTCGGTCAGAGCCATTTTTCCCGGGGTTTTCAAATTTCTCTGTACCTTCTCTCCTATCTCCAAATATTTTTATATTTATATTTATATATATAATTATATGTATATATATAAATATATATACTTTTCTTTTCTTTACTCTTTTTTTTCCCTTCAAATTTGGCTTCCCGCCAAATTCATTACCTTCTTCTTCTTTCTTCTTCTTCTAAGTGCCCGAGGCACTGTTCTTCTTTTACACTTCTCGATTTCGATCCTCCATGCACTGTTCATCCCTTCCAAGCTTTCGATGCTGCCACCATCTCCATCTCTGTACACTTCCATCCGGCGCTAGATCGGGGTTCCTCCGACCACCTTGTTTTCTGACTACTCTACCAGCCCCGACGCCTCTGCTTCGCTCCCCGTTCCAGGCCACACCCGAGCCTTCAACCGACCTCCATCATCATTATCATTATTACCCTTCTTCTACCACTCCACAACTGCTTCAGCTCACTTTCGTTTCCTTCCCGATCACGTCCCTTTTTCCAGCTCAAATCAACACTAAATAGGAGCTCACGATTAAGCCTTGTTCCTTTGTTCTTCATTTCTATTTCAGTCCTCAACAACAATCCAACTCCTTAGTCACCTGTACTGCCTCGGTGTTCCACTTCAATCTTCCTTTGTTTCGTCTTCTCCTTTCTCGGCTCCAGCCTTCCCGATCACCGTTCAAGTTCTGTCTCTCTCGGTCATTCTCTATTTTCTGCTCACGGTTTCAAGTTTCAGTTTTGGCTCTTGACTAGCTGGTTTATCACTCTTTTCTAATGTCTCTGCGCCGGTGTCGGTATTTTCCAACCATCCACAGCTTCATCAACAAAACAGAGGTGGAAGATGGCCTCTGTTCCATGCGACTGCCTCCCTGATTTCACCCCCGTTTCCAGCCTGTCGACTCCCCTGTCTGCACCTGTATACTCTCGGGGTCACTGGGTTTTACAGGGCTACCTTCTTCCCTTGTTCAACGAGGCCATCATCTTCCTTACCTATTCTGATTTCCACCTAAACTGAACGGGCCTGGTAGACATCAACATGTCCTCTGCGTTTCATCATGTTTCCAGCAGTCCCCCTCATGTTTTCTGCTCAATCGTAAGCTTTTGGTCATACCTCTTTCGTCCCTTGCAACCTCTAATAGGCCTACATATATAGGTTTTATTTTATTTCAGTTTTCTGGCCACCAACTCTGCCTTAGCGTGTTGGTTTTTTTCTCTTTTTCTTGCTTTTATCAGTGTACAATTCGGGCAGGGCATGGGGTTGGTCTTGTTTCCTATCAGTTTCCAGTTTCCTTTCCCTTTCATGCTTCATTCCTCACGTTTCCACCTAAACTATGGCAGACCTTGTTACCTTCTCTATTGCTGTAGCTAAACAGTAAGCAATATTCACTTCTAACTGGACTCATTTCTCGGCCAAGCAACCATGCACACATTGCTCTACTTATTATATTTGTTCCATCCCTCCACTGATGAAATCATCATATCCCATATATATGTGCATAAGTATATATAAGTATACCGTGCACAGAATAATGAAGGAAGCTCTCGGCTCACTTATAGGTATACTTATGTGTACATATAGTCTCATATATATATATATATATATATATATATACATGTATCCATTTATTCCTATATATTTAATTATATGTGTATATTTGTATACCTTTGTACACACACACATATATTTATATTTATCTATACATTAATCTTGAGGAATAAATGAAATATCGCATACATATATATATGTGTATATATCCTTGTATGTCTACGTATTTAATTAAATTCCCCATGTAGCATAAAAATAAGGCTAGTCTAATATTTATACTTAAATTATTCACCTGTATTCACATATTTAATCTTAATTGCCTAAATTATTAGTTATAGATAACACCAAGTACATTGAAAATTCACGGTATTTACAAGATACCTCTAAATGCTTATAAAATTCCCTTACCTCGAAAGATGTCGCGCGACTCCAAATTCAACTAGTGGAAGCTCGTCCAGTCAGATCGGCTCCTAATCTAATTTCGGGAGCTGTAAATAACCATTATCAGGTTAATTTCCATATTTTTATCATAATGGGCTTCAGTTAAAATAACGAGCCCAATACCAATAAATTATACTGAATAAATTTCCCCGAGCCATTTTTCCATCAATTTTTCACTCTCTCAGAGTTTATCGGGCGTATCGGGTTCGCTGACCCTTATTGGGCCTCACACTGTGTTCACATATATCTAAATGGACCTTAGAATTGGGCTAGGCCCAATAGACCATTCGGCCATGGCATGGTGGCCGAACACCATGCTTGCCATGCCTTAGCTGAAATCATGCCACACTTAGCCATTTTCATGCCAACTTTCTTTCAAGCATTTTATCAAACACTTGGCATGCATGAAATTTGCCTATCTTTCTCACTCACTCACACATTTTATCAAACATCTTGCTGCCATGATTTTATTCAGCCATTAATCCACCAAATTGAATGAAACCAACCATGAAAACATCATGTACACATGTTTAGCATCACAACCATGATATTGTGGTTTTTTAACATCATGTACACATGTTTAACATCATGTACACATGTTTAGCATCACAATAAAAAACGAGCGTTTTTTATTGTGACGGCCGACCCCTGCCCGGCCAACCCCTGCCATCGGCCATGGCCACCCCTCTTGGGCCCACAACAACGATGGTGGTCTAACAACGGGTGGTGCAACAACGCCAACAAATCCAACGTATTGTCCGCTTTGGGCCTTTCGGCCCGCACGGCTTTGTTTCATTCAGGGAAACTCCCTTCAGAACACGTCCTCGGAGGCTCGAACCAGGGACAACACCCTTAGTTCTCGCACTCCTTATGCCAATGAGCCACCAAAGCGGACAATACGTTGGATTTGTTGGCGTTGTTGCACCACCCGTTGTTAGACCACCATCGTTGTTATGGGCCCAAGAGGGGTGGCCATGGCCGATGGCAGGGGTTGGCCGGGCAGGGGTCGACCGTAGGGGTCAGCCGTCACAATAAAAAATGCGCGTTTTTATTGTGACGGCCGACCCCTGCCCGGCCAACCCCTGCCATCGGCCATGGCCACCCCTCTTGGGCCCACAACAACGATGGTGGTCTAACAACGGGTGGTGCAACAACGCCAACAAGTCCAACGTATTGTTCGCTTTGGACCTTCGGCCCGCACGGCTTTGTTTCATTCAGGGAAATTCCCCTCAGAACGCGTCCTCGGAGGCTCGAACCAGGGACAACACCCTTAGTTCTCGCACTCCTTATGCCATTGAGCCTTGGCTCATTGGCATAAGGAGTGCGAGAACTAAGGGTGTTGTCCCTGGTTCGAGCCTCCGAGGACGCGTTCTGAGGGGAATTTCCCTGAATGAAACAAAGCCGTGCGGGCCGAAGGTCCAAAGCGAACAATACGTTGGACTTGTTGGCGTTGTTGCACCACCCGTTGTTAGACCACCATCGTTGTTGTGGGCCCAAGAGGGGTGGCCATGGCCGATGGCAGGGGTTGGCCGGGCAGGGGTCGACCGTCACATGAGCAAACCACACGCTCAGTAAGACAATCATGCGAACAGGTAGATACTGCACTATCTACGTGATCGTGATGCCATGCTCAAAACATACATTTCCTCGTTTCTCAAAATATGAGTTCATGCTTGTGTTAATTGTATGTAAAGCATTCATGCTATTAAAATCCAGTGCACAATTCAATTCAAAGCATGACATTAACCATCATGCATAATTTATAAGAAAAGCATGGCATTAATCATCATGCATATTTCACAAGTAAGCATGGCATTAAACATCATGCGTCAGTGCACTTTGAAAACCATTAACATACTTTCATCTCAAACCACTTTAGCTCTAGTCAGGATTCGGTCCCTCCCTCGGACAATCTTGACCCACAAAACATTTCAAACATGGATTTATTCTCAAAGCAATAGACATGTGAGATAGGCAATTCAATAAGGGAAATAACCTCTAGGTCTATGGCCATAACCTGTGATACCAGCTACACGGATCAGGTGTGCGAGATATCACCACTATTTGCTTCCACACGGGAGGTGGGTCAAATCCTGCCTGCTGATCCATAGCAGATCTCGTCTGAAGATGACATATCACATCTCAACATGGTACAACGTACTCCATGCTACCTGCACGGTACAACGTACTCCATGGACCCACATCAACATATCATATCACGCCATATCTCAAAGCATGAGTGAGCCTATTTAATCGGTACGAACTCTTGTCTACCCGAAGCTCCTAACACGGCTATCAACATGTCAAAATATCACAAATACAAGTGCGAGTGTAAACCCCACGAATTTTTATCCTCGCATCTAATGATGTATAATAATTAGATAAATGGAATTGAGGATGGGCACATTGGAGGAAGATTAATTGGAAATATATTTGAGGCATGAGAGAGATTTAAAAAAATAAAAAAATAATTTAATTAAATTATATTGATTCTAAGGAAGAATATCTATGGGAGATAGAGGTAAGATTTATGTACATATGAGCTAGGAAATGTATATACATGTAATTTAAGTACATTTACTAGATTAAAGTCATTTTATATGTATATATATAAATAAATACTATAAGAAAAATTTACCAAGTGCAAATATATATATGGGAGCATGACCGAGATCACATTTAGGAAATATACATATGTATATGCTGCTGCTAGCAGCAATAGAATGAGAAACCGAGGCTTAGAATGGAAATGTTATGGTAAGTGGATTATCCCATCAGCTGGTCATGCATTGTTTAAAGGATTGGAGAGGGCGGTAAAGCTTGGTGTTAGTAGGCACAAAGAAATATATGTACTCGTATACAAGAAATGACAATTGTTTGGCAAAAAGGAGAGAAATGTGAAAGTGGCAGTGATAATGTCTGATGGAACCAGAGGGAAATGAAGAAATAAGGGAAGGCTATAAACCATGGGATAAAGCTAGGAAACTGAGTGTAACGGCAGACAACCATGCAGACCGAATTATTAAGGCTTAAAATACTGGTATACTGCAAGTGGAAGCAAAGGAAACAGGCCTAGGATGTACAGCAATTGCAAGAGCTGGTGAAATGATACCCACTCCAGTAAATAAATGGTGACGTCTGGTGGTAGGCAAGGCAGGAAAAGTGCAGGGCATGGGCAGTGAACAGAAAAGGGAAATAAAATTATTGAGAGTACCTAATGGTTCAGTGAAGGAGATACAAGAGGGGAAAGCAGATGGCTACCGAGAAAGATAATATGGAAACAAAAAGAAAGAAGTGCATGAGAGGTTGAGATAGCTGTCGGGAAATTCAGAGCAGGGGAAGCCATAGGAAAACTGATGACTAGATAGAGAAATAGCACAACCGAGAAGAGAAAATAGAGGAAAACGGGGGAAGGAAAGACAAGCAGAGAAGCCGAGGGAGAGCAGGTGACAGGCCTGGAAGCTTAAGTAGAATGGGGACAGACCGGAACACTCCCATTTTCCCCATTTCACACCGTCAGGAATTCTGTCACCAACTGCGCCTGCTCTGCTCGATTCGGTACCATGATATAAGCGCGAAAGAAGTGGGAGAGATAGGAGGGCAGTGTAGGAGAGCGAAAGAGAGAGAGGTCTGAAGTAGCTATGAGGCTGGAAGGAGGGTAGCATGGGGTAAACTGGAAACTGAAAACAGAGAAACCTTTGAAACAGGGTGTCTATCTCTTGGTTCGCTGCTTCCGACATTGAAAGGAGTCCATAGCGCGATGTTGTGCATGGGCTGTGGAGGGAAACGCGTTGTAGGGTTGCTCGTACTAGGTGAACTGCCGGCTGCTGTGCTGTACAGGACACACAAAGGGAAGGTCCAAACATTGTCCGAGGAAGTGGGGAGAACCAAAAGCCATCGAGGAACAGAGGAAGTTCCTTCTCTGCAAACAGTGGTCACGACGAGTAGCTGGGATGGAGCCGACAGCACTGAGGGAGGTAGCCGAGACATAAGGATTATGATGGTGGTGTCGAAATCAAAGGAAGCAGTGGAGATGATGGTGTTGCCGAGAGGGGGAGGCGAACAGAGGGTGCAGGAAGGAAGGAATAGTAAAGAAGAAAAGAAATGAAAGAAGATGGGTTGGCGGGAAAGGTAATTAATTTAAAATAAATAAATAAATAAATAAATAAAAAGGGGAAGAAAAGAAAATAATATATATATTTATTTATGTATATATTATTGGAAATCGAGGAAGGAAAATAAGTGTACTGGATTTTGGAAACCTGGGGAAAAAAGGACTCCGATCGAAATAACCCAAGTGGGCCGGATTCGTCGACTCGCTACGTCGAGACAACCAAAGATCGCAGACAGACACTGAGGTAAGGAAAATTCTCGTCGCTGCTAGAGATAAAAATGCGTAATTTTCGTATATTTGTAGATATAAAATTTAGGTTGATTATCGCAGTATCAAAATTATCGAAAAGACTAGGTTGAGCTTTATGACTGAAAAATTAGAGATTTGAGCTTAGTTGGAAAATCAAATTTTATGGATTAAACTTTAAGGATTTGCAGAAATTACGATATGACTTGAATTCGGTTTTAATTATTGAAAATCTTGAATTTTGAATTTTCATAGACCGTTTTCTAAGATTTTTCGAAAAAGGGCTAGTCAGCCTGTTTTGAACGATTTCATCAAACAAATGAATTTATATGTGATTTAAGGAAAACGATCTGTTATAAAATTATTCTGATGAAATGTGCTTGAGTGCGTACTGACTGTGTGTCGTACGGTCCGTCTCGCACTGATTTTGAGACAAAGGCTTTGGTGAGATCATGCTGCACTTCTGTATCTGTATCTGTATTTGTATCTGTATCTATATCTGTATCTGTGGTCCACGAGTACGATGTACTGTGCTTCTGATTCTGTTTCTGGTCTTCGGACATTCTGATATGTGAGCCGTTTGGGTAGCTGACCACTCCCACGGTGATTGACATCCCGGCACACCTGGCCCGTGATTTGCCCGGAGTCACCGACATTGGCCAATAGTTATTTTTGATATCTGATAGAATGCATGCCTTGTCTCGTCTATTTGAAAATATTTATTGAATTTGTCTGCTTGAACTGAAATATCTGGGAATCTGCTTTGCTACTGAAAAACTCTGAACCTTCTGGATTTATAACAGTAGTTAAATGTATTACTGATACATATTCTGTTTCTGAAAAATCTATTTTTGGTATTTGTGCTTTTGCCGATGCTAAATCTGTTTTCTAAATTCTGAACCTGGTATCTGAGAAAATCATCGGTGAAACTTTTCTGGATTTAGCAATATAAAAATATATATATTTTGTAGGTTGTATATTTATCTACCTGCTATGGGGTTTTTCTTACTGAGCATGTTGAGCTCACCCCCCTTACTTTTATCCACAGAGTTCCTCTGTAGCTGGGATTGCTTTCGTTCGTAAGGCATTCCGCATAATTAAGGTTTCGCGGAGCGTATTTCTGCATCGAAGGTATACCCAGTTGTAAGAAATTCTTTTGTATCTAAAATTATGTAAGTACAGTAATGCAATACAAGATGTGTCTGGGGAATGTGAACATATTCTATTTAAATTTGTTACTGAAAAAAATTTAATCACACTGAACACTGTTCTGACCTAATATCGACTTGTAGCCCAATTGAAATATCAGTAAATTCGGGTCGTTACAGCGAGCCTATTTAATCGGTGCGACACCCAGTCTGTCCGAAGCTCCAAGCACGACAACATATAAGGTGAGCATCTAGTGAGAGCTAAGCTCCAAACACCATGCCAAAACTAGTATGAAATCTATGTGAAAACCACTGCTAGCTAAGCTCTAGCACTCATGTGTATAAAACACGTCAAATCTTGTGCGAGTCATACTCTAGCACGCTTTCATTCTCACAAAAACAATGTAGGTGGCTAATTTCTTTGCAAAGTGTGGTTAACAAACCAAAACAACTCATTTCTTTTGTAATTCATTTCAAATGCTAGCCAACCTACCGATCACTTGCTGAAAAGCAATAAAACATGATTTTCCAAAGCATTATGCTTTTATTTTCATGCACATTTCTCAAACACCCAACATTTACCCTTCAATCACTCAATTTCATTTCCTAACATCTCATGCATTCTAGCAAAGCATTAAGCGCCCAAATTGCACACAGATATCTCTAAAATTCCACACAATTCCCTTACCTCGATTTACTTGAGTGCAACTCTCTTTTCCTCTTAGCTTCTTGCGCTCTTAGCTCACCTTGTTTCGGTGTATCCTCGGAAGCTACGATTCAATCATTCAAACCACTTGAGTTAAAGTTGTTAACTCACATTTGACCTTATTAGTCAATATAACCCATCTTTGCATTTACCAATGCCTTAATCCATATTTTACCCCTTTTTTTAGTAAATCCCATAATTTATTCACTAACAACACCTTAAAATCATACCACAACACTATTATTAACTTCAATATATCCCATTCATCATTAATCTCAACACATTTCACTTTCTCACATTAGACCATTCCTAGGTCATGGTGGATTCATTACTTCTTAAGTAGTTTCTACATTTTCTATACATACCAAACAACTCCAAAAATCAATATCTACACAATGTACTTGAGTTATTTCATTTAGAAACTCACCTAGTTTGATTTCCTTTTTGCTCCAATGGAAATGCACATTTGATTCTTCAATCCAACAAGTGGGGAAATGCCTCCAAACTATGTTATTCTTCTCTTTGATGTGAACAACTTTGTCTCTAATAGCTTTCCCTCAAATCTTACTGAAAATGTGTGGATTTAGGAGTGAGAAAGCTAGGTTTTAGGTTGGAAATGGGAAAGATTGGTTTTTGTCTCGAAAATGCAGATCTAACTTCTCTATATTTATAGATTCAGCTTGATGAGATCGATCTGCCTTGGGTGGAGATCCATCTGGTCCTCTTAAAATCCCTCTTTTCCAAGACATTTTGAAGGCAGGAGATCGATCTGCCGAGTAGGGGAGATCGATCTTGCTTCAAACAGAGAGTCAAAGAGATCGATCTGGTCTTAGCGACATCGATCTGCTTCCAACCCGAGAGCTAAGGAGATCGATCTATTCCATTAAGGATCGATCTGCATTTTACAGAATGTGTTAGGAGATCGATCTGTCTCCATTGGAGATCGATCTGTCCTATTCCATAGCTCAAAATAATAGCATTTTGGCTCTTTCAGATCGATCTCTCATCCTATGAGATCGATCTGTCATTCATATTTCCAGATTTTTTTTACAGTTTTTTTGGAGTAACTCCTACCAAACTTCACACATTTTGTTACCATGATCATTTTCTCATTCAATCATCTTTGAGACTTGAAAATGGCATCCATTCATACTTCATACACGTTAAAACTTGTGTAGAATCTTTGTATACCAAAAGGTACATAATATAAACTAAATGGAAGTGCATACTCATGCAAATCTTCATTTCATTTATCACACTACTCATATTCCATTCTCCACATGTTTAAGTCCATTTCTTCATGTTCCTATATAATGTAACTTGTACGTACAATCACAACTCTTATTACAAGTGTATACATTAAACTTATGGACTTACATTACATATACTTCACTTATGAATTCATAATATAACTCCATTTACATTTCTATGTACATATATGCAATTATACATATACGGGGTCTTACATCCTTACCTTCTAAGTATAGTCTAGTCCAAAAAAATTACAACACTATAAAGGATAAATGGAATGTGACTGAGCTACAATATATGCTCATTCAGGAAGAGGCAAGGCTTAAGAAGCAAGGAATTCAATCTATTAATCTCATAAGTCATTGAGGAGCTAAAAGTAAACCAGTAAAGAAGTATGGAAAAGGCAATAAAGGACCACTAAGGTCTAATGTGTCATCTGCCCAATTTACCAACAATGAACAAAAGAAAGATAAGTGTCATTTTTGTAGAAAACCTGGATGTTATTAGAAAGGCCACCTAAAACGTAAAACTTGGTTCGAAAAGAAAGATAAGCCTAGTGCTTTCGTATGTTTCGAATCTAATTTGCAAAAGTTTCTTATAATAGTTGGTGGATTGATTCTGGTTGTACCACTCACGTTTCAAATACGATGCAAGGATTTCTTACTATCCAAGCCATAATCCTAAATGAAAAGTTTGTTTTTATGGGAATTATAGTTAAAGCTCCAATTGAAGTCATTGGAACATATCGTTTGATTTTAGATACTAGACATCATTTAAACCATTTTCGAACCTTTTATGTTCGCTCTATTTCTCAAAATTTAATTTCTCAATCTAAACTTAATACAACTGGATACTCTTTTAAATTTGGAAATGGTTCTTTTAATCTTTTTAAGCTTAACCATCTTATTGGTTTTTGTGTTTTTTGTGATGGTTTATACAAATCAAAGTTTGATAATGTTTTTACTGAGACTTTAATGACCTTGCATCACAATGTTGGAACTGAACGTGGTTTAGTTGATGAAAGTTCTGCTTTCTTATGGCATAAACGTTTGGGTGATATATCCCAAAAGAAAGAATACAAAGATTTGTATTGAATAATGTAATGTCCCGAAAGCGCGAAAAATATGACAAATTTTTTTCTCTACTTAGGTTGTATTCCTGTACAATGTATGATACTTCTTTATTTATTTATTTTCTAGTTTTTCGTACATTGCAACCACCTCATGCGTTAAATAGTAAGTAGTATCTACTTATTAATTGTTTCTTGAACATTTACATACTAATTCATAAAAACAGTGATTACATCCCATAGTAATTATACAACCACGTATATGTACTTTATACATGTCTGGAAATAAAAATTTGTTATTATACCTGAACAAGTGCTTCGTAGATAGCTGTGTAACACTTACTGCAGGAAATCTGAAATGAAGATAAAAGGGAGTGAGGGAAAAGCTCCGTAAGGAATACGTTTAGAATAATTCTGACTATTTAAAGCATGTGAAAAATAATGCAGAGTATACCTTCATACTTTACTTATAAAAATCAACTCATAAACTAACTGGAAAAATAATCATTCAAATATACATATAAACTTTATTTCGTACGTAAAACATTCATACAGAAAAATATCATATATGTGTATACTTTCCTTTTTAATACAATGAATGTCTTTTCATCTGAAAACATAAAACATATTTTCTTTCATGAAAACATCATCATGCATAGTTTTCTTTCGTGAAACATTCATCTTACATAATTCTTTTCGTAAAATCATCATCATACGTAATTCATCATCATTAAAACATGGAAACTAGGCTATATCTGAGTCATGCAACATACGTCATCCTCCATAGAAGGTCATAATCATACCAATGGCTATAGTGGGGGTTGTAGACTGGATCAGGGTTGTACAACAATCATAATCATAAACATGGGTAGTATATTCTCATTCTTATCATATACTAGCACATAGCTAGGGCACGAACACCGATGGAACTCGTCGTGTGGGAAACATACATGCGTGCTGCGCGGGCACGAAATACTATCAGAAATCATCATCATAAACCACGAGTAGTAAGTCAACTACCACACAGGTAAAGACAAGTGCTACAAGGGTCCTACGTATCGGCATCTCAAGTGGCGAAGCTGGAGCGCCACAAGCAGTAGCCATGCATATAAATAGCCTTCTAGTCTCAAAATCTCTTTTTCTCTTTACTTGCATATTTTCAAATTTATCAAAAGTTCCTTTGAAACATGAATATAAAATCATATAGAAAACTATAAAATATTCATGTATTTCATACTTCATAAATTATTCCATGAAACATAATATACTTTATCAGATCGTTTCATGAGCATAAATATGCTTTATAAATCATTCATAAATATGAATATGCTTCATAAATCATTTCATGAACATAATTATATTTTATAAATCATTTCATGAACGTAAATAGGTCAAAATTAAAGCTAAATTACACCCTTACCTCGTAGACCTTGGGACGGTGCACAATCGTCGGGTCTCGAGATTACCTCGATTTGCATGTCAAATTCTTGAGCTGCCCAAAACCATACCAATTCATCATATATTGATCAATTTCATCTTAACATACTCAATTTTAATTCATCTTCTCGAAGTTTGACCAATTTTAACTTTTTGATCAACTTTTTTAATTTTCTCGGTTTTCCTGATTTTAGTGCTGGTTTAAGTCGTTTTGGCCAATTTCATTATTATAATTTCTCATTTCATTACTTCATTAACCTTATTACTCATTCAAGTTCGTAAATCATGTTGGTCACTTTGCCAAATTTTCAATTCTTTCACTTTTTCTGTTTTACACTGAGTTAAGCTATAAACCGGGCTTTCTCGATATAAATTTAACTGTCAACAACCTTAGATCCATCAAAATTTCATCAAAAACACATCAAAACTATGCTGTCCAGATCTCAAATCCTTCATAGAAATTAAATCATCCAATTCCACTTAACTGAAAACCTTCCAAAAACATCAAATAACAACATATATGAATTTTATCATCATCCATCAACTTTACCTCGAGTTTGACCAAGGTTGACCATGTTTTTCTTCCACAAAATTGATCATCAACTGAAATTCAACATGTATATAGCTTAAACCCATGAAAACACTAGCTCAAAAATCGATCAAAGAATGAAAAATCTTAAGTTCCTCACTTACCAAAAATATGGTAGATTTGACCACTATTTTTTTTTTCGAGTTTTTCACCTAGCAAATGAACTTATTTGTGGATGGATTGTTTATATGTTATATAGGACTTGTAGATGAAGATTTTATCCTTCTTGACAGACTCCTGAATCTGGCCGGAAGGCCACCGAAAAAATTGTACAAGGAGAGGATGAGAATGAGGCCTGTGGCAAGAAATGAGGGTTGTTTCTCTCGGCCTAGAAGTCTGATGGGGTTGATTTTTGGTGCTATTGAAAGTTATGTTGAATATATATCTAGAAAGTTTGGGGGTTTAATGAATTCCTCTAAAGTCTCCAAATTTGTCAAAAATGGAGGCTTTGTCTGAAATCTGAAGTAGGACAGATTTCTGTCCTATTTTAGAAAATTCTAAAAAAATAGTTTTAGTCCAATTTTGTCCCAATTTTCACTTCTCAAGTGTTACATTATGTCTATAGTATGTTTCATAAAAATATGGGGGTCACTTGTTTAAAGAAAAATTCCCCGATTGAGCCTATTTTGCACAATTTGGTCAATACCGAGCAAAATGGCTTAAAGTTTTCAATTTATCTTAAAAATTAATTTGATCCTCGAAACCTCCATATTTCCACTTGATTTTGATTTCTCAAGTCAATTTCATCTTATATTAATTTTCCATGGTCTCAAAATAATTTTTGGGAATTTCTAGAATTTATTCCGAATTTATTTTTAATTCCGAGCCCATTTGCTCGGTTTAGTGCAAAACTCAAACTTTACTAACTTTTTCACTTCCAATACCTTAGTTTTTATTTCTAAACATCATTTCATGACCATACATAAAATTCTTAAGAAATTCTCGGGTTTCACATTTCTCCCCTCCTTTTAGGAATTTGGTCCTCGAAATTCACTCGAGTCCGTCAAATAAGCGAGGGTACTTCTCTTTCATCAGACTCTCTAGTTCCCAAGTTGCTTCTTCTGTTGAGTGATGCTTCCAGAGAACCTTGACCCTCTTCGTTCGAAGTACTTTTTCCTTCCTATCGAGGATCCGGATGGTTTTTCCATATAACTCATGTCTCCCTGAATGTCAAAAGCTTCATATTCAATAACATGGGAGGGATCCACATTATATCTCCTCAACATGGAAACGTGGAAGACATTATGTATCCCAGCAAGTTGTGGAGGTAAAACTAGCCGGTAAGCAACATCTCCCACGCTCTCTAGTATCTCAAACGGACCGATAAAACAGGGCTCAACTTCCCTTTCTTTCCAAATTGCATGATGCCCTTACTTAGAGATACCTTCAAAAACACAGAGTCTCCAATCTGAAATTCAAGTGGTCATCTACGCACATCGACGTAACTCTTTTGTCTAATCTGAGCAGCCTGAAGTCTATCACAAATAATTTGAACACCTTTTGCTGCTTATTCCACTAAATCGGGAGCCATAATTTTTCTATCACCCACTTCTTCCCAAGCAATCGGGGATCTACATCTCCTGCCATATAAAGCTTCATAAGGAGTCATACCAATGCTAGCATGATAACTATTATTATAGGAAAATTCAGCGATTGGCAGATGATCATCCCATGAGCCCTTAAAATCTAGCACACACGCCCTTAACATATCCTCTAAGGTCTGAATAGTCCGCTCGGACTGACCGTCAGTCTGAGGATGATAGGCTGTGCTCAAATTTAGTCGAGATCCCATAGCTTCCTGAAAACGAGTCCAAAACCTCAAAGTGAACCGGGAATCTCTATCAGAAGTAATGCTCACAGGAGCTCCATGTAATCATGTCACTTCTCAGACATACAGTTCTGCTAGCTTATCTAGAGAATCAGATCTCTTAATGGCAAGGAAGTGGGCACTCTTTGTCAGTCTGTCCACAATCACCCAGACTGTATCATGACCTCTCTGGGTCCTGGGTAACCCAGACACAGTCGCACGACCCAAACAAAAAACAAAAGGATCAATCTCCTGGTACCGGTGAACGACGACGACAAAGGGGAAGAGAAGACTGGCGAAGCCAGGTCTGCACTGAGGGAGCCTCCACCGGTCGGCACGGGCACCCCAGCCACCGAAAATTGTGAGAAACAACGAGGGGGAGAAACCGAAAAGGGAAAAGAGAAACGATGGCCATCGGCATCGATCTGGCCAACCTCGCCCCCAGCCGAGCGTTCCCAAGGCAAAGACGAGCAGATTCGTGGTGGCCACGATCGGCGAAACCGATGGGCAGCATCGAAAACGGCAAAAAGAAGGAGCACAACCGACGTCGAAGAGGAGAAAGGTCGAACTGGCCTCATTGCCACCGATCCGAGCGTGGATACCACCAGATCCGTTCATTGGACAACCAGATGGACCTGCCGGAGGGGGAAGCCGGTGAAGAACTAACCGTCGAAGCATCGAACCAATTGAACCTGACTGAACCGGCTGAACCAGATCGGTCTGAACCGAGTTGAACCGGACCGAACCGGTTCAGACAAGAAAGAGAGGAAAAAGGAAGAAAAAGAGAAAAAGGAAAAATTTTTGGGGATACATCGGACTACGGGTAAGTCGATACAAGGTCAAAAGTAACCGATTTGATTTTCGAGAAAGTTATTTAAATTATAATTGATCAGAAATTAACCCGGAATGAAATATAAATTGTGCAGTTCAATGATAAATTTTGAACGTGAGTCAATCGAACTCCGATTTATGTACCATCACATAATTAGGTAAGTAAACCTCATTTACGACAACAATATGATTATTACGCAATTGGAATTTATTTTGCAGGTTTCAGATTAATTTCTGCATAAAAATAAATTATATCGTATTTTTGAATTAATTGTCGTAAATGATAGACGGGCTATCCAAAGAGTTTGGAACGAAGCCCAATGGGTATTGAGAGCCCAATAGACCCGAAGAAAGGATTTAATAAGTGGAAACGGGCTGGAAATGGGTCGAGGCCCATTAAGATGAAATCGGGTCCAATATAGTAAAACGGGCCTAATGATTTAAATTAAGCCCAGTAAATGTGAAATATGAATAATTATGCTTGGATTTAACCCGATAAATGATTATCTGTAGCTCCGGAGTACATATTGGGAGTTAAACGGATCAAGTGATCGATAGAGTTGAAAAAGGTCAGACTGTACAGAAAAATAAGGTAAGGGAATTTTGTAAGCGCTTAGAGATATCTGCGCGTATTTTTGGGGTTATTTACATTACGTAGAATTTCATAAGGTATCTAGAAATAGAATAATAATTTTTACGAAAATCGTGGTATATGTGAGAATTACGATTTTGTCCCTAGTTAGAAAATTTTCAAAAAGGGTAGTAAGGCTATGAAATTGCATGATTTTCATGTTTTTGATATTCCTATGATTATATTACTTTAATTTAAGCGAATTATGGATAGGCTGGCTGTTTATTTCATGTTTTTACATGGAAGGGCATGAAATAGGTGCCAGTTGATATTTTTGATTTGGTTTTAGTGAAATTGAGCAGCCTATCATGTTTTTATGAGTTTTAAATCGTACGTGGATTTTATTTGGTTTTATGCATCCGTACTAGAGCATTGCTCGTACGTGAATTTAAATTGGATTTATAATTATTTTTAAATCGTACTGGAGTGCCTCTCGTACGCAGATTTCATTGATTTTTATGAAACTGTGCTGGAGCTTCGCTCGCACGAGGATTTTTTTGATATCATGAATATGCATGGAGCCGTGCTAGAGCTTCGCTCGCACAGGAATTTTATGACATGCATATGACCGTACTGGAGACTCCTGTAGACTGTGTGTCACAGTAAGAAGATGTGCTAGCACGTGTAGATTGAGATATCAGTTGGTTATTAACATGGTTTAGAGTGGGATAAGACCTATGGCAGGCATCCCCAGACTGTGATATGAGGTTCATGGAGTACGTTGTACCGTGTATGTCACACGGAGTACACTGTACCATGTAGTCATGACTATTGTATTCACGTTACTTGATATTCTGGCAGGTAGGATTTGACCCCACCTCTCGTTGCAGTTATGATACCCCGCACACCGGGATCCATGTACCCTGGGATCACAGGGACATAGTCCTCGATTGTTTTCATACAGTAACCTGCTGTCTCACATGATATATATTTGATTGGTCTTGTTAGACCAGAGTAGACTCGAAGGAGGGGTCGAGCCCTGATTTGTGACGATTTTCATGAAATGTGGTATTAAATGAGAAATTGATGGGTTTTATTATCAAGATCCTTCCTGATTTAACCAAAACCACTACAAAATTTTTCACATTTTTAACTTACCTTTCCTCTCTTTAATGGTTGGGCTGTGATTCGATGTTAGCTTCCTCGCATACCATATCATCCATTATCATACATACATGTCAATATACTGTTAATGACTGTAACTTCTTTTTATAATACATGTGAGATCATATAAAAGCTAATACCAATACATTCCCCATAATATATATCGTCTACATCACTGTGCTGTTTCTATGTTTAGATACATAACCGTAGAAAATATGTATACTTGTCGGTCGATAGGAAATAGTAGCGGACAACAGGAATACTATCCCTCAAATGCTCTCACTCTACTGCTGATGCTCTGTAGAGAGATGTAAAAGAAAATGGGGGTGAGCATACAACGCGCTCAGTAAGGAAATCAGGCAAGCAAGTAGACGTCTACACTATCTACTCAAAATAATGCTATGCCTCGAAAATATCATTTCCTTAACTCACTTTAAAAACATGTCTTTAAAATATATATATATATATACTTGTACAGATTAAATCCCATGTACAGAAATTATGCTTTCTTTCTCAAATGTAGGCATGTAGTGCAAAATAATGCATCTTTATAATATCACAATGCCTTTAGATAAATCATGCCATGTATATTTAAATCACAATAAATGTGGCATTTAAATCATTCACATCATAATAATCGGTTTTTGACCCATCCCTCAGGTCTATCCGTAAATAAATCAGTCAATCAGGTGATATATCATGTGAGACTCTGTGGTGAAATGCAAATAGTATCCCGGACTATGGCTATATCCTATAATGGTGAAATCCCATGCAACACGGTACCTCAAATGCATGTGAAGCTTTTCGTATCCATGTAAGAGAGCCTCCCTACCGAACAGAGCCTCCTCGCTCACTCTGGCTTAAGGATGTTGGGCTTAAGGATCTTACTGTAAGAGAGCCTCCCCACCGAACAGAGCCTCCCCGCCCACTTTGGATTAAGGATGTTAGGCTTAAGGATCTTACTGTAAGAGAGCCTCCCCACCGAACAGAGCCTCCCTACCCACTTTGGCTTAAGGATGTTGGGCTTGAGGATCTTACCAGCTTCCACGGCATCATATGTACCATAGTGTGAAAACCTGTGCGAGCTAAGCTCTAGCATGATTTATTCTCACATAATTCGATAGATGGCTCTTTAAAAAGGGATGATTTTCAAAACATCAAAATCAGTACTATAAAGTGTGCTTAATTCACATCAACCTTAAAATCATTAGCCCATCTATTTATTCTTTTCCTAAACAGCAGTAAAACGCTCAAAATGGTGGTTTCCATGCTTTTTACAACTTTTCACAAAAGTTTACTTTTTTTCCTAACTAAGGGTAAAATCGTAATTTACCACTATTGAATCACAATAATTATTATTCACTTTCTCTGACCCTCAGAGTTTTTAAGTAAATGTAAAAGAAGACGAAAATAGTGCAGGTATCTCTAACTACTCACAAAAGTCCCTTACCTGCAATCACTCGAGAAATTTTATTTTCTCAACGTTGCTCAATCCAGCTGTCCGATTCGCTCCTCCAATAATCACTAGAGCTGTATATAACCATTTATCAGGTGAATTATATTTTCCTACTGTATTTCACATTAAATACAATCTATTTCCCTTAATGGGCTTTAATAAACTTTAATGGGCCTAACTATGCCTTAAGCCTATTTTCATTTTACTATTCATTTTCGTTGGGCCTATTGGGCTTATAGGGCCCACCAACTCTTATTGGGCTTATTCGAGACCCATTACATCACATTGGGCCTAAAATAATTGGGCTTGGCCCATTGGACCTCTCGGCCACATGCCATGGCCTAGAGCATCCCATGTCGTTGGTCACACCATAGCATGCCGTCCATGTCCATTTGTTTAGCCAAATTCACTTAGGCATTTTCACAAACACTTGGTTGGCATGTCTTAAGCCTTTCCTATAGTTCATGTTGGCATTTTATCAAATACCTTATGTGCCATATCATACAACCATCCATATGAACAAATTGATTATAGCTAACCATGCCATAATCATGTCTACATGCATATCAACCTATACATGTCTTAAAATCACATGGGTATTTATCAAAAATCATATACCAACTTTTGGCCATCACATGGTCATGGTGTTTTCATGTGTTTCAATCCATAAAACATATACCAATCAACTCCATATAACTCATAGATCAACATATATGAAGTTGGAAGCTTGAAATTATACCTAGTATTTGTGTTCACACTTGGCCGAAACTTTGAAGCCTCACGGTTTGCACACTATGGCTCCTTGATAGCCAATTCCAACATATGTCACTCTCCTCTCAATTTGGAACAACTTTCATGAAGATTGCAAGTTCCAAATATGCCTTTTTCCTAGTGATTTCTAGTGAGAGAAAGCTTAGAAAACTTTTCGGTTATGGTTTCTTCACTTTGTCGAAAATGAAAGGATGAAGATGATTATGTGTTGGCTGGTATTTATAAGTCCATTACTTAGTCATTAAGCTAAAAATCCAGCCACTTTAATTGACTTCCAAAAAGTTTAGGTAATGGTTACATTTTAGACTTTGTTACCTTTCATTAATGGCTTTTAACTTATACTAATGGGCTTTTTAATTGGGTTTCTCGGTTTTGGCTTTTCTTTTGGGCTGAAATTTTTACTACCTATTGGGCCTTCAATTGTCTCAATATTGGGCTCACAAATTGGCCCAACAATTTGGCCCATTGGGCTTCCCAAATTCGGCCCACACTTATGATACCTTATTGGGCTTTAAAATTTCCAACTTTGACCCATTGCATTTTTAACCATTAAATTAAATTCAGAATTCATCCAAATAAATTTTCCTTACTTCGGAGGATGAATATCTTTTATTCTAGCTAAAATTATTCTTTCCCAATTTTTTCTCCATACTTAGGTTAATTCCTAACGATGGTTAGTCAACTATGGTAAAAGTCCACTTTTCTTAACTATAGTTGACTTTTTCCTTAATTATTGACCAAGTTGAATTTTTTTCAAAATTTTGAAAGTGTCATATCTTATGTTTTACACTCTCTTCTTTACGTTTTGGCCATTTTCGGGAAGTGAATATACCTAAAACACCTCGAATGGCTTAAAAGGTCTGTTTTGCCCCTTTTTTAGCATTTACTTACCTTTATGTGTTCGGGACCAAATCAAATTTACTTTCCTTCATGAACTTTCTATATTTTCACATCATAAGTTCTTCTCTTCAATCAGAATGATTTAGATCCATTCGGTTTAACCTATAGCCCTCATAGCTCACATTAGGCCTTTATGTAGCTTTTAAGTGTTGAAGCATTTCACTAACACTTAAAATCTAGTAAATACTCTTCTTATGATTTAAATAACTCAATACATGTCTATACATGTATAAATCATAAGGAACAAGCTACATAAGAATACGGGTCTGACATTTATGAAGATATCAATGATTTTAAAGATGTGTTGAATCCCTCTGGGATTATTTTGAAGAGTTTTACTGTACCGAGCATGAGAGGTTTTACATGAGATGTTTTTCATATTTTACATGCCGATTCATGTTTTACGATATATGATATACTCATACATGGCATGGTTTTAATTGCCTCATGCTCGAGATATAAATGTTTTACATGTCATGCCTTTACCAGCATGTAGATAGTGTAGTTATCTACCTGCTTGCATTATTGCCTTACTGAACAAGTTGCGCTCACCCTTTCATTTTCCACCCTATAGGTTACATTCAGTAGAAGAGAGCGACAGTAGTCTTGCATTTTGGTTATCCACTGCTTCCTATCAAGACTAGGTATATACATTCGTATAATTTTGTATCTGAACATATAGAGGCACAGTACTGTTCACGGATGTAATATTGAGGATGTATTTAGTTAAAATAAATGTGATATGGAAATGAATGTTAAGGTAAGTAACATGACAGGAGGGACTAACATCGACTCATAGCCCAACTGTTAGTAGTGAAACTGTTTACGACGGGTAAGGAAATGAAAAAGTGAAAAATTTATAGGGGTTTTTAGGAAAAATGGGTCGTGACAGGTAGAGCACGAGGCAGAGGCCGTAGAGGTAGGCCTGAGCTTGCTAGTCATGCTGAGTTGACCCATGAGACTCATGAGGAGGTTGAGTTGGAGACTGATGTTGAGTATACTCTACAGGGTCCAATAACGAGATCAGATAGTATTGAGACACACTTCACGAGGATGGAGTGGAGTGTAGAAAATATTTTGGAGTTGTTTACTTAATCTATACAGGTAGTTGAGGATAGGTAAGGTAAAGCCTGAACAGATGCCTCAGACTATAGAGATTCCTACACCCCTTCGGTATTTAACGAAGTAAAGAAACTAATAGTCACTGAGGACTGGGTGAATGAGATAGCGAAGTTGTATGGATTCTTTCGATGTATGTTGACTGAGAAAGTGACTTTTAAATACGTTTATGTTGGAAGACAAGACAAAGCATTGGTAGAAATTCGCACGACTCATTTTAAGAGTTAGACATCCAAGACTGATATGACAGATAATTCTGGATACACAGAGATAGTATATTTCAGACATTGTTCAGAGGAATTTATGGATAGAGTTCCTTACTCTGACCCAAAGGAATAGGTCAATCGATGATTATGAATCTCAATTTACATCCCTGGGTAGGTATAATCCGACATTATGAACAGTGAGAATTAGAAGGTCTGAAAGTCATGGAAAGACTCAGACCGTCTATTAGAGTTTGATTTGGCCTCGTTAGATATCACTACATACGACGAGGTAGTGCGCAGATCACAGTGCGTGAATAAGATTATGAATTGCATGCCTTTGAGTTTGAGAAAGGCAATAAGGGTCGAAATAGAGACAAAAAGGAAATAGTGGATAACAGAGATGTCAAAGCGGGAAAAAGGCGATTTGGTAGGAAATTTAGAGTTAGTGAGTTATGGGGTAAGATGATTGGTAAGCCCTAGGGTATCCAGTTTCAGCGCTTACACGGATATTGTGATTGGATGACCCCGACCTGCTAATGGGCAGTGTTGGATGTGTGGTAGTTATCACGAAAATAGGAGGTTGAATGAGGGTGAGTGTATGCCTTAGACCAGGACACTATTGATGCTTCATTTGATGTGGTGTAAGGTACCATGTTGATTGTTTATATTAAAGCAATTATTTTAATTGATCCTGATACTACACATTTATTCATATCGTCGTCATTTGCATATAGGTTAGTGAAATATGTAAAGCTATATCATTAGGCGAAATGCGGATAGTTAGCACCCCAATGAAGGATAGTCTGCTAATTGAATATGTCGAAAGAGATTGTAAGTTGAAAGTGGGGGAAAGGAACATGCGGACCAATCTCATTCTATGAATTATAAGTGTTTTGATGTAATATGGGGAATAAATTGATTGGTTGCAAACTATGTTGTTGAAATTGCTATTGTAAGATAGCGATGTTTCACCCTAGAAAAGTGTACAGTAAGTTTTAACAAGTGATGAAAGAGTTTTGTTATAGTTGATATACGAAATGAGATAAGCTTTGAGATGTGATAGATCCTGAATACAAGATATATTGAAATAAGAGGCGTATGCAAAGTAAGAATATCTCTGATATGTGAAGTAATTTTGATTAAGCGATAAGTAGTGAATATGAATTGCGACCAAGGATAAGGGGTGGATATATCCATAACCAGTCCATGTGGTCAAGTCTGAGGGTTAATAAAGGTATTTCAAAATACCTCCCTACCTGAAGACTTGACAGCGTCTAGAAGTACACATAACCTATAAATTGAAATCGACAGTCGTAATATATACGTTTAAAATTAGGGTACCTTTACTTGTACGGTAAAGAAATATAGAATTCGATTAATCATGAAGGTTTAAAAATTAAAAATTTTATAAAAGCCGTTAATATAAGAAAAAGGAAATGATGCGGGTTAGTATCTTGAACAGAAGCGATTTCGAAAAGACATTCTACGTTTATGCGTACATAGGTCAAGGATATGAGTGATTGAAATATTTAGTGAAACTCAAATACGATGAGGTTTTTGTTCTCATACTGACATTTGTTCTGTGGTAGTGAGCTTAAAAGTTGAAAACTAGACTTGATTTATCGAATCGAACGGGATCAGCGTAAGAATAAGTATTCCGTTCTACTATTGATGATCCATTGGGTTAGCTGCGAAGAGCGCAATTTTTTTTTAGATCGATTGGAAGTTTAAGTTTTATCCGTTGAGAATTTGGAATGTGGATGTGCCCAAGACAATTCTTTGTACTTGTTAGGGCATTGATGAATGAGGTATTTAAACTTTACCTGGACCGATTTGTTATCATCCTTATTGATGATATTTTGGGTGTATTTAAAGTCTAGGGAAAATCATAAGCAACAATTGAAAATTGTTTTTACAGATGATTTGTTGAGAGTTCTCGAAATGGACTACTTTGTTGACATGTTTAACTTAGAAAAAGTTGTATTTGAATGGGATGATAGACGTGACAGGAGTTTTGGTGTATTGAAGTATGAACTGACCATCGCATTTATTTTCACTATACCTAATAGCTCAAGAGGTTTCGCAGTGTATATGGATACCTCAAAATAATGAGTGGGCTGTGTATTAATGCAAAATGAGAAGATAGTCGATTATGGATCCAGATAACTTAAGGATCATGAAAGAAACTATCTGACTCATGATTTAAAGTTGGCAGTGTTAGTATTTGTACTGAGTATATGGCACTACTATGTACACGGTGAGAAATTTCAGGTCTGCACTAGTCATAAAAGCCCCGAGTATCTGTTTTCACAGAAAAAGTAGAATATGAGATAACATAGAGGGTTAGAGCTTTTGAAGGATTATGATTGTGAGATATTGTACCACCCAGGAAATGGCTAATATAGTGGTTGATGCTTTGAGCAGAAAGAGCCTCGGGATGGTATCAAAGATGATGGTCAGGGAGCGTGAGCTGCTAGAGCAGTTATGAGCCTCAGTAGTGATGTGCTCCCTTTTGATGATGATAGTGATTGTGTGACAGCTAGCTTGAGATTAGAATCGGATTTGAGTGACCAGATTTGATAGGCTTAGTGTGATGATCGGCAGGGTGTCGATAGTGTGGGTCAGATTCAGAAGGGTACAGTGACAGAGTTCACAGTGACTGATGATGGCTTACTGAGGTTCAGAGATAGTATAAGTGCTCTCCATGACCATAGTTGATGAGATAGTGTTATTGTTAAAAGCTCACTCTTTGGGATATACAGTGCATTCGAGAAGTGATAAATATATCAAAATCTTTGAAAAGGGTATCGGTGGTCAGATATGAAAAGAGACATTGTAGAGATTGTTGAGAAGTGTCTTGTATGTCAGCAGATTAAGGTAGAGCTATAGAAGCTTGTAGGGTTATTACAGCCTCTACCAATCTTGACATGGAAGTGGGAGCAGGTTACCATGGATTTTGTGACAGGTTACAGAGGACCGTAGGAATCACGAGGCTATTTGAGTGATGGTCGATAGATTGATTGAGTCTACCCACTTTCTTGTTATGAAAGCCATAGATACTCTGAGTGCGTGAGCATATTATATAAGTAAGAAGATTGTGGAACAATATGTAGCATTCCAGGGAGTATTGTATTAGATAGGGATTCCCGCTTCACTTCCTACTTCTGGGAACATGTTTCAGGAAGCCATGGGAACTCAGTTGAGTGTGAGCACAACGTTCCGTTCTCAGATAAATGGTCAGTCTGAGAGGACTGTATGGGTTCTTGAGGATATGATGAGAGCGTGTGCAATTGATGTTAGAAGCTCCTGAAATGATCATTTATTATTAGCTAAATTACCTACAGCGGTAGTTATCACTCGAGTATTGATATGGCATTGTGTGAAGCATTGTTTGGCCCTAAGGGTTGCTTTTCCGAATGGATAGAAAGAAGTGGGTGACAGATAAAAAATTACTCCCGATCTAGTATAATAAGCCTCTGAGGGTGTTCAGCTGATTGTGAGAGAATGAGAACACCTCAGAACAGATAGAAAAGCTATGCTGACAAGAGATGGGGATCGTGAGGATTCATCGAGTGTGAATCAGTGTGTTTGGAAGTTTCGCTTTCTAAAGGTATAATGAGATTCGGGTATTAAACAGGAAGGAGAAGGTGTTGAGGTTTAAGATGATCTCCCTAATTAAAGTCTTTCGACAGTATTACACTTCGGAGGAATTTAAATAGGAGTTGGAGAGTAAGAGTATGATATGTGTGAAGTATCCGGAGTGGTTTACAGACTAACTTGGTTCTAATTTGGAGGACCAAATTTCTTAAGTGGGGGAGATTATGTAAGACCCGATTTTTAACATATTTCCTTATGATTCACACATTATATGGACATTGTTATATGTTAATGGAATCATAGGATGGATGATTTTGATCATATAAATAAGAATGAAGTAGTCGAACATACGTAACAATCCGAAAACAGACATTTAAGGAATTTCAAATTTAATTTATGAAATTTGAATTGCCCGGATAAAGATACAAATTTTAAATGAGAAATTATAGTGGGTCCAAGAAGGAAAGTCGGTCTAAATTGATTCCGAACATGTAAAAGGGTAAAACAGTCAAAAGATCAAAATCCGATATAAATTCGATAAGAAATTTCATTAAAAATATGGAACTGAGAAATCTTGATCAATAACGAGGAAATTATCAAATTCTGAGTCCAATTGATCAAGATCCAGAATTATTAAGATTTACCGAAAATTCACTTGGGACAATATCCCGAAATACAGAGAAAATATACCAAAAAGGGTTAAAATAAAATAAATAAATTAAATAAAATGAATAAATTAATTATATAATAAAATATATAATTTATTAGATATTTTGGGATTTTTAATGATTATAATAATAATAAAAATAAATTATAAATAATAATAAATAAAAAAACGAAACTGAATTTGGAAAATGTAAAAGAAGAAGAAACAGAGAAGCGAAGACAGGTGACCGAGGAAAATCCCATCACCGGCGAGCATCCGGCAACCAAGCGGCCAGACGAAGGGTAGGCGAAGAGAGAGGACGACCCCGCGAACCCATCGGCATCGACGATGCCGAAAATAGCCAGATCGGCGAGTTGAAGCCGTAAGGAAGAGAAGGCGATTCTGAGGATCCCACCTGTGATTGGCCACGATTAAAGCTAACAGAAGCTTCCTTGCCAGAGACGCATCGTACGATGGTGGTGAGGCGTCGAACGACGTCGGAACGGCGAAAGGAGATTGAACCAGACAACCGGTTTAGGGGAAAGGAAACTGCGCTGAACCGGACTGGACCGGTTCAGCCAAGAAAGAGAGGAAAAAGGGAGAAAAAGAAAGAAAAAGAGAAAAAAGAAAAAAAGGGAAGATTTTTGGGGATACACCGGACTTCGAGTAAGTCGGTAAGAGGTCAAAAGTGACCGAATTGATTTTCGAGAAATTTATTTAAAATTATATTCGATCGAAAATTAACCCAAAATTAAATATAAAATTATGCAGTTCGACGAGAAATCTCATACGTGAGCCCGATAGAACTTCGATTTACGCACCATCGCATAATCTCGGGTAAGTAAAGCTCATTTATGACAATTTATGTAATTATCGCGTATTAAAGATTTATTTTACGAATTACGGATTAAATTATGCATTTAGTGGATTATATTGGGATTTTTAATTAAATTGTTGTAAATGATATACAGGCTATTCAAAGAGTCTAGAAAAAGGCCCAATAAGTACTGATGGGCCTAGTGAGCCCAAAAGGCCTTGATGAAAGAATTAATAAGTGGAAACGGGCTTAATACGGACTAAGGCCCATTAATGTGCAATCGGGCCAAATAAAGTAAAACAAGCCCAGCGTTTTAGATTCGATTAGTAAGAGTGAAATATTGATGAGTATATTATAATTGACCCAAAGATGTGGTTATATGCAGCTCCGTAGACTTGGTTTGGAGCGAATTGGACTGAGAGACCTGGTACGGTCGAGACAAGATAAGCTCACACGTGATTCCAAGTAAGGGAATTTTACGAACTGCTAGAGGTAACTTTATGCAATTTCGACATCATTTACATTCTCTAAAATTGTCTGAAAGGTCTAGATTTAAAATAAAAAATTTTTGGTGCCCGGATGGGCAAATGACCAAAATACCCTTATAAAGGGTAAAATTTCCAAAGTTAGAAAAAGCTGGGAGGAGCAAAAACAAGAGGTTCTTGCTTGTTTTTTAGGTGTTTTGACACGTGCATGAGTAGGCTGACTAACTTTTAAATAAAAATGCACAGCATTGCATATTTTCAACAATGTGATTTCTTTCGAAAATTGTTTTGAGATAATAGAGCCGCCTACGTGATTTTATGAAAGTGTGACGTGCTAGAGCTCAGCTCACATGAGTTTTGATTTGTGTGATGTATGCATTAGTGTTGGAGCAAAGGGCTCGCACTAGAGTTTTACATGCATAGGTGATGGAGTCTAACTCGCACCAGATTTTCATATGATTTTCGTGACAGGGTGTTGGAGTATAACTCGCACCAAATTTTCACTTGATTTTTATGACACAGTGCTAGAGCCTAGCTCGCACTAGTTTTATATGATTTTGATAGTGTTGGAGCTTAGCTCGCACTAGATCTTATGAGATTTTATGAAACGCGTGCTGAAGCTTTGCTCGCATGAGATTTTCCTTGATTTTATGAGAGTGCTGGTGCATCGCTCGCACTGATTTTATGAGACATAAGATGAGTCGTGCTTGGAGAGTCGGGTAGACTATGTGTCACGCCGATTAACTATGCTCGTACGTGCGTTTTGAGACAGGCACGATTATTGATATGAGATAAGGGTCCATGGAGTACGTTGTACCGTGCAAGTAGCATGAAGTACGCTGTACCGTGCTGGGATTGATTATGTGGCATCTTCGGATGCGAGTTATCGGGCAGGATCGACGGGATGGACTGACCCACCTCCTGGGGTGATTCTCGATAGTGGTGAGACCCCTCACACCGAATCCGTGTAGCAGTGGGATCACGAGGATATGGCTATAGTCCTGGTTATTTGCCTGATATATATATATATATAGTGCTAAGTCTCGCAAGTTGTTACTTGATGTTTTTAAAATCACGTTTTGTGAACTTTTGTGTGAGTCTAGATCACCCAAGGGAGGGGTTGAATCCTGACTGAGATGTGATTTTGATGAGAATGAAACTGGGTTTTAAATTGAACTTGCATGACGTTATTTCCATGCTATTTAAACCCATGCGTGATGTAAACTGGTTTTACATGACATTCATTGTGTCGCATGTTACTATTACTTTGAAAAGCATTTGATTTCATGGTTTTATGTGAGTCAGGAACACCCGAGGGAGGGGTTGCGTCCTGGCTATATTGTGAAATTTTAACTGGAATGAAATGATTTAAATGGATTTGCATGTTGAGTTTTCCATACTCTTTGAAATCCATATGTGAACTTGTTTTACATGACATCATGAATTGTAGCATCTATTTTGAAATGTGTGGAGAAAGGGTGGTTTATGCACGGCACCACTTCATGTAGGTAGTATGGTTACCTACTTGTTCGTAGGATTGCCTTACTGAGCTTGATGTGCTCACCCATTTCATTTTTCTACACAGATTTCTTTTAGTAGACTTTGAGGCGACTGAATGCTGCATTCCTGATATCCACTGCTGCCCATCACTTGAGGTATATACACTTGTACATATTGTATCTAAATAAGAATATCACAGTAACATGTTTGTAAGTAACTTTCGGGGATGTATAGACACTGTAAACACTTGTAAATGAATGAGAAAGAATTAGTGAAAAACTCATGTGTTTACCTTTCCTTTAATAAGGAATTAAGTTATATGGTGAATGAATGGTGGGACTGGCATTGACGCACAACCCAATTGTTAGTGGAGTGTGGTCACGATCAGAGGACAGGTAAGTATGAAAAGAAAAACGAAAAATTTACTCTGATTTTTGGGTCATGACATTGTCTCTGTCATCTACCCCAACCTATACTTCGAGGCTGAACTACTAGAGGTGCCTGAGGGGCCTGTGGAGGAGGTGTCAAAGGAGGATGTGCAGGTGCAGGAGTATCGGTGTCTGCAACATTTGCCCCAACCTATTGGGTAAGTATGGCTGTGATTGTACCGAGCCCTTCTCTTATAGTCTGCATTTCTTGCTCAAGCCTCCTCATCCTAGCATTCAGGCTCTCAAGCTGAGGGGGAGGTGGTGAAGGTTGATCTTACCTCCGTGGGTGGCCTCTTTACCGCTCATTTTCACTGATACAAATTTCCTACAACGATACCAATAGTTTTAGTTACAGCTATCACAGGTATATACAATTTATAACCAGACAAGTAGATATACTTTGGATGTAATCACACTTGTCCTAATCGACACTGACAGTATTAGACAACCTTCCCTCTGATACCACTAAATGTAATGCCCCGGAAGTGTGAAAAATAGGGTAAGTTTTTTTCTCTACTTAGGTTGTATTCCTGTACAGTGTAGGATACTTCTTTCTTTCTTTATTTATTTTCTAGTTTTTCGTACATTCCAACCACCTCATACGTTAAATAGTAAGTAACATCTACTTATTAATTGTTTCTTGAACGTTTACATACTAATTCTTAAAAACAATGATTACATCCCATAGTAATTATACAACCACGTATCTGCACTTTATACATGTTAAAAAATAAACATCTGTTATTATACCTGAACAAGTGCTTCGTAGATAGCTGCGTAACACTTACTACAGGAAATCTGAAATGGAGAAAAAGGGGTGAGCTTCTGGGGAAAAGCTCTGTAAGGAATACGTTTAGAATAGTTCTGACTATATAAAGCATGTGGAAAATCATGCAAAGAATACCTTCATACTTTACTTATAAAAATCAAATCATAAACAAATGAGAAAAATAATCATTCAAATATATGTATAAACTTTATTTCGTACGTAAATCATTCATACAAGAAAATATCATATATGTGTATACTTTCTTTTTTAATACAATGAATGTCTTTTCATCTGAAAACATAAAACATGTTTCTGTCATGAAAACATCATTATGCATAGTTTTCTTTCGTGAAACATTCATCTTACATAATTCTTTTCGTAAAATCATCATCATTCGTAATTCATCATCATTCATATGTCATCATCATTAAAACATGGAGACTAGGCTATATCTGAGCATGCAACTACGTCATCCTCCGTAGAGGGTCATAATTATACTAATGGCCATGGTGGGGGCTGTAGACTGGATCAGGGTCGTATAACAATCATAATCATAAAAATGGTTAGTATCTTCTCATTCTTATCATATACTAGCACATAGCTAAGGCACGGGCACCGATGGCACTCGCCATGTGGGAAACATACATGCGTGCTACGCGGGCACGAGATACTACCAGAAATCATCATCATAAACCACGAGTAGCAAGTCAACTACTACACAGGTAAAGACAAGCGCTACAAGGGTCCTACGTATCGGCATCTCAAGTGGCGGAGCCGAAGCGCCACAAGCAGTAGCCATACATATAAATAGCCTTCTAGTCTCAAAATCTCTTTTTCTCTTTACTTGTATATTTTCATATTTATCAAAAGTTCCTTTGAAACATGAATATAAAATCATATAGAAAACTATAAAATATTCATGTATTTCATACTTCATAAATTATATAATGAAACATAATATACTTTATCAGATCGTTTCATGAGCATAAATATGCTTTGTAAATCATTCATAAATATGAATATGCTTCATAAATCTTTTTATGAACATAATTATATTTTATAAATTATTTCATGAATGTAATAGGTTGGAATTAAGCTAAATTACACCCCTTACCTCGTAGGCCTTAGGGCGGTGCACAATCGTCGGGTCTCGGGATTACCTCGATTTGCATGCCAAATTCTCGAGCTGCCCAAAACGATACCAATTCATATCAATTTCATCTTAACATACTCAATTTTAATTTATCTTCTCAAAGTTTGACCAATTTTGACTTTTCAATCAACTTTTTTCAGTTTTCTCGGTTTTACCGATTTTAGTGCCGGTTTAAGCCATTTTGGCCAATTTCATTATTCTAATTTCTCATTTCATTACTTCATTAACCTTATGACTCATTCAAGTTCATAAATCATGTTGGTCACTTTGCCAAATTTTTAGTTCTTTCACTTTTCGGTTTTACATTGAGTTAAGCTATAAATCGGGCTTTCTCGGTATAAATTTAACCGTTTACAACCTTAGATCCATCAAAATTTCACCACAAACACATCAAAACTATGCTGTCCAGATCTCAAATCCTTCATAGAAATTAAATCATCCAATTCCACTTAACTAAAAACCTTCCAAAAACATCAAATAACAACATATATGAATTTCATCATCATCCATCAACTTTACCTCGAGTTTGACCAAGGTTGACCATGTTTTTCTTCCAAAAAATTGATCCTTAACTGAAATTGAATATGTATATAGCTTAAAACCATGAAAAACTAGCTCAAAAACTAACCAAAGAATGAAAAAATGTTAAATTCCTCACTTACCAAAAATAGGGAAAATTTGACCACTGTTTTTCTTTCGAGTTTTTCACCTAGAAAATGAACTTATTTGTGGCTGAAATTTTTATATGTTATATAGAACTTGTAGAGGAATATTTGATCCTTCTTTATCGATGCCTGAATCTTTCTGAAAGGCTGCCAAAAAAATCGTACAAGGAGAGGATGAGAATGGCGCCTACGGCAGGAAATGAGGGTTGTTTCTCTCGACCTAGAAGTCTGATGGGGTTGGTTTTTGGTGTTCCTAAAAGCTTGTTATGTTTACTATATTTCTAGAAATTTTTTGGTTTAATGGCTTCCCCTAAAGTCTCCAGATTTGTCAAATATGGAGGCTTTGTCTGAAATCTAAAGTAGGATAGATTTCTATCATGTTTTGGAAAATTCCAAAAAAATAGTTTTAGTCCAATTTTCTCCCAATTTCCACTTCTCAAGTGTTATATTATGTCTCTCGTATGTTTTATAAAAATTTGGGGGTCACTGGTTTAAGAAACATTCCCCGATTGAGCCCATTTTGCACGATTTGGTCAATACCGAGCAAAATGGCTTAAAGTCTTCAATTTACCTTAAAAATTAATCAGATCCCCAAAACCTCCATATTTCCACTTGATTTTGATTTCGCAAGTCAATTTCATCTTATATTAATTTTCCATGGTCTCAGAATAATTTTTGGGAATTTCTAAAATTTATTCTGAATTTATTTCTAATTCCGAGCCCATTTGCTCAGTTTAGTGTAAAACCCGAACCTTACTAACTTTTTCACTTCCAATAACTTAGTTTTCATTTCTAAACATCATTTCATGACCATACATAAAATTCTTAAGAAATTCTCGGGTTTCACAAATAAAATCCTTCATGATTTTGATTTTACTAATCTTAGAAATTGTGTGGATTGTATTAAGGGAAAATTCACAAAACGCACAATTAAGAAAGTAGCCAAAAGAAGAAAGCTCTTTGAACCTATAGACATTGATATATGTGGACCTTCTGATGTTCCATCTTTGGTAGAGAAAAGTATTTCATCACTTCTATTGATGATTTTTCACGTTATGGCTATGTCCATTTGTTACATGAAAAATCTCAATTTGTAAATACCTTAGAGGTGTTTGTTGATGAGGTTGAGAGAAAATTAGACAGAACCCTAATCCATTTGCTAAATTCCTTGAAAAACGTGGTATTTGTGCTCAATACACAATGCTAGGAACACCACAACAAAATGGTATCGCATAAAGTCGTAAACATACTTTAATGGATATTAAATTATTCATCTTTACCTTTATCATTGTGGATGCATGCGTTGAAAACTGCAATGTAATTGTTAAATAGGGTTCCTAGTAAGGCAGTTTCAAAGACCCCTTTTGAACTGCGAATAGGAAAGAAACATAGTTTAAGGCACCTGCATGTTTGAGGTTGCTTGACAGAAGTAAGAATTTATAATCCAGATGAAAAGAAACTGGATTCAAGAACAACTAGTAGTTTCTTCATTGGTAATTTAGAAAAATCTAAAGGGTATAGATTTTGTTATCCTAGCCATAGTACAAGAATGGTTGAATCTGGAAATTCTAGGTTCATTGAAAATGATGAAATTAGTGGGAGTGTAGATCCACGTAAAATGAGAATACAAGAAGTTAGAATCCAAATTCTTTTATCTATAACTTCTTTTAAAGTTGTTGTTCTTACAGTTGTTTAACCGTTTAACAACTCACAATAAGAACAAATAAATAATCAAACACTCCAAAATGAAGTTACTACACATGAACCTGCAGTGAATAAACCATATGAAATAGCATTAAGAAGGTCATATAGGCAAATGAGATTTTTTATTTCTGATGATTATGTGATTTATTTACAAAAGTCAGAATTTGACCTAGGAATTAATGAAGATTCGGTGTCGTTTTCACAGGCCATCGAAACTGTTAATTCTAATAAATGGTTAGATGCTATGAAAGAAGAATTGAAATAAATAGATTAGAATAAAGTTTGGGACCTTGTTGAATTGCTTGAAGATTGTAAAAGAGTCGGGTGTAAATAGATCTTTAAGACCAAGTGCGACTCAAAGGCAATATTGAACAATACAAAGCTAGACTTGTTGTAAAGCCCATAACATAATATGTACTCTTTATGATTTTGTGATGTATGGACAAGTCACAATTGATATAAATCATAAGGAAAGAATATTTTTAAGTTGTAAATGTGTATGAAATGTAAAACAGGTAGTTAAGCAAAGTTAATATCAATGTAACAGTGAATTTAGAGGAAAATTACAGCAGAACTACTTCAGAAGATGAGCAGATCGATCTCTCAGTCAATGCAGATCGATCTTGGATAGGTTCTGGGTAGAAGAAATTGATCTCCTTAAGGTTTTGTGTAAAGCAGATCAATCTTATGCTTAAGAGCAGATCGATCCCTTAAGCTTAAAAAGTCATTTCCTGAAGAGAAAAAGGCAGGACAGATCGATCCCTCACCGTTAGCAAATCGATCCCCAAGAGTAAATTCTATAAATACACGACTCTGCAGCCTCTGTTTTCTCGAAAACATCAAACTTCATTGAAACCAAAGTGAAAACCTAACCTTTCTACTCCAGAAATCTTCATCTTTCAAGTAGTTTTGAGTAAGATTCAGTTTAGCAAAGTTGTTCTTAGCAAAGAGGAGAACAACATACTTGGAAACAAAAAGTTGGAATCAAAGATTGAAGGAACAAGGTGGATTTTGCCAATTTTGGTGAAAAGAGGAAAAGTTCAAGCTAGGTAAGATTCAATACACCAAATTCATATATGTTAATCTAGATGATTTAGTGAGTCGATTGGTATATGTATAAATTGCTGAAAATAAATGGATCATGAAAAATATCCATGACCTAGATATTGACATGAAATTGAGAAAATAATGTGGAAGTTGAGTAAACATGGATCTAAGGATGAAATCAACATATGAAAGATTGTAAGGTAGTTTTATGAAATACATAAATTGGAATAGATGAGAAATGAAAATAGGTATATGAGAATTATGGCGCAATGCCATAATGGGAACAAGTGATGAGATTGAGGTATTGAGAGGAGTTATATGCATTGAATTTGAGTCATGCAAGTGAAAACAAGTATATTAAATTATACTGAAGTGGATAATTATTAATAGCTTCGAAGTTGATATTGGAAGTTGATCGAACTGCGAGAGTTAGCAGCACCGAGGAAGTGAGGTCACGTGACGTGATCCGAGGTAAGGGAATTTCATAAGTAGCTAGAGATAACTACACGTATTTTGAATAGAATTTCAATAACTCTATGCTATATGAAATTTCGTGTATAGAGACATTCGGTAGGACCTGATAAGTTAAAAAGCTTAGGAAGCATGTGGGTGATTAAATTCAACATGTTTTAAATGTGTATGGATAGAATGGCTAATGTTTTCATGTATATGTGAAAACAGCACATTTGAGTGCCTATTTGATTTACTTGGGTGACTTATGATTTGAATAAGCCATCTATCAGGGATTGTGTGTAAACCATTAGTGCTAGAGAATACTTGTACAATATTTTATGAGATATGCATCATATAGTACTTGAGTGTATTCTCGTACTAAATTTTAAATGCGATTTATGCATGATAGAGTACTGAGAGCATTGCGTGTACTCAGTTTTATTGATTGATGCATTATAGAGTATTGGGAGCATTGCTCATACTCAATTATACATGATAGAGTACTGAGAGCATTGGTCATACTCATTTTTACATGATAGAGTACTTAAAGCATTGCTCGTACTCAGTTTTCATTAATTGATGCATGATAGAGTACTGCGAGCATTGCTTGTACTCAGTTTTCATTGATTGATGCATTATAAAGTATTGGGAGCATTGCTCATACTCGGTTTTTACATGACATAGTGTTGGGAGCATTACTCGCACTAGAGTTATATCATTGTGTTGTGGTCGTGCTGGGAGTTTACTTGCACGTACCGGTTTTAAAAGAGAAAGCATGAAACAGCCGTGTTGGGAGCCTATGCTGACTGTGTGTCGCACCGATTATATGCTCACACGTGTAATTTTTGAGATATGGTCGAGAGCTATCGAAACTATAACCCTTAGTATAACGGCTAAGACTTATGGCAAGCACTCGACTATGAGGTATATCTAAGGTATGAAGGCTAAGACTTATGGCAAGCACCCTGACCTTGAGATTGGGTCTATAGAGTACTTTGTATCATGTATGTCACAAGGAGTATGTTGTACCGTGAGTACACGATGTTGTTGAGTTTTGACCTGACGATAGAGGATTTGACCTACCTCCCGTTACAATAATTGTGAGACCCCGCACACCGAGTACTGTGTAGCCTGAGATCACGAAAAATGAGTTATGATCATAATCTCGGAACATGTAGTCGCCTATCTTGTTTCATCACTTGATATTTCTTGAATGACTTATCACATGGTCTTATAATCTAAACATGTGAATTTCTGTGTGAAAAGGGTAACCCGAGGGATGGGTGAGGCCCAGTTTTCCTTGTTTTTAAACATGATGATATGCCATATTGTTTTAATTTAATTGAATGGCATGATAAAATGTGATTATATGAAATTACATGAGAAATGAAATGTTTTGCATAAATTGCTGAGATTATTAGACCAGCATGAATTCAGTTTTATAACTGGCGATTTATATCTATATGTATATATTGTATAAAAGTTTCAAGCAAGATGCATGCTTTAGATATGAGTTGATAAGGAAATGATTTCAAGGCATGAGCATTGTATTTTGTAGATAGTGTGGTTATCTACTTGCTTGCTTAATTTCCTTACGGAGCTATGAGCTCACCCCTTTTTATTTCCCCTCTCTACAGAGCGTTCACAGTAGTCGAGCACGACTGAGGATTGGTATTCCTTGATCCGCTGCATATCCATCTTACGAGAGGTATACACATTTGAAATGCTTTGTACTGAACAATGTAAAAGCACAGTTATGTAAATTAATGTACGGTCAGGGATATAGATGTACAAGTATTTGTATTAATGTATAAGAGCTTACATTATAGAAAAGAATATTGACTTGTATACATATTATGAATGAATATGGTTATAGTGACTAATATCGAATTACAACCCAATTGTTTAGTGTTGAGTTATGACAGAAGGAGAGGTAAGTAAAATACAAAAAATTTATGGTGATTTTGATAGGTCACGGGAGGGGAGGTCGTGACAGAATGGTATCAGAGCAATTTGGTCTGATATAAGTCGATATTAGTAATTAGGAAAGTGTACATCCCCATACTACTGTGCTTTGTTCAGTTACAATTATGTAAACGAGATGGAAATTAGACTAATTAATGATTATAAATGTAGAAATTTAGCTATTATGGCTAAGACCAGCCGTAGTAGAAGGGCTAGAGGTCGGGCTTGAGGTCGTAGAGGTAGGCCGAAGATCTGAGATGAGACTACAGGTCCCACTGAGGTACCCGAGAGTACTAAGGCACGCTTCACGAGATTAAAGCGTCGTCTTGAGACTATAGTGGAGTTACTGGCATAGACTATGCCAGGAGGACAGGGGTAGGATGTAGGGACTTCGCTTGGAAAGGCAGTTGCACCTGGTACATCTGCACAGCCAGCTCATGTGCCACAGCCTACTAATACACCTACACCCCAACCAGTTCAGGATACGCCATCTCATGTTATTCCATGACAAGGCGGTAATGTTTTGGGGTATGGTTTTGAGCTTGACAAACTACGACAATTCTAAAAACTTGGACCTCCATCTTTTTGAGGGGTCAAGGACCCAGTTGTGGCTGAGGAGTGGATATGAGTGATGGAGAAGTTATACAGATTCTTTAAGTGTACGACTTCAAAGATGGTCGCATTTGTTGCGTTCCTACTGAAGGTGATGGCAGAGCATTGATGGAAGTCTACCTGACCCATGTTGAGAGCCCGACACACAGAGATCAGTTGGGAGATATTTCTGGATGCCTTCAGCAGACAGTTTGTTCCAGATACTGCCCAACAAAGGCTGCAAGCCTAGTTTTTGGGGTTGAGCCAAGGGAGTCATTCAGTAGACGAACATGATACTAGATTTCTATCCCTATAGAGGTATGACCCCGATACCATGAGTAGCGAGACCAGGAAGGTCTGCAGATTCATTGACAGACTGAGACCAATATTACGATCTAAATTAGTTCCATTTGACATCTCTATTGATGATGAGGCAGTGCGCAAGGCGTAACTCTTTGAGCAAGATTATGAGAGGAATATCTCAAAGTTCAGGACTATTGGAAAGAGTAGAGACTGAGATAGAAAGAGGCCGGTGAGTGACAGTACTAGAGGTTTCGAATATCGATGAGGGAGGAGACTTTTCGGTAAGAGACTAAAGATTGAAGAAGTACAGGAGAAGACTGTTAGATCTCCTGCATAGCCTGCTATAGCTCCAGCTAGAGGCGATATTATTGGAGGACTGAGGCCTACCACTGAGGTAGACTCCATTGAGGTAGACCTTGTCCTGTTTCTAATGGATTGTGCTTCAGATGTGGGAAACCAGGGCACATGGCTAGAGTTTGCCTAGAGGTTATTGATATTGCCCCACAGAAGGGCAAGGAGCCAGAGAGAGCTCCAACTGATATGTATACTCCAATGAGGAGAGCAACGATAGAGGAAAAGGGGAAGCAGGTCATTGGATGAGGGCGAGTACATGCTTTGGACCAGTGTACAGCTGATGCTTCGTCGGATGTGATTAGAGGTAACATCCTAATGTATGATTTAGAAGCACATGTTTTAGTTGATCATGGTGCCACGCATTCATTTGTATCGCCTTCATTTGCATGTAAGTTAGCAAAACATGTAGAGCGTACACCTTTAAATAGGATGATGTTGATTAGTACGGCTATGGATCACAGTCATCTAGTTGAGTATATGTTAAATGACTGCAAGTTAAGAGTAGGGGAAAAGGACATGAAAGCCAATCCAATATTGTTAAACATGAGTGATTTTAATGTAATATTAGGAATGGATTGGTTATCTGTAAACCATGCTATTTTAGATTGTTATGTTAAGACAATTATGTTTCCTAACCCTGAAAAATATGTTGTAAAGTTTGATGAAAAGAAATGAAAGTAGTAATAATAGTTACAATAATTAATGTACTATGCTTATTGAGAAATGAATATATTGAAGGTTTTATTGCATACGTGGTTGATACAAATAAGGTACATCCGGAGTTGGCAGATATTCCTGTGGTTAGTGAGTTCCCAGATGTCTTTTCGGATGAATTGTCAGGGTTACCACCAGACAGAGAAATGAGTTCTGTATAGATTTGGTGCCTGGTACTGAACCTATATCGAAACCACCGTATCACATGGCCTTAGTTGAGCTGGAGGAGCTCAGGAGACAGTTATAGGAGTTGTTGGATAGGGGGTTCATCAGACCGAGTGTTTCCCCTTGGGGAACACCGATTTTGTTTGTAAAGAAGAATGATGGAAGCCTTTATTTGTGAATAGATTACAAATTGTTGAATAAGGCTACTATCAAGAATAGGTATCCCCTTCCACGCATTGATGATTTATTGGATCAGCTCCGGGGAGCGCAGGTCTTCTCTAAGATTGATATGAGGTCTGGATACCATCAGTTGAGAGTTCGGAGTGGAGATGTACCCAAGACAGTATTTCAGACCCGATATGGCCATTATGAGTTCTTGGTTACGCCATTCGGATTGACAAATGCTCCCGTAACTTTTATGGTTTTGATGAACAATGTGTTCAAGCTATATCTAGATCAGTTTGTAATTGTCTTCATCGATGACATCTTAGTATACTCGAAATCTGAGGAAAAACATGAGAAGCACCTCAGAATTGTATTGCATACCCTACGAGAGTAGAAGCTGTATCCTAAACTCAGTAAGTGTGATTTTTGGTTGTCATATATCTCATTTTTGGGACACGTTGTGTCAAGGGATGGTGCATCCGTGGATCTATCCAAGATTGAGGTTGTAGTTTAGTTGGAATAGTCGAGGATAATCACTGAGATCAAGAGTTTCCTGGGTTTAGCAGGATATTATCGAAGATTCATTGAGGGATTTTTGAAGTTAGCTGCTCCATTGACACATTTCACTCAAAAGAGTGTAGCTTTTGTATGGGATAAAGATTGTGAGAAGAGTTTTCAGGAGTTGAAGCGTCGATTGACCACTACTCCGATTCTCACTATCCCTACCAGCTCAGAAGGATTTTCAGTGTATACTGATGCTTCGCATCAAGGATTGAGTTATGTATTGATGCAGGATGAGAGGGTAGTTGCTTATGGATCTAAACAGTTGAAGGATCATGTGAAGAACTATCCAACCTACAATTTGGAGTTAGCAGTAGTAGTGTTTGCATTAAAGGTATGACGCCACTACTTGTATGGTGAGAAGTTTTAGATATTCACCGACCACAAGAGTCTCAAGTATCTGTTCTCGCAGAAAGCACTAAACATGAGACAGAGAAGATGGCTAGAGCTTATAAAAGACTACGATTATGAGATACTTTTTCACCCGGGTAAGGCTAACGTTGTAGCTGATGCTTTAAGCAGGAAAAGCCTTGGGATAGTATCGTATATGATGGTCAAAGAACATGAGTTGCTAGAGCAGTTTGCTAGCCTCAGTTTGGAAGTCATGCCTTTTGACATTGACATGGACTGTATGATAGCTAGTCTACGCTTGGAGCCAGATCTATTGGATAGGATTAGACAGGCTTAGCAGACTGATTCGTATTGTAGTGATATGAGTGGTCAGATACAGAGGGGCACAGTGACTGATTTTGAGATAAGTTCAGATAGACTTTTGAGGTTCAGAGGCAGATTGTGTGTTCTCGAGGACCCAGAGCTCATGAGATTCATATTGACAGAAGCTCATTCGTCAAAGTACACGTTGCATCCGGGGAGTAACAAGATGTATCAGAACCTCCGAAAGGTGTACTGGTGGTCAGGTACGAAGAGAGATGTGGTAGAGTTTGTGGCAAGATGTCTCGTATATCAGCAGGTGAAGGTAGAGCATCAGAAGCCTGTAGGGTTATTACAGCCTCTACCTATACCGATATAGAAATGGGAGCATATCACCATGGATTTCATGATGGATTTATTGAGGACCCGGAGGAATCATGATGCAATATGGATAATTGTGGATAGACTGACGAAGTCAGCCCGCCTCTTATATATGAGAGCTATCGATGTTTTGAGTTCATTGGCAGAGTTGTATATACACGAGGTAGTGAGGTTACATGGTGTTCCAGTGAGCATTGTCTCAGATAGGGATTCCCGCTTCACTTCCCACTTTTGAGAACATTTTCAGGAAGCCATGGGAACCCAGTTGAGTTTGAGCACCACTTTCCATCCTTAGACAGATAGTCAGTCAGAGAGGACTATACAAACTCTGGAGGATATGTTGAGAGCGTGTGTGCTGGATTATAGAGGCTCTTGGGATGATCATTTGACACTATCCAAATTTGCCTACAACAACAGTTATCATTCGAGTATCGGGATGGCCCCGTATGAGGCTTTATATGGTCGTAGATGTCGTTCCCCTATTGGTTGGGAAGAAGTGGACGATCGAAAGATTTTTGCTCCTGATTTGGTTACACAAGCCTTTGAGGATGTCCAGTTGATAGTTGAGTGATTGAGGATAGCTTAGAGTAGATAGAAAAAGCTATGCTGACAAGAGACAGAGGCCACTTGAATTCGCAGTTGGTGAGTTAGTATTCCTGAAAGTTTCTCCTTCCAAGGGTATAGCGAGATTCGGGAAGAGAGGTAAGTTGAGTCCTCACTACATTGGACACTTTGAGATACTTGAACGAGTGGGAGATAAGGCATATAGGTTGGTTTTGCCACTAGATTTATCGGGAGTGCATAATGTCTTTCACATTTTGATGCTACGGAAGTATCATTCAGATCTAAACCATGTGATTCGGTATGAGCCATTGGAGCTCACATATGATTTGACATATGTAGAGAAACCGATACTGATATTGGATAGAAAGGAGAAAGTCTTGAGAAATAAAACCATCGGGTTAGTGAAGATTCTCTGGCAGCATTACACTTCATAGGATGCTACTTAGGAACTAGAGAGTCTGATGCGAGAGAGATACCCCCAGTTGTTTGAAGAGTAACTTGGTTCTAATTTGAAGGGCCAAATTTCTTAATGTGGGGAGGATTGTAAAGCCCGTAACATAATATGTACTCTTTATGATTTTGTGATGTACGAACAAGTCACAATTGATATAAATCATAAGGAAAGAATGTTTTTAAGTTGTAAATGTGTATGAAATGTAAAGCGGGTAGTTAACCAAAGTTAATATCAATGTAACAGTGAATTTTAGAGAAAATTACAGCAGAACTGCTTTAGAAGAGGAGTAGATCGATCTCTCATTCAATGCAGATCGATCTTGGAAAGGTTCTGGGTAAAACAAATCGATCTCATAACAAGGCCAAATCGATCTCCTTAAGGTTCTGTGTAAAGCAGATCGATCTTAACAAATAAATATACAAACTTAGACAATCTTCCAAACAATGGTATCTGAAGTTTAATGATACTGTTACTTCCTTTGGATTTAAGGAAATAATGTCGATAGGTGCATGTATTTGAAGGTTAATGGGAGAAAATTTATATTTCTGATTCTGTTTTGTTGATGATATCTTGCTTGCTACCGATGATCTTAGTTTATTATATGAGACCAAGAAATTTCTTTCTAAGAACTTTGAAATGAAGAATATAGGTGAGGCATCCCATATGATTGGAATTGAACTATTTTCTAACATATCACGAGGATTGTTAAGGTTATCTCAAAAGGCACATATTGATAAAGTTCTAAAGATATTTAAGATGAAAAGTGTTGTGCAAGTGTTGTTCCAATTCATAAAGGGGACAAATTAAGTCTTATGCAATGTCCAAAGGCATGAATTAGAATGCAAATAAATGGAACAAATTCCTTATGCATTGTTATCAACAGCTTAATGTATGACCAGACCAGTACCAGGTTAAACAACGATTTTGCTATTAAAATGCTTAATAGATATCAAAGTAATCCAAAAATGGATCACTCGAGAGCTACAAAGAAAGTTCTCAGATACTTGTAAGGGATGAAAGATTATATGCTCACTTATAAGAGATCTGATCATCTTGAGGTAGCTGGATAATTAAATTTAGATTTTACTAGTTGTGTGGATACAAAAAAATCTACATTTGATTATTTATTTCTTTTAGCTAGAGGAGTTATACCATGAAAAAGTGTGAAGCAGTCTGTAATTGCTACATCCACTATGGAAGCTGAATTTTTGGCATGCTTTGATGCGTATTCAAGGTTTATGGATATGAAACATTATTTTAAAATTTAGATTGTCGATTGTGTGAGATCTGAGAATTTTACACTTATCAAATTATGTAATGAGAACATGAAGTGTAATTGATTTAACTAAATATGATGTATTCATATATTGAGGTGGTATATATGGAATGAAATTTTAAGTGATGAATGAGTTATAAATGAGATTTTATGTTAAAGTGTGAAACTATGGGGCCAAATCGATCTTGGAGAAGAGAGGATCGATCTGGTAGGTCAAAAATAACAAGGAATGAGGAATTTAAGCGAGTAGATCGATCTCCATTGGAAGAGGATCGATCTCCTTATGATTCTGTAATGAAGAGATCGATCTCATGAGGAAGGAATCGATCTCAAAATGTTTCTATTAAGGAGAAGATCGATCTCTTCAAGGAGCAGATCGATCTCATGAAGCATTCTGTAAACTAGAGATCGATCTCATAATTGGAGCAGATCGATCTCATAAAGCCATTCAGAGATCGATCTCACCCCACGACAGATCGATCTCCTAGGTATAAAATTGCCCCAAATCGTCCCCAAATTCAAATGCAAATCGATCTCATCAAGAGCCATATCAATCTCCTACCCTTAGCCTACATAAAGACCCCTGTGTTTTCCTGCATTTCATCTTTTCTCTCTCTTCCAACCTCCATTTTAGCCGAACCCTAGCTTCCTCTCTCTTCCAAAGTCCCCATTTTCGTCCAAATCGAAGGTTGTGGCAAGAGGGAAAGTTGTTCCTCATCTAAAGGAGAACAACATACTTAGAAACCGAAGGACGAATTGAATCGAGGTGGGAGTTGAGCACTCCATAAGTTTGGGTAATCTCTAAACTTCAATCTTGGATTTTGAAGTGATTTTTGGTGATTGTGAACATGGGCATTGTGATGAAATAGCTAGGAGATGGGTAGAGATTGATGAAATTGTGATTTTATTGGAGTGATGATGATATTAAGTAAATTGTGGTAAATTAGGGTTTTTGTCTATAAATTGGAAATTGAGGCAATGAGGTGATTTTGGTATGGGTATTATGCATGAGAAATGTAAAATGTTGAGATGTAGTGGATGAGATGACGTATTGTGATAGAGTCATGAGCAATGGGATAATTGAGAGATTTAGGTGTTAGTGAGAAATATAAGCAAATGTATACTCGATAATGAAATTGAGTCGAGATATTGATGTTTTTAACATCGTTTGGATAGCTCAGGAGTTTCAGAGTAGAATGCGAGGCTATTCCATGATACGGGGGAACGATTGCACTATACGAGGTGCAAAGAGGTAAGGGAAAACTAAACTGATTTGTGTATGTGTTTTGTGATAATATTGTACCATGATTTTTGATTGAGAAAACAAGCATGTTTGATGTGTTGTGAATGAGAATTGCACAAGATTTTATAGTCGGTTGGGGCCTAACTTTTATGAGTTGTAAACTATACGTGAAAACGTTTTATAACCATTTTGTGTTTAAAATGTGAAAAGTGTTTTGGGCCCTACGTTAAGGCGTACTGAGGTTTGAGAAAATGTGTGCGTGGTTTTACCTGTTGAAGCTCGATTTTAACATGTTTTGTGTTGAGTACAAAATAGTTTGAATTGAGTTTTATGAGAGAAAACCTTTATGAGCTTTACGTGAAGGCAAAACGATTTTTATGATAATGGCTATTGATTGAGACTTAGGTGTGTCATTTTGAATACACACCGAGCATTGCTCTAGTTGCATGTAAGTACAATATTCCCCCATTTTGGTAACGTTGGATGACCCCTACTCTAGTAGCGTTGGTTACTTACCACGTGTGAATCCTAATCAGTGGCTGTGCCATGTGTGAATCCTAATCAGTGGCTGTGCTACGTGTATTTGGTGGCTGTGCCACGTGCGAATCTAAATCAGTGGTTGTGCCACGTGTGTTTGGTGGTTGTGCCGCGTGCAGATTTTAATTTGTGGTTGTGCCACGTGCAGATTTTATTTCGTGGCTGCGCCACCTGCATTACTATTGCAGTGATTTTTATCACGTTTTAAAGGGAAAAGCCATTATCACATCCTAATTTCTACATGTTTGTAACTGTGATTTATACTGAGTATGTACTTTCATGTTTCACACGATGTTCTAATGAGTTCATTCTACATTTTCTATTGAGTTTTCAACTGTGAAATAAATGATTGTGTGTGCAAATCATTAATTTAACAATGAGTCCCTTATCCCCTTACTGAGTGATTTATAAGCTCACCCTGTTTTATCTCCCCTCCAGATTTTTTCAAGTGAGGAGAATTCTTGCGACGTACGGAGTAGTGGCCAGTGGAGGACTTGAGCTCCAGGCCATATATTTGTATTAGAGGTATAATTTACATTTCATGTACCCAGACTAATGTGTATTTATAGACACTTGATGTACCATGATGTATGTGATGTATTAGGATAATTCAATCTGAGTTGAGGAATGTATCTGATTTGATATATTTAATTATGTGATGATTAGATCCTGTGGTGTGATTTTATGATATATATATATACAACATTGATGCATGACACTGTACAAGAATGCACCTAGATATGTGTAATGATATAGAAAAAGTTTTAAATTTGCCCTATTTTTCGCTTTTTCGGGGCGTGACAGAGTTTTCTTGGTATCGGAGCTTAGGGTGTTCAGTACTGTCAGTGTCGGTTAAGTGAATTAGAATACATCCCAAGTGTCTGTAATAGTCCGGTCATGAACTGAATTTGAGGATTGAGATTTCAATCAACTTTGATGTGTACGCATAGGAAACGAATTGAGATTGAGAATAAGTGGACAACGAGGTCGTTCGAGGAGGCAGGCAGAGCCACCTCTACCACCTGCACCACAACCAGAGAGTCCTAACTCTCGATTTAACCGAATTGAGATCGATGTGAGGCAAGGTTTTGAGCAAATGGTAGCGCTATTCGCGCAACATTTTGGAGTTAATGCCTCGGGTACTACTCCTACACCACTACAAGGACCTCACGTGCCCCCAGTACAGATGGACCCAGTGCCTCCCGTCACTCAGCCTGATGACAGAAGTATGGCTCGACTGAAGGACTTTATGAAAATGAATCCACTGGCATTTAGGGGAAAGAAGAATCCTACAGAGGCTGAGGAGTGGCTGACGGAGTTGAGAGTTATATTTGACTATCTGGGGTGTACAAATACTAAGAGGGTCAATATGAGTGCATATATGTTGAAAGGGAGAGCTCGAGATTGGTGGGGTACTACCCAAGGTATTCTGATGTCATGCTAGGATGTGATTGGTTGGGAAGAGTTTTAGACTGCCTTTAGAACCCAATATATACCACGAGCTGCCCAGAGAAAGAAGCAGAGCTGCCCAGAGAAAGAAACAGGTCAATTTTTTGAGTTTGGTACAAGGTGATATGTTTGTGGATGACTATGAGAGCCAATTCACCGCGCTATTGAGATATGACCCAAAGACCTTCAAGAATGAAGAGCTCCGTACTGAGAGATTTGTATATGGATTGAAGCCCATCATCAGAGATAGATTGATAGGGCTATGTATTACTGCGTTTAGAGATGCTCTGAGACGAGCACAAGAGATTGATAGGGGAATCGAAATGGTACAATCCCAAAATGAGCTCAGAGCGGTGAATAAGGATAAAGGCAAGAGGCCAGCGATTTCTCAAACAGATGTTCAGAGAGGTTCCTTCAGAAGAGGAAGGATTGAAGTGCAGAAGGGAAGATTAGAGAGACCCAAAGCTTATCCCATCATTAGGGAGACCCCTTGAGATGTCAGGCCTGAGATAAGGGTTTGCAAAAATTGTGGCCGAATGCATGAGGGAAGTTGTACTGGGTTGATCCATGGATGTTTTAGATGTGGAGACATGGGTCATATAGTGAAAGACTACCCTCAACCTCAGAGACCACGTGCTCCGGAGCCTACTAGACAACAGCCTCAGAGAGTGAATCCCCAGAGATGGACCACTGCTGCAGAGAAGGGGAAGAAGCTTGTTACACAGGGACGTGTGTTTGCCTTGGACAAGGAAACCACAGACATTTCTGCAGAAACTATAAGAGGTACACTCTCTGTCTGTAATCATAAGGCTCATGTATTGATTGATTCAGGGTCCACACATTCGTTTATTTCTGAGTATTTTACATGTAGATTAAATTTGAAATTTGAACCTCTAGAGTATATACTACATGTAAACACCCCTATACGTGAATCCCAGAGAACTGATTTGATCTGTAGAAGATGTGAAATAAAGGTGGGAGATAGAATAATGTTAGCAGATCTAATAATATTAAATATGCATGGGTTTAATGTAATTTTGGGAATGGATTGGCTTGCAACCAATCGAGTGAATTTGGACTGCTACACTAAGATTGTAACTTTCTCCCTACCTGAACCTTACAATGTACGTTTGAAATATTGAGTAAATAGACGTATGGAATTTTGTAAGCAAATTGAAATTTTAATGTTGCTATTGAGAGTACTAAATATGATTGTTTATGTGAAGGTTATGAAACACTCATCTCAGATGATGATCGGGAACATCCGAGGATTGAGGATATACTTGTGGTGTGTGAATTTTCGGATGTTTTCCCAGATGAGTTACCAGGTTTACCACCAGAGAGAGAGCTGGACTTTACCATTGATTTGGTACCAGATACTCAGCCAATCTCTATACCTCCATACAGGATGACATTAGTGGAACTTAAGGAATTGAAGAAACAACTACAGGAGTTATTGGATCAAGGGTTTATTAGACCCAGTGTTTCACTGTGGGGAGTTTTATTTGTTAAGAAGAAGGATGGTAGTCTCAGATTATGCGTAAACTACCGATTATTAAATAAAGCCACGGTGAAGAATAAATACCCATTGCCTAGGATTGATGATCTATTTGATCAGCTGAGAGGGGCCTCAGTCTTTTCTAAGATTGATTTGAGATCGGGCTATCACCAATTGAGGATTAAGGAAGAAGATATTCTGAAGACGACCTTCAGGACAAGGTATGGCCATTATGAATTTCTAGTGATGTCCTTTGGATTGACGAATGCCCCTGCAGCCTTTATAAGATTAATGAACGAGGTGTTCAAAGACTATCTAGATAAATTTGTGATAGTCTTTATTGATGATATCCTGGTATACTCTCGATCATGTGAGGAACATGCACAACATTTGTGGTTAGTACTTCAGATGCTCCGAGATAAACAATTATATGGAAAGCTTAGTAAGTGTGAGTTTTGGCTGGATCGGATAGCTTTCCTTGATCATATAGTCTAAGAGTAAGGAGTATCAGTGGATCCAAGTAAAGTAGAGGTTGTGCTTAATTGGGAAAGACCGAGAACAGTTACAGAAGTACGAAGCTTCCTTGGTTTGGCAGGGTATTACAAAAGATTTGTGGAAGGATTTTCCAAGATTGCCACTCCTTTGACTAAGCTCACCCGCAAAGAGACTCTGTTCATATGGACTGATCAGTGTGAGCTCAATTTTCAGGAATTGAAGAGGAGATTGACAGCCGCACCTGTGTTGACTATTCCTGAGGGATCAAGAGGATTTTCAGTTTACAGTGATGCATCCCATCAAGGATTAGAGTATGTGCTTATGCAACACGAAAGAGTGGTCGCATATGGATCGCGACAGTTGAAAGATCATAAATGGAATTACCCCACGCATGATTTGGAGTTAGCTACTGTGGTGTTTGCCTTGAAGATCTGGCGACACTGCTTATATGGGGAAAGATTCCATATCTTCACTGATCACAAGAGTTCGAGATATCTCTTTGATCAGAAAGAGTTAAATATGAGACAAAGAAGATATATGGAACTCCTTAAGGATTATGACTACGAGATTCTATACTATCTGAGTAAGGCGAACGTAGTTACTGATGCTCTGAATAGGAAGAGTATGATATTTGCTATGATGATCAGGGACTGGGATTTACTGGAGCAGTTCGTCGAACTCCAGATCAAAGTTAAAGAGGTAGAAATTGGATTTTTGGCTAGCTTGCGAATAGAGCCCATGATCATGGATCAAATTAGAACTGGGCAGTGCAGTGATCAGAGGTTGATAGATATGGTTAGCCAAGCTGAACAGACTTCGCGGTCGGATCTCACAATCAGTGAGGATGGATTATTGAGGTTCAGAGGATAAATCTGTGTACCGGACGATGATACTCTAAAGAGATAAATATTGAGAGAATCTCACTGCTCGCGATACACTATGCACCCAGGGAGTACTAAGATGTACCGAGATTTGAGAAAGGTGTACTGGTGGAGTGGTATGAAGCGAAACGTGACAGAGTATGTGGTTAGATGTTTAGTATGCCAGCAAGTGAAAGCTGAGCATCGAAAACCCGAAGGACTACTACAGCCTTTACCTGTACTTACATGGAAATGGGAGCATGTCACCATGGACTTTATTCTTTATTATGGGTTTACCGAGGACCCGGAGAGGTCGTGACGCTATATGGGTTATAGTGGATAGACTGACAAAGAATGCCCACTTCCTCGCCATTAAGAGCACAAATACTGTAGATGCCTTAGCTGAGTTATATGTTAGTGAGATAGCTAGATTACATGGGGCTCCAGTGAGTATTACTTCTGACAGAGATTCTCGATTTACTTCCAGATTTTAGACCCAGTTTCAGGAGTCCATGGGATCACAATTGAGTTTCAGTACCGCCTATCATCCTTAGACAGATGGTCAGTCAGAGAGGACTATTCAGACCCTGGAGGATATGTTGAGGGCGTGTACGATGGATTTTAAGGGATCATGGGATGATCACCTACCCCTAACAAAGTTTGCGTACAATAATAGCTATCATACGAGCATTGTAATGACACCTTTTGAGGCTTTATATGGTAGGAGGTGTAGATCCCCTGTAGCTTGGGAGGAAGTCGGTGACAGAAAAATAAATGCTTATGAGCTTGTTGAGCAATCTGTACAGAGTGTGAAGCTTATATGTGAGAGATTACGGGCTGCACAGAGTAGATAGAAAAGCTACGCGGATGTGCATAGATGGCCACTCGAGTTTAATATTAGTGATGCAGTATTTCTGAAGATATCACCGAGTAAGGGTATCATGAGATTTAGGAAGAAAGGGAAGTTGAGTCCTTGTTATATTGGACCATTTGAGATCCTTGAGAGAGTGGGAGAGGTAGCCTACAGATTGGCATTACCCCCACAGATGTCCGAGATACACAACGTCTTTCATGTATCAATGTTGAGGAAGTACCACCCAGACCCTTCTCATGTCATAGAGTACGAAGAGATGGACATACAAGAGGACATGAGCTACACTGAAGAACCCGTCCGGATTCTCGATAGAAAGGAGAATGTACTTAGAACCAAGAACATCCCATTAGTGAAAGTTTTGTGGAAACATCACTCAATGGAAGAAGCAACGTGGGAATTGGAAAGTCTCATGAAGGAGAAATACCCCCATCTATTTGACCCGTTGAGTTGAATTTGGAGGACCAAATTCTTTTTAAAGTGGGGAGGATCTGAGAATTTTACACTTATCAAATTATGTAATGAGAATATGAAGTGTAATTGATTGAACTAAATATGATGTATTCATATATTGAGGTGGTATGGAATGAAATTTTAAGTGATGAATGAGTTATAAATGAGATTTTATGTTAAAGTGTGAAACTATGGGGCCAGATCGATCTTGGAGAAGAGAGGATCGATCTGGTAGGTCAAAAATGACAAGGAATGAGGAATTTAAGCGAGTAGATCGATCTCCAATGGAAGAGGATCGATCTCCTTATGATTCTATAATGACGAGATAGATCTCATGAAGAAGGAATCGATCTCAAAATGTTTATGTAAAGGAGAAGATCGATCTCCTCAAGGAGCAGATCGATCTCATGAAGCATTCTGTAAACTAGAGATCGATCTCATAATTGGAGCAGATCGATCTCATAATGCCATTAAGAGATCGATCTCACCCCACGACAGATTGATCTCCTAGGCATAAAATTACCCCAAATCGTCCCTAAATTCAAATGCAGATCGATCTCATCAAGAGCCAGATCGGTCTCTTACCCTCGACCTATATAAAGACCCTTGTGTTTTCCTGCATTTCATCTTTTCTCTCTCTTTCAACCTCCATTTCAGTCGAATCCTAGCTTCCTCTCTCTTTCAAAGTCCCCATTTTCGTCCAAATCGAAGGTTGTGGTAAGAAGGAAAGTTGTTCCTCATCCAAAGGAGAACAACATACTTGAAAACCGAAGGACGAATCGAATCGAGGTGGGAGTTGAGCACACCACAAGTTTGGGTGATCTCTAAACTTCAATCTTGGATTTTGAAGTGATTTTTGGTGATTGTGAACATGGGCATTGTGATGAAATAGCTAGGAGATGGGTAGAGATTGATGAAATTGTGATTTTATTGGAGTGATGATGATATTAAGTAAATTGTGGTAAATTGGGATTTTTGTCTATAAATTGGAAATTGAGGCAATGAGGTGATTTTGGTATATGTATTATGCATGAGAAATGTAGAATGTTGAGATGTAGTGTATAAGATGACGTATTGTGATAGAGTCATGAGCAATGGGATAATTGAGAGATTTAGGTGTTAGTGAGAAATATGAGCAAATGTATGCTCGATAATGAAATTGAGTCGAGATATTGATATTTTTAACATCGTTTGGACAGCTCAGGAGTTCCAAACTGGAATGCGAGGCTAGTCTGTGATACGAGGGAACGATTGCACTATACGAGGTGCAAAGAGGTAAGGGAAAACTAAACTCATTTGTGTATGTGTTTTGTGATAATATTGTAGCATGATTTTCGATTGAGAAAACAAACATATTTTATGTGTTGTGAATGAGAATTGCACACGATTTTATAGTCGGTTGGGCCCCAACTTTTATGAGTTGTAAACTATACGTGAAAACGTTTTATAACCATTTTGTGTTTAAAATGTGAAAAGTGTTTTGAGGGAGGTTTGAGAAAATGTGTGCGTGGTTTTGCCTGTTGAAGCTCGATTTTAACATGTTTTATGTTGAGTACAAAATGGTTTGAAATGAGTTTTATGATAGAAAACCATTATGAGCTTTACGTGAAGGCAAAACGATTTTTATGATAATGACTATTGATTGAGACTTAGGTGTGTCATTTTGAATACACACCGGGCATTGCTCTAGTAGCATGTAAGTCCGATATTCCTCCGTTCTGGTAACGTGAGATGACCCCTACTCTGGTAGCGTTGGTTACCAACCACATATGAATCCTAATCAGTGGCTGTGCCACGTGTATTTGGTGGTTGTGCCACGTGCGAATCTAAATCAGTAGCTGTACCACGTGTGTTTGGTGGCTGTGCCACGTGCGGATTTTATTTAATGGCCGCGCCACCTGCATTACTATTGCAGTGATTTTTATCACGTTTTAAAGGGAAAAACCATTATCACATCCTGATTTCCACATGCTTGTAACTGTGATTTGTACTGAGCATGTACTTCCATGTTTTACATGATGTTCTAATGAGTTCATGTTACATTTTCTATTGAGTTTTCAACTGTGAAATAAATGATTGTGTGTGCAAATCATTAATTTAACAATGGGTCCCTTACCCTTTTACTGAGCGATTTAAAAGCTCACCTTGTTTTATCTCCTCTCCAGATTTCTTCAAGTGAGGAGAATTCTTGCGACATACGGAGTAGTGGCCAATGAAGGACTTGACCTCCAGGCCATATATTTGTATTAGAGGTATAATTTACATTTCATGTACCCAGACTAATATGTATTTACAAACACTTGATGTACTATGATGTATGGGATGTATTAGTATAATTCAATCTGAGTTGAGGAATGTATCTGATTTGATATATTTAATTATGTGATGATTAGATCCTGAGGTGTGATTTTATGATATATATACAACATTGATGCATGACACTGTACAAGAATGCACCTAGATATGTGTAATGATATAGAAAAAGTTTTGAATTTGCCATATTTTTCGCGTTTCCGGGGCGTAACAGATTGTATTACCAAGCTGCTGAAAATTTATTGTGATAATTCTGAAGCAGTCTTCTTCTCTAAAAACGATAAGTATCCAAAGGGTACTAAACATATGGAATTGAAATACTTAGCTATTAAAGAAAAGGTTCAAAACTAAAAAGTATAAATTGAGTACATTAGCATTAATCTTATGATTGTAGATCCATTAACGAAAGGGGTGCCACTAAAGACATTTATGGAACATGTAGGCATTATTGAAAACCCATTAATGACATTATGATGATGATATATGCTCATTATGTATCAGACACTCGGAGCTCTCTTAAATATTATTTCTAAAACATTAATGCATCTTGTTACATTATATTAACTGTATATACATTGCTAAATTATGTGACTTGTGATAGAATTTGTCTTTGCTAAATGCATTATTGTTGGATCATTATGGTATCTCTTATGACAAATAATGACAGAGTAAGATCTAATATCGTGATGCATAGAATGGACTATATCAACTTAATGACATACAACCGCTATGATTCATATTAGTTTTTACTCAATAATGATTTATGATTTGACTTATTACAAAAAGATTAATATTTTGTGCATTATGCTATTAAATCCTAAAGCTGAATCATTTCACATGAACCATGTGGGAGAATGTTAGATATTTTTAATGACCCATGTGATTAATGTGACTGTTCGGTCAAATGAAATGAGATGACAAATTAATGTGACACTTTGGTACCAATAATTATCATCATTAATAGAATGTTACGAGATGCATTGTATTGATAGAATTTAAAGGGTTACACTTAATGGACATGTAAGTCATTATGATGTAATTAATGTTTATGAAAATGTGAAAAGGTATGTTATTTTTCACAAAAAGACTCCTCCTCTCACTACCCTTATAAAAGAATCTTTCTCTCCAAGAAATGTGATTAAGAACATAAGGGGTCAAATGGGAGAAAGAATTTCTTCTCAAAATTATCTTTTCTCGTAGATGAGCCAACAGTAACATTCAATCAGTGCTTGAAATAAGACAAGATGTGGCATGAAGATTCAGTACATATTATTCCCTTATTCTTATGAGTCTCGACTTTGTAGGGTAAATTCTCACAAGTATCTTGAGTTGCAAATTTTTAGTTTCCTAATTGTAATCCTTCTTTTACAACAAAATTTAAGCTTCAACCTTTTTTTCTTTATTGAAGCAAATAGAAATGAATATAGACAAGGGAAAGAAAACAAATTATTGTGCATCAGAGACAGAAAACACAATCGAAATAATAGATGGTCATTTCTTTAGTGTATAATTTATTCATAAGATGTGATATAAAGGCTATGCAAATGAGAGATACGAAGACAGCCTTCAAAATTTAAGTTATATTTCAGGCATAGTTTGTCTTTCAGAATTTTGGATGCTCAGAAAAATTCTCAATAATCAATTGTTCAAAATAAGTTCATTGGACTCTTGATTCTTGGTTTAATCAGTTAGTTGGAAATTTACACATGCTATTGTTAAGGTCAATTTAAGCCTTAGCATAACTCAAGACTTTGCAGTTGGGAGAGCAAACCATGAAAGTTCTGATTCCTGAAAGGAAAAATTAAAGGTTAGGGGGTGTCGGAGTTAGCATTCTGAGGCACATGTTGATACTTACATCAGTGTTTTTCTGAAAGGAAGAAGAAGAAAAGAGTTTAAGGTCGAAGGAAAGAGGTAATACAGCACTATGGAAAAAGAATTAATTAGTTTAGTTGGGTCTGTCCCCAAGGTTCCTCTTATACTTGTATATTGTCTGTTTGTATCGAGTCTTATCAGTCTATTGTTTACGAAACTCTAAATGTGAAATTAGTCAGCATGGCAGCTGAAGTGACAAAATGATTAAGACTTATCACGAGCAACCAACCGGTCGGATCTTAAACGAGCGTGAATCTGACGCTTGACTTATAGTTATTTGGGTCCAATGCATATATGGGCCTAACATGATTGCAAAGAAGGATTTGGTATTGATGGTCCAATTCATATATGGGCCTAACATGATTGCAAAGAAGGATTTGGTATTGATGGTCCAATGCATATATGGGCCTAACATGATTGCAAAGAAGGATTTGGTATTGATGATTGTCAAATCTAAAACTTCGACTACTCCCCTTGACAACCCCATTTCGGTGGGAAGGAATTTGTACTGTGAGCCTGTGTGAGATAGAGCAAGTCAAAACATTAAAAAGGTAAATCCTAGTATTCTCTAGACTCCAGATGGATCATTACGACTTGAACAAAATGTCTTCGTGATACGAAGTGGGCAATAAGAACTCAATAGTTAAAAAGTGTCAAAACATGAAGCTGAAAATTCAGCAAGCGCATGCCATTATCCATAGCTTACTATTCATTCTTTTTCTACACGAGGCATTTCTATGAATAGCCAGGGCAACCTACATTATTAATGTCATAACATCTAAATCTTAACTCAACCTAATTCAAACAACTAAAGGTTTTTTTTTTTCTTTATAGCCAAGCACTAATAAGCATGATAGATAAGAGATAAGGCAATACTATTAGCTATTTGCATAACTATATACACTCCCATTCCCAAAAAAGATGCTAGAAAACAAAAACTTCTGAACACAAATTTGGATTAAGAAAAATCATGATTGCCCAAAATGAAGCTGCATCTAATGTAAGAGGTTTAAATTGATCATATCACAATACTTAAAGGGGAAAATTGATAACATAAGCAACAACAAAATAAACTAATAAGAAGAAAATGGTTCATGTTCTTGATCGCTGAACAATTGACTTTTGGTTGCCATTTATTTGTTTTTGGAAGCCTCCAATGCCTCTTTCCTCATCTTGGAACGCTTTTGAAATCAAAACAGACCACTAAGAAGAAAATGGTTCATGTTCTTAATCACTGAAAAACCAACTATTTCTTTGCCATCCATCTCTTTTTAGTAGCCTTCAATGCTTCGTTCCTCATCCTGGAAAGCTCTTGAAACCAGTGTTGATATTGTGCCTCAATTACATCAAGCTCCAGGTTTAGTCCAACATGTAGATTTATTTATTTTTCTAATGTTAACAGAATGAGTAGCTACTTGGCAAGTTCATCACACTCAATTCTCTGCTTAAACTGGTGAAATCAACTGGTATGTATTCTTCAGTACTGCTATAATTTCTTATTGAGTTGCATTTATCATAATAAGTATCTTAAAAATCTTAATCAGAGATATATCCACCTAAATATTTACATATTCCATTTATATTTGTGTCAACAGCCTCTGACGATTTATCATTCTTACTGGAAGTTTCCTCAACCAATAACTCTAAAACGAACGATGCTCACGACTCCTGATCTTCCACAGAAGAACGATACTCATTATTGGAACCATCTCGGGCTTGTATGACACCTCCTTGGAGGTTTGTATTTATACTAGAGTGTTTTTCGCAATAACCACTGCAGGTTTACTGGTTAGAAATGAACCCATGGGCAGGCCATTAAGGTTTTGCAATTTTCAAAAACGGAAAACTCAACACATAGACTTGCAATTCCACTCGAGGAATAATATGAAGAGGAATTCCAATCAGGTAGAAGTTTCATTATCAAGTAATCAATAAAATCAGCTATGAAGGCAACATCATGATCTGTTAAGTTTAGTTGTTTAACCATCTTAGGTACGACTAAGAGCACAGGTAAATAGAAAAATGTTTATTACTTGACCTGCGGAATAGTAGTTAACTTCTTGTTATATGCTATGATTAGAAAGTCAATGTTTCAAGGTACTACATAGGCTAAGTCAATGAAACTGAGTTATCATCATCATTTTTCCTTCTCAAGCTAAATTCATTGTTCCTATAATCCACAGGAACTCCAAAACTAGACACTGAGGACTCACACCACAGCTTACGGTGCACATGCTACACAGGAAGCTGCTAATAGTCAGTATATATGTCCATGGACGTAGGCCATGATGCTGATTGCAAGTATGTTTATTACTTTCAAACTTAAGTTGGTTAGTTGCAAGGGAAGTCGGATTGGCTCCTTTGGATTCTCTACTTTAAGAAACGGATCATCTAAAAGCTTTTTTTGAAGTCAATCTCTCAAATGTTGGAATCAATGTATTCGTGGATAGGTTAATCTCACAAATGACTCCTGATTTATAGGGATTAATGTAATGTCATCCCTGAACTTTAAAAAAATGTAATGTAGTTACTGTTTAATTTTAGTATTAATTAATATAGTACTCAACACTAACATCATGAGCTGTGGCGATTGACGTGGATTCTAACCAATGAGAAGTCGCCATTTGTCCTGACAGTTGACGCGTGGCATGCCACGTTGTTCAATGAATGATGACGTGGCATGCCACATAGCATGCATCATTGGAGAGTAATAATTAGTGCCCTCCTTTAATGAAATTACATAAAAAATGAATATATATAAAAAATTACAAAAACAAATAAATAAATAAATAAATAAACAAATAATTTTCTTTTTATTTCCTACTAAAAATGCATGTTATTAACATAAAAATTAAATCAATATCTTAAAAAACAAAATCCAAACTCAAAAAGCAAATCATTTCTATATGAAATTACCCTAAACGATTACCTTACACCGATTAAAGCAAATCAAATCGTTTCAATCGGAAACCCTAATCCTTTTCCCAAAAAAAAAGAAAAGAAAAAAGAAACACTAAACCCCCTTTTGGATTTGCGATTAAATTTTGCAACAAAGAAACTTTCAATCATTTTCTAGAGGAAATATTAAACCAACAAACCCATTTTTGACATCAGGCAACAAATTGGAAAGCAATTTCTAGGAAAAAGATACTGTCGAGAAAAAAATAGCAATAACAGTAAGTGATTTTCTATTTTGCAACCACTTTTTAATTGTCCTCTCTAACTTTGGAATATTAATGCAAGCATAAAATTTTTGATGTAACATCTCATACTTTTTGTGGATATGTTTGCACAATTGATATTAAAAACAAATAAACTATTTGAAAGTGGTCTCAGTGTCGTGTATTTGTCTAAATTATGTTGTTGTGATTGAAATTGTTGGTTTTTTTTTGTTGATTTTACTTAAAGTTGTTGTATCACATGTGTTTTAATATTTTTTTAATAAAGTTTGCCCTAATCTTGTGTGTTAATACTTTTTTATATCCTTTTCATCAATTTGTAGAGTTGAAAATACCTTTTATAACCTTACCTGTCCACATGCACATAAGTGGGATATTCATAGGAAAACAAAAACTATCATATGTGGGTGTTGATGTAGATATTTGGGATGTAGATCCTGATGTAGTTTCTTATAGTGTGTTGTGTGAAATGGTAAAAAATGCTAGACATAATAAAGTGAAATTTTTTTACCATTTGATACCAAGGTTAGAAGTTGAGGATAGGTTAGTGTTATGTTATGATAATGTTTCTTTTTTGCAATTAATAAGACATGTAATGCAAGAAGGGGAAATACATGTATATGTAGAGCATGAGATTGATGTCTCAAAGGTAGTTGAGTATCCTTTATTGTTATCATAGGGTAGTTCTCTTGTTAGGGGGAAAGGGGAGTCATCCAATAGGGTGTCTGGTGTATAAGAAGAAAGGTAGTTGGAGACAGTAATAAAGTGTTAGATGGAGACAATAATGTACAGATAGATGAGGATATAAATGTAAGGTTAGATTGAGACAATAATATAAGGTTAGATAGGGATATAAATATAGGTTTAAATAAACTTACTATTGGTGGGTCTCATGTCAATAATGATGAGTTTATAAATGTTACAACAGTAAAGGTAGGTGCAATGAGGGTTGTTGTGAAGATAGTGATGAAGAGCACTTTGAGGAGTTTGATTGGTGTTCAGACAAAGGTGATGAAGAGTTACAAAAGATTTTGACTAATCTTAGAAAATTTACATAGGAAAAAAAGTGGGAAATGTAGACATCAATCAAATCCCACTAAAATTATATTTAAGGGCTTAGTACAAGAGATTAAAAAAATAAATGTGAAGAAAAGCAAAGCAGATTTGGGTAGAGGAGATGACAAAGACCCTAAGTGTGAGAATGAGACTGATTATATTGACTCTGATGACATAGCCAGCTATGGAAGTGGTTCTGATTCAAAATTAGTTTGTAAGAAATGTAGGAGTTATTTTGACCCTTCAGACTTAGTTCTTAGGTTGGAGCTTGGGATTAGGGGTGTGCGGTTTGTGAGTGCTGGGGTGTTTAAGCTTTTAGTGGCGGGGAGGCTGTGAGTGTTGGGATGCTTAGGGCTGGTGGGATGCTTGAAATTATCGCTGTGATGCTTGAGATTGATAAGATGCTTGAGACTGCTACTGAGTAGCTTGGGGCTGGTAGGATGCTTGAGACTGCTGTTAAGTAGTGTTGCTGATAAGAGATCAATGATAGTGTTTTCTTAACATGCATTAATATTGCAATAAGGAGAATTAATCTTCATATTCATGAGATATAGTATAGATTACAATAGTTCATTACATGACACTTCTACAAACATTTCAAACATCCTTCATCATAATTACAACATTTTTGTTAGACAAATGAAGAATAAAATCCAAGATAATAACAAACCTAACTTCCAACACCAAACTACTCTTCGACATTTCATAACCATATAAGTAAGAATCACTATTTCTATACTTACAATACTATTGTAAGGCTAGCTGAATAGTGCAAAAATCCAACATTTCCATTGGTCGGTTTCTGGTGCATACAAGGCTAGCTCCCATACAAAGAGGTTTGTGTGCCACACGAGAGTCCGCATAAGCAGACACTTCCGACTCATCATAAAACAATAATATGTGACTTCAGGTAATTCATTTGAATCCATAAAATTCAAATTTCAATATATCTCGATAAACGTATATTAAATGTGAAAATGGCAATTTTGTTTATAAGTCAATTTTTCACACTGACTAAATGGACACTATGAATGGATTTAGAGTTATGAAATAAATTATGTCAAACCTTTAAATTGTCATATCAATGGCTATTTTGAGAACTCAAATTTTTATATATTGGACATGTATATGAACTAATTAGACAGTTATGAGACCAAGTGAACTGAAAGAAATCACAAAATAGTGATTTTTTTGGGCAAAAAAGGTCATCTCGCATAGGCAGAGGTTTATGGGCCCGACGAGAGTGTGCACCCATCCAAAAATATTTAAATCAACATAAAATGATGAAATATAACCTTGGGTAAGCCATTCGGATCCATAAAATAAAGGTTACGACTTGGCATGAAAAACGAGAAACAAATAATAAAAACAAAAGGATTTTGTTCATAGGTCGCGAGACCAAGTGTGTCATGCCCCGCTTTCGGGAACCCTTCTATCCATACATTCTCTACTACGGTTGGGCTGTGAGAAGATGCAATTACTAAAAATTCATTTATTTACAACGAAATATTTAAAACTTTAATTCACACTCCCAGGTGTGTGTGTAGATACACAAAATTAATTATATAATTACCATGTGCTTACATATCATCCCCATAATACCGTTTACAATTCCAAGATATATCTGTGCGATACAATATATTAGGTACAAAATACTCGTGTATACAAATCTTATACCTTTGCGGATTGTGATAGCTGTTTTAACACAAAAGATCAAGAGACCACCGCTCTCTTACTTCTCAGTACCTGGAGGGGGAAAATAGTGGGATGAGCAAACCACAGCTCAGTAAGGAAATGTATGCTAGCAGGTAGATATCGTACTACCTACATAGCCCATGCATGCATAAACCAAAACCATGTTTTTGTTATAAATGGAAATATCATACGAACAATGCATTTAAACACATGTTTCTCAATAGCATTTTCGTGTAAATCAAATGTCAAACTTCCATTTAAAAACATGCTCATAAATAGTGCCCTCATGGCACGAATGTGAAATCAGAGATTTATTAAAACACGAAATCTCTTTCACTTCTCAAATCATTCTTTCTCGCAAATCTCTTTCTTTTCTGAGATTGTCTCTGTTTCTCGAATCTCTGAGACAGGCATGGAATTTTCGGCAATCAAATATCCACGACTTATGGCCATAGTCAGTGATCCCAAGTCTCACTGATCAGGTGTGCATAGGGTATCACTTCGCCTGAAGGGGGATGGGTCAGTCCTGCCCTCCGGCTCATCTCAATCCACCTCATCTCCTCGTATACTCACGGTGAAGATACGTCGTGAGTCATCTACGCGATACTCGTACTCACGTGCACCCAGCACGGTACATAGTATACCAACGGGTGACTACACTATTCTACGTACGACCGTGGACCCAAGTCCATACTCCAACTCCGATGGACTTTTCATCCTAAACCATGTCTCATATACCAGGCGAGCAAGCAGCGTGACACATAGTCAACGCAAAGCTCCAGCGCGGTACGATCTATCGTTAAGGCCCAGCCCGTTCAAATGGCTGTCGGCTGGTATCCCCTTGGGTCCCAGACCCCCAGGTTTACCTTAACTCAACAAAACAGGTGCGAGCAGAGTTCTCGCACTTTCTCAAAACCATCGTGCGAGTTAAAACTCCCGCACGGTACATCAAGGCATTAAAACGGGTGTGAGCTAGCGCTTCAACACCAAATCTCATCTCAAAACTGATAGATGGCTATTTTCTCTTTTAAAACTCAAAACACGTTTATTCATACAGCATGCATCATCATGCTAAAACATGTAAAATTAGCCAACCTATCATCAACATTTCTCAATCATCAATAACAATATAAAATTGAGAATATCATTGAAAACATGCATATCATACTATTTCCTTACCCTATCCCATTTCTCAATACATATATACATCATAGTACTTTTCATTCTTCCACATCATTTCATAGAATTATAATATCGTACTAGTCCTAGCAATATATCTACGAAATTGCTTGTAATTATGCACGAACATCTCTATAGCTAACACACAGTCCCTTACCTCGTTTTACTTGTGTGCAACTATCCGCCTTTATGCTTCTCGCGTTCTCATCTCGACTTGCTCCGACGTATCATCCGAAACTGAAATTCATCCATCAACATTTGAGTTAATGTTTCTAACTCTTATTCAACTAAGCATTTATCAAATGCCTTATTACACATTTTTACCCTTTGTGGTAAATCTCACAATTTTAATCCCAACATCAACATGTCCAAATCATTCCCACAACATAATCATCCACTCAAGATATCTCATTCATCATAAACACTTCCACTCTCCACTTTCTCACACTTAACTATTTCCAAGTTATATTCATTTCATACCATTCTAGGTAGTTCTATCATGTCTATGCATACTAACCATTTCCCATATCAATATCCAAACCAATGTACTTGGGTATTTGCATTAGAAACTTACCTCATTGGATTTCCTCTTGCTCCAATTAGGATTGCCCTTTATTTCTTCAATCCATCAAATGGGGAAATGCCTCTAGACTATGTTGTTCTTCTTTTTGTTGTGAACAACTTTGTCTTTAATAGACTCTCCTTAAATCTCACTGAAAATGGCTGGATTTAGGAGTGAGAAACTAGATTTCTTTGAGTTGAAGTGAGAGGAATTGGTTTATCCCAAAATTCTGATGATCCAACTGCCCCCATTTATAGTTTTGACTTGAGGAGATCGATCTTCCTTGGGTGGAGATCGATCTGTTCCTCTAAAATCCCTCTTTCCTAAGACGTTTTAAAGGTAGGAGATCGATCTGTCGAGACTGGAGATCGATCTGCTGCCAAACAGAAGCTTAAGGAGATCGATCTGGTCTTAGGGGAGATCGATCTGCTTCCAACCCGAGAGCTAAAGAGATCGATCTGCTTCCTTTGGAGATCGATCTGTTCCCTTCCATTTCTCACATAAGGGCATTCTGGCTCTCCCAGATCGATCTCTCATCCTATGAGATCGATCTGGCCTTCACAAATTCCAGATTTCTTGCAGTTTTTCTGCAACAACCCTTACTAAACACCCTTAATTTGCTACCATGATCATTTCCTCATTCATTCATCTTTGAGACTTGAAAATGGGATCCATCCTCACTACATACACATTAAAACTTGTGTAGAATCTTTGTATGACCAAATATATACGATATTACTCAAATGGAAATATACACTTATGTAAATCTTTCCTTCCATTTTACTATACTACTCATATTCCATTTCGATCACATTCTTCTCGTGTTCAAGTTTATTTCCTCCTACTCATGCATAATGTAACTTGTACGTATAATCACAATTCTTATTACAAGTGCGTACATAATCTTATGAACTTACATTGCATATACTTCACATTACAATGTATCATCATACTTATGATTTTATTTACATTCCCATGTTCCTATATACAACTATACATATACGGGGTCTCACATTCTCCCCCACTTAGAGAATTTGGTCCTCCAAATTAGAACCAATTCAATCTGTGAATAACTCGGGATACTTTTCCCGCATCAAACTTTCCAGTTCCCATGTGGCCTCTTCCACAGTGTGATGTTGCCACAAAACCTTAACCAATGAAATCGTCTTGTTCCGCAACACCTTCTCTTTCCTGTCCAACACCCTGATCGGTCTCTCAACATACGACATATCTTTCTTGAGCTCCAACGGCTCATAACTAATTACATGTGTCGGATCCGGGTAGTACTTCCGAAGCATAGAAACGTGGAAGACATTGTGGACTTCTGCTAGCTCAGGTGGTAAGGCTAGCCTATATGCTCCTTCTCCCACTCTATCCAAAATCTCGAAGGGACCAATGTAACGAGGACTTAATTTTCCTTTCTTCCCAAACCTCATTATTCCCTTAGAAGGAGATACTTTCAAAAATACGGACTCGCCAACATCAAACTCAAGTGGTCTCCGTCTCCTGTCAGCGTAGCTCTTTTATCGACTTTGAGCTGTCCGCAACCTCTCGCATATTACCTGAACATCCTCGGAGGCTTGCTTAACCAAATCGGGAGCGAGCAATTGTCTGTCACCAACTTCTTCCCAACCAATGGGCAATCGGCATCTACGACCGTATAGTGCCTCATAAGGGGCCATACCAATACTTGAGTGATGACTGTTATTGTAGGCGAACTCAATCAATGGCAAGTGATCGTCCCATGAGCCTCTAAAATCCAGCACACACGCTCTCAACATATCCTCCAAGGTCTGTATAGTCCTCTCTGACTGACCATCTGTCTGAGGATGAAAAGCGGTGCTAAAACTCAACTGAGTCCCCATCGCTTCCGGGAAATGTCCCCAAAAGTGGGAAGTGAAGCGGGCATCCCGATCAGAAACGACACTCACTGGGACTCCATGCAATCTCACTATTTCTCGTACATACAGGTTCGCCAGTGCACTCAATGTATCTGTAGATCTCATGGCTAAGAAATGTGCCGATTTCGTTAACCGATCTACTATCACCCATATCGCATCATGGTTCTTACGGGTTCTCGGTAACCCCATCACAAAATCCATGGTGACATGCTCCCACTTCCATGTTGGTATCGATAGAGGTTGTAATAATCCTCCTGGTTTCTGATGTTTGACTTTTACTTGCTGACAAATGAGACATCTAGCGACATACTCAGCTATGTCTCTCTTCATTCCAGACCACCAATATGCTTTTCGGAAATTTTGATACATCTTACTACTCCCCGGGTGTATCGTGTATCTCGACGAGTGTGCCTCTGATAAGATCAGCTTTCTCAGCTCTACATCCTTAGGAACACATATTCTATCTCTAAACCTTAGTATTCCATCTGGACTCAATATAAAATCGGCACCCTTCCCTTTTCGAATTTGGCTAATCATGACAATACACCATTGATCAATTTGCTGAGCTTGTCGGATTCTCTCAATCAACTCCGGTTCTAATCTCAAGCTAGCAATAATTCCATAGCTGCCAATCTCAGGTAGGGTCATATCCAGACTGAGGTTCGTGAATTGTTCCAACAACTCGTGCTCTCTAACCATCATATGACATACCAACCCGAGACTCTTCCGACTCAATGCATCGGCAACCACATTTGCCTTCCCCGGGTGGTATAAGATCTCACAATCATAGTCCTTGAGGAGTTCCAACCACCTCCCCTGTCTCATGTTTAACTCCTTTTGTGAGAATAGATATTTCAGACTCTTATGATCCGTGAAGATCTGAAATCTCTCACCATATAAGTAGTGGCGCCATATCTTCAACGCAAACACTACGGCCGCTAACTCCAAATCGTGAGTGGGGTAGTTCTTCTCATGATCTTTCAGCTGTCTAGATCCATAAGCTACTACCCTTCCATCTTGCATCAAAACACAGCCTAGTCCTTGATGCGAAGCATCTGTATACACCGAGTAATTCCCTGAACTGTTAGGGATGACAAGAACTGGCACGGTAGTTAATCTGCGCTTAAGTTCCTGAAAACTCCTCTCACAAGCTTCATCCCATGAAAACTCCACACTCTTCCTCGTAAGACGTGTCAATGGAGCAGCTAATCTAGTGAAACCTTCTACGAATCTCCTGTAGTAACCAGCCAAACCCAGAAAACTTCTGATCTCTGTGACTGTCCTAGGTTGTTCCCACTGAACAACTGCCTCAATCTTGGATGGATCTACTGACACCCCATCCTTCGATATAACATGGCCTAGAAAAGAAACCTGTTCTAGCCAAAAGTCACATTTGTTAAGCTTGGCATATAACCTTTTCTCTCGGAGGGTTTGCAAAATAATCCTTAAGTGCTGCTCATGCTCTTCTCTGGACCTTGAATACACCAATATATCATCAATGAAGATAATTACGAATTGGTCCAGGTATGGCTTGAATACTTCGTTCATTAGAGCCATAAAAGCTGCCGACGCATTGGTCAACCCAAAAGGCATCACTAAGAATTCGTAATGGCCATAGCGGGTACGAAATGCTGTCTTGGGCACATCCTCCTTCCGAATCTTCAATTGATGATACCCAGACCTCAGATCTATCTTGGAGAAGATCTGTGCTCCCTGAAGCTGATCCAATAAATCGTCAATGCGTGGCAAGGGGTACTTATTCTTGATGGTAGCCTTGTTTAACATCCGATAGTCAATGCACAACCTGAGGCTCCCATCTCTCTTCTTCACAAATAATACCGGGGCTCCACATGGTGAGACGCTCGGTCTTATGAACCCCTTCTCTAACAACTCTTGCAGTTGTTTCCTTAATTCCTCTAACTCAACTGGAGCCATCCTATATGGTGACTTCGATATCTATTCGGTTCCAAGCGTCAAGTCTATACCGAATTCTGTTTCTCTATCAGGTGGCAATCCTGGTAGATCGTCTGGAAAGACATCAGGGAATTCTCTGACCACTGAGATGTCTTCCATATCCGGATGTACTTTGTTCAAATCCACCACATAAGCAACAAAACCTTCAAAACAACACTCAAGCCATTTATATCAAAGTACTTTACTTAACACAAAATTTAAGATTTCATTTCTTCTCTTAAAATCTTACAACACATTCCTCAGGTAGAGAAAACTTAATGGACTTAGAACGACAGTCTATGACAGCATGATTGGCGGCTAACCAATCCATTCCCAAAATTACATCAATGTCATACATATTCAACAAAATCAAGTTGGCTGTCATACACTTATCTCCCACCCTCACTTTACAATCTTTATACACTTGTTCAACTAATTGGCTAACTCTCATTGGAGTACTTATTAGTAACGTCCTACTCAAGTATGTGGGTTCTACAAAACTTTTTAACTTAGATGCACATGCAGGTGATATGAAGGAATGCGTAGCACCAGAATCAAACAAAGCAATAACCTCCAAATTGAAAATCAAGATTGTACCTTTTATCACTTCAGAAGAGGTATCAGCCGATGCCAGGTCTATCGCATACACCCTGCCTTGACCCACAACCTGTTTTCCTTTTTCTTCTGCCGAGGCTTTCTTTCGTGCAGGAGGTGCAACTGTAGGAACCCTCTCTGGCTCTTTACCCCTCTGTGGAATCGCCTCAACTATCTCCGGGCACTCTCTGGCATAATGTCCAAATTTACCACATCTGAAGCATCGGGTACCCTGAAGATGACATGGCCTACCACCATGGTATCGACCGCATAACCTACACTGATCTGTAGTCGGTCGGGGTCCACCAATCACTATACCCCTGGCTGGTGTCTGAGTCGGAGGCATAAAAGGTCTAGCAACCTTTTTCTGAAACTCATCTACCTCTCTCCGACGTTTACTCATGAATTTTCGACCAAATTTGGCACTCTTGCCATCTCCCAGCTTCCTCGGACCCTTGTCCTTACCCCAACTAAACTCAAAAATCTGAAAGTCATGATCCTGCTCGCATAACTGGGCCCGTCGCACAGCCTCTCTATATGTAGCGACATCAAATGGGGCCAACTTCGCTCGGATCGAAGGCCTCAGTCCATCTACAAATCTACGGACTCTAATAGCCTCGCTCCTGATCGAGTCCGGATCGTATCTACCCAGTGAAGTGAATCGTGACTCGTACTCATCAACTGTTCGATTCCCTTGAGTCAGATTCAGAAATTCCATCTGTAGTCTCCGTCGAGCAGTATCTGGGATGTATTGCTCTCTGAAAACGTCCAAGAACATATCCCAAGTGATAACCATTCCTTGAGCTCTTAACATCGGCCTAGTGGACTTCCACCAGTGCTCTGCTTCGCCTCTCAATACAAAGGCCGCAAGTGCTACTCTCTCCGTAGCTGAACATCTACAGAAGTCGAATAACTTCTCCATTTGACTGATCCAGTCCTCAGCCACTGTCGGATCCTTTACCCCGCTAAACGAAGGAGGCTTAAAGTCCATAAAGTGCCTCAATCTTTCCATATCACAATCATATCCATACCCCAAATCATCATCATGCTGATGTGGGGCTACCGGAGGAGGTACTGGTCGAATATGAGGTTCCCGTGGCCTAGCCGGTTCAGCTTGCGCAGGTGCAACATTCTCAGGTTCAGGTGCAGCTGCTGGGGGATTCGGTGCAGCCTGTCCCGCTGTACCAGGTGTACCCTCAAACCTAGCCATGATCTGACCCATCATGGTCATCATCGTGCGCATGTCTTCCTCCAATCGAGTTATCCGAGGATCAGAAGCCTCTATTTGTTCTTGGGGCTCATGACTAGAGGATGATCTACTGTGCCTCTCAGTCCTGTCATTTTGCCCTCGAGCTTTTGAGCTCTCTCCCCTCTTGCGGTGTCTCTCAGGCATAACTCACTAGCCTGATAATTTTCCTGCGTTATAACAAACATTTAATTCACTACCAGCTCCGCACACACATTTGTATCTAAATATCGCACAGTAACTTGGGGATGTATGTTTTCTTAGTCCTAAACATCAACTCACATCAGACCAACCAAGCTCTGATACCAAGCCTGTCATGCCCCGCTTTCGGGAACCCTTCTATCCATACATTCTCTACTACGGTTGGGCTGTGAGAAGATGCAATTACTAAAAATTCATTTATTTACAGCGGAATATTTAAAACTTTAATTCACACTCCCAGGTGTGTGTGTAGATACACAAAATTAATTGTATAATTGCCATGTGCTTACATATCATCCCCATAATACCGTTTACAATTCCAAGATATATCTGTGCGATACAATATATTAGGTACAAAATACTCGTGTATACAAATCTTATACCTTTGCGGATTGTGGGAGCTGTTTTAACACAAAAGATCTAAAGACCACCGCTCTCTTACTTCTCAGTACCTGGAGGGGGAAAATAGTGGGATGAGCAAACCACAGCTCAGTAAGGAAATGTATGCTAGCAGGTAGATATCGTACTACCTACATAGCCCATGCATGCATAAACCAAAACCATGTTTTCGTTATAAATGGAAATATCATACGAACAATGCATTTAAACACATGTTTCTCAATAGCATTTTCGTGTAAATCAAATGTCAAACTTCCATTTAAAAACATGCTCATAAATAGTGCCCTCATGGCACGAATGTGAAATCAGAGATTTATTAAAACACGAAATCTCTTTCACTTCTCAAATCATTCTTTCTCGCAAATCTCTTTCTTTTCTGAGATTGTCTCTGTTTCTCGAATCTCTGAGACAGGCATGGAATTTTCGGCAATCAAATATCCACGACTTATGGCCATAGTCAGTGATCCCAAGCCTCACTGATCAGGTGTGCATAGGGTATCACTTCGCCTGAAGGGGGTTGGGTCAGTCCTGCCCTCCGGCTCATCTCAATCCACCTCATCTCCTCATATACTCACGGTGAAGATACGTCGTGTGTCATCTACGCGATACTCGTACTCACGTGCACCCAGCACGGTACATAGTATACCAACGGGTGACTACACTATTCTACGTATGACCGTGGACCCAAGTTCATACTCCAACTCCGATGGACTTTTCATCCTAAACCATGTCTCATATACCAGGCGAGCAAGCAGCGTGACACACAGTCAACGCAAAGCTCCAGCGCGGTACGATCTATCGTTAAGGCCCAGCCCATTCAAATGGCCGTCGGCTGGTATCCCCTTGGGTCCCAGACCCCCAGGTTTACCTTAACTCAACAAAACAGGTGCGAGCAGAGTTCTCGCACTTTCTCAAAACCATCGTGAGAGTTAAAACTCCCGCACGGTACATCAAGGCATTAAAACGGGTGTGAGCTAGCGCTTCAACACCAAATCTCATCTCAAAACTGATAGATGGCTATTTTCTCTTTTAAAACTCAAAACACGTTTATTCATACAGCATGCATCATCATGCTAAAACATGTAAAATTAGCCAACCTATCATCAACATTTCTCAATCATCAATAACAATATAAAATTGAGAATATCATTGAAAACATGCATATCATGCTATTTCCTTACCCTATCCCATTTCTCAATACATATATACATCATAGTACTTTTCATTCTTCCACATCATTTCATAGAATTATAATATCGTACTAGTCCTAGCAATATATCTATGAAATTGCTTGTAATTACGCACGAACATCTCTATAGCTAACACACAGTCCCTTACCTCGTTTTACTTGTGTGCAACTATCCGCCTTTATGCTTCTCGCGTTCTCATCTCGACTTGCTCCGACGTATCATCCGAAACTGAAATTCATCCATCAACATTTGAGTTAATGTTTCTAACTCTTATTCAACTAAGCATTTATCAAATGCCTTATTACACATTTTTACCCTTTGTGGTAAATCTCACAATTTTAATCCCAACATCAACATGTCCAAATCATTCCCACAACATAATCATCCACTCAAGATATCTCATTCATCATAAACACTTCCACTCTCCACTTTCTCACACTTAACTATTTCCAAGTTATATTCATTTCATACCATTCTAGGTAGTTCTATCATGTCTATGCATACTAACCATTTCCCATATCAATATCCAAACCAATGTACTTGGGTATTTGCATTAGAAACTTACCTCATTGGATTTCCTCTTGCTCCAATTAGGATTGCCCTTTATTTCTTCAATCCATCAAATGGGGAAATGCCTCTAGACTATGTTGTTCTTCTTTTTGTTGTGAACAACTTTGTCTCTAATAGACTCTCCTTAAATCTCATTGAAAATGGCTGGATTTAGGAGTGAGAAACTAGATTTCTTTGAGTTGAAGTGAGAGGAATTGGTTTATCCCGAAATTCTGATGATCCAACTGCCCCCATTTATAGTTTTGACTTGAGGAGATCGATCTTCCTTGGGTGGAGATCGATCTGTTCCTCTAAAATCCCTCTTTTCTAAGACGTTTTAAAGGTAGGAGATCGATCTGTCGAGACTGGAGATCGATCTGCTGCCAAACAGAAGCTTAAGGAGATCGATCTGGTCTTAGGGGAGATCGATCTGCTTCCAACCCGAGAGCTAAAGAGATCGATCTGCTTCCTTTGGAGATCGATCTGTTCCCTTCCATTTCTCACATAAGGGCATTCTGGCTCTCCCAGATCGATCCTCATCCTATGAGATCGATCTGGCCTTCACAAATTTCAGATTTCTTGCAGTTTTTCTGCAACAACCCTTACTAAACACCCTTAATTTGCTACCATGATCATTTCCTCATTCATTCATCTTTGAGACTTGAAAATGGGATCCATCCTCACTACATACACATTAAAACTTGTGTAGAATCTTTGTATGGCCAAATATATACGATATTACTCAAATGGAAATATACACTTATGTAAATCTTTCCTTCCATTTTACTATACTACTCATATTCCATTTCGATCACATTCTTCTCGTGTTCAAGTTTATTTCCTCCTACTCATGCATAATGTAACTTGTACGTATAATCACAATTCTTATTACAAGTGCGTACATAATCTTATGAACTTACATTGCATATACTTCACATTACAATGTATCATCATACTTATGATTTTATTTACATTCCCATGTTCCTATATACAGCTATACATATTCGGGGTCTCACAAAGTGTTCAAAATGTTTAATGTGGTTTGACTTTTAAGAGTCAAATAAGCATGGAAAAACACTAAAGGTGATTGGACGAACCCCAAAGTAAAACTAACCAAGCTAGAATTGAAATCGAACGAAATAATATCGACAATGAAAATTGAACAAAAAAAAAAAAATCCTTAGTTAGATAGTAATGACCCGGCACCCCATGGATAAATTATATACGTAAGTCTTAAAAGACTAGAATACACATGGGAAAATTCAAAGCAATAAAGGTCGTGGGTTGGAATTTAATAATAAATAAATAATATACTTAATAAAATTATATGAAAAACATATGGTAAAGAAGCCTTGAATTTTCATTGGTTGTAATTATAATATATATTTATTTTTGTAGAAAATTGGCCAACAAGAGCCAACTATTGTCGGTAAAATCCTTTGGAAACCCATGAACCCTTTACAAAATGCAACATTTTCACCTATTCCCAACCGATTCAGTGTCATGCCCTCCACTCGCACGTGACCTACCAAAACCACCATAATTTTTTTGCATTTTACTTACCTCTTCTTCTGTCATAACTCAACACCAAATCGTAGGGTTGTGATTCGATATTAGTCACCTCAACCACATTCATTCCATAATATGCATACATGTCAATACAGATATTCTATTGACTATAAGTATTCTTTTCTCAAAAGTACACTCATATACTTTAAATACAAATACTTGTACATATACATCCCCGACCGTACATTCGTTTACATAACTGTGCTTTTACATTGTTCAGTACAAAACACTCAAATGTGTATACCTTTCGTAAGATGGTTATGCAGCAGATCAAGGAATACCAGTCCTCAACCGTGTCCAACTACTGTGAACGCTCTATAGAGGGAAAATAAAAAAGGGGTGAGCTCACAGCTCAGTAAGGAAATTAGGCAAGAAAGTAGATAACCACACTATCTACAAAATACGATGCTCATGCCACTAAATCATTTCCTTTTCGACTAATATCTAAAGCATGTGCCTTTCTTGAAACATTTATGCAATATATACATATAGATATAAATCGTTAGTTATGAAACTGAAATCTTGCTGGTTTAATAATCTCAGCAGTTTATGCAAAACATTGCATTTCTCATGTAATTTCATAAAATTCACATATATCATGCCATTCGATTAAATCAAAATAATATGGCAACTTATCATGTTGGAAACATGAAAATCTGGGCCTCACCCATCCCTCGGGTTACCCTTTTCACACACAAAGTCACATGTTGAGATTATAAAATCATGTGATAATTCATTCAAGAAAACTCAATTGAATGAAACGAAATAGGTGACTACATGTTCCGAGATTATGATCATAACTCATTTTTCGTGATCCCAGGCTACATAGTACTCGGTGTGCGGGGTCTCACAATTGCTGTAATGGGAGGTGGGTCAAATCTCTACCGTTAGCTCACAACTCAATAACATCGTGTACTCACGGTACATCGTATTTCATGTGATATACACGGTACAAAGTACTCCATGGACCCAATCTCAAGGTCCGGGTGCTTGCCATAAGTCTTAGCCCTTATACCTTGGATATACCTCATAGTCGGGGTGCTTCCCATAAGTCTTAGCCCTCATACTATGGATAATATTTTCGATAGCCTCAGCCATATCTCAAAATATTGCACGTGTGAGCATATAATTGGTGTGACACACAGTCAGCACAAGTTCCCAACACGGCTATTTCATACTCTCTATCTCAAAATCTGGTACATGTGAGTAAACTCTCAACACGACCACATGCATAAGTCATATAAACCTAGTGCGGGCAATGCTCTCATCACTATATCATGTAAAACTGAGTATGAGCAATGCTCCTAATACTCTATCATGCATCAATCAATAAAACTGAGTATGAGCAATGCTCCTAATACTCTATCATGCATAAATCACATTAAAACCAAGTACGAGAATATACTCAAGTATTATGTGATGCATATCTTATAAAATCAAGTGCGAGTATTCTCTGGCACCAATGGTTTTCACACAAACCCGATAGATGGCTTATTCAAATTGAATTTCACTCAATTAAATCAAATAGGCACTCAAATGTGCTGTTTTCGCATATACATGAAAACATTAGTCATTAAAATTAGTCACAAACATGCTTCTTAAGCTTTTTACTCTAATTTGGATAAAATCCAAATTTACTTTATCATTTCCTATCACGACTTTTCTTTACACGGGATCTCATATATAGTATAATAATCAAAATTTTATTCGAAACGTGTAACTACCTCTAGCTACTCACGAAATTCCCTTACCTCGAATCACGTCACGTGACCTCACTTCCTCGGTGTTGCTCACTCTCGCAGTCTGATCAACTTCCAGTATCAACTTTCGAAGTTGTTAATAATTATCCACATCAGTATACCTTAATATACTTGTTTTCACTTGCATGACTCTAAATCAATACATTTAACTTCTCTCAATGCCTAAATCTCATCCATTTCTCCCATTATGGTATTTCACCATAATTCTCATATACCTATTTTCATTCTCATCTATTCCAATTTGTGTATTTCATAAAACCATTTTACAATCTTCCATACATTCTTATTTCATCCTTAAATACATGTTTACTTAACTTCCTCAGCATTTTCTCAATTTCACGCCAATATCTAGGTCATGGATATTTAACATGATCAAATTGTTTTCAGCAATTCAAACATACACCAATCAACTCACCAAGTCACCCAGATTAACATATATGAAGTTTGTGTATTGAATTTTACCTAGCTTAATTTTTCCTCTTTTTGCCAAATTTGGTAAGATCCACCTTGTTCCTTCAATCCTTGTTTCCAATTTCTAGTTTCCAACTATGTTGTTCTACTCTTTACTAAGAACAACTTTGTTGAAATGAATCTCACTCAAAACTGCTTGCAAGATGAAGATTTCTAGTGTAGAAATGTTAGGTTACACTTTGGTTCATGATGGGTTTGATGTTTCTCAAGAAAATAGAGGTTGCAGAGTCATGTATTTATAGAATTACTCTTGGAGATCGATCTCCTAACTAAATGAGATCGATTTGCCTTGCATATTTCCCTTTAGAAAATGACTTTTTAAGCTTAGGGATCGATTTGCTCGGAGCATGAGATCGATCTGCTTTACACAGAACCTTAAGGAGATCGATCTGGCCTTGCTATGAGATCGATCTGTTCCATCCTGAACCATTTGGAAATTGATCTGCTTCAGGTAGAACTTGCTAAAGATTGATCTACATTACTAGGGGATCGATTTGCCTCTTACAGATGTTGAAACATTGCATTTTCAAGCTATGAGATCGATCTTCCTTGCTAATGAGATCGATCTGCTCCTCTTCAGCTGCAGTTTCTGTTGAAATTTTCCTAAAAATCACTGTTACATTCATATTCAATTTGCTTAACTACCCGTTTTGCATCTTATACACATTTATAACTTAAAAACATTCATTCCTTATGATTTACATCAAATGTGACTTGTCCGTACATCACAAAATCATAAAGAGTACACATTAAAATTACGAGTCTTACATTCAGCTCTTGCTTCCCACTGAAGAGTTGTTCCTCTATGTCACCTCTACAACATATCCAAAATTAGTAGCATAATTAATGAAGGATTAACAAGGATCTATGGGTATGCATTTTCGGTTATCACCTAGATCTAAAGGTTGTGCTCATTTTCAACCCTTCATCATTTAATATGTTGAATAAGGGTTAATATAGAGTATTTTTATGGTTTTAGATTGAAGCAAAAAGCTCCACAAGACATGGATACAAATTCACCTATAATGGGTTTCTTAAGGTAATCTTGTTTTCAAGTGTTGAAATTGATATATGTTGGTTAAATCTTAATATTAAGATGATATATGGTGTTAAAATTGAATTAAAATGACGGAATCACTATGATGTAGTTTCAGCCATTAGGATTTTTAAGAAAAATCATGTATATTTCAAAGGGCTTTTGATATATTTTATATAATTCATGTAATTAAGTACAAAAATAATGTTTTATGGAATAAAATCAAATAAATGGCATAGATCCATATTCGGCCAAGTGAAGGGCAATGTGGTAGTTTCATATTTTCAATGTAATTTTAGTATAATGTTAATGATAGACAAGTGACATTGTGATAGGTGTAATTTGAATGATAAAAAAGTAAGGATTGTGAATTTTGTCACTTTACTACAAAGGGTGAGGTAATGAAACCCTACGTAAAAGGTATGGCATTAACGAGTAATAAGTCAATGTGAAATGAATACTAAGTGAATTATATAGTATTATAGGCATCTAGAACCATTACTGGTGTGTGAAGCTCTCGGCAAAGGCATGGCCGCATTGTGAAATCAAAGTGTTTAGGAAAGTGATCACATTTGACGCAGTATGGTAATCATACAGAGTAAGATAATTACACTTGATACCATTTTTATCATACAAAATAAGTTATTCTTACCTATTGCAAATGTTATATGTAAAAGTGATTGAACTATTGATTGATTGACTGGTCGATTGTGATAAGGAAATATTGGATTGGGGATATAATATGACTTTAGTGCAAGACTTGATAATGAGAGTATATAACCCGGTCTTATTGCAATAATTTTCTTACCATTGTAAGTTATAAAAATAGGAGAGCATGTAATACATTTTGCATGATTTTTGACTGTTTTATATGTTTTTTGAACCATGCTTCTACACTGCATTTGCATCATTATGCATAGCATGGTGTTTATGGGATTTAAAAGCTTGTATCGAGTTTATCTACATAAAAAAATGTCTTTAAAATCTCACCGCTGGCATGTATTGAAAGATTGTGAAACTTATGGCTTATTTTACCTATGTGTACTGTTTTTCAGATTAAGCTTATTTTGTTTATATCCACGTCAATATCATATTTCAAAATTGTTGGCTCTACCGAGAGATGGGGTGAATCGATATTCTAAGGTTAATGGCAAATTTAAACTAAATTAAGTCTAATTACAAATAATAAATAATCAATAAAATGTAATACAATGAATTGAAAGAAGATAAGGGAAAGAAATATCAAACTCAGTAGTTTATAGAGGTTCGACCAATCTCTTGCCTACGTCCTCTCTTCTTGACCTCCTTGTCAAGAGCTTTCTTTCACTCTTTCAATGAATGTTACACACTCCCTTTTACAGGTTAAGGAATAACCTCTCTACCCTTTTTACACAAAGATATATTCACCCTTTTACAAAGTTTATCTCACTGAGGAACACTCCTATTCTCTCTTGAAATAAGGATGAATACAAGATCAAGCTTTTCTTATGTGGGTAGGATAGATATAGCTTTTACACAAAGGCTTATACAACAATATCAATAAATGAAGATTGAAGACAAATGGAATGTTGGAATGAAATTCTTGAGAATGTACAGAATTTACAGCAATAGTCTCCCTGATCCCAGTGTCTTCAATGCTTGATTTTATACTGGAGGATTGGTAGTTGGAGCATTAACTGTTGTTTTTCCTGTTGAAGGTTTTGCAGAAAGAGCCGTTGAAAACCTCCAGTAGAGTGCCAGATCGATCTCCAATCTTGACCAGATCGATCTCTTAGTTTAATTTCCTGCGATGACAAAGCAAATTGAAGCAAGAAGATCGATCTCATATATGTAGAGATCGATCTTACAATTTGAAAATGTTAATGCAGATCGATCTGTCGAACCAAAATATCGATCTTCCAATCTCTCTGTTTGAGCAAGATCGATCTTCAGATCGATCTACCAAGTATTCTCTTAGCGAGAAGATCGATCTCTAATTAATCCAGATCGATCTCCTTAGCTCTCTGACTTTGAGGAGATCGATCTCTTCCTATACCAGATTGATCTCATAAACTCTCTGTTTGAGTATAGATCGATCTACAGATCGATCTACTGCCTTTAGCCTTTATTTTAGAGGAGATCGATCCCTTCCTATACCAGATCGATCTCATAAACATCCTGTAATAGACAGATCGATCTTATAACCCTTATAGATCGATCTCTGCTTCCTCAATACCTTGTACATATCCTTTTGAGAATTCAATCCTTTAGCAGATCGATCTCATATCCTCATGAGATCGATCTCTCATACTAGAAAGCCCAGGAGATCGATCTCTCATCTCACCAGATCGATCTCTCATCCTTGAGGACTTAGTTTCAAGTACTGATAACCTTTAAACATGTTTTAAATCATTTCTATATTATTGAATTTACTTGTTTTGTCATTTCAAAATATATTAACTCAACAATCTCCCCCTTTTTGATATGACAAAACTTATTCAATAAACATGTTTAGTTACCCATTTGCATTATGCATAAACTATGTTTTGCTTTCACAAAACTCCCCCTTTTTGTAAACTCCCCTTACTTTTAGCCCCTTAACTCCCCCTTAATTTAATCATTCCTTTAAACCATTAAACATGTTTTCTTATTCTTCTCCCCCTTTTTGTCATAGCAATGGCAATAAAGATAAAAAGGCAATGAACTTTCAAAAGACATGTCATTTCAAAGTAGTAACTCACATTTCAAAGTAGTATTCAAGCAAATGATATGTTAAATAACAGACAGCAAATATGTAAAACTATCTAAAACATCCCTAACAATCATGTTCTAAGGCTGAGGAAGGAAGCGCTCCATGAGTTCCTCGACTCGAGTTCGAGTAACCTGCAGCTCATCGAACATAACCTACTGGGTGGCATGAAGGTTTGCAAAACCTTCATCCATCTTTCGGTTAAGTTCCATAATCATCCCCACAATCAATTCCAGCCCGTCGGATGATGATGTAGGTGCAGTGGGCTGAGCAGTCGTCGAAGACGGAACCTCAGTAGGCTCAGCTGGTGGGGTAGTAGGCTCTGCTAATGGTTCTTCTTCCATGGCTGCCTCAGACTGTTGTTCTCGCTTTTTCCTCCATTGCCCTTGGAAATCTTTATAGTATCCCATGTGGTGAAGTGTGCCAATGTTTAATACGCTCTTTGGGGAAGGCACTTCACCAGTTTCACATGAGCAATCGACCCCAACTCGTTGAAGCAAGTACGCAAGCGGTTGTGGAAAGACTATCGTGGAGGCTTGGCCGCGTACGATCTTCAACCAGTCTTCATAGATGAAGTGGACTAGATTAGGTTTTTAACTTGAGGAGTGGAGGTGGTGGAGCCAGAATCGATCTAATCGCCTAACCGTGGAGTGACGGGTACCAAATGGTCTAAGATTCCATGAGATGATAAGGTGGAGTAACCTCGGGTGCATTGGTAGGTCACTCGCCTTATCCCCGGAAAGGTCAAATTCTAAAGAGACTTCTTCGTCTTCATCAGTCAGCCCCTCATCTTGTATGTCAAATACTGTCACGCCCCGAAAGCGTGGAAAATAGGACTAATTTAAAACTTTTTACTCATCAATTCACAATTAAGGGTGCATTCTTGTGCAGTGTCATACATCATCATAATTACCATGCCTCAGGATCTCATCATAATATAGTATATATTGTATCATATACATTCCTCAATTCCAAGTTAATTAATCCTAATACATCCCGTACAACATTGTACAATAAGTGTCTGTAAATATAACTCTAGTCTGGGTACATGAATATTAAATATCTACCTCAATACACAAAATACGGCCTGGAGCTCAAGTCCTCCACTAGCTTCTAACCCGTACGCCGCAAGGAACTCACTTCACTTGAAGCGATCTGGGGGAAGAGAAAACAGGGTGAGCTTCCAAATCGCTCAGTAAGGGGGGTAAGGGAACGCAGTTATATAAATCAAATCACACATCACAAATATGTATTTGTTTATGAAGCTCATTTGAAATCGTAGCATGAAAGTTCTCAAAACATCATCATCTCATAACTCATAAATCATGTGAAAACATGAAGATAAAAAGGCTCAATATCGAGCACTCACAAGCATGTGTAAATATATGCGATAATGGCTGTTCTCAAAATACGTGACAAAAATCACCTCAGTAAATAGCACGTGACAAGGCCACAAAACACAACTCATGTGTAAAACGAGACTAGGCCATAAAACTCAATTAAAACTCGTCATGGCACATCAAATGTGTAATCTCCTCTGGGTGTGCATCCCAGGCATCCTCGTATAGAGGGAACGTCAACAATATGGTCGTACGCATGGTATATTGGACTTATATGTTACCAGAACAAGACCCGACCTTACATGCTACCAGAGCAATGCCTCGCCTCATGCACACTATCACGTGGTCCCTGGGTCGGTTCCCAAGCGGCCCACTCTCTCAGTCATACATGCTACCAAAGCAAGACCACCCAGCGTTACCAGAATGGGGGTCATCTCACGTTACCAAAACGGAGGCATCTCTCGTTACCAAAACGGAGGCATCTCTCGTTACCAAAACGGAGGAATATCAGACTTACATGCTACCAGAGCAAGGCCTCCCAACGCTACCAAAGCGGAGGAATAATCGGACTTACATGTTACCAGAACAAGGCCTGTGGTCCCTGGGTCGGTTCCCAGGCGTCCCACTATATCGGTCTTACATGCTACCAGAGTAAGGCCCGATGTGTATTCAACATGACACGCCTAAGTCTCAATCATTAGCCATTATCTTATAAAACGTTATGCCTTCACGTAGAACTCATAATGGTTTTCTCTCATAAAACTCATTTAAAACATTTGTGTACTCAACACAAAACATATTAAAACCGAGTTCCAACCGGCAAAACACGCACACATTTTTTCAAATCTCAATATCGCCTTAACATAGAGCCTAATTTACTTTTCTCGCAAACTCAAAGGTTTATAAAGCAATTTCACACTCAGCTTATAAACTCATAAAATAATGGGCTCCAACCGGCTATAAAAACCGTGTGCAATTATATCACAACACAACACCAAACATGCTTGTATTCTCAAATCATGGTTCATGCTACAATAATTCATCAAAACACATACACAAATGGTTTAGTTTTCCCTTACCTCTTTGCACCTCGTATAGTGCAATCGTTTCCCCCGTATCACAGACTAGCCTCGCATTCCACTCTGGAAGTCCCGAGCTATCCAAACGATGTTAAAACATTAATACTCATTATCACATTAACCTCAATTCTCAAAATCGAGCATAATTGCTCATAACACCTCAAATTTCTCAATTCTCATAACTCCGTCACAAACCACAATCTCGCTCACAACACCTCAACATTCTATATTTCCTATGCCACAATATCTATGCTAATACACCACATTGTCTAAATCTCCATTTATAGCTCAAAATTCCTAAATTTACCAAAGTTGCCAAATATCATCATCACTCCAACTACATTGTAATTTCATCAATCCCTAATCATTTTTTCAGCTATTTCAACACAATGCCAACAACTATCATTACCAAAATCATCTCAAATATCAAGATCGAGGTTTAGAAATTACCCAAAACTTGTGGAGAGCTTATCTCTTGCCTCGATTCAATCAGTCTTACGATTTTCAAGTATGTTGTTCTCCCTTTGATGAGGAACAACTTTCCTTCTTGCCACAGCCTCTGATTTGGACGGAAATGGGTGCTTTGGATGAGTGAGAAAGCTAGGGCTCAGTGAAAATAGGGGTTAGAAGAGAGAGAAAGTGAAATTACAGGAGAAAGCAGAGATTCCTTATATAGACTGAGGGTAGGAGATCGATCTGGCTCTTGATGAGATCGATCTGCATTTGAATTTGGGGACGATTTGGGGCAATTTATGCCTAGGAGATCGATCTGTCGAGGGGTGAGATCGATCTCTTTATGGCTTTATGAGATCGATCTGCTCCTTGAGGAGATCGATCTTCTCCCAAACAGAAACATTTGGAGATCGATCTCTTCCTCATGAGATCGATCTTCTCTCAAACAGAATCATAAGGAGATCGATCCTCTTCCATTGGAGATCGATCTACTCCTTAAATTCCTCATTCTTTGTCATTTTTAACTCACTAGATCGATCTCTCCTTCTCCCAGATCGATCTGTCCTCATAGCTTCACACTTATTTTAAACACTTAACATATAAATCTCCAATTATCATTCCCACAATTCACTTAGCTCAATAAATTATACTTCAAGTTCATATTACATAATTGAAATATGTCTGAAATTCTCAGATCTCACATCCTCCCCACCTTAAAAGAATTTGGTCCTCCAAATTCAACTCAACTAGTTAAAGAGATGGGGGTATTTCTCCTTCATGAGGTTCTCTAGTTCCCACGTTGCCTTTTCCCTTGAGTGATGTTTCCACAGAACTTTCACTAATGGGATGCTCTTGGTTCTAAGTACCTTCTCCTTCCTATCAAGAATCCGGACGGGTTCCTTAGTGTAGCTCATGTCCTCCTGTATGTCCATCTCATCATACTCTATAACATGAGAAGGGTCCGGGTGGTACTTCCTCAACATAGACACATGAAAGACGTTGTGTATTTCGGACATCTGTGGGGGTAATGCCAATCTGTAGGCTACCTCTCCCACTCTCTCAAGAATCCTGAATGGTCCTATGTATCAAGGACTCAATTTTCCTTTCTTCCCAAATCGCACGATACCCTTACTCGGTGATACTTTCAGAAATACTGCATCACCAACATCAAACTCGAGTGGCCGTCTACGCACATCCGCGTAGCTTTTTTGTCTACCTTGTGCTGCCCGTAGCCTCTCACGTATGAGTTTTACACTCTGTACAGCTTGCTCAACAAGCTTGGGAGCATTTATCTTTCTGTCACCGACTTCTTCCCAAGCTACAGGGGATCTACACCTCCTACCATATAGAGCCTCAAAGGGTGCCATTCCAATACTTGGATGATAGCTGTTATTGTATGCAAACTCTGCTAGGGGCAGGTGATCATCCCATGATCCCTTAAAATCCATCGTACACGCCCTCAACATATCCTCCAAAGTCTGAATAGTCCTCTCTGACTGACCATCTGTCTGAGGATGATAGGCGGTACTAAAACTCAATCGAGATCCCATGGACTCCTGAAACTGGGTCCAAAATCTGGAAGTAAACCGAGAATCTCTATCAGAAGTAATACTCACTAGAGCCCCATGTAATCTAGCAATCTCGCTGACATACAGCTCAGCTAAGGCATCCACAGTATCAGTGCTCTTGATGGCAAGGAAGTGGGCACTCTTAGTCAATCTATCCACTATAACCCATATAGCATCACGACCTCTTCAGGTCCTCGGTAAACCCATAATAAAGTCCATAGTGACATGCTCCCATTTCCATGTAGGTATAGGTAAGGGCTGTAGTAACCCTTCAGGCTTCCGATGCTCAGCTTTCACTTGCTGGCATATTAAACACTTGGCCACATACTCTGCCACGTCTTGCTTCATACCACTCCACCAGTACACCTTTCTCAAGTCTCGGTACATCTTAGTACTCCTTGGGTGCATGGTGTATCGCGAGCAGTGGGATTCTCTCAGTATCAGTCTCTTTAGGGTATCATCGTCCAGTACACAAATCCGTCCTCTGAATCTCAACAATCCATCCTCACTGACTGTGAGATCCGACTGCGAACTCTGTTCAGCTTGGCTAACCATATCTATCAACCTCTGATCACTGTGCTGCCCAGTTCTAATTTGATCCATGATCCTGGGCTCTATCCGCAAGCTAGCCAAAAATCCAGTCTCTACCTCTTTAACTCTGATCCGAAGTTCAACGAACTGCTCTAACAAATCCCATTCCCTGATCATCATAGCAGATATCATACTCTTCCTACTCAGGGTATCAGCAACACATTCGCCTTACCCGGATGATATAGAATCTCGCAGTTATAATCCTTAAGGAGTTCCATCCATCTCCTTTGTCTCATGTTTAACTCTTTCTGATCAAAGAGATATCTTAAACTCTTGTGATCAGTGAAGATTTGGAATCTTTCCCCATATAAGTAGTGTCGCTAGATCTTCAAAGCAAATACCACAGCGGCTAACTCCAAATCATGCGTGGGGTAATTCCGCTCATGGTCTTTCAACTGTCGCGATCCATATGTGACCATTCTTCCGTGCTGCATAAGCACACACCCCAATCCTTGATGAGATGCATCACTATACACCGAAAATCCTCCTGATCCCTCAGGAATAGTTAACACAGGTGCCGCTGTTAATCTCCTTTTTAACTCCTGAAAACTGAGCTCACATTGATCAGTCCATATGAATGGAGTTTCCTTACGCGTGAGTTTAGTCAAAGGAGCGGCAATCCTTGAAAATCCTTCCACAAATCTTCTGTATTACCCTGACAAACCAAGGAAGCTTCGCACCTCAGTAACTGTCCTCGGTCTCTCCCAACTAAGCACAGCTGCTACTTTACTTGGATCCACTGATACTCCTTCCTCTGAGACTATATGACCAAGGAAAGCTATCCGGTTCAGCCAAAACTCACACTTACTAAGCTTTCCGTATAATTGCTTATCTCGGAGTATCTGAAGTACTAACCACAAATGCTGTGCATGCTCCTCATACGATCGAGAGTATACCAGGATATCATCAATAAAGACTATCACAAATTTATCTAGATAGTCTCTGAACACCTCGTTCATCAACCTCATAAATGCTGCAGGGGAGTTCGTCAATCCAAAGGATATCACCAGAAATTCATAATGGCCATACCTTGTACTGAAGGCCGTCTTGGGAATATCTTCTTCCTTGATCCTCAATTGGTGATAGCCCGATCTCAAATCAATCTTAGAAAAGACTGAGGCCCCTCTTAGTTGATCAAGTAGATCATCAATCCTGTGCAGTGGGTATTTATTCTTCACCGTGGCATTATTCAACAGCCGGTAGTCTACGCATAATCTGAGACTACCATCCTTCTTCTTGACAAATAAAATCGGTGCTCCCCACGGTGAAACACTGGGTCTAATGAACCCTTGATCCAATAACTCCTGTAGTTGTTTCTTCAATTCCTCAAGTTCCACTAATGCCATCCTGTAGGGAGGTTTAGAGATCGGCTGAGTATCTGGTACTAAATCAATGGTAAACTCCAGCTCTCTCTCTGGTGGTAAACCTGGCAGCTCATCTGGGAAAACATCCAGAAATTCGCAAACCACAGGTATATCCTCAATCCTCGGATGTTCTCGCTCATCGTCTGAGATGAGTGTCTCATAACCTTCACATGAACAATCATATTTAATATTCTCCAAAATAATATTAAAATTCTCAAATTACTTACTAGAATTCCACATATTCATTTTCTCAATATCTCAACCGTACACTGTAAGGTTCAGGTAGGGAGAAAGTTACAATCTTAGTGTAGCAGTCTAAACTCACTCGATTGGTTGCCAACCAATCCATCCCCAGAATTACATCAAACCTATGTATATTCAACAGGATTAGATCTGCTAACATCACTCTATCTCCCACCTTTATTTCACATCCTCTACAGATTAACTCAGTTCTCTAGGATTCACGCATAGGGGTATTTACATGTAGTACATACTCTAGAGGTTTAAACTTCAAATTTAAACTACATGCAAAATGCTCTGAAATAAACGAATGCGTGGATCCTGGATCTATAAACACATGAGCCTTATGATTACAGACAGAAAGTGTACCTCTTATAGTTTCTGCTGAAGTGTCCGCAGTTTCCTTATCCAGGGCAAACACACATCCCTGTGCCACAGGTTTCTTCCCTTTCTCTACAGCAGTGGCCCGTCTCTGGGGATTCACTCTCTGAGGCTGCTGTCTAGTAGGCTCCGGAGCATGTGGTATCTAAGGTTGGGGACAGTCCTTCACTCTGTGACCCATGTCACCACATCTAAAACATCCATGGATCGACCCAGTACAACTTCCCTCATGTGATCGGCCACAGTCTCTACAAACCCTTATTTCCGGCCTGTCATATCGAAGGGTCTCCTTGATAATAGGATAAGCTCTGGGTCTCTCTAATCTACCCTTCTGTACCTCAATCCTTCCTCTCCTGAAGGAACCTCTCCGAACATCTGCTTGAGACATCGCTGGCCTCTTGCCTTTATCCCTAATCACTGCTCCAAACTCATTCTGGGACTGTACAATTTCAATTCCCCTCTCAATCTCTTATGCTCGTCTCAGAGCATCTCAAAACTCAGTAATACACAACCCAATCAATCGATCATGGGCTTCAATCCATACACAAATCTCTCTGTGCGGAGCTCTTCATTCTTGAAATTCTCTGGATCATATCTCAGCAGAGCGGTAAATCAGCTCTCGTAATCATCTACAGACATGTTACCCTGTACCAAACTCAAAAACTCTGCTTGCCTCCTTCTCTGGGCAGCTCGTGGTACATATTGGGCTCTAAAGGCTGTCTGGAAATCTTTCCAACCAATCACATCCTGGTGGGACATCAAAATACCCTGGGTAGTACCCCATCAATCTCAAGCTCTCCCTTTCAACATGTAGGCACTCATACTGACCCTCTCAGCATCGGTGCACCCCAGATAGTCGAATATAACTCTCAACTCCGTCAACCAATCCTCAGCCTCTGTAGGATCCTTTTTTTCCCTAAATGCAGGTGGATTCATTTTTAAAAAGTCCTTCAGTCGGACCATACTTCTGTCATCAGGCTGAGTGACGGGAGGCATTGGGGGTATGAGAGGTCTTTGTGGTGGTGTAGGAGTAGTACCTGAGGCATTAACTCCAAAGTGTTGCGCGAATAATGCTGCCATCTGCTCAAAACCTTTCCTTTCATCGGTCTCAATCCGATTAAATCGAGAGTTAGGACTCTCTGATTGTGGGACAGGTGGCGGAGGGGACTCTGCCTGCCTCCTGGAACGACCTTGTCGTTTACTCATTCTCTATCTCAACTCGTCTCCTACGAGTACATATCAAAATCGATTGAAATCTCAATCCTCAGATTCAGTTCATGACCAGACTATTACAAACACTTGGGATGTATTCTATTTCACTTAACCGACACTGACAGTACTAACACCCTAAGCTCTGATACCAAGAAAACTCTGTCACGCCCCGAAAGCACGAAAAATAGGGCTAATTTAAAACTTCTTACTCATCAATTCACAATTAAGGGTGCATTCCTGTGCAGTGTCATACATCATCATAATTATCATGCCTCAGGATCTCATCATAATATAGTATATATTGTATCATATACATTCCTCAATTCCAAGTTAATTAATCCTAATACATCCCGTACAACATTGTACAATAAGTGTCTGTAAATATAACTCTAGTCTGGGTACATGAATATTAAATATCTACCTCAATACACAAAATACGGCGTGGAGCTCAAGTCCTCCACTAGCCTCTAACCCGTACGCCGCAGGGAACTCACTTCACTTGAAGCGATCTGGGGAAAGAGAAAACAGGGTGAGCTTCCAAATCGCTCAGTAAGGGGGGGGTAAGGGAACGCAGTTATATAAATCAAATCACACATCACAAATATGTATTTGTTTATGAAGCTCATTTGAAATCGTAGCATGAAAGTTCTCAAAACATCATCATCTCATAACTCATAAATCATGTGAAAACACGAAGATAAAAAGGCTCAATATCGAGCACTCACAAGCATGTGTAAATATATGCGATAATGGCTGTTCTCAAAATACGTGATAAAAATCACCTCAGTAAATAGCACGTGACAAGGTCACAAAACACAACTCATGCGTAAAACGAGACTAGGTCATAAAACTCAATTAAAACTCGTCATGGCACATCAAATGTGTAATCTCCTCTGGGTGCGCATCCCAGGCATCCTCGTATAGAGGGAACGTCGACAATATGGTCGTATGCATGGTATATTGGACTTATATGTTACCAGAACAAGGCCTGGCCTTACATGCTACCAGAGCAATGCCTTGCCTCATGCACACTATCACGTGGTCCCTGGGTCGGTTCCCAGGCGGCCCAGTCTCTCGGTCTTACCTGCTACCAAAGCAAGACCACCCAGCGTTACCAGAACGGGGTTCATCTCACGTTACCAAAACGGAGGCATCTCTCGTTACCAAAACGGAGGAATATTTGACTTACATGCTACCAGAGCAAGGCCTCCCAACGCTACCAAAGCGGAGGAATAATCGGACTTACATGTTACCAGAACAAGGCCGGTGGTCCCTGGGTTGGTTCCCAGGCGTCCCACTATATCGGTCTTACATGCTACCAGAGCAAGGCCCGATGTGTATTCAACATGACACGCCTAAGTCTCAATCATTAGCCATTATCTTATAAAACGTTATGCCTTCACGTAGAACTCATAATGGTTTTCTCTCATAAAACTCATTTAAAACATTTGTGTACTCAACACAAAACATATTAAAACCGAGTTCCAACCGGTAAAACACGCACACATTTTCTTAAATCTCAATATCGCCTTAACGTAGAGCCCAATTTACATTTCACGCAAACTCAAAGGTTTATAAAGCAATTTCACACTCAGCTTATAAACTCATAAAATAATGGGCTCCAACCGGCTATAAAAACCGTGTGCAATTATATCACAACACAACACCAAACATGCTTGTATTCTCAAATCATGGTTCATGCTACAACAATTCATCAAAACACATACACAAATGGTTTAGTTTTCCTTTACCTCTTTGTACCTCGTATAGTGCAATCGTTTCCCCCGTATCACGGACTAGCCTCGCATTCCACTCTGGAACTCCCGAGCTGTCCAAACGATGTTAAAACATCAATACTCATTATCACATTAACCTCAATTCTCAAAATCGAGCATAATTGGTCATAACACCTCAAATTTCTCAATTCTCATAACTCCGTCAGAAACCACAATCTCACTCACAACACCTCAACATTCTAGATTTCCTATGCCACAATATCTATGCTAATACACCACATTATCTAAATATCCATTTATAGCTCAAAATTCCTAAATTTACCAAACTTGCCAAATATCATCATCACTCCAACTACATTGTAATTTCATCAATCCCTAATCATTTTTCAGCTATTTCAATACAATGCCAACAACTATCATTACCAAAATCATCTCAAATATCAAGATCGAGGTTTAGAAATTACCCAAAACTTGTGGAGAGCTTATCTCTTGCCTCGATTCAATCCGTCTTATGATTTCCAAGTATGTTGTTCTCCCTTTGATGAGGAATAACTTTCCTTCTTGCCACAACCTCTGATTTGGATGAAAATGGGTGCTTTGGATGAGTGAGAAAGCTAGGGCTCAGTGAAAATAGGGGTTGGAAGAGAGAGAAAGTGAAATTACAGGAGAAAGCAGGGATTCCTTATATAGACTGAGGGTAGGAGATCGATCTGGCTCTTGATGAGATCGATCTGCATTTGAATTTGGGGACGATTTGGGGTAATTTATGCCTAGGAGATCGATCTGTCGAGGGGTGAGATCGATCTCTTTATGGCTTTATGAGATCGATCTGCTCATTGAGGAGATCGATCTTCTCCCAAATAGAAACATTTGGAGATCGATCTTCTCTCAAACAGAATCATAAGGAGATCGATCCTCTTCCATTGGAGATCGATCTACTCCTTAAATTCCTCCTTCCTTGTCATTTTTAACTCACCAGATCGATCTCTCCTTCTTCCAGATCGATCTGTCCTCATAGCTTCACACTTATTTTAAACACTTAACATATAAATCTCCAATTATCATTCCCACAATTCACTTAGCTCAATAAATTATACTTCAAGTTCATATTACATAATTGAAATATGTCTAAAATTCTCAGATCTCACAAATACTCAGGCTAGTATGGATGTGTCTATAGATAGTGTTTTAGACATGACAAACATTTTAAACCCTAGTGTTTTGCAGGTATCATCAGGGTCGTAAATGAGTTTAGCATTAGAAAAGAATGCCCTAACAATATTTGGAGGTACCAGGGTGTTAATTTTAAGAAATGGAAGCCAACCGAATGCTTCCATTTTTTACAGATACGGAAAATCAATACGATTTAATAAAGAAACGTCAATTGTTTGCCAATGTTTAATTGGCATAGTGGAGAAATACTCTTCATATCGTTTCCTTTTTACAGGTGTTTGAAAACACATGTTAAAGGTAGTGACAAAAGAGGCAGAGGGTGGTTGTGAGGAAGAGGGTTTAGGCTCTCTATTGGCCGCTCTCTTAAGACGAGGCATAATTGTATACTAAGAGATGACCTAGACACACACAAGGATTGTACTAAACACACCTAAGCACTAGTTTGAAGAGTTCTCTAAAACCTAGGCAATGAAATAGTGCTAGAATTACCCTAATGAAGATTTCAGCATAAAAATAAGAAATTTTTTGAAGAAAATTCAGTAATGTAGGTTACTAGAACACTAAACGATGAAGAGATTTGACAAAAACCTTACCGAGATCGATCTGGGAGGGAGAATCGAAGGTTGAGGTGTGACAGGGGGTTAGGGATTTGAAAATTTGGGTTTTTGAGATTTGGGGATTTTGAAGCAGTTTTTATAGTCTAGGGCTAAGGAGATCGATCTGTCACGACGACAGATCGATCTGTTATTTCCAAAGACTTGAAGAGATCGATCTGCTGAATCAAAGGATAAATCTTCAAAACACAGAAGCTCAAAGAGATCGATCTGCCAGATGCATAGATCGATCTGCTGTTTTACAAAGGCTTATTGAGATCGATCTGCCAAATGCATAGATCGATATGCTATTTTACAGAGGCTTAAGGAGATCGGTCTTATAGTAAAGAAGATCGATTTGCCTAGCTTAACCTTTCTGCTTTAGGCCAATTTGGTGCATGAAGATCGATCTATGGTGATAGGAGATCGATCTCTCATACTTTTTGCCCAGAAAAATCATTGAAACATTCGTTTAAAATCATTTTAAAATCAAGGTTTTGAAGAAGATAAATCTTAAGGGACATTCATGAGTCCTAATTTACCTCTAAGAATACAAAACCTATCTCTATCAAGAGGTTTGGTAAAGATATCAGCTATTTGATGTAAAGTATCAATATACTCTAGAATTATATCTCCTTTTTGTACACGGTCTCTAAGAAAATGATGCCTAATCTCAATATGCTTAGTTCTAGAGTGTTGAATAGGATTCTTAGATAGATTGATGGCACTGGTATTATCACATTTGATTGAGACTTGCTTCATGTCAATACCATAGTTTTTCATTTGTTGTTTAATTCACAACACTTGAGCACTACAACTACCCGCTGCTATATATTCTGCTTCAGTTGTGGATTGAGCTACACTATTTTGTTTCTTAGAGAACCATGAGATTAATCTATTCCCTAAGAATTAACATGTACCTGAAGTGCTCTTCCTATCTATTTTATAGCCCCCAAAATCTGCATCAGAAAATGCATGAAAAGCAAACGTGGAGTCCTTAGGGTACCAAAGTCCTAGAGAGGGAGTGTATTTAAGATATCTAAAGATCCTTTTAGTGGCTAATAAGTGTGACTCCCTAGGAGAGGATTGATGTAAGACCCGAATTTATTTAAAAACACGAAATGAATGAATATTCGTGAAGGGAAGTCGGGTTAAATTAATTCCGAACACGTGCAAGGGTAAAACGGTTAAAAGATCAAAAGTCGGTATAATTCGACAGGAAAAATTTAATTAAAAATAATGGATTTGAGAATCATGATCAATAACTAAGAAATAATTAAAATTCGGATTAAATTGATCAAGATATGAATTTACTGGAATTAATCAAAATTTTCGTTCGGGACAATATCCCGAAAATACGAAGAAAATATACCGAAAAGGGTTAAAAATACAATAAATAAATTAAATAAAATTATTTGGAATAAAAAAATTGATTTTTTTAGATATTTTTGAATATTTTGACTATTTTAATGAATAAAATAATAATAAACTAATTTATAAATAATAATAAATAAAAATTAAATTAATTCAAAAAAAAAGAAAGAGAGAATTCAGAAAATTTATCGGGGAGAGAGAAAGAGGATAGAAACGGAAAAACGAAAGCCAAACCGAGGAGACCACCGACAAGCCACCGACGGCCAGAGACCCAGGCGAGGGTCGGCGAAGGTAGCCCGACCCCGGGCGACTTCACAGCGCCGGCGTCGTGCGGTGGAACTTGTCGGAGATCGGCGAATCGGGGAGAGAAGACGTCGGAGAAAGAGTTTCGATTGGCGGCTACCGGCGTCTATTTGACCCCAACCACCGACCGTCGAAGGTTCCCCATGTGATGCCGAGCAGATTAGTGGTGGCCACGGCCGACGAAACAGATGGACAGCGTCGAAAACGGTGAAAAGAGGAAATGGGTACTGACGGTGGAGAGAATAGGCCGGACCAACGACTTTTCGGTGGCCTTGGACGAAACCGAGGGCAGATTTGAGCTGCAGACGATCCTGAGGAGCTACTGGCGGCAGAAGCCGGTGGAGAACCGGTCGATAAGGCCCTGAACCGGTCGAATAGGATTGAACCGACTGAACCGAACCGATCTGAACAGGGTTGAACCGGACCAAACCGGTTCAGCCAAGAAAGAAGGGAAAAAAGGAGAAAAAGAGAAAAAGGAAAAAGGGAAAGATTTTTGGGGGTACACCGAACTTCGGGTAAGTCGGTAAGAGGTCAAAAGTGATCGATTTGAATTTTAAGAAATTTATTTAAATTATATTTAATCGAAAAGTAACCCGGGATTAAATATATAATTGTGCAGTTGTACGACAAGCCCGAATAAGAGCCGATTGAGCTCCAATTCTCGTACCCCGCATCATATTGGGTGAGTATATTTTAATTTCGACAATTAGAGTCTTCAATACAGAGTTTTGATTATTGTACAGAATTTACGGATCAATTCTGTATAAAAAGGAATATTAATCAGAATTGCAACGTAATTACCGTAAATAGTATACGGGCTATCCAATGAGTTTGAAATGAAGCCCGATGATTATTGGTAAGCTGAATGAGCCCAGTAAACCCAAAGAAGGGATTTAATAAGTAAAAACGGGCTGAAAACGGGCTCGAGGTACATTAAGGTGCGATCAGACCCAATAAAGTAAAACGGGCCCAGTACTTTAGATTGATCAGTGAATGTGACATACTGATAAAAATAAGTGAATTGACCCAAAATATGTGGTTATATGTAGTTCTGTAGACTTGGTTGACGCGCAGTTGAACTGAGAGATCGGGTATTATCGAGACGAGATAAGTTTACGCGTGAATCGAAGTAAGGGAATTTTGTAGGTGCATAGAGATTTCTATACGTATTTATTGAGGGGATTTAAAGGGCCTACAATTTCTTTAAGTATCTAGAAAACAAAATAATAATTTTTACGAAAATCGGGGCTTAGGTGAATAAAGAAAAAGATGATTTTGCCCATGGGAGTAAAATTTACAAAAAGGGTAGTAATGCAGATAAATTGCATGATTATCCCGTTTTAATGTTTTATATAAATGTATTGCTTTGATTTAAGCAAATATGCACATAGGTTGGCTGTTGATTTCGTGAATTATACGAAAGGGTACTGGTTTGGACCGGTTATTATTTTAAAAGATGTTTTATAAAGATTGATCCACCTATCATATTTATTCGAGTAAAAAAGAGTGCTAGAGTCTTTCTCGCACTCAAGTTTACTGATTTATTTCTCATGAAAAGCCGTACTGGAGCATTGCTCGTACGAGAAATTTATGTGTGCATAAAATTGTGCTGGAGCTTCGCTCGCACGAAAGTTTAGATATCATGATATGCATAGCATGGTGCTGGAGCTTTGCTCACACTAGACGTGAGTTGACATGCATATAGTCGTGCGGAAGCCTCCTGTAGACTGTGTGTCACAGATAGTTGAGATGCTCGCACGTATACTTTGAGACATGGGTTGGTTATCGACATAGTATTAGGGTGGATAAGACCTACGGCAGGCACCCCCAGACTATGATATGGGTCCATGGAGTACGATGTACCGTGTATGTCACACGGAGTACGCTGTACCGTGCAGTCATGATGACTCGATGATGTTACTTGATATTCTGGCGGGTAGGATTTGACCCCACCTCCCATTGCAGTTGTGATACCCGACACACCAAGATCTGTGTAGCCTGGGATCATAGGGACAAAGTATGGCCATAGTCCTCGATTTTCATACAATAACCTACATGCCTCACATGATATCATACGGTCTAAATAGACCAGGACGAACCCGAGGGAGGGGTAATGTCCCGATTAATGTTTTCAAAAGAGATGTGATTTAATGAATCAAGGTATTCCCGAGAGATGGGTTTAGCCTTGATGTGGTTGTTTTATGATAAAACAAATGAGTTTTTAACGTGATGAGTTTATGATGAAACAATAAGTTTTTAATGTGACGAGCATGAGATGTCATACATGACGATTTTTCCATGTTTGTTTTATATGTCGATTTCATGATTTATCTTATATGATATATACATACATGTGGCATCGTTTTAATCATACCTCATGCTCCAAATGTAAACGATTTTATATCATGACATTATCAGCACGTAGATAGTATAGTTATCTACCTGCTTACATTATTGCCTTACTGAGCTGTTTATGCTCACCCTTTCATTTTCCACCCCACAGGGTATATTCAGTAGAAGAGAACGACGGTAGTCATATCCGCTGCTTATCATCAAGACCAGGTATACACATTTGTATAATTTTTGTATCTGAACATATAGAGGCACAGTACTGTATATGGATGTAATATTAGGGATGTATTTAGTTTAAATAAATTGATATGTAAATGAAATATAAAAATGGAATGGTAAATAGGTGAGAGGTGACTAACACCGAATCATAGCCCAACTATTTAGTAGTGTAACTGTTCACGACGGCTAAGGAAATTAAAAAGCGAAAAATTTACTCTGATTTTTAGGTAATTTGGGTCGTGACAATTGAAATCTAGCACAAAGGCATACACTAAACAGAATATCTGGTCTACTTGCAGTAAGGTAAAGCAATGAACCAATCATAGACCTATAGAGTTTAGTGTCTACACACTTACCACTTTCATCTTTATCAAGCTTGATGTCGGTGCCCATTGGAGTTGCTTGAGTTTTGTAATTATCCATTCCAAATCGTTTGAGCAATTCCTTATATATTTTGCTTGATTGATGAAGGTTCCATCCTTAGTTTGCTTCACTTGAAGTCCCAAGAAGAAGGTGAGCTCTCCCATCATGCTCATTTCAAATTTACCTTGCATGATCTTAGCAAACTCTTGGCATAAAGATTCATTAGTTGATCCAAAGATAATGTCATCTACATACACTTGAACAACTAGTAAATCTTTATTTTTATTTTTGATAAACAAAGTAGTATCCACTTTTCCTCTTGAAAATCCTTTTTCTATTAAGAATTTTGACAATCTTTCATACCATGCTCTAGGAGCTTGTTTCAAACCATAAAGTGCCTTAGATAGTTTGAAGACGTGTTCAGGAAATTCATGACTTTCAAAACCGGGTGGTTGCTCAACATAAACTTCTTCATTAATGAAACCATTTAAAAATGCACTCTTTACATCCATTTGATATAATTTGAAGTCTTTATAACATGCAAAGGCAAGTAGCATTCTTATTGCTTCTAATCTAGCTACCGGTGCATAAGTTTCATCATAGTCTATTCCTTCTTCTTGTCTATAGCCTTGTGCAACTAGCCTAGCTTTGTTTCTTATGATCACACTACTTTCATCCATCTTGTTCTTGAAGATCCATTTAGTTCCAATTATAGAGTGATCACAAGGTCTAAGAACTAGTTTCCATACTTTGCTTCTCTCAAATTGATTTAATTCTTCTTGCATGGCTAAAAACAAATTATTGTCATCTAAAGCTTCATTGACATTTCTAGGTTCAATTTGAGATACAAAGGCTATAAATTGACACACATTCCTTAGAGATGATCTAGTTCTAACTCCAAGAGTTGGATCTCCTACTATTTCACAATCTTTTACATATCCTAATTCTCTTGGTGCTCTAAACTCTCTTTCTAATATCTCTAATTCTTCTTCATCTTCTTTATTAATGTCAAGTTTCTCTAATAGATCATTTTCTAAGTTTGAGATTTCTTTTAAGTTCTCATTAATTATTTCTATATCCTCATCATTAGTTGAACTTTTAGATAAATCATTTGACTTATCAAATATTACATGAATTGATTCTTCAACCATCAATGTTCTTTTGTTATATACTTTATATGCCTTTGAATTCAAAGAGTAGCCTAAAAAGATTCCCTCATCACTCTTGGCATCAAATTTTCCTAAATTGTGTTTTTCATTATTTAAGACAAAGTATTTACAACCAAAGGGGTGAAAATAGCTAATATTAGGTTTCTTTCCCTTGTAAAGCTCATAAGGGGTTTTCTTTAAAATTAGTCTAATCATAGCTCTATTGATGATATAGCAAGATGTATTTATAGCTTCAGCCCAAAAATATTTAGGTAAATTATTTTCACACAACATGGTTCTTGCCATTTCTTCCAATGTTCTATTTCTTCTCTCAACTACCTTATTTTGTTGTGGTGTCCTAGGGGCTGAAAAATTATGACTAATTCCTTGATCATTGAAATACTCATCAAATCCAATATTTTCAAACTCCTTGCCATGATCACTTCTAATACTAGTTATAGTGTAACCTTTTTCATTTTGAGTCACTTTTGTATAGGCAATGAATTTTTCTAAGGCTTCATTTTTTACTCTAAAAAAGAACACCCAAGTGAACCTAGTGTAATCATCTACAATTACAAACCCATAATGTTTCCCACCTAGGCTTGTTGTTCTAGTTGATCCAAATAGATCTAAATGAAGTAATTGAAGAGGCCTAGTGGTTGATACACTATGTTTAGGTTTAAATATTGTTCTTTTATGTTTTCCTTTAACACAAGCTTCACATATTTTGTCATGGTCAAAGGACAACTTAGGTAATCCTATAACAAGATCTTTTCTAGCCAACTTAGATAACACATGCATGCTAGCATGACCTAGTCTTCTATGCCCCAACCAAGGTTCTTTTTCCTTATCTACCATTAGGCATATGTTTTCATTTTTAAGTTCATTTAAATAGACAATGTATATATTACCTTGCCTATGACCTAGGAAAAGAACTTTATTAGATTTAGGATCTATACCATTACATTTCAAGCAATCAAAAGTTACCTGGTAACCTTTGTCACAAAGTTGACTAATACTTAGTAAGTTATGTTTTAGACCCCTAACAAGCAACACTTTTTCTAATGAAAAGTAGTCATTACCTATTGAACCACTTCCTTCAACTTGGACTTTGGAGTTGTCCCCAAATGTGACTTCTCCACCAACTTTTGATTTAAATGAGTTGAAGTGGCTTCTATCACCGGTCATGTGTCTTGAGCATCCACTATCTAAGTACCAAGCCTTGTTTTAGCTTTGTGGCAATGCTCAATCACCTATAATCAAAATTCAAGCTCATGTCTTAGGTACCAAAATTCTCTTGGGTCCTTTGGGGTTAATGAATATAATTCTTGATCCCTTTGGGATCCATTTTACTAAAGCATTAATATCTTTTGAATTAACTATTTCTTTTGGAACCCAAATTCTTTTTACTATTTTTCCTCTAAGAGTGGTCATCTTCATATTGCAATTATATGATGCATACCCCTTCTTATTACAATGTAAACAAATAGTTGAGGGTTTATGCATGTTCTTTCTAGCTATGAAACTTTTGAGATGGGTCTCTCTACTTTTTCCATCATATCCTAATCCATTTTTATCAAAGAAGGCCCTTTGAGTTTCTAGCATGTTATCTAACTTTTGTTGACCCATATAAAATCTATTAAAAGAATTATATTTTACCATTTTTTTCTTTTAGGTCACAAATTTCAAGATTTGTAATTTCTAGTTTCTTTTCACATTCTAACTTATCCTTTAGTATTAACTCATTTTCTTTCTTCAATTTAGATATTAATTTTTTGTACTTCATACTCATGCATTCATATTCCAATGCAAGATCATCAAAAGCATCTTGCAATTCATCAAAAGAATATTCATTGAGGTCTGAAGTTACATTTTCATCCTCAATAGCCATGAAGCATAGGTTGGCATTATCCTCATTTGAATCATCATTGGAGCTATCACTATCGCTCCATGTTGCCATCATTGCCTTCTTTTTGTGGAACCTATCATTGGATCTTTTAAGAAGAGGGCAGTTAAATTTAATATGTCCAGGTTTTTTACATTCATAGCACACAATGGTATCTTTTCTACCTAACTCTTCTTGATCTTTCTTGTGGTTTCTCCTACCACTACCACTTGCTCTCATTCTCATGAATTTGTTAAATCTCTTGACAAATATTGCCATTTCAAGATCTTCTTCACTACCACTCTCATTTTTACTCTCCGCTTGAGTAGTGGATTTCAGAGCTACTCTCACTTTCTTGGGTGGCTCTTCATTTCTTCTTAACTTCATCTCATACGTGAGTAGTGATCCTATTAGTTCATCTAGTGAGAGTGTGTGGGGATCTTTAGACTCCTCTATTGTAGTTACTTTAGCTTCTCATGATTTTGGTAGGCTATTCAATATTTTCTTGACCATTTCTATATTGGAATAAATTTTTCCTAAGGACTTTAACCCATTTATTACATCAGTGAATCTAGTGAACATGTCACTAATTGACTCTCCTTCTTTCATCCTAAATAGGTCATAATCATGTGTGAGCATTCCTACCTTAGTCTCCTTTACTTGAGATGTCCCTTCATGAGTTATTGCCAATTTATCCCATATTTGTTTGGCATTGTCACAACCAGAGACTCTATTATATTCATTTGGCCCTAAAGCACAAAATAGGGTGTGCATGGCCTTAGCATTTAGCTGAGCACATTTTACATCATTTGAATCCCACTCATCTTCTTCTTTAGGGATGTCTATTCCCTCTATTCTTTTAGTTGGGATTTGAGGTCATTTAGTTATAATCCTCCATACCTCATAATCATTTGCTTGAATGAAGAGCATCATCCTAGTTTTCCAATAAGCATAATGTTCACCATTGAACATAGGAGGCCTAACTGTAGAGTGCCCCTCTCCTACTATATTGGTTGCTACATTGTTGTGAGCCATTAGATCGTTTCTAACTCTTAGGAAGTTATTCCTATATGATCAAAGAGTCCTTGCTCTGATACCATGTCACGCCCCGAAAACGCGAAAAATAGGGCAAATTTAAAAACTTTTTTACTCATTAATTCATAATTAAGAGTGCATTCATGTGCAGTGTCATACATCATCACATATATCATACCTCAGGATCTCGTCACTAGATAACATGTATCGTATCATATACATTACTCAAATATTAAGTTAATTAATCCTAATACATCCCATACAATGTTATACATCAAGTGTCTGTAATTACAATAATTGTCTGGGTACATGAAAAGATAAAAGATACCTCAAATACAATATATGGCTTGGAGCTCAAGTCCTCCACTAGCCACTACTCCGTATGTCGCAGGGAAACCCTTTTTCACTTGAAGAAATCTGGGGGGGAAGAAAACAGGGTGAGCTTCTAAATCGCTCAGTAAGGGGGTAAGGGACTCATTATATAAACCAAAATGCACATCACAAAATATTTATTTGTATGTGAAACTCATTATACTCATTTAAAAACCATAGCATGAAAGTACTCAAAATGACATTCTCATATCTCAAATCATGTGAAAACATGAAGTAAAATGCTCAGTATAGAGCAGTAACAAAGCATGTGAAAATAACACAGCCACAGGATAGGGTTTCACGTGGCAACGGCCACCAAATATACGTGGCCCAGCCACTAAACACACGTGGCATAGCCACTGATTTAAATTCACACGTGGCTGTAGCCACTGATTTAAATTCACACGTGGCACAGCCACTAAACACATGTGGCATAGCCACTGATTTAAATTCACACGTGGCATAGCCACTGATTTAAATTCACACGTGGCACAGCCACAGGATAGGGTTTCACGTGGCAACGGTCACCAAATATACGTGGCATAGCCACTGAATGGGGGATCTCACGTGGCAACGGCCACCAATTAGGGTTCTCACGTGGCAACGGCCACCAAATAGGGTTCTCATGTGGCAACGGCCACCAAATAGGGTTCTCACGTTACCAGAACGGAGAAGAATCGGGCTTACATGCTACCAGAGCAATGCCCGGTGTGTACTCACAATTACACACCTAAGTCTTATCACATAAGACTGGTTCGCCTTCACGTAGAACTCATAGTGATTTTTCTCTCATAAAACTCATTTGAAAACCATTTTGTACTCAACACAAAACATATTAAAATCGAGTTCCAATTGGCAAAGCACGCACACATTTCTGAAATCTCGATATTGCCTTAACGTAGGGCCCAATTATAAACTCATAAAAACATTAGGCTCCAACCGGCTATAAAAATCGTGTGCATTCTCATCAAAACACAACACATCAAACATGCTTGTTTTATAAATTACAAATCATGCTATATAGTTCAAAATCACATACACAATTGGTTTAGTTTCCCTTACCTCTTTGCACCTCGTATAGTGCAATTGTTTCCCCCTTGTCATGGACTAGTCTCGAGTTCCACTCTGGAACTCCCGAGCTGTCCAAACGATGTTAAAACATCAATATTCATTATCACAGTACCTCAATTCTCTAAAATCGAGCATAATTGCTCATAACACCTCCAATCTCTTGATTCTCGTAACTCTACCCCAAACTACAATCTCATTCACAACACCTCCACATTCTACATTTCCTATGTCTTAATATCTATGCTAATTCACCACATTGTCTAAATTTCCATTTATAGCTCAAAATTCCCAAAATTACCAAAATTGCTAAATATCATTATCACTCCAACTACATTGTAATTTCATCAATCCCTAATCATATTCCAACTATTTCAACACAATGCCAATAGCTATCATTACCAAAATCATCTCAAATATCAAGATCGAGGTTTAAAAATTACCCAAAACTTGTGGAGAGCTTATCTCTTGCCTCGATTCAATCCGTCTTACGATTTCCAAGTATGTTGTTCTCCCTTTGATGAGGAACAACTTTCCTTCTTGCCACAGCCTCTGATTTGGACGGAAATGGGTGCTTTGGATGAGTGAGAAAGCTAGGGCTCAGTGAAAATGGGGGTTGGAAGAGAGAGAAAATAAAATTACAGGAGAAAGTAGGGGTTCCTTATATAGACTGAGGGTAGGAGATCGATCTGGCTCTTGATGATATCGATCTGCATTTGAATTCGGGGACGATTTGGGGTAATTTTATGCCTAGGAGATCTATCTGTCGAGGGGTGAGATCAATCTTTTTATGGCTTTATGAGATCGATCTGCTCCTTGAGGAGATCGATCTTCTCCCAAACAGGAACATTTGGAGATCGATCCATTCCTCATGAGATCGATCTTCTCTCAAACAGAATCATAAGGAGATCGATCCTCTTCTATTGGAGATCGATCTGCTCCTTAAATTCCTCCTTCCTTGTCATTTTTAACTCACCAGATCGATCTCTCCTTCCCCAAGATTGATCTGACCTCTTATTTTCACACTTTTGTTAAACACTTACACATAAATCTCCAAATATAATTTCCACAATTCACTTAGCTCAATAAATTACACTTCAAGTTCTTATTACATCATTAAAATATATCTAAAATTCTCAGATCTCACATCCTCCCCACCTTAAAAAGAATTTGGTCCTCCAAATTCAACTCAACTAGCCAAATAGATGGGGGTATTTCTCCTTCATGAGATTCTCTAGTTCTCACGTTGCCTCTTCCATTAAGTGATGTTTCCACAAAACTTTCACTAATGGGATGCTCTTAGTTCTCAGTACCTTCTCCTTCCTATCGAGAATTCGGACGGGTTCCTCAGTATAGCTTATATCCTCTTGTATGTCCATCTCGTCATACTCTATGACATGAGAAGGGTCCGGGTGGTACTTCCTCATCATAGACACATGAAAAACATTGTGTATTTCGAACATCTGTGGGGGTAATGCTAATCTGTAAGCTACCTCTCCCACTCTCTCAAGAATCTCGAATGGTCCTATGTATCGAGGACTCAATTTCCCTTTCTTCCGAAATCGCATGATACCCTTACTCGGCGATATTTTTAAAAATACTGCATCACCAACGTCAAACTCGAGTGGCCATCTACGCACATCTGCGTAGCTTTTTTGTCTACTCTGTGCAGCCCGTAACCTCTCACATATGAGTTTCACACTCTGTACAGCTTGCTCAACAAGTTCGGGAGCATTTATCTTTCTGTCACCGACTTCTTCCCAAGCTACAGGGGATCTACACCTCCTACCATATAGAGCCTCAAAAGGTGCCATTCCAATACTCGCATGATAGTTGTTATTGTACGCAAACTCTGCTAGGGGCAGGTGATCATCCCATGATCCCTTAAAATCCATCGTACACACCCTCAACATATCCTCCAGGGTCTGAATAGTCCTCTCTGACTGACCATCTGTCTGAGGATGATAGGCGGTACTGAAACTCAATCGAGATCCCATGGACTCCTGAAACTGGGTCCAAAATCTAGAAGTAAACCGGGAATCTCTATCAGAAGTAATACTCACTGGAGCCCCATGTAATCTAGCTATCTCGCTGACATACAGCTCAGCTAAGGCATCCACAGTATCTATGCTCTTGATGGCAAGGAAGTGGGCACTCTTAGTCAATCTATCCACTATAACCCATATAGCGTCATGACCTCTTCGGGTCCTCGGTAAACCCATAATAAAGTCCATGGTGACATGCTCCCATTTCCATGTAGGTACAGGTAAGGGCTGTAGTAGTCCTCCGGGCTTCCGATGCTCAACTTCACTTGCTGGCATACTAAACATCTGGCTACATATTCCGCCACGTCTCGCTTCATACCACTCCATCAGTACATCTTTCTCAAATCTCGGTACATCTTAGTACTCCCTGGGTGCATGGTATATCGCGAGCAGTGAGATTCTCTCAGTATCTGTCTCTTCAGTGTATCATCGTTCGGTACACAAATCCGTCCTCTGAACCTCAATAATCCATCCTCACTGATGGTGAGATCCGACTACGAACTCTGCTAAGCTTGGCTAATCATATCTATCAATCTTTGATCATTGCGCTGCCCATTTCTCATCTGATCCATGATCCTGGGCTCTATTTGCAAGGTAGCCAAAAATCCAGTCTCTACCTCTTTAACTCTGATCCAGAGTTCGGCAAACTGCTCCAGTAAATCCCATTCCCTGATCATCATAGCAGATATCATACTCTTCCTGCTCAGGGCATTAACAACTACATTCGCCTTACCCGGATGATATAGAATCTTGCAGTCATAATCCTTAAGAAGTTGCATCCATCTCCTTTGTCTCATGTTTAACTCTTTCTGATCAAAGAGATATCTCAAACTCTTGTGATCAGTGAAGATCTGGAATCTTTCCCCATATAAGTAGTGTAGCCAGATCTTCAAGGCAAATACCACAACGGCTAACTCTAAATCATGTGTGGGGTAATTCTGCTCATGGTCTTTCAACTGTCGCGATCCATATGCAACCACTCTTCCATGCTGCATAAGTACACACCCCAATCCTTGATAAGATGCATCACTATACACCAAAAATCCTCCTGATCCCTCAGGGATAGTTAACACAGGTGCCGCTGTTAATCTCCTCTTTAACTCCTAATAACTGAGCTCACACTGATCAGTCCATATGAACGGAGTCTCCTTGCGTGTGAGTTTAGTCAAAGGGGCGGCAATCCTGGAAAATCCTTCCATAAATCTTCTGTAATACCCTGCCAAACCAAGGAAGCTTCGTACCTCAGTAACTGTCCTCGGTCTCTCCCAATTAAGCACAACCTCCACTTTACTTGGATCCACTGATACTCCTTCCTCTGAGACTATATGACCAAGGAAAGCTATCCGATCCAGCCAAAATTCACACTTACTAAGCTTTCCATATAATCGCTTATCTCGGAGTATCTGAAGTACTAACCACAAATGTTGTGCATGCTCCTCATACGACTGAGAATATACCAGGATATCATCAATAAAGACTATCACAAATTTATCCAGATAGTCTCTGAACACCTCGTTCATTAATCTCATAAATGCTGCAGGGGCGTTTGTCAATCCAAAGTACATCACCAGAAATTCATTATGGCCATACCTTGTCCTGAAGGACGTCTTTAGAAAATCTTCTTCCTTGATCCTCAATTGGTGATGGCCCGATCTTAAATCAATCTTAGAAAAGACTGATGCCCCTCTCAACTGATCAAGTAGATCATCAATCCTGGGTAATGGGTATTTATTCTTCACCGTGGCTTTATTCAACAACCGGTAGTCTACGCATAATCTGAGACTACCATCCTTCTTCTTAACAAATAATACTGGTGCTCCCCACGGCGAAACACTGGGTCTAATAAACCCTTGATCTAATAACTCCTGTAGTTGTTTCTTCAATTTCTCAAGTTCCATTAATGCCATCATGTAGGGAGGTTTAGAGATCGGTTGAGTATCTGGTACCAACTCAATGGTAAACTCCAGTTCTCTATCTGGTGGTAAACCTGGTAACTCATCTGGAAAAACATCCAGAAATTCACACACCACAGGTATATCCTCAATCCTCGGATGTTCCCGATCATCATCCGATATGAGTGTTTCATAACCTTCACATGAACAATCATATTTAATACTCTCCAAAATAATATTAAAATTCTCAAATTGTTTACAAAACTCCATGCGTCTATTTACTCAATATTTCAAACGTACACTGTAAGGTTCAGGTAAGGAGAAAGTTACAATCTTTGTGTAGCAGTCTAAACTCACTCGATTGGTTGCCAACCAATCCATCCCCAAAATTACATCAAACCCATGTATATTCAACATGATTAGATCTGCTAACATCACTCTATCTCGCACCTTTATCTCACATCCTTTACAGATTAACTCAGTCCTCTGGGATTCACGTATAGGGGTATTTACATGTAGTATATATTCTAGAGGTTCAAACTTCAAGTTTAATCTACATGCAAAATGCTCAGAAAATGAACGAATGCGTAGATCGTGGATCTATCAACACATGAGCCTTATCATTATAGACAGAGAGTGTACCTCTTATAGTTTCTGCAGAAGTGTCTGTGGTCTCTTTATCTAGGGCAAACACACGTCCCTGTGTAACAGGTCTCTTTCCTTTCTCTGCAGCAGTGGCCCGTCTCTGGGGATTCACTCTCTGAGGCTGTTGTCTAGTGGGCTCCGGAACATGTGGTTTTTGAGGTTGAGGGCAATCCTTCACCATGTGACCCATGTCTCCACATCTAAAACATCCATGGATCGACCCAGTACAACTTCCCTCATGTATTCGGCCACAATTTCTGTAAAACCTTGTCTCAGGCCTGACATCTTGAGGGGTCTCTCTAATGCTAGGGTAACCTCTGGGTCTCTCTAATCTGCCCTTCTGCACCTCAATCCTTCCTCTTCTGAAGGAACCTCTTCAAGCATCTGTTTGAAAAATCGCTGGCCTCTTGCCCTTATCTCTATTCACCGCTCTGAGCTCCTTCTGGGATTGTACCATTTCAATTCCTCTTTCAATCTCTTGTGCTCGTCTCAGAGCATCTCCAAACTCAGTAATACATAGCCCTATCAATCTATCTCTGATGATGGGCTTCAATCCATACACAAACTTCTCTGTACGGAGCTCTTCATTCTTGAAGGTCTCTAGGTCATATCTCAATAGCGCGGTGAATTGGCTCTCATAGTCATCCACAGACATATCACCCTGTACCAAACTCAAAAACTCGACCTGTTTCTTTCTCTGGGCGGCTCGTGGTACATATTGGGTCCTAAAGGCTGTCTGAAACTCTTCCCAACCAATCACATCCAGGCGAGACATCAGAATACCCTGGGTAGTACCCCACCAATCTCGAGCTCTCCCCTTCAACATATAGATACTCATACTGACCCTCTCAGCATCGGTGCACCCCAAATAATCGAATATAACTCTCAACTCCGTCAACCACTCCTTAGCCTCTGTAGGATCCTTCTTTCCCCTAAATGCGGGTGGGTTCATCTTCAAAAAATCCTTCAGTCGGACCATACTTCTGTCCTCAGGCTGAGTGACGGGAGGCACTGGGGGTATGGGAGGTCCATGTGGTGGTGTAAGAGTAGTACCCGAGGCATTAACTCCAAAGCGTTGCGTGAATAACGCTGCCATCTGCTCAAAACCTTGCCTCACATCGGTCTCAATCCGATTAAATCAAGAGTTAGGACTCTCTGGTTGTGGGGCAGGTGGCGGAGGGGACTCTGCCTGCCTCCTTGAATGACCTCGTCGTCCACTCATTCTCTATCTTAACTCGTTTCCTGTGCGTAATATCAAAATCGATTGAAATCTCAATCCTCAGATTCAGTTCAAGACCAGACTATTACAGACACTTGGGATGTATTCTATTTCACTTAACTGACACTGACAGTACTGAACACCCTAAGCTCTGATACCAAGAAAGCTTTGTCACGCCCCGAAAACGTGAAAAATATGGCAAATTTAAAAACTTTTTTACTCATTAATTCATAATTAAGAGTGCATTCCTGTGCAGTGTCATACATCATCACATATATCATACCTCAGGATCTCGTCACTAGATAACATGTATCGTATCATATACATTACTCAATATTAAGTTAATTAATCCTAATACATCCCATACAATGTTATACATCAAGTGTCTGCAATTACAATAATTGTCTGGGTACATGAAAAGACAAAAGATACCTCAAATACAATATATGGCCTGGAGCTCAAGTCCTCCACTAGCCACTACTTCGTACGTTGCAGGGAAACCCTTTTTCACTTGAAGAAATCTAAGGGGAAAGAAAACAGGGTGAGCTTCTAAATCGCTCAGTAAGGGGGTAAGGGACTCATTATATAAACCAAAATGCACATCACAAAATATTTATTTGTATGTGAAACTCATTATACTCATTTTAAAACCATAGCATGAAAGTACTCAAAATGACATTCTCATATCTCAAATCATGTGAAAACATGAAGTAAAATGCTCAGTATAGAGCAGTAACAAAGCATGTGAAAATAACACAGCCACAGGATAGGGTTTCACATGGCAAAGACTACCAAATATACGTGGCACAGCCACTAAACACACGTGGCATAGCCACTGATTTAAATTCACACGTGGCACAGCCACTAAACACACGTGGCATAGCCACAGGATAGGGTTTCACGTGGCAACAACCACCAAATATACGTGGCATAGCCACTGAATAGGGGATCTCACGTGGTAACGACCACCAATTAGGGTTGTCACGTGGCAACGGCCACCAAATAGGGTTCTCACGTGGCAACGGCCACCAAATAGGGTTCTCACGTGGCAACGGCCAGCAAATAGGGTTCTCACATGGCAACGGCCACGCAACGGCCACCAAATATGGTTCTCACGTGGCAACGGCCACCAAATAGGGTTCTCACGTGGCAACGGCCACCAAATAGGATTCTCACGTGGCAACGGCCACCAAATAGGGTTCTCACGTTACCAGAATGGAGAAGAATCGGGCTTACATGCTACCAGAGCAATGCCCGGTGTGTACTCATAATTACACACCTAAGTCTTATCACATAAGACTGGTTCGCCTTCACGTAGAACTCATAGTGGTTTTTCTCTCATAAAACTCATTTGAAAACCGTTTTGTACTCAACATAAAATATATTAAAACCGAGTTTCAACCGGCAAAGCACGCACACATTTCTCAAATCTCGATATTGCCTTAACGTGGGGCCCAATTATAAACTCATAAAAATATTGGGCTCCAACCGGCTATAAAAATCGTGTGCATTCTCATCAAAACACAACACATCAAACATGCTTGTTTTATAAATTACAAATCATGCTATATAGTTCAAAATCACATACACAATTGGTTTAGTTTCCCTTACCTCTTTGCACCTCATATAGTGCAATTGTTTCCCCCTTGTCACGGACTAGTCTCGCATTCCACTCTGGAACTCTCGAGCTGTCCAAACGATGTTAAAACATCAATATTCATTATCACAGTACCTCAATTCTCTAAAATCGAGCATAATTGCTCATAACACCTCCAATCTCTTGATTCTCGTAACTCTACCCCAAACTACAATCTCATTCACAACACCTCCACATTCTACATTTCCCATGTCTTAATATCTATGCTAATTCACCACATTGTCTAAATTTCCATTTATAGCTCAAAATTTCCAAAATTACCAAAATTGCTAAATATCACTATCACTCCAACTACATTGTAATTTCATCAATCCCTAATCATTTTCCAACTATTTCAACACAATGCCAATAGCTATCATTACCAAAATCATCTCAAATATCAAGATCGAGGTTTAAAAATTACCCAAAACTTGTGGAGAGCTTATCTCTTGCCTCGATTCAATCCGTCTTACGATTTCCAAGTATATTGTTCTCCCTTTGATGAGGAACAACATTCCTTCTTGCCACAGCCTCTGATTTGGACAAAAATGGGTGCTTTGGATGAGTAAGAAAGCTAGGGCTCGGTGAAAATAGGGGTTAAAAGAGAGAGAAAATGAAATTACAGGAGAAAGCAGGGGTTCCTTATATAGACTGAGGGTAGGAGATCGATCTGGCTCTTGATGAGATTGATCTGCATTTGAATTCGGGGACGATTTGGGGTAATTTTATGCCTAGGAGATCGATCTGTCGAGGGGTGAGATCGATCTCTTTATGGCTTTATGAGATCGATCTGCTCCTTGAGGAGATCGATCTTCTCCCAAACAGGAACGTTTAGAGATCGATCCCTTCCTCTTGTGATCGATCTTCTCTCAAACAGAATCATAAGGAGATCGATCCTCTTCCATTGGAGATCGATCTGCTCCTTAAATTCCTCCTTCCTTGCATTTTTAACTCACCAGATCGATCTCTCCTTCCCCAAGATCGATCTGACCTTTTAGTTTCACACTTTTGTTAAACACTTACACATAAATCTCCAAATATAATTTTCACAATTTACTTAGCTCAATAAATTACACTTCAAGTTCTTATTACATCATTAAAATATATCTAAAATTCTCAGATCTCACATACCAATTGTTGGCTCTACCGAGAGGGGGGTGAATCGATATTCTAAGGTTAATGGCAAATTTAAACTAAATTAAGTCTAATTACAAATAATAACTAATCAATGAAATGTAATACAATGAATTGAAAGAAGATAAGGGAAAGAAATATCAAACTCAGTAGTTTATAGAGGTTTGACCAATCTCTTGCCTACGTCCTCTCTTCTTGACCTCCTTGTCAAGAGCTTTCTTTCACTCTTTCAATGAATGTTACACACTCCCTTTTACAGGTTAAGGAATAACCTCTCTACCCTTTTTACACAAAGATATATTCACCCTTTTATAAAGTTTATCTCACTGAGGAACACTCCTCTTCTCTCTTAAAATAAGGATGAATACAAGATCAAGCTTTTCTTATGTGGGTAGGATAGATATAGCTTTTACACAAAGGCTTATACAACAATATCAATAAATGAAGATTGAAGACAAATGGAATGTTGGAATGAAATTCTTGAGAATGTACATAATTTACAGCAATAGTCTCCCTGATCCCAGTGTCTTCAATGCTTGATTTTATATTGGAGGATTGGTAGTTGGAGCATTAAATGTTGTTTTTCCCGTTGAAGGTTTTACAGAAAAAGCCGTTGGAAACCTCCAGTAGAGTGCCAGATTGATCTCCAATCTTGACCAGATCGATCTCTTAGTTTAATTTCCTGCGATGACAAAGCAAATTGAAGCAAGAAGATCGATATCATATATGTAGAGATCGATCTTACAATTTAAAAATGTTAGTGCAGATCGATCTGTCGAACCAGAAGATCGATTTTCCAATCTCTCTGTTTGAGCAAGATCGATCTTCAGATCGATCTACCAAGTATTCTTGTAGCGAGGAGATCGATCTCTAATTAACCCAAATCGATCTCCTTAGCTCTCTGACTTTGAGGAGATTGATCTCTTCCTATACCAGATCGATCTCATAAACTCTCTGTTTGAGCATAGGTTGATCTACTGCCTTGAACCTTTGTTTTAGAGGAGATCGATCTCTTCCTATACCAGATCGATCTCATAAACATCCTGTAATAGACAGATCGGTCTTATAACCCTTATAGATCGATCTCTGCTTCCTCAATACCTTGTACAGATCCTTTTGAGAATTCAATCCTTTAGCAGATCGATCTCATATCCTCATTAGATCGATCTCTCATACTAGAAAGCCCAGGAGATCGATCTCTCATCTCACTAGATCGATCTCTCATCCTTGAGGACTTAGTTTCAGGTACTGATAACCTTTAAACATGTTTTAAATCATTTCTATATTATTGAATTTACTTGTTTTGTCATTTCAAAATATATTAACTCAACAAAAATATGCACTCAAATTACTTTTATAGCCCTAATTTTATGCCATGCTAATGGGTAAAGTAGTTAGCCATGACCATACAACCTTGTTAACGGGCATATAATAGTTATTTATATAATACAGTCCTGCTGACAGCATTATAATTAGCGAGATATGGTATGTGAGACCCCATGTATGTATGACTTAATTATATGTACATGAAAGTATAAGACAAATGATTTCAGATCATGTAAATGTGAATGAATTTCAATGGGATGAATGAAGTATCAAGATATAAATAAAGGATAAATAATGGCTGAATGGCCACAAACTAAACGAATTGAACTTTAAGCAATCGAATTGAAGATAAGGAATGAAGACACGAATTAATAATGCATGGATTATGAATTCTATGTATTCTTTATGAATCCAAGCAATGCACATAATTCGTATGGTATGTGAATCATAGGAAATGAGTCTTTCCATGCTCTAAGTGGGGATTAAAATGCAAAATGCGTATTGGAGGATTGAAATAGGACTTTACCCTTGAAAAATCTAGAAAAATACAGCAGGAAATGCCCCAGATGAAGGCCATATCAATCTCATATCCAAGGTAGATCGATCCCTTGTGCAAGCAGAGCAATTCCAAGTGAATTTGCCAAGGCCAGATCGATCTCCCCATCTAGCATATCGATCTCCCCAATGAGTAGATCGATCTGCATTACCTTTGCCAAGCCCAGATCTATCCCCTCTTAAGTGCAGATCGATCCCCATTAGATTCTGTCAAGGGTAGATCGATCTCTCCCCATGAGCAGATCGATCTCTCCCCAATAAGCAGATCGATCCCTCCCATTTCAAACTTGAGAATTCGATGGCTAAAAACCAAAGGAAGATCGATCTCTTCACCCTAGCAGATCAATCTCATCACTCTCAATCTATAAAAACCCCACGGTAAACCCTCGTTCTTTAACAAACCAACACACCTCTTCCATTTTTACCCAATATACTAAGCTTTCTCTCTCTAGAATGCACCCTCTTCCATAAAGATTTGAGAAAAAGCTATTATAGCAAAGTTGTTCATCTTGAGGAAAAGAACAACATAACTAGGAGCCAACATTTCATTGGTTGGATTGAAGGAGCAAAGGAGTCTTCAAAACTTGGAATAGAAGAAAGTCAAGCTAGGTGAGTTTCCAATACACCAACTCTAAGTATATTTACCTAGTTGTTGTTTTGAGTAGATTGGTGTATTTATTTATGAACGAAACTACCTAGAATGCAAAGAAACAAGCATAACCTAGAATGAGTTAGTGTGAGAAAATAGAACGTGGTTGATTAGATGATAAAAAGGATTATATCAAGTTGTTAGTGATGTGATATGCATGATTTTGAGATGATTGGATGAAGCCACATTGTGAGAATAGTCAAGTGATAAAAATGTGCATAAATGATGTTGTAGAGAATGCATAAATGATGGAAGGTTATGGAGAAACATTTATGCCAAGTGTTTGATAAGTAACCAAAGTATGTTACTAGTTAAATTGACTAGAAATGGCATAATGATGGCCAAATGTGATAATGGATTTGTGAGATCTGAGAATTTTACACATATCTAATTTTGTAATGTGAACTTGAAGTATAACTTATTGAGATGAATGTAATGTACTCATACATTGAGGTATTATGGAATAAACTATGGCAATTATATGTGGAGATCTTATGTTAAGTGTTTAACCAAAGTGTGAAACTATGAGGCCAAATCGATCTAGGAGAAAAGAGGATCGATCTGATAGGCCAAAGTGACAAGGAAGGAGGACTTTAAGTGAGCAGATCGATCTCCAATGGAAGATGACCAATTTCCTTATGATTATGTAATGAAGAGATCGATCTCATGAGGAAGAAATCGATCTCATGAAGCATTTTGTAAGGAGAAGATTGATCTCATGAAGCATTTTGTAAACAGAAGATCGATCTCCTCAAGGAGCAGATCGATCTCATAAAGCAATTAAGAGATTGATCTCACCCCACGACAGATCGATCTCTTAGGCATAAAATTACCCCAAAACGTTCTCAAATTCAAATGTAGATCGATCTCATTAAGGACCAGATCGATCTCCTACCCTCCGTCTATAAAAGAACCCCTATGTTTTCCTGCATTTCATCTTTTCTCTCTCTTTCAAACCTCCATTTCAATCGAGCCCTAGCTTTCTCTCTCATCGAAATCGCCCATTTTCGTTTGAATTAGAAGTTGTGGCAAGAAGGAAAGTTGTTCCTCATCCAAAGGAGAACAACATACTTGGAAATCAAAGGACACATTGAATTGAGGTGTGAATAGAGTACTTCACAAGTTTTGGGTAAATTTTTATACTTCGATCTTGGATTTTAAGTGATTTTGGTGAGTATGGCTATAGGCAATGTGATGAAATAGCTAGGAAAAGATTAGAGATTGATGAAATTGTGATTTTGTTGGAGTAATGATGATATTAAGCAATTTGTGGTAATTTTATAGATTTTGGCTAGATATTGGAATTGAGGCAATGAGTTGATTTTGGCATAGATAATGTGCATGAAATATGAAGAATATGAAATGTAGTGGATGAGAATGTGAATTAGGATAAGAATGTAAGAAAAATGAGAATATGAGCAAATATATGTTCGATGATACGATTGAGATAGTTTATTGATGTTTTAACATCGTTTGGAAAACCCGGGAGTTCTAGAGAGGAATACGAGGCTAGTTCATTGTTCGAGGGAAACAATTGCACTATACGAGGTGCAACGAGGTAAGGGAAAACTCAAAACCCATTTGTGTATGTGTTTTGTGATGATGTAGTAGCATGAAAAGTGATTTGAGAAAACAAGCATGTTTTTATGAGTTATTGTACACGATTTTATAGCCGGTTGGGGCCCAATTGTTTTGAGTTGTAAACTAAGTGTGAAATTGTTTTACAACCATTTTGAGTTTAAAAAGTGGAAAGTGATTTGGGCTATACATTAAGGCGTATTGGGATTTGAGAAATGTGTGCGTGGTTTTGCCGGTTTGAGCTCAATTTTGACATGTTTTGTGTTGAGTACAAAACTGTTTTGAGATGAGTTTTATGAGAAAAACCATTTGAGTGCTATGTGAAGGCAAAACGTTTTATTTGATAATGGCTATTATTGAGACTTAGGCGTGTCATGTTGAATACACATCGGGCCTTGCTCTTGTAGCATGTAAGACCGGGTCGTGCTTTAGCAGCACGTAAGACCGACTCTTCCATTCTGGTAATGTGAGATGACCCCCGCTCCGCGACAGCGTTAGGTGGCATTGTTTTGATAGCATGTAAGACCGGGCCTTGCTTACTAGCATGTAAGACCGATGGCTATACGACTCTAATCAAGTCTACAGCGAACCATGATCATGGGTGTTCTATTGTAGATGAAATCCCTCGATTGGGGATGTCCGCTATGGGAAGAGTTCAATCGTTTTGATATGCCATGATGAGTTTTATATGAGTTTTTTTGCCTAGTCTCGTTTTACACATGAGTTTGTGTTTGGTGGCTACGCCACGTGCATTACTAATGCGGTGATTTTCATCACGTTTTATGAGAAAAGCCATTATCGCATCATGTTTTCTACATGCTTGTTCCACATGCTTGTAACTATTTGTAATCATGGTTGAGCCATCGATTATCATGTTTCTACGTGAGTTTTTTGAATGAATTGAGATGATGTTTTAAGTATTCATGCTACATTTTTCGCGGAGTTTATTGAGTTTAACATGTAAAACAAATGATTGTGTTGTGCAAATCATTTTCTTATTAATGAATCCCTTACCCCCTTACTGAGCGATTTAGAAGCTCACCCTGTTTTATCTCCACCCCCCCCCCAGATTTCTTCAAGTGAAGGGAGTTTCCCTACGACGTATGGAGTAGTGGCTAGTGGAGGACTTGAGCTCCAGGCCATATATATTTTATTGAGGTATATATTTTATCATTTCATGTACCTAGACTAAAGTTGTATTTACAGACACTTGATAAACAATGATGTATGGGATATAATAGGATTAATTAACTTTGAAATTGAGTAATGTAAATGGTATGAAATATAATTATGAGACGACGAGATCCTGAGGCATGATATGTATGATGATGTATGACACTGCACAGGAATGCACCCTTAATTGTGAATGGATGTGAAAAAGTTTTAAATTACCTTATTTTTTCGTGCTTCCGGGGCGTCATAGGGTCAAACTTAATGAAATAGGCTCGATGAGATATATCGATTTGTGGAAGTTAGAATATGAGTTATTGGTATTAACTCATATGATTGATGTATGTTTGCAGCTTCCGAGGGTAAATTTGGAGCAAGTTGAGCCAAATAGCGAAAAGCGAGAAAGGAAGGAAGAGTTGCTTCCAGGAGAATCGAGGTAAGGGAATTGTGTTAGCCCTAGGGATATCTGTACGCCTTTTGAGCGCATGGGCAATTTCTTAAATTATCTAAGGGTCTTAGGATGAAATGGATGTTTGAAGGGAAATGAATTGGGTTTTTGGAGAAATGTGCATTAAAGGCAAGAGCATGATGCTTTGAAATCTTTTTATTGCTTTTTAGCATGTTATTAGTAGGTTGGCTAGCATTTGAAATGAATTACACAAAAATAGCTTGATTTGGTTTCATAGCCATAATTTGCAAAGAATGAGCCACCTATATGAGTTTTGTGGAAATAAAACATGCTAGAGTGCTGCTCGCACTAGAGTTTTACATACATGAGTGCTGGAGCTTAGCTCGCACTAGTTTTCACATGGATTTCATGACATTGTATTGGAGCCTAGCTTACATTAGTCTTCATATGAGTTTTGACATGGTGCTGGAGCATAGCTCGCACTAGATGTCCATTATATTTGTTGTCGTGCTTGAGATTACTTGCATGTGATTTTATGACATGTTGGGAGTCGTGCTGGGAGCTTCGGGTAGGTTGTGTGCCACGCTGATTAAATAGGCTCGCACGTGCGTATTAAGATGTGGCAGTGTATGATGTGATGATATGGGTCCACGGAGTACGTTGTACCGTGCAAGTAGAATGGGGTACGTTGTACCGTGTGTGATGTTAAATATATGCCATCTTCGAACGATGGATTCTGCTATGGACCGGCGGGTTAGAGGTGACCCACCTCCCGTGCGAAGGCAGATAGAGGTGATACCCCGCACACTAAGATCCATGTAGCCTAGGATCATAAACGATATGGCCATAGTCCTAGTTATTACCCTCATTATTATTATATGCCTATCTCACATGTTTATTGTTGAATGAGAAATCCATGTTTTGAAATGTGTTTTGTGGGTCAGGATAGTCCATGGGAGGGGCTGAGTCCTGACAAGTGATGATTATGTATCGGTTTGTGTTGAGATTTGAAATGCTTGATAAGTGCACTTTACATAATGATTTACCATGCCTTGATTTTCATTTACACATGATGATTTTTCATACTATGTTTTGAGAACTGTGCACTGATTTAAATAGCATGAATTGCTTTACATGTCATGAACACAAGCATGAGCATACATTTTGGAGTGTGACAAATAAATGTGTGATTAAGCATGGCATCACGACCACGTAGATAGTACAGTTATCTACCTGCTCGCATGATTGCCTTACTGAGCGTGTGGTTTGCTCACCCCTCTTATTTTCCCCTCTACATAACACTTACAGTAGATAGTGGGCGACTGAGGATTGGATTTTGGTGTCCGCTGCATCCCATCACACGAGGTATACACATTTGTATAGATTTTGTATCTAGATATGTCAAATCACAATAATACTTTGAATGTAATTTTTTGGGATGTAAAATATTGTAAACACATGTAAACAGTAACTCTGATTTAGAATTTATACGTGTTTACATTTAAATGAATTGTAAATTAAAATGGTATGATTGGATGAGATTGACACCGATACACAGCCCAACTGTTGGAGGTGTAGCTGTTCACGATCATGTAAGGTAAAGGTAAAGAACAAACAATAAGAATTGGATTAAATAATAATCGGTGGATTGAGGGTCGTGACATGGCAATAGTTAGCAATGGTCATATAAGTATTTATATAAAATATGTTTTCCACATGAGTTATTGATTTATACGAGCATTGTTTACTGAAATGCATATGTTTTACCAATATGAATGTGACATGAATATGATTTACCAATATAAATATGATACGAATATGATTTACTGATGCGAAGATGATACGAATATGTTTTTTTTATATGAATATGATACGAATATGATTTACCGATATGAATATGTTTTACCAATATGCATATGATATGAAAATGATTTGTCGAAATGTACTTTTTTATCAAACATGTTTTACAGGATATGATTACCGAATATGGTTTATATGATAAGCATTGATTTTACCAAATATTCATAACATGAATGCATTCATCATGTTTAAATATATCAATATCAGGAATATAAATTTACAAGATTAGAAATTTATGGTCAGGTCAGAAAGAAAACCCAAGTACTTCGAAGTTCCTCCTCACCTGAATGAACTTGGCAGCATCTAGAAAGGTCGTCATTCAAAACTCGAGAAAGCTATATGTTATCGAAAGTTATGATAAGAAATGTCACATGATTATTGCATCTGAATGTTTTATCATTATAAGAAATCAACTTGTTTTGATCATGCATTATGATTCAGTATCTGTATGTTTTTAGCTCAATATTTATGTTGGTTAAGTTGCTGAGCTCCCCAAAGGTCACCCGTTCTTTTTCCATCACAGGTTAAGCAAAGAGTATTAGATTATCGACTCTCAATATCCGGCTTCGAAGGTTTAAGCTTCAGAGATCTCACAACATATATTCGTACACATATATAGTGTGTAAATGCTTTTATTTTTAGACAATTTTTTATCAGTACATTAGTCGGGATGTTATTATATTAATGTATGTTTATGGAATTAAGTTATCGTGTTTCAGGATGTAAATGAAGTATGAAATATGGATATATGAATCATTGGTAAAAAGGTTTAACCCAAGAAAATATTAAAATACTTCTTAAGTATATATTTTGAAGGACTAAATGATCTCAGAAAATTATGGAATTTGGAGGTATGACAAACCTTATAGTATATGAGAAAGATGGATATTGATATTGGAATTTCGACTGACTGCGGATAGTAAATTGTGAATGTTTGATTTTGTGTTAGCAGGAGGAAGCATGCACTAATGTCGAAACTCTGCCAAATTGAATACTAAAATTTATATTAATTTTTTAATTGAACCGGGACCTTATATTCAATACCTTGAACTAAGTTAGGCCAATAGTTAGCTAACAATACCGAATAGGATTGCTCACATGACAAACATCGTTAAAGGAAAAAAGGGAAAAGTTAACCCTGAGTTTTGTACTTTCACATAAGGTTACCATTTGTCGCAGCCTTCAAGTCGTGACAGTTTTAATGGTATCATAGTAAGTTTATCTTATTGAGTATGTCAAGAAATGTCTTAAGAGTCATGTACATCATATGACATCTCATTATATTGTGTCTGTTCGAATATAAGCTACGACTTAAAGTGATTCCGTTCTAATGCATGCAATGTTATCTATATAAAATAGTGAATCGAAAAGTAAGGATTGGATCACAGGTAGTCTTGAGGGAGACTGACATAAGTAACATCGCTCATTCACCTCCTCAATAGCTAGATAACTATGATGGTTGTGAACCTCTGGATGGATTCTAATAGGGACATCACCGTTTTTGAGGTAAAGGTTCTCGAATAGCATCATTCACCCGATAAAAGCTCTTGGATATAAGTTCAGCGACTCTGATTTGACTGGAAAGAATTTAGAGTCCTGAACTCCTTAAGGTAAAGAGGATGTGAGAACCCAAATTTTATTATTGGACATGTATATGTCTCAATTGAGCAGTTATGAGACCAAGTGAACTGAAAGAAATCACGAAACAATGATTTTTCAATTTCTGGGCAAAAAAGGCCAACTCACCTAGGGAGAGGTTCGTGGGCCCTACAAAAGTGCGCACCTAACCAGAAATATTTGAATCATCATAAAATGATAATATATGACCTCGGGTAAGCCATTCGGATCCATAAAATTATGATTACCGCTTGTCTCAAAAAATGTGCAATAAATTGAAAAATGACGATTTTTTCCATAGGTCGTTAGACCAAGTGGTCACAATGGTCAATATGCTTTAAGTTTGAAGAGAAAATGAGTATGGTAAAACCCTCAAAATGATTGGCCAAACCTCAAATTAAAATTAGCTATGTTATAACGGAAATCGAACAAAATAGGACTGACATGTGAAAATTGTACGAAAAATTCTTTAGTTAAATAGTGATAGCCGACCATCCATGGATAAATTATATATTTAACTCTTAAAGTATTAGAATATACATGGGAAAAGTTAAAGCAATAAAGGCCTTAATAATAAACAAATTAATTACATAATAAAATTAAATGAAAAACAAATTATATTTGGCCTATTTAGCTTCCCAAAGAAGCCTTGAGTTTTCATTGGCTACAATTATAGTTATATTTAGCTTTATAAGAAATTGGCCAACAAAAGCCAACCATTATCAACAAATTCCCATGAAAACCCATGAACCCCTTGCAAACTGTGGATTTTTCACCCATTTCCCAATCGTATCTGCTTTTCCTTCCTCTACAAGTTATTCCTGTATGTCTCTTCTGCAACATATTCAAAACTGTTAGCCTAGTTTATCAAGGATAAGCAAGGATCTAAGGGTAAGCATTTTCGGCTATCACCTAGATCTACAGAGTTGTGTTCATTTTAAACCCTCTATCTTTTTATATGTTGAATAAAAGTTAATATAGAGTATTTCTATGGTTTTAGATAAAATCAAATGCTTCCTAAAGCATGGATACAAATTCGGCCATAATGGGTTTCTTAAAGTAATCTTGTTTTCAAGTGTTGAAATTAATAGATGTTGGTTAATTCATGATATTAAGATGATATATGGTCTTAAAATTGAATAAAAATGATGGAATTACTATGACGTAGTTTTGAACATTAGGATTTTTCAAAGAAATCATGTGTATTTCAAAACGCTTTTGATATATGTTGTGTAATTCACATAATTAGGCATAAAAATAATGTTATTGTGGAACAAAATCAACAAAATGGCATAGATCCATATTTGGCCAAGTGAAGGACAATGTGATAATTTCACATTTTCAGTGTAATTTCAGTTTAATGTTAACGATAGACAAGTGAAAATGTGATAAGTGTAATTAAAATGATCAAAAAGTAAGAATTGTGACTTTTGTCACTTTTTAACTAAGAGTGAGGTAATGGAACACTAGGTAAAAGTATGGCATTAATGAGTAATAAGTCAATGTGAAATGAATACTGAGTGAATTATATGATATTGTAAGCTTTTAGAACCACTAGTGTGTGAAGCTCTCGGCCAAGGCATGGCCACATTATGAAATCAAAGTGTTTAAGTAATTACCAAACTTTACGTAGTATGATAATCATACAGAGTAAGTGTAAAACTCGTAAATTTCTATGTAATGTATCTGATTATTTGATGTATAGACAAGTTACATTACATATGAATTACAAGAAATAAACGTTTTTGAGTTCTAAGTGTGAACGGATTGATAAATGAGTGTTGAAGTCATTGAAAATGAGTTTAACTGGGAAAATTGTAGCAAAAAGGATGCAGGATGAAGGCCAGATTGATCTCATGCAATGAGAGATCGATCTCGTGGCTTGGAAAACACAATACCAAGCATTCTGCAAGAGGGAGATCGATCCCTCACTCAAACAAATCGATCTCCATTAGTATCAGGTTGGACCAAATCGATCTCCTCTTAATGGCAAGATCGATTTCCTAAACTCTTTGCCTGAAACAAATCGATCATATTCCATTGACCAAATCGGTCTCATACAACATAGTAGATCGATCTCATACATCCAACAGACCGATCCCCTGCCTGCAAAATGGTCAAAATTCTTAGGATTCAAGCAAGGCCAGATTGATCTTCAACCCATGCAGATCGATATCCTACTGCCATTTCTATAAAAGCATAGCAGTTTGATCTGCATTTCACAGGAACAAAACCATTTCTTTCATTTTCAACCTTAAACCTAGCTTTCTCACTCTAAAACCATCCCATTACCACAAAGATTTGAGAAAAAGCTATTAGAGCAAAGTTTTCATTATAAAGAGAAGAACAACATAGCTTGGAATCAACACTTCATTGGTTAGATTGAAGGAGCAAAGGAGTGTCCTTATTTGGAGCAAGAAGAAAGTCAAGCTAGGTGAGTTTCTAGTACACCAACTCAAGGTATATTTATCTAGTTATTGTTATGAGTAGATTAATATATGTATTGATGATAGAAACTACCTAGAATGTAATGGAATAAGTGTGACCTAGAATGAGTCTAGTGTGAGAAAATGTGATATGGTTGAGTTGATGAAGAATGGCTTGAGCTAAAGTGTTAGTGAGGTGATATGTATGACTTTAAGATGATAGAATGAAGCTACATTGTGAGATTAGTCAAGTTAAGAAAATAAGTATATGAGGTGTTTGATAAATTACCATAGTGAAGTAAATGATGGACTAGAGGCACTATGAGTTTAATATTGATTTAGTGTGAATCAATATGCCTAAAAGAGTTCAATAAACTCTCGAGAAAATTAATAAAGCAATCAAAAACGGACTTAAGATGAAGTGAGGCCTAAATGCAAGAATTGTGTTGTATTGGACTGAATTGATGTGAAATATGATTTCGTACAGTCCAGGAGATTTCGTTGGAGGCAAATCGAACTGCACAAACGGGCAGCTCTAAGAAAGTGGAATCACTCGACGTGATTCCAGGTAAGGGAATTCTATAAGTACTTAGAGATAACTGCTCGTATTTTGTGGGTGAATATAGGGCTTTGTAAATGCATGGTTATCTAGAAAAGTGATTGTTTGTATATGTGAATGATTACGAGTATATACATATGATTTGGTTTTGAAGTGAATCTTACAAAGGGGATAGTAAGGCTAATAATTGCATAAATCGCATGTTTTGATATTTTTACGAAATACATTGCTTTGGTTTAAGCAAAATTGACGGATAGGCTATCTAGTGAATTCATGATTTTGTGAAATAGCATAACTGAGGTGCTAAATTTGGTTTTGAGAGTGTTTTGTTGAAATAGAGCTGTTTATCGTACTTATATGAGTTAAATCGTGTTGGAGCCTAGCTCGCACCATATTTTGATTTGTGATGTTTTATAAGTCTTACTGGAGCTGATAGCTCGTACGTGGGTTTTCCTTGACCTACTTATGCATATAACCGTACTAGAGTTATGCTCGTTGATATGAACTACTAACTACGCCCACTCTAAGTGACCTAGACGTTCTATCCACAAGTGCACAGGTCGTACAAGTAATAATGGGATTTGAGTCCCGGATTATCGTCCCACAAAGAAGTTGAATTGCCTAATCAACTACTGGTTAATCTTACCCTAAGTATATCCTAGCAAATTATGAATTTTTTTGGGTGATCTACAAGGCTAGAAATACTGTAAATAATAAAAACTATAAACTAAAGAAAATAAAACCGAGCTAAAATTACTTACAGAGCTCTGAGTAATTAACAACAACAACCTACAAAAGATAATTGAAACAGTTAAAATTACTTAACGCAATTAAAACTGCAAATATGAAAATAAGAAACAAAATGAATTAAACTAAAATTCAACACTCATAAAAATAAAAAATGCATGTAATTAAACTAATTAATAAAAATACAAATTAAACTAACCTAAAGTCTAATGAAATAAAATCCTATTAACTTAATAAAATTCTTAAATCTAACTAAGAAATTAACTACCTATAAATAATCCTAAATTAAATCTAACTCTAACTAATTACTAACACTAAAACAAAATATAATTAATGCATGAGAAATATTTTTGGATTTTTCAATTTAAAGTGCAAACTTACTTAAAATTACCTAAAATAATTCTACTACTAATTTTAATTATGTACTACCTAATTACTAAATTTAATTCTAAATTCCTAAATTGAACTAAGTTTATACTAATAAGCAAGAAACAATAATATGTAAATTAAACTAAACCTATTTTTACCTAAACTAACCTAACCAAAAAAAAAAATTAAAGTTAAAGGGAATAATAATAATAAAACAAGATAACAAATAAGCATAAAAATTGATTTGGGATAAATTGGGAATGCTAAACATGGCCTTAATCAGAACTCCCAGCTACTTGCAGTCCCGTGCACATTTCTCTTTGGCTGCTCCAAGTGTGGTCCTGCTCTGCTCTCTGCTGCACGGGTACTGCTCTCTACTCCATTCCCTGTCCATGCCGCTGGCAGCACTAGCTGCTCCTGCTCCCGGTTTGTCCTCTGATTCAGGAGAAGCCATTTGCCTCACCAGCAGCAGCTTTCCTTCATTTTTTGCGCAATCGCACATACCATTCCAGGCTGTAATTCCAGCAGCAGCGTTGTACTGCTCACTGCGGTAAGGCAACGAAAGCTCCTACTTCAGTTTGGTTCTCAGCAACACATCCTAGATCAATGACAGCAGACAGTTAGTAAATACTAGAATTGTGTAAAATAAAACTAAGTCAAAGAAAATGAACAGTGTAATATTCATAAAATAGAGCTGAACAGAGGAGGAAGCTCCTGCTACTGTTGCTGCCATGCAGTCATTGCACAATATCACATTCTGCCAACATCCTGTCCCGAAACCTTTTACCTTGCCTTCCTTCCCATGATGTGCAGTGCTAGGACATAATTGAGATATAGAAGCCACGTCTCCAGCTCAAGTAACCTTCTCCCTACACGTCCTCAACAGAAGCAGGAGAGAGCTTGGCTGCGTCTTCAGCATAACACAACCCAGCAAACAATCGGTGCTGAAACTTCCCGGGTTGCCTTATCCTACATTCAAGCCTTACTCCCTATAACATTTTTTTCCTAGCAGCAACTAGCACCGAGACTTTGTCTAACAAAAGCAATCATTGAATCTAAATAAGGAAATAGCACATAGAACCGAACGAAAAAGAGAAAGAAAATTAAAACATGCGGTAACGAATAAGGGTGTTAGGTTCATTCATGTATCCTACTAGCCTCCTGCATAACAATGATACACCATCAAATAACCAACCTCTCGGCACTACCCAGAATAAGCAAACCCGAGAGCTTGGGAAGGAAAACGGGAAATATAAAATAAATAAAACTAATCAGTGAGAGGGAGCTTTGCATGAAATGTAAATTGATGAAAACTTAACATGGCCAACAATGAACTTGTGAAACCGAGAATGCAAAACATAGTGGATGAAAATAACGTGAAAATGCTATAAAAAAATTAGAACAATGAAGCTTTTCATACAAAATAACAAATTAACATGAACATTAGCTGTGGAAAAACAAAATGGAGGCTAAAGCTATTCGGGAAAAGCTTCTAAAAAAAACAAGGGAAAATAAAACTAAAGCTATTCTACCTACACTACTTTCAACTCTAGACTACTTAGTTTTTTTCAATTGCTATCATGCTCTATTTATACACAAACTTAGGGGTACAATGGTAATTTTCCATCCTAGATGAGTTGGCACTGTTTGGCCACTTGTCTTCATTTTATTTGCTACAGAGTAGATATTTCCATGTCATCCGTCTTCTAGTACACTTAGTTGTGCGATGTGGCCTGACGTGTGTCTTTCAGAAGGTTGGCACGATGTCTGTCGATCTTATCATTTCAGAGCAAATAAAATACTAACAACCGGCATCCCATGTGTCCAGACAACTGGTGACTCGGTCTACAAATTGGAAGTGGTCCAATCTCCTTTAACCCATTTTCAACCCATTTTTTATTGAAATGACTGAGTTTCATCCGAATTTAATTTACCTGCACATTAAAGAATTTTAATTAAATAAAGGGGATAATTAATAAAATAAATTGGGAATTTAAATAATTAATTAGGAAATTAAACACAAATAATTCTATTAAAAATAGAATTATCACTCGTACGTGATTTCTTCAATTTTTGTTATGCATAAAGTTATACTAGAGCATTACTCGTACGAGGGTATTTACTGATGATGCATAAAACCATGTAAGAGCATTGCTCGCACTGAGTTTTCACACTGTGATATGTAATGAGTCATGCTGGATGCCTCGTGTAGACTTTATGTCACACGGATGAGATGCTCGCACGACCTGTGCTGGTTGCCTCGTGTAGACTGTTAGTCACACGGATGAGATGCTCGCACGTGCACTTGAGACTGAGTAAGTTATGCATGGAATGGGGTTGATAAGACCTACGGCAGGCACCTCCAACCATGATATGGGTCCGCGGAGAATGTTGTACCATGTAGATCACATGGAGTACGCTGTACCGCGTGGTTTGTGACGTTGATTTAAAATTTTGGCGTAGGACTAACCCACCTTCGTTCTAGTATGATGCCGCACACACCGAGATCCATGTGGTCTGGGATGATTATGACATAGTTCACCAACATAGTCCTTGGTTTACTGTGACCGCCTATCTCACATGATATCACATGGCTTTAGATACCAATGATGATTTGTGTTATCCAGGGTAGAGCCGAGGGAATGGTCGAACCTTGTGGTTTGTTTTAAAGGAATGATGCATTGTTTTGATAGCTTTTGATAATGTTTTGACAAGGTGTTACGTTTTGAGGGAATGACTTATGATGAACCTTGTGATTTGAGATGAAATCGATAAATATTTATTTTATTGAGCATGAGAGGTTTTCACATGATGATTTTCCATTTTTACATGCCTATTTCCATTTTTTCAGTACATGATACATGTATATACATTTGGCATAGTTTTATTATTTACTCATGCTCTGAATATAAATTATTTATGCCATGATATTATAAGCATGTAGATAGTGTAGTTATCTATCATGCTTTCATTATTGCCTTACTGAGCATGTGGTTGTTCATCCCTTCATTTTCCCCTCTACAGAACATGCATAGTAGCCTAGAGAAGGACTGAGGCATTATATTTTGGATAACCGCTGCTCTCCATCGCCTAAAGGTATACACACAGGAATTCTTTTGTACCTAAACACGTAATAGCACAGTAATCATTCTGAATTGTAATATGAGGGATGTAAATGTTAGCAAACATGTCATGTATAAGGATGTGACTTAACTTTCAAATGTATGAAATTGTTTTGATTAATTGGAAAATGGATGGTAAATGATGATTATTACTGACTCACAGCCCAACTGTATTTGTGAGGGTTGTTCTCGATCGGGTAAGTTAACAAATAAAGCAAAAAAAAAATTATGGTGATTTTTAGATGAAATGGATAAAAAGGGTAGTAACAGAGATTAGTATCAGAGCTGAGTTGGCCTGATGTGAGTCGGTAATAATAAGTAGAAAAAAATTACATCCTCATATTACTGTGCTTTTGTTTAGATATAATTGTGTATACCAAGATGGAATGAGACTAATAAATGGTTATGAATACAGGAAGTTAGGCATTATGTCTGTTACACGCCGAGGTAGAGGGTGGGTGCACTAACTAGAGGCCGTAGGGGTAGGCCAGAAGGCCGTGTGGAGCCACAGACTGACCAGGCTCCACAGGACCCTGTTGAGAGACTAGGGGATACAAAGGCACGCTTCGCTAGGATATAGCGGAGTATCGAGAGCCTCGTAGAGATAATCACATAGGCATTGGGTGCCGGTGATAGACAAGGTCCCGTAGCGTAGCCTACTACTACTGGATGGCAGCTACAGAGGTGGAGAGTCCTCATACTACAGAGACTGTTACTGTTACACCCCCAGTTTAGGATACCACTTTTCCTATCGCTCCACAGCCGAGCGAGAGTGACCTGGGTTATAGCTGTGAGCTGAGTAGGTTAAGGCAGTTCCAGGAGTTGAAACCTCCAGTATTCAGAGGAGTGAAGGACCCGGTTATTACTGAGGATTGGGTTTATGAGATGGAGAAATTGTATAGGTTCTCCAGATGTACGTCGGCTGAGAAAGTGGCATTTGCAGTATTTATGCTGAATGGCAAGGCAGAACACTGGTGGAGATCCACTGAATCTTTTTGAGGGCCCTACACTTTGAGATCACATGAGAGATATTCTTGGAGGCCTTTAGAAGGTAATATATTCTGGCCACCGCACAGTGGAAATTACGGATTGAGTTTATGAACTTGGTTCAGAAGAATCATTCTGTGGATGAGTATGAGTCAAGGTTCATGTCTTTGGGGAGATACAACCCGAATACGATGAGCAGTGAGACTCGAAAGGTCCAAAAGTTCATGGATGGATTGAGATTAGCCATCCAGACTAAATTAGCTCTATTTGACATTCACACTTACGAGGAGGCAGTGCAAAAGGTACAGTTGTGCGAGCAGGACTTTGAGCGGAAAGCCTCCGAGCTTGGAGAGGTTAGTGTCAAGAAAGACAGAGATCGAAAGAGATCCAAAATTGATAGAGTGGCCAGGAGAGGAGGTCAGAGATTGTTTGAGAAGAGACCTAAGATTGAGGAGGTGCAGGAGAGAGTTGCTAAGCCTCTTGTGTACCCAGCTTTAGCTCCACCGAGGGGTGTAGTTATTGGAGAACCACAGCCTACTACCGATCAGTGTAGGATATGTGGTAGATTTCATGGTACCAGGCCTTGTCTGACGACCCCTGTAACGTGTTATAGATGTAGGAAGCCAAGGCATATCGCTAGGCATTGTCCTGAGATGATTGAGATTGCCCCACAGAAGGGCAAAGAGCCAAAGAGAGCTACAGTTGAGACAGCTGCTTCGAGGAGGAGAGCTACAGCTAAGGAAAAAGGGAAATAGACGGTGGGCAGAGGACGAGTACATACACTGGACCAAGACACCGCAGACACTTCGACGGATGTGATTAAAGGTGTCATCCTGATTTTTTATTTAAAAGCATTTGTATTGTTTGATCCTAGTGCCAAGTATTCCTTCATATCACTTTCCTTTGCACATAAATTGTTGAAGCATATAAAACCCACATTGTTAGATAAGATGTTTATGATTTCCACACCTATGAATGATAGTCAGTTGACTGAGCATGTATATAAGAATTGTAAGTTGAAGATAGAGGGGAAGGATATGGCAGCCGATTTAATTCTATTAAATATGAGTGATTTTGATGTAATTTTGAGAATAGATTGGTTGACTGCAAATCGTGTTGTTATGGATCGTCATGCTAAGACATTGATGTTTCCAGAGATAGATAATCTTATTGTAAACCTTGTTGAAAAGAAATGAAGAACATGATCATTGTAAATGAAAAGAGTATGATTTTGATTCATCATATTTGAGAGATGGATTTATTTATTATTTATGAATGTTAAAGTGATGACTTATGTTGCTAACGGTGGAAGGGATATTGTGAAGGGTTCAAAGCCTACGTGGTTGACACAGATAAGGCACACCTGGGATTGAGAGACATTCCAATAGTTATAGAATTTCCTGATGTTTTTTTGAACGATTTACGAGGGCTACCAACTGATAAGAAAATGGAGTTTTGTATAGAGCTGGTACCTGGTATAGAGTCGATATCTAAGCCACTGTATAGAATGGCTTTGATAGAGTTAGAGGAGTTAAGGAAGCAATTGCAAGAGTTGCTAGAGAAGGGGTTCCTTAGATCGAGCGTCTCACCTTTGGGAGCTCCAGTTCTATTTGTAAGGAAGAAGGATGGAAGCCTCCGACTGTGTATAGATTACCGGTTGTTGAATAAGGCCACCATTAAGAACATGTATCCCATTCCACGCATTAATGATCTGTTGGATCAGTTTCGAGGAGCACAAGTCTTTTCTAAGATAAATCTGCAATCTGGGTACCATCAGTTAAGGATACAAAGTGGAGATGTACCCAAGACAGCATTTCGTACCTGTTATGATCATTACAAGTTTTTGGTTATGTCATTCGGATTAACGAATGCCCTCGCAGCATTTATGGCTTTGATGAATGATATACTTAAGCCATACCTGGACCAGTTTGTGATTGTGTTTATTGATGATATTTTGGTTTATTCCAAGTCCAGGGAAGAGCATGAGCAGCATTTGAGGTTAGTTTTGTAGACCCTCCGAGAGAAAGAATTATATGCCAAACTCAGTAAGTGCAACTTTTGGTTAGAGCAGATCTCATTTTTAGGCCATGTTGTGTCGAAGGATGGGGTATCAGTGGATCCATCCAAGATTAAGGCAATTATACAGTGGGAACAGGCCAATATAGTTACTGAGATCAGAAGTTTTCTGGGGTTGACAGGTTATTATCAGAGATTTGTTGAGGGTTTCTCTAGACTAGCTGCTTCGTTGACACGCCTCACGCAGAAAGATGTTAAATTGGTGTGAGATGAGGCATGTGAGAGGAGTTTTCAAGAGCTTAAGTGTCGGTTGACCACTGCTCCGATTCTCACCATTCCTACCAGCTCAGGAGGTTTCTCTATGTATACGAATGCATCACACCAGGCACTGGGCTGTGTACTTATGCAAGATGGGAAGGAGTTGCTTATGGATCCAAACAATTGAAGAATCACGAGATGAACTATTTGACTCATGATTTAGAGTTGGTGACCGTAGTGTTTGCCTTGAAGATATGGTGTCATTATCTCTATGGTGAGAAATTCCAAGTATATATAGATCATAAGAGTCTTAAGTATCTGTTTTAGCAGAAAGAGTTAAATATGAGACAGAGAAGATGGCTCGAACTCTTGAAAGATTATGATTGTGAAATCATGTACCACTTGGGTAAGGCGAATGTAGTTGGCGATGCCTTTAGTAAGAAGAACCTTGGGTTGGTGTCTTGTATGATGGTTCGGGAACACGAGTTGTTAGAGCAATTTGCGAACCTCAATTTGGATTTAGCCCTGCCTGATACAGAGAGATTTGATGTTATGGTTAGTTTGAGATTAGAGCTAGAGTTGATTGGTCGTATTCGACAAGCTCAGCAGAGTGATCGACAATGTATCGATTGGTTGAGTCAGGCACAGACAGGTGTGGGTACAGATTTTGAACTGAGTACAGATGCATTATTGAGGTTCAAGGGCAGAGTATGAGTTCCTGAGGATTCAGAGATCAGGAGGTTGATTTTATCAGAGGCTCACTCATCGAAGTACACGATACATCTGGGGAGTACCAAGATGTATCAGAACCTGCGGAAGGTTTATTTATGGTATGGAATGAAAAGAAACATTATTGAATATGTCGCTAGATGTCTCATCTGTCAGCAAATGAATGTAGAGCATCGAAAATGTGCAGGGTTATTGCAGCCTCTACTGATACCGACATGGAAATGGAAGCATGTCACCATGGATTTTATGATGGGTTTACCTAGGACCCGTAAAGGTCATGATGCCATTTGGGTTGTTGTGGATCGGTTGACGAAGTCAGCCTATTTCTTAGCTATGAGAGCTACCGATACTCTGAGTAAATTGGAAAACTTGTATGTTTGAGAGATAGTTCGGTCACATGGTGTTCCAGAGAGCGTTGTTTCTGATCGGGATGCCCGCTTCACTTCCCATTTCTAGGAACACTTTCAGGGAGCAATGGTGACCCAATTGAGTTTTAGCACCGCTTTTCATCCTCAGATATATAGTTAGTCAGAGAGAACTATACGGACCCTGGAGGATATGTTGAGGGCGTGTGTGCTGGATTTTGGAGGCTCTTGGGATGATCACCTACCATTGGCTGAGTTCGCCTATAATAACAACTATCATGCGAGTATCGTGATGGCACCATATGAGGCATTATATGGACGTAGATGTCGATCCCCGATTGGATGAGAAAAGGTTGGTGATAGATAAATTTTTGCTCTCGATTTAGTGCAGCGGGCCTCTGAGGACGTCCAATTGATATGTGAGAGATTACGGACAGCTCAGAGCTGGTAAAAGAGTTATGCTGACAGGAGACGGAGACCACTGGAGTTCGATGTGGGTGAGTTGGAGAGCATAATACAAGAGAAGTACCCAGAGTTATTTTTGGGTTAACTGGTTCTAATTTGGAGGACCAAATTTCTTGAAGCAGGGGAGGATTGTAAGACCCATAAATTTTTATGTAATGTATATGATTATTTGAAGCACAGACAAGTTGCATTACATATGAATTACAAGAAATAAACGTTTTTGAGTTCTAAGTGTGAACGGATTGATAAATGAGTGTTGAAGTCATTGAAAATGAGTTTAGCTGGGAAAATTACAGCAAAAAGGATGCAGGATGAAGGCCAGATTGATCCCATGCAATGAGAGATCGATCTCATGGCCTGGAGAACATAATCCCAAGCATTCTATAAGAGGGAGATCGATCCCTCACTCAAACAGATCGATCTTCATTAGTCTCGGGTTGGACCTGATCGGTCTCCTCTTAATGGCCAGATCTGCACTTTGTAAAAGATAAACTTTGCCATTAAAAGGGTGAATATATCTTTGTGTAAAAAAGGGTAGAGAGGTTTGGGAAGAGGAGTATATCTTAATGGCCTGATCGGGTTGGACCTGATCGGTCTCCTCTTAATATACCCTTTTACAAAGATATATTCACCCTTTTACAAAGCTAATTCTATAAAAATGGAGCAGTTGGATATGCATTTTCACGGGAACAAACTCCATTCTTCCATTTCAGTCTTAAGACCTAGTTTTCTCACTCTAAAATCATCCCATTTCCATAAAGATTTAAGAAAAATACATTAGAGTAAAGTTGTTCATTATAAAGAGAAAAACAACATAGTTTAGAATCGATACCCCATTGGTTGGATTGAAGGAGTAAGTTGTATTCTTATTTGGAGCAAGGAGAAAATCAGGCTAAGTGAGTTTTTTATATACCAATCCAATGTACATTCATTTAGTTATTGATTTTGAGTTGATAGGTGCGTATATTAATAATAGAAACTACCTAGGATGTGATGAAATTAGTATGACCTAGAAAATTGAATGAGTCTAGTGTGAGAAATTGTGATAAGGGTGAGTTAATGATAAATGGACTATGCTAGGGTGTTCATAAGGTAATGTGAATGATCTTAAGACGATGGAATAAAGCTACATTATGAAGATGGTCAATTTATGGAAATAAGTATATAAGGTGTTTGACAAAATGCCATAGTGAAATAAAAGATGAACTAGAAACACTATGAGCTTAAATATCGATTTAGTACGAATCAATAGACCTGAAGGAGTTTAATAAACTCTCGAGAAACTATTAAGCGATCAAAACGGACTTAAGAGGAAATGAAACCTTATAAGCGTTAATGGAAACTATAGGTCAAATCGACTAAAGTAACTGTAAGAGTTATGTTATATTGGACTAAATTGACGTGAAACGTAATCTCGTGTAGTTTCGGAGACTTCATTGAAGGTGAATCGAACCGCGCAATCAAGTAGCTTTAAGGAAGTCGAATCACGTAACGCGATTCCAGATAAGGGAATTCTGTAAGTGTATAGAGATTGTTGCACGTACTTTATGGGTGTATATAGGGCTTGACAAACGCTTAGTTATTTAGAAAAGGATTTATGATTATGTGGACAACTATGAGTATATATGATTTGATTTTGAAGTGATTCTTATAAAAGGGGATAGTAAGGCTAATAAGTGCATAAATCACATGTTTTAATGTTTTATGAAACATATTGCTTTGGTTTAAGCAAAAAGACAGATAGACTGGCTAGTGATTTCCTAATTTTGTGAAAAAGCACAAGTGAGGTGCTAAACATGGTTTTGAGAGTGTTTTGTTAAAATAGAGCTGCCTATCATATTTACGTGAGTTAAATCATGCTAGAGCTTCGCTCGCATTGGATTTTGGTGTTTTCATATGCATGAAACGTGCTGGAGCTTAGCTCGCGCCTTGATTGAATCATAATGATGCTTTTATAAACTATACTAGAGCATCTGCTCGTACGTGAATTTTGACTGACTTTCTGATGCATATAACCGTACTGGAGCTATGCTCGTACGTGATTTCTTCATGATTTTATGCATAAAGTTGTACTAGAGTGTTGCTCGTACGAGGAGAGTTATTGATGATGTATGAATCGTGCTAGAGCTTAGCTCACATAGGTTTTCACACTGTGGCATGTATGATGTCGTGGAGATGGTAACATTCTCAAGCCCAACATCCTTAAGCCCGACGGAATGGGGAGGCTCTATTAGGTGAGGAGGCTCTTTTACGGTAGGATCCTTAAGCCAACATCCTTAAGCTCGTTGGGGTGGGAGGCTCTCTTACATGGAAACGAAAATGCTCCCACGTGCACTTGAGACTAAATAGGTTACACATGGCATGAGGTAGATAAGACCTACGACTGGCACCTCCAACCATGATATGGGTCCGCGGAGTACGTTGTACCGTGAATATCACATGGAGTACACTCTACCGCGTGGTTGTGACGATAATTTGAAAAGTCTGGCGAAGAACTAACCCACCTTCGTTCCAGCATGATGCCCCGCACACCAGGATCCGTGTGGTCTGGGATGATTATGACATAGTTGGCCAACATAGTCCTTGAGATATAGTGACCGCCTGTCTCCCATAAAAATTACATAGTACCACATGGTTTTATACATTGAGTGTGATTGTGTTGTCCAGGGTAGACCTGAGGGAGGGGTCGACCCTGTGGGATTTTGTTTAAAGAAATGACATGCTATTTGTGATGAGATTTGATGTGTTTTGAGAAAGAGATGAATATTAGAGGATGTTTCGTATTGAATTTCTCTTTTCGTGATGAGTTTTAATAATGATGAGCATGAGAGGTTTTATCTGATGATTTTACCATGTTTTTACATGTTTGTTTCCATGTTTCAGTACATGATATATGTATATACATGCAGCATAGTTTTATTTCCTCATGCTCCGACTATAAATGATTTATGCCATGACATTATCAGCATGTAGATAGTGTAGTTATCTATAAAGTTACATCCCCATTGTCAGGACCCGTTCTCAATCCATGACTTAACCAAAAACCACTACAATTTTTTCGCATTTTGACTTACCTTTCCTCTCTTCAATGGCTGGGCTGTGATTCGATGTCAGAGTCCTCACTTACCACATCATCCAATATCATACATACATGTTAACATACTATTACTGACTGTACTTACTTTTATCATACATGTAAGATTATATAAAATTTAATACAAATACATTCCCCATATATATATCGTATACATTACTGTGCTGTTTCTATGTTTAGATACACAACTGTACATAATAGGTATACCTGGCGATCAATAGGAACTAGCAGTGGACTCAGGAATACTATCCCTCTATTGCTCTCGCTCTACTGCTGACGCTCTGTAGAGAGATGTAAAGAAAGGGGGGTGAGCATACAACGCACTCAGTAAGGAAATCAGGCAAGCAAGTAGATATCTACACTATCTACTAAAATAATGCTATGCCTTGAAAACATTATTTCCTTTACTCACTTTAAAAGCATGTCTTGAAATATAATATATATACTTGTACAGATTAAATCCCATGTACAGAAATCATGCTTTCTTTCTCAAATGTAGGCATGTAGTGCAAAACAATGCATCTTTATATAAATCATGCCTTTATGTAAATCATGCCATGTATATTTAAATCACAATAAATATGGCATTAAATAATTCACAACATAAAATCGGAGTCCGACCCATCCCTCAGGTCTGTCCGCAATTTAAATCAGTCAATCAATGTGATATATCATGTGAGACTCTGTGGTTAAATACAAATAGTATCCTGGACTATGATCATATCCGAAATGTGATCCCAAGCAACACAGATCTCGGTGTGCGGGGCATCACTGCTGCAACGGGAGGATGGTCAGTCCACTACAACCGTCAGCTATGCGTAACACACGGTACAGCGTACTCCTCGCGCCCCCAAGCACGGTACAAAGTACACCCGTGGACCCTACATCACAGTCAGGGTGCCTAGCATAGGTCTTAGCCCTCGCACCTGTGGAATATCATACCACGTCTATATTAACCTCATGCGGATATCCTCTCACAAGATGTGACACACAGTCACACAAGGACTCGGGCATGGGTTTTAACATGTATTATATATCACATACAGTGTGCGTCTTGAGTGCGGCCCACAGTCGACACTCCGCTCAAACACTGTTTCACATCACAAACTCGACTCTAGTGCGAGTAAACCTCCAACAACTAGGTCAATGCATAGTTCATGTATTAAATCAAGTACGAGCAATAGCTCCAGTACCATGTTATGCACAATATCAAATCAAGTACGAGCAATAGCTCCAGTACTATGTCATGTATAAACCATGAAGAATCGAGTACGAGCAATGCTCCAGTACTCTGTCATGTATCTCATGTAAAACTCGAGTACGAGCTAATCGCTCCAGCACTCTGTCATGCATATATCATATAAAACTGAGTACGAGTAAAACTCCAGTACTCTATCATGCATGTCATGGAAATCTAGTGCGTATCAAAATCCAGCACTAATGTATGTGGAAAACATATGAAATCCAGTGCGAGCTCTGCTCTAGCACGATTCATTCTCACATAATATGATAGATGGCACTTTAAAAGGGATTGTTTACAAAATATAAAAATCAGCACTGCAAAGTGTGCTTAAGTCACATCAACCTTAAAATCATTAGCCCATCTATTTATTTTCATGCTAAACAACAATTAAACACTCACAATAGTATTTTCCATGCTTTTTGCAACTTGTCACAAAAGTTGACTTTTTGACTAAGGGTAAAATCGTAATTTGCCACTATCGGGTCGCAATAATTATTATTCACTTTCTCTGACCCTCAGAGTTTTTAAGTAAATGTAAAAGCAGATGAAAATACGTGCAGGTATCTCTAACTACTCGTAAAAGTCCCTTACCTCAGATCACGTCAAGTGACTTTACTTCCTCGGTGCTGCTCAATCTCGCAGTCCGATCAGCTCTCAATGTAAACTCCGGAGCTGTAAATAACCATTCCTCAGGTTAATTATAATTTTCCTACTGTATTACACATTGATACAGTCTATTTTCCCTTAATGGGCCTTAAAAATCCTTAATGGGCCTAACTATACCTTAAGCCCATTTTCATTTTACTATTCATTTTCGTTGGGCCTATTGGGTTTGTGGGGCCCACCAACTCTTATTGGGCTTGTCCTAGGCCCATTACACCTTATTGGGCCTAAAATTCTTGGGCTTGGCCCATTGGGCCTCTCGGCCACATGCCATGGCCGAGAGCTACCCATGCCTCGGTTTTACCATGGCATGCCATCCATGCCTATTATTTAGCCAATTTCACTTAGGCATTTTCACAAACACTTGGTAGGCAACATTACCAATCATCATATAGTTCATTTAGGCATTTTATCAAACACCTTGATTGCCAACAAATTACATGTATTAATTAATCAATTTGATTAATTCTAATTACACCATTAACATTAATACATGTACACTAATCCATTTATGTCTTAAAATCATATTGACATAAATCAATATCCCATTACTCACTCTCGACCTAACCCACTTCATGGTGATTTAATATGTTTCAATGCTTAAAACATATATCAACATACTTAAAATCATTCATACATTAACATATATGAAATTGGAAATTAGAAAATATACCAATTGTTGTGTTCACCCTTTGGCCGAAACTTTGGAGGCTCTCGGTTTGCACTCTATGGCTCCTTGATAGCCAATTCCAACATATGTCACTCTCCTTTCAATTTGTAACAACTTCCATGAAGGATGCAAGTTCCAATTATACCTAATTCCTAGTGATTTCTAGTGAGAGAAAGCTTGGAAAATATGTTTCAATGGTTTCTTCTTCTAGCCGGATTTGGTGTGATGAAGATGACAATGGTGTGGCTGAATTTATAAGCCATATACTTAGCCATTAAGCTTTACTTTTCAGCCATTTAACTTGACTTTCCAAACCTTAGCCATGAGTCACCTTATGAGTCACCTTATGAGTCATAGTTAACTTTAACTATGGTTAGATATTTATCTCATGGGCTTTTCCATTTGGGCTTCTCGGTTTGGGCTTTCTTAATGGGCTTTCGGGCTGAAATTTTTACTATGTCTCGGGCCTTTAATTGTCTCAAAATTTGGCCGATCAATTGGTCCAACATTTTGGTCTAAAGGACCTAAGAATTTCGATATACGTTTAGTATACCTTAATAGGCTTTAAAATTTTCACCTTAGGCCCATTACGTTTTTAACCATTAAATTTATTCCGGAATCCTTCCGAATAAATTTTCCTTACTTCTGGAGATGATTATCTTGTATTCTGGGCAAGAATATTTTTCCCCAAATTTTCCTCCACACTTAGGTTAATTTTTAACCATGATTAGTCAACTATGGTGAAAGTCCACTTTCTTAACTATAGTTGACTTTTTTTCCTTAACCATTGACTAAGTTGACTTTTTCTCCAAATTTCAAAAGTGTCATATCTTATGTCTTACACTCTCATCTTTATGTTTCAACCATTCCCGGTGGATAATTTCACCCGAAACACCTTTTCTCGCTAAAAAGGTTCATTTTACCCTTTTTAGCTTTTACTCACATTTTGTATGTTCGGGACTAAATCAAGCTGACTTGCCTTCATGAGCTCTCTACGCTCTCTTATTTTAAGTTCTTATTTTTAGTCAGAATGATTTAGAATAACTCGGTTTAGCCTGTGACACTCATCGCTCACATTAGGCATTTTATGTAGCTTTTGCATGTTAAATCATTTCACTAACACTTTAAGTCTAGTAAATACTCTTCTTATGATTCAACTATAATTACATAGTGTTCTTACACATAGGAATCATAAGGTACAAGCTATAAAAATATGGGTTTGACACCCATATTATTATGCTTTTGTTTAGATATAACTGTGTATGCCGAGATGGAATGAGACTAATAAATGATTATGAATACAGGAAGTTAGGCATTATGCCTATTACACGTCGAGGTAGAGGGGCAGGCGCACGTGCTAGAGGCCGTAGAGATAGGCCTGAAGGCCAACTAAGCTCTACAGGACCCTGCTAAGAGATCAGGAGATACTGAGGCACGCTTCGCTAGGATAGAGCGGAGTATTGAGAGCCTCGTAAAGATAGTCACGCATGCATTCGATGCCGGTGATAGACGAGGTCCCGCAGCACAGCCTACTACTACTTGACAGGTAGCTGCAAAGGCGGAGAGACCTCAGACTATAGAGACTGTTACACCCCCAGTTCAGGACACTGCTTCCCCTATCGCTCCACAGTCGAGCGAGAGTGACCTGGGCTATGACTGCGAGCTGGGTAGGTTAAGGCAATTTTAGGAGTTGAAACCTCCAGTGCTTAGAGGGGTAAAGGACCTGGTGATTACTGAAGATTAGGTTTATAAGATGGAGAAGTTGTACAGATTCTTCAGATGTACATCAGCTGAGAAAGTAGCATTTACCGTATTTATGTTGAAAGGCGAGGCAGAGCACTAGTGGAGATCCACAGAGTCTATTTTGAGGGCCCGACACTCTGAGATCACATGGGAGATATTCTTAGAGGCCTTTAGGAGGCAATATATTTCGGCCACCGCCCAGAGGAAATTGAGGATGGAGTTCATTAATTTGGTTCAGGGGAACCGTTCTGTAGACGAGTATGAGTAAAAGTTCATGTCTTTGGGAAGATCTAACCCGGATACAATGAGCAGTGAGACTCGAAAGGTCCAAAAGTTCATAGATAGATTGAGATTGGCTATTCAGACTAAGTTAGCTTCATTTGACATACATACTTATGAGGAAGCAGTGCACAGGGCACAGTTGTGTGAGCAGGATTTTGAGCGAAATGACTCTGAGCTTGGAAAGAGTAGTGTCAGGAGAGACAGAGACCAGAAGAGATCTGAGGTTGATAGAGTGGTCAGAAGAGGAGGCCATAGATTGTTTGAGAAGAGACCTAAGATTGAGGAGGTGCAAGAGAGAGCTGCTAAACCTCTCATGTACCCGACTTTGACTGCACCAAGGGGTATGGTTATTGGGGGACCACGGCCTACTACTAATCAATGTAGGAGATGTGGCAGATTTCATGGAACTAAGCCTTGTCAGACGCCCCTTGTTACATGTTACAGATGTCAGAAGCCATGGCATATTGTGAGATACTGTTTTGAGATGATTGAGACTGTCCCACATAAAGGCAAGGAGCCTGAGAGAGCTCCAGTTGAGATAGCTGCTCCGAGGAGGAGGGCTACGACTGAGGAAAAAGGAAAACAGGCAATTGGCGTAAGCAGAGGATGAGTGCACGCATTGGACCAAGACACAGCAGACACGTCGACGGATGTCATTAAAGGTACATCCTAATTTTTGACTTAGAAGCATTTGTATTGTTTGATCCTGGTGCCACGCATTCCTTTATATCGCTTTCCTTTGCACATAAATTGTTAAAGCATGTAAACCCACACGATTAGAAAAAATGTTGATGATTTCCACACCGATGAATGATAGATAATTGATCGAGTATATGTATAAGAATTGTGAGATAAAGATAGGGGAAAGGATATGGCAGCCGATTTAATTTTATTAAATATGAGTGATTTTGATGTAATTCTGGGAATAGATTGGTTGGCTGCAAATCATGTTGTTATGGATTGTCGTGCTAAGACATTGATGTTTTCAGAGATAGATAATCTTGTTGTAAACTTTGTTGAAAAGAAATAAAGCGACATGATTATTGTATAAGAGAAGAGTATAATTTTTATTTATCATATTTAAGAGATGAATCTACTTAATTAAATTATGTATGTTAATGTGATGACTTATGTTACTAACGGTGGAAAGGATAATGTAAAGGGTTCATTACCTATGTGGTTGACACAAATAAGGCACACCTGGAATTGGAAGACATTCCAATAGTGGCTGAATTTCCTGATGTCTTTTCGGACGAATTACCAGGGCTACCACATGATAGGGAAATGGAATTTTGTATAGAGTTGGTACCTGGTACAAAGTCGATATCTAATCCACCGTATAGAATGACTCTGATGGAATTGGAAGAGCTAAAGAAGCAATTACAAGAGTTGCTGGAGAAGGGGTTTATTAGACTGAGCGACTCACATTGGGGAGCTTCGGTTCTATTTGTAAGGAAGAAGGATGGAAGCATTCGACTGTGTATAGATTACCAATTGTTAAAAAGGCCACCATTAAGAACAAGTACCCCCTTCCACGCATTGATGATTTGTTCGATCAGCTCCGGGGAGAACAAGTCTTTTCTAAGATAGATCTGCAATCTGGGTATCATCAGTTGAAGATACAGAGTGGAGATGTACCCAAGACAGCATTTCGTACCCGTTATGACCACTATAAGTTTTTGGTTATGCCATTCGAATTGACGAATGCCACTGCAGCATTTATGGCATTGATGAATGATGTATTTAAGTCATACCTGGACTAGTTTGTAATTATGTTTATTGATGACATTTTGGTTTATTCCAAGTCCAGAGAAGATCATGAGCAGCATTTGAGGTTAATTCTGCAGACCCTCCGAGAGAATGAATTATATGCCAAACTCAACAAGTGTAACTTTTGGTTAGAACAGATCTCATTATTGGGCCATGTTGTATCGAAGGATGGAGTATCAGTGGATCCATCAATGATTGAGGCAATGGTACAGTGGGAACAACCCAAGACAGTTACTGAGATCAGAAGTTTTCTGGGATTAGCAGGGTATTATTAGAGATTTGTTGAGGGTTTCTCCAGACTAGCTGCTCCGTTGACACACCTCACGTAAAAAGATGTTAAATTGGTGTGAGATGAGGCATGTGAGAGGCGTTTTCAGGAGCTTAAGCGTCGATAGACCACTGCTCTGATTCTCACTATTCCTACCAGCTCTAGAGGTTTCTCTGTGTATACGGATGCATCACACCAGGGACTGGGCTGTGTACTTATGCAGGATGAGAAGGTAGTTGCCTATGGATCCAGATAGTTGAAGGATCACGAGAGGAACTATCCGACTCATGATTTAGAGTTGGCGGCCGTAGTGTTTGCCTTGAAAATATAGCGCCATTATCTCTATGGTGAGAAATTCCAAGTATATAATGATCATAAGAGCCTTAAGTATTTGTTTTCGTAGAAAGAGTTAAATATGAGAGAGAGAAGATGGCTCGAACTCCTGAAAGATTATGACTGTGAAATCATGTACCACCCGAGTAAGGAGAATGTAGTTGGCGATGCCTTGAACAGGAAGAACCTCGGGTTGGTGTCTTATATGATGGTTCGGGAACACGAGTTGTTAGAGCAATTTACAAACCTCAGTTTGGATGTAGCCCCGCCTGGTTCAGAAAGATTAGGCATTATGGCTAGTTTGAGATTGGACATTTGTCGTATTCGACAGGCTCAGCAGAGTGATCGATAGTGTATCGATTGGTTGAGTCAGATACAGACAGGTGTGGGTACTAATTTTAAGCTGAGTACAGACGGACTATTGAGATTCAGGGGTAGAGTATGTGTTCCCAAGGATTCAGGGATCAGGAGGTTAATTTTGACAGAGGCTCACTCATCGAAGTATACGATACATCCAGGGAGTACTAAGATGTATCAAAACCTTCAAAAAGTCTATTGGTAGTATAGAGAAAAGCTTATTTAGCCCAGATGGGTGACTAGGGGTAGAATATGTACAAGGATAGCTAGAAAGGCTCAAACGATCCAAAGATGGCCTAAATCATCTCCCTAATTAAGTGTGATCTAATATTTCGCCTCGAGATCAAATCAAAAAAATTCTAGAATATGATGCACCAAATCAATTAAACAAATGCAATCCTATGTACACATAAGCTTTCTCTAAATAAATATACCAATTCATGAGATGACATGTGCATAAGATGAGGCAATCACAATCAGAATCAAGATAAATTCAAAAAGTCAACTTCATGTTTTTCCTATAATCATACTTCTCAGTTAATCAAAGTCAAACTAAATCATGGGGTCATATCATTGGAATATGAGAAAACTACATGCTAAGCACTAAATCATTACAAAATCAAGTAATTTAAGCTCATATTATCGAAAAAAAATTCAAAAATCTTTCTCAGATTTTCAAAAAAAAATTGAAAATTTTTCCAATTTTTTTTCACAAAATCGCTTAAGTGATATCCCCTCCCCTAAACTTAAAGTGCACAGTGTCCTCAATATGCAGATAATATAAGAATTTAAGCTCAAGAACAGAGTACTCCCCTTTCTGATGATGATGAACAACTGAAGCTTGATTGAAAACGTAATGCTGGAAAAGAAATCTGCAACATAAACAAAGAAAGAAACAACAGAAAAGAAAAAGAAAAAGAACTATATACAAAGTGAAAAGAAAAAACACCGCCACTTCAAATGCAGCTGAAGAAAATAACACTCAGCAGCAGGGTGAAGAGTAGGAGGGTCAGCCAAAGTGGTGACAGAATGTTAACAGTTAAATCCTCTTGAGCCCTATCTACTTCCCTCTTTCTCTCAATTTCTTATGCTTAACCCTTATATCCTCTTCAATATCCATCTTAAAACACTCTTGAGAGTCATCAGGGAGCTTCAAAGGTTTGAAAACATGAAATATCAACTCCTGATCTAGGACTCTCATAGTTAACTCCCCCTTTTGTACATCAATTAAAGTTCTACCAGTCGCTAGGAAAGGTCTGCCTAGTATAATGGGGACTTCCCTGTCTTCCTCTATGTCCAACACGATAAAATCCGCAGGGAAAATGAATTTGTCCACCTTTAATAACACATCCTCAATGACCCCCTTCGGATATTTAATTGATCGATCAGCCAACTGGAGGGTCACTCTAGTGGGTTTGGCATCCCCTATTCCTAACTTATGATAGATATACAATGGAATTAAATTTATACTAGCTCCTAAATCACACAGGGCTCTACCAAAGAATAAATTTTTAATAGTGCAAGGTATGGTAAAACTCCCTGGATCCTTGAGCTTGGGGGTAATTTCCTCTGAATAATTGCATTACATCCCTCAGTTAAGGTCACCGTCTCATAATCTTCCAGTCTTCTCTTACTCGAGAGGATATCCTTTAGAAACTTCACATAACTTGGCATTTGCTCTAAAGCATCAGCGAAAGGAATGTTGATGTGAAGTTTCTTAAAAATCTCAAGAAATTTGGCGAATTGTTGGTCCAGCTTTTGATTTTGGAACCTCTGAGGAAAAGGTACTGGTGTTCTAACTGGAAGGGGTTTAGTGGTAACATGTATAGCATCAAAGGACTTTGAAGGTTGTGAAGTAGAATAAAGTATAGATGAAGAAGCCTCTATCTTTGATTCATTTGCAGCCTGATCTTTAGGTTCCTACTCTTTCTGAGCTGATTCGTTAGAACTTAAGGATTCTTCAACTATGTGTTGTTCAGGGTTGGACTTAACTGGTGGCTCATCTAGCTCTCTACAATTCCTAAGGGTGATGGATTTGACATATTCCTTACCTTCCCTTTGCTTAACAGGATTAGCTTCAGGAAGGGTCTCTTGAGGACGTTGGCTAAGAGCATTTGTTATTTGTCCCACCTAAACCCCCAAGTTCTTAATTGAAGCAGCTTGATTTTGCAGGATCGTTGAGAACATCTCCTCTAATGTAGACTTCTTCTCAGCTGCTAGTGCGTGGTAGGGTTGTGGTGGTGGTGGTGGTTAATGGAAGTGAGGTGGATGATGCTGAAATTGAGGTGGGGATGGTTGATGAGGCGGATGATATGAAAATTTCGATTGTGGTGGTACATAAACCGGTAGAGCTTGAAAAACAGGGGGTTCTACAGGTCTAGAATTAAAATATTGCCCTTGGTTTTGGCTCCCGAAAAAGTTAGGATGGTTCCTCCACCCTAGGTTTTAGGTGTTTAACAAGGGGTTATTCTGTTGCTTCTGAAGTGGAGCAACATACTAAACCGATTCTAAGGTTAGAGGACACCTATCTACAGAGTGGGTACCACTACACAGCTCGTAGGAAAGAAAAGGACTTTGGACAGAATAAATTGGATTAGGACTGGAGGAAGGATTATGCTGGGTACTAAGTGACTCTACCTTCTTCGTAAGGTTAGCGATTTGAGAGGTCAAGGTAGACAGTGTGTCGAGCTCATAAATACCTACAGTCTTCTTTGGCAATTGCCTCTCCGAGGACCATAGATAGTTGTTAGCCGCCATCTTGTCTAAGAGCTCATAAGCTTTTGGACATTAGCGCTCTACTCGCAGCAGTGTCAACAATGGTCCTATTTTGGCTTGTAAGTCCGTTGTAGAAGGTCTGGACTTGTAACCACAAAGGTAGGCCATGGTGAGGGCACTTATATCATTCCCATACTTCGTAAAGAGATTCAGAATCAGACTGGGCAAAGGAAGATATGTCGCTACGGAGTCTAGCCATTTTAGAGCGAGGGAAAAACTTAGCTAGAAATTGATGGGTGTTGAGTTAATGTATTTTGAAATGACAAACAAGTTAATTCTATAATATTAAGTTGATATAGAAACATGTTTAGAGGTTATTAGTACCAGAAATTAGAGTTCTGTTGATGAGAGATCGATCTCCTGGGTTTTTACTTGATGAGAGATCGATCTCATGATGGAAGAGATCGATCTGGCAAGCCTTAAACCTTTACAAAGGGACTTAAGTAGAATGAGATCGATCTGCAAGGGTTAAGAGATCGATCTGGCTAATGCTAGAGTTGAGAGATCGATCTGGTCTAGGAAGAGATCGATCTCCCTTAAGAGCTTAAGATTATAGATCGATCTGAGAGATCGATCTACACTCAAACAGAGAACTTATGAGATCGATCTGGTAAGGAAGAGATCGATCTCCTCAAAGTCAGAGAGCTAAAGAGATCGATCTGTGTTGTTGAGAGATCGATCTCCTCTCTACGAGATTGCATGGCAGATCGATCTGGAGATCGATCTTGCTTCAAACAGAGAGTTTTAGGAGATCGATCTTCCTATTCGACAGATCGATCTGCCTCATTATTTTCAAACTAACAGATCGATCTGCTAACCTATGAGATCGATCTCCTTGTGTATTTGTGCTTCAATCTTGCAGGATTTATAACTAAGAGATCGATCTGGCCAATAAGGCAGATCGATCTGGCACTCTACTGGAGGTACCCAACGGCTAGTTTCTGCAAATCACAACGGGAAGAATAGCATTTAATGCTCCAACTACCAATCCTTCAGTATTTAACCAAGCATTGAAGACAAAGAGAATAGAGACACTATTGCTGAACATTCCAAATATTCTCAAGCTTTAATTCATTCATTCTTTGTGTCCCTATTGCTCATTAATTTGAAATTCATTGTACAAGCTTAAGTGCAACAAGCTTTGTTAGCACTACCCATTGTAAAGCCTTATTCTGTATTCATCCATACCCAAAAAGAAAAGAGGATTGTTCCTCAGTGAGTGACATTGTAAAAGGGTGAATACATTTCTGTATTGCTAAGGGTAGAGAGGTTTTTTCCTTAACCTGTAAAAGGAACATTGTAAGCTCTATTGAAAGAGAGAAAGAAAGCACTTGACAAGAAGGTCAAGGAGAGAGGACGTAGGCAAGAGTTTGGCCGAACCTCTATAAACGATTGTGTTTGTTTCTCTCTTCCCTACTTTGCATTAAATTGTTATATTGCACTATATTGCTCATTATCATTTGTGATTAAATTATGATTAATTTTTAATTTGCCAAAATTGTTAGAAAACTGATTCACCCCCCTCTCGGTAGAGCCAACAATTGGTATCAGAGCTAGGACTCTTTAATCACATAGGAACAACTTCCTAAGAGTTAGAAACGATCAAATGGCTCTTAACAATGTAGCAACTAGTTTGGTAGGAGAGGGGCACTATACGGTTAGACCTCCCATGTTCAATGGTGAACATTATTCGTATTGGAGGACTAGGATGATGCTATTCATTCAAGCAAATGATTATGAAGTATGGAGAATTATAGTTAAGGGACCTCAAATCCCTACAAAGAAAATAGAGGGAAGAGATATCCCCAAAGAAGAAGATGAATGGGATTCTAATGACATTAAATGTGCACAGCTAAATGCTAAAGCTATGCACACATTATTCTGTGCTTTAGGTCCTAATGAATACAATAGAGTCTCCGGGTGTGATAATGCCAAGTAAATATGGGATAAATTGGCAATAACTCATGAGGGTACAACCCAAGTGAAGGAGACAAAAGTAGGTATGCTCACTCATGACTATGAGCTCTTTAGGATGAAGGAAGGAGAATCAATTAGTGATATGTTCACTAGATTCACAGACGTAATTAATGGATTAAAATCTTTAGGAAAAATATATTCTAATATTGAAATGGTAAAGAAAATTTTAAATAGCTTACCTAAATCATGGGAAGCTAAAGTGACGGCAATTGAGGAATCTAAGGATCCTCACACATTGTGCCTAGATGAATTGATAGGTTCTTTGCTCACTTATGAGATGAAACTTAAAAGAAATGAAGAGCCACCCAAGAAAGTGGGAGTTGCTCTAAAATCCACTGCTCAAGTGGAAATTAAAAATGAGAGTGGCAGTGAGGAGGATATTGAGATGGCAATGTTTGCCAAAAGATTTAATAAGTTCATGAGGATGAAAGCTAGTAGTAGTAATAGGAGAAACAATAGGAGAGAACAAGAGGAAGTAGGTAGAAAAGACTCTATTGTGTGTTATGAATGTAAAAAACCTGGACACATAAAATTTAACTGCCCTCTTCTTAAAAGGTCAAATGATAGGTTCCATAAAAAGAAGGCAATGGTGGCAACATGGAGCGACAGTGACTGCTCCGATGATGAATCAAATGAGGACATTGCCAACTTATGCTTCATGGCTATTGATGATGATGAAAAGGTAACTTCTAATCTCAATGAATACTCATTTGATGAATTGCAAGATGCATTTGATGATCTTACATTAGAGTATGAATGTATGAGCATGAAGTATAAAAAGTTAATATCTAAATTAAAAAAGGAAAATGAGATAATGTTAAAAGATAAATTGGAATGTGAGAAGAAACTAGAGATTTCAAATCTAGAAATTTGTGACCTTAAGGAGAAAAATAGCAATCTACATAACTCCTTTAATAGATTTCACATGGGGCAACAAAAGCTAGATAGCATGCTAGAAACCCAAAGGGCATTTTTTGACAAAAATGGCTTAGGATATAATGCACAAAGTAGGGAGACCCATCTTAAGAGTTTTATTGCTAGGAAGAGCATGAATAAACCTGCAATTACTTGTTCATATTGTAATAGAAAGGGACATAAGTCACATTATTGCAATATAAAGATGAGGAATCTTAAAGGAAAAAGAGTAAAAAGGATATGGATTCCAAAAGAGGTAATTCATTCCAAGGACTGTAATGCATTAGCAAAATGGATCCCAATGGGATCAAGAATTGCATTTACTAACCTCCAAGGACCCAAGAAAATTTGGGTACCTAAGACTTGAGTTTGATTTTTTGTAGGTGATTGAGCATAGCCACAAAGCTAAAACAAAAGATGCTTGGTACTTAGATAGTGGATGCTCAAGGCACATGACGGGTGATAAAAGCCATTTCAATTCCTTCAAATCGAAAATTGGTGGAGAAGTCACTTTTGGGGACAACGCCAAAGGCCAAGTGGAAGGAAGTGGCTCAATAGGTAATGATCATTTCTCTTTAGAAAAAGTATTACTTGTTAGGGGTCTAAAGCATAACTTACTAAGCATTAGTCAACTTTGTGACAAAGGTTACAAAGTAATTTTTGATTGCATGAAGTGTAATGTTATAGATCCTAAGTCAAATAAAATTCTTTTTCTAGGTCATAGGCAAGGTAACATATATATTGTCTATCTTAATGAACTCAAAAATGAAAACATATGCTTAATGGTAGACAACAAAAAGGAATCTTGGTTATGGCATAGAAGACTAGGTCATGCTAGCATGAGTGTGCTATCCAAGTTAGCTAGAAAGGATCTAGTAATATGCTTACCCAAAATACCTTTTGATCATGAAGAAATATGTGAAGCTTGTGTTAAAGAAAAACACAAGAGGACAACTTTTAAGCCTAAGAATAGTGTATCCACCACTAGGCCTCTTCAATTACTGCATTTAGACTTATTTGGACCAACTAGAACCACTAGCCTAGGTGGGAAACACTATGGATTTGTAATAGTTGATGATTACACTAGGTACACTTGGGTGTTCTTTTTGAGAGTAAAAAATGAAGCCTTAGAGAAATTCATAACTTACTCAAAGGTGACCCAAAATGAAAAAGGATATACAATAACAAGCATTAGGAGTGATCATGGCAAAGAATTTGAAAATATAGGATTTGATGAGTATTGCAATGATCAAGGAATTAGCCATAATTTTTCAGCCCCTAGGACACCACAACAAAATGGTGTAGTTGAGAGAAGAAATAGAACTTTGGAAGAGATGGCTAGAACTATGTTATGTGAGAATAACTTACCAAAGTATTTTCGGGCTGAAGCTATAAACACATCATGTTATATAATTAATAGAGCTATGATTAGACCCATGCTAAAGAAAACTCCTTATGAGCTCTACAAAGGTAAAAAGCCTAACATTAGCTATTTCCATCCTTTTGGCTGCAAATGTTTTGTTCTAAATAATGGGAAAGATAATTTGGGAAAATTTGATGCCAAGAGTGATGAGGGAATATTCCTAGGATACTCATTGAATTCAAAGGCCTATAGAATATATAACAAAAGAACATTAATGGTTGAAGAGTCTATTCATGTTGTATTTGATGAATCAAATAATATATCTAAAGATTCAACCAATGATGAAAATGTTGGAATATTTGATGAAGGCCTAGAAGATGACTTTCTAGAAAAGCTTGACTTGAATAAAGAAGATGAAGAAGAAATAGAGGTTTTAGAAAGAGAACCTAGAGCACCAAGAGAGTTAGGATATGTAAAAGATTGTGAAATAGTAGGAGATCCAACTCTTGGAGTTAGAACTAGATCATCCCTAAGGAATATGTGCCAATATATAGCCTTTGTATCTCAAATTGAGCCTAGGAATGTCAATGAAGCTTTAGAAGACAATAATTGGTTCCTAGCAATGCAAGAAGAATTAAATCAATTTGAGAGAAGCAAAGTATGGAAACTAGTTCCTAGGCCTAGTGATCACTCAATAATTGGAACTAAATGGATATTCAAGAACAAAATGGATGAAAATAGTGTGATCACAAGGAATAAGGCTAGGCTAGTTGCTCAAGGCTATAGACAAGAGGAAGGCATAGACTATGATGAAACATATGCACCGGTAGCTAGATTAGAGGCAATAAGAATGTTACTTGCCTTTGCATGTTATAAAAACTTCAAGTTATATCAAATGGATGTAAAGAGTGCATTCTTAAATGGTTTTATTAATGAAGAAGTATATGTTGAGCAACCTCCCGGATTTGAAAATCATGAATTTCATGAACATGTTTTTAAATTATCTAAGGCACTTTATGGGTTAAAACAAGCTCCTAGAGCTTGGTATGAAAGGTTGTCAAAATTCTTAATAGAAAAGGGATTTTCAAGAGGAAAAGTGGATACCACCTTATTCATTAAGAATAAAAATAAGGATTTATTAGTTGTACAAGTGTATGTAGATGATATTATTTTTGGTTCAACTAATGAGTCTTTATGCCAAGAGTTTGCTAAGATCATGCAAGGAGAATTTGAGATGAGCATGATGAGAGAACTCACATTCTTCTTGGGACTTCAAGTGAAGCAAACAAAAGATGGAACGTTCATCAATCAAGCAAAGTATACTAAGGAATTGCTCAAGCGATTTGGAATGGACAATTGCAAACCTCAAGCAACTCCAATGGGCACCAACATCAAGCTTGATAAAGATGAAAGTGGTAAGTGTGTAGACACTAAACTTTATAGGTCTATGATTGGCTCATTGCTTTATTTAACTGCAAGTAGACCAGATATTTTGTTTAGTGTATGCCTTTGTGCTAGATTTCAATCCTGTCCTAAGGAATCACATCTATTGGCAACTAAGAGAATCTTTAGATACCTCAAAGACACTCCCTCACTAGGACTTTGGTACCCCAAGGACTCTACTTTTGCCCTTCATGCATTTTCAGATGCTGATTTTGGAGGCTGCAAAATAGATAGGAAAAGTACTTCAGGTACTTGCCAATTCTTAGGAAATAGGTTAATTTCTTGGTTCTCCAAGAAACAAAACAGTGTGGCTCAGTCCACAACTGAAGCTGAATATATAGCAGCTGGTAATTGTAGTGCTCAAGTGTTGTGGATTAAACAACAAATGAGAGATTATGGTATTGACATGAAGCAAGTCACTATTAAATGTGATAATACCAGTGCCATTAATCTGTCTAAGAATCCTATTCAACACTCCAGAACCAAGCACATAGAAATTAGACATCACTTCCTTAGAGACCATGTACAAAAAGGGGATATAATTTTAGAGTACATTGACACTCTACATCAAATAGCTGATATATTCACCAAACCCCTTGATAGAGATAGGTTCTGTATCCTTAGAGGTGAATTAGGACTCATGGATATGCCTTAGGACTTTCATGTTTTAAAAATCTTGGTTTCAAGTTGATTTTAAAAGAGTTTTTGCAAAGATTTTCTGGCAATGAGGATGAGAGATCGATCTCCTTGCAATATAGATCGATCTCCATACCTCCAACAAGCCTAAATCATCAAGGTTAAGCTAAGAAGATCGATCTTCTAACCATAAGATCGATCTCCTTACGTCTCTGTTTAAAAGGAAGATCGATCTGTCAACACGACAGATCGATCTCTTCAAGCTTCCGCATTCTGCAGATCGATCTTTGCATTGGGCAGATCGATCTGCCTAAGCCTCTGTTAAACGACAGATCGATCTGTGTGTAACAGATCGATCTCCTTAAGCCTCTGTTTGTGACCAGATCGATCTGGCCTTACGACAGATCGATCTATCTTGGATTCTGGAAATGACAGATCGATCTGTCGCCTCGACAGATCGATCTCCTGTGCCCTGGAGTATAAATACCCGTGTAAAATTCCCAAAATTCACAAACCCAATTTTCAAAATTCCCAAATTTCCCTCGCATCCTTTCCTTCGATTCCTCCTCAGATCGATCTCCGTACGGACCTCCTTGAGTCTTGGTGTCAAATTCTGGTATAGTAACCAACATTCCTTACTGATTTTCTCAAAATTTTTTCTTCAATTTGTGTTCATTTTAATTCTAGGGCAAACCTAGGTACTGTTTCATTGCTTTTCTCATTGTTGAATCTGTTTAGCGCAAATCTAGAGTCTAGAATAATGCCTAGGCTTAAGAAAGTAGGAGTCAAACCTCCTAGAACCACTGTAGAGGCAGGTTCCTCATCACAACCCGTTCCTCCACCTCCTATCGCTTCCTTCAATCGGTGTTTTAAAACACCAGCAAAAAGAAAGCGATATGAGGAATACTTCTCAACCATGCCAATCAAGCATTGGCGTACTATCGATTTTTCCTTCCTCAATCGTATAGATTTTCCTTACGTGTCAAAGTTTGAGGAATTTGGTTGGATGAATTTCTTAAAAATCAACACTCCCGTCCCTCCAAATCTAGTTCGTGCATTCTTTTCCAATGCCGAATTACTTTTTGACCCAAATGACACTTGCAAAATTGTCGGTTTCAAAACATATGTCATGGGTAAACCCATTATAATAGACACTGAAGTTCTAGCCAAAGCGTTTGATATACGCGATGAAGGCTTAACAAATGAGGATGAGGAAGTCTCCTTGGAGTTTGATCTCCCTGGGGACAAGGCGAGTGACCTGCCGATGCATCCTCGGTTACTCCACCTCATAATCTCTTGGAACCTCCGCCCTTTCGGTACTCGTCATTCTACCGTTAGGCGCTTAGATCGTTTTTGGCTCCATCACATTCACACCACAAGCCAAAAACCTAACCTCCCTCACTTTATATACGAAGATTGGCTGAAGATTGTGCGTGGACAAGCTACCACGATCGTTTTTCCACAACCGGTAGCTTATCTTCTCCACCGCCTTGGTATCGACTGCAGCGGCGAGACTGGCGAACTCCCCTCTCCCAAGAGCGTGCTTAACATTGGGACCCTCCATCATATGGGGTACTACAAAGACTTCCGGGGAGAGTGGACGAGAAAGAGGGACCAACAACCTACTGAGGCTATGGAGGAGGACCCCACCAATGAACCAGCGCATCCATCTACTGCACCAGCTCCGGAACCATCGTCTTCAATGGCTCCGCCCACTGCACCGGCAGCCCCACCGGGAGAAATGGAGATCTTTATGAAGATACTGAGTGACCTCACTCAAAAAATCGATGACGGATTTGCATATTTAAACCAAAGAGTGGATAAGATTCAAGAGGCTCAAGAGGCGATGTTCGATGAGATCCAAGTAACACGCACGCATGTTGAGAATCTTTTGGATCGTGATCCTCCCTCACAATAGGCCTTAGGTGCTTTGATTTAGTGTAGTTACAACATTTTAAGCTACTTGATGTTATCTGTGAAGAATTTGCTTGAATGAAATGTTGATTGACTTGTGTTAATGAAATGTCATTGGTTGTGTTAATGAAAGAGTTCATTTTGAAATGATGAGTACTCTATTCTTATGTTCTTGATATGACAAAAAGGGGGAGAAGACACATGTGATTGTGTTAAGATACATAAAGGTGTCTAAGAATGATTAAATTGAGGGGGAGTTAAGCAAGTAACAAAACTAAAAAGCTAAAAGAAAGGGGGAGCTCACAAAAAGGGGGAGCTTGTGCAAAAATTCACTAAACATGTTTGTTTTATGTTTTGTCATATCAAAAAGGGGGAGATTGTTGAGTTAATGTATTTTGAAATGTCAAAACAAGTTAATTCTATAATATTAAGTTGATATAGAAACATGTTTAGAGGTTATTAGTACCAGAAATTAGAGTTCTGTTGATGAGAGATCGATCTGGCTGATGAGAGATCGATCTCCTGGGTTTTTACTTGATGAGAGATCGATCTCATGATGGAAGAGATCGATCTGGCAAGCCTTAAACCTTTACAAAGGGACTTAAGTAGAATGAGATCGATCTGCAAAGGTTAAGAGATCGATCTGGCTAATGCTAGAGTTGAGAGATCGATCTGGTCTAGGAAGAGATCGATCTCCCTTAAGAGCTTAAGACTATAGATCGATCTGAGAGATCGATCTACACTCAAACAGAGAACTTATGAGATCGATCTGGTAAGGAAGAGATCGATCTCCTCAAAGTCAGAGAGCTAAAGAGATCGATCTGTGTTGTTGAGAGATCGATCTCCTCTCTACGAAATTGCATGGCAGATCGATCTGGAGATCGATCTTGCTTCAAACAGAGAGTTTTAGGAGATCGATCTTCCTATTCGACAGATCGATCTGCCTCATTATTTTCAAACTAACAGATCGATCTGCTAACCTATGAGATCGATCTCCTTGTGTATTTGTGCTTCAATCTTGCAGGATTTATAACTAAGAGATCGATCTGGCCAATAAGGCAGATCGATCTGGCACTCTACTGGAGGTACCCAACGGCTAGTTTCTGCAAATCACAACGGGAAGAATAGCATTTAATGCTCCAACTACCAATCCTTCAGTATTTAACCAAGCATTGAAGACAAAGAGAATAGAGACACTATTGCTGAACATTCCAAATATTCTCAAGCTTTAATTCATTCATTCTTTGTGTCCCTATTGCTCATTAATTTGAAATTCATTGTACAAGCTTAAGTGCAACAAGCTTTGTTAGCACTACCCATTGTAAAGCCTTATTCTGTATTCATCCATACCCAAAAAGAAAAGAGGATTGTTCCTCAGTGAGTGACATTGTAAAAGGGTGAATACATTTCTGTATTGCTAAGGGTAGAGAGGTTTTTTCCTTAACCTGTAAAAGGAACATTGTAAGCTCTATTGAAAGAGAGAAAGAAAGCACTTGACAAGAAGGTCAAGGAGAGAGGACGTAGGCAAGAGTTTGGTCGAACCTCTATAAACGATTATGTTTGTTTCTCTCTTCCCTACTTTGCATTAAATTGTTATATTGCACTATATTGCTCATTATCATTTGTGATTAAATTGTGATTAATTTTTAATTTGCCAAAATTGTTAGAAAACCGATTCACCCCCCCTCTCGGTAGAGCCAACAATGGGCTAACTTGTCCCATGTAGAAATGGATCCTGGAGGTAAGGAGGTTAACCAGTGTCTCGCCATATCCCTAAGTGAGAAAGGGAATAATCTAAGTCTAAGCGCATCATCAGATAATCCATTATACTTGAACGTGTTGCACAAGTCCAAGAATTACCCAAGGTGAGCATGCGGGTTATCGTGTGGAAGCCCACTGAACTGTAAAGAAGTCTGGATCATCGGAAGGATGGAAGTTTTAATTTCGAAATTGTTTACAGTGACAGCTGGTGGCCTAATGCCAGTATAATACCCTCCAATCGTCAGTATTGCATAATCTCCAACGGTCCTAATTTCCCTATTTTCTGTCATAGTGTTTTACAGCGGAGCTAATAATTTCCTAGAATCCTTTCGAATTTTTCTAAGAGTTCGTTCGATTTCAGGATCTAAAGGAAAGCAATCATAACTCTCGGCTCTATGCATGCAAATATCACAAAGTCCTTAGAAATTTTTTTTTAAGTTTTTTAATTTTTTAATTTTTTTAATTTTTCAATTAACTAATCTAGATTAAACTTCTAAATATTTACAACCTAAATATTTACAAGCTAGAATCACACCTAAGCATAATTTCACCGATATTAACTAATGGCTAATTAAGACTTCCCCGGCAACGGCACCAAAAACTTGACACGCCCTGAAGGTATTGTCCGCAAGTGCACGGGTCGTACAAGTAATAATGGGATTTGAGTCTCGAGTTATCGTCCCTTAGAGAAGTTGGTTAGCTTAATTAACTACTGGTTAATCTTACCCTAAGTATATTCTAGCAAATTATGAAGTCTTAGTGTGGGTGATCTACATGGCTAACATTAAAATTACTGGAAAGCAATAAAATAATAAAAACTAAATAAAACCGAGCTAAAATTACTTACAGTGTTTCACGCAATTAAAAGTAAGTATCTACAAAAATAATTAAAATAGTTAAAAATTCATTAACGCAAATAAAATAAAATGGAAATATGAAAATAACAAAACAAGATTAATTAAACTACAATTAAACTAACCTAAAATAAGATATGCATGTAATTAAGCTAATTAATAAAAATGCAAATTAAACTAAACTAAAATCTAATAAAATGAAGACTAAATTAAAAATGCATGAAACACATTTAATCTAAATTAATTCTAAATACAACTAAACTAAAATATAGTCCTAAAACATATAATATAAAATTAACTTTTAACTAAAAATTAAACTAAAGATTAAATTAATAACTTAAAACATTAGATCTAACCTACAATTAACAATTAACAACTATCCTAAACTAACAACTAATCAAAATAATAAAAATGCACTAAACATGAAATTAAATAAAGAAAATGAAATGGCCAAACATGGCCTTAATCGATTTTGTCAGCTGCCTTGGTTTCTTGTGGAAATGGCACTGTACACATCTTATTTGTTTCATTTTGCTTCGGTCTGTCCAGACGTGTCCAGCTTGCTCTCGTGGCTGTCCAGACATGCCCATCTCGTTCTCGGTTCTACAACTCTCACCAACTTTGCTGCATCCAGTCTGGTTTTTAGGTTCCATGCTCAGCTCCATTCCTGCAACATATCCAACTCCTCATGTTACCACCCACTTTAGCTGCTTCAAGCTTCATTTTCTGGATTTGCTCAACACCGTATCTCCTTCTCGGTATCTCCACACTTGATGCCATCAAACCAGCACGCAATCTGCCTTCATGCCAGCTCCTGCTTCAGCTGAAACCTGCCGTGCCCATCAACTTCTTGCAATCGAGAGTAACCGAGAGCATGAAAGCACCAAGTTTCTTGCTATCAACTTTTGCAATCACCGAGACTAGAATGGCAACAATCCAGCATTCATCAGTACACCGATCATCAAATAAAGGAACTCATATATACGAAAATCATTAAATGGTGAGTTTAAAACAATGCATGAAATGAGAAAACTTAAAAACCGGCAGCTACAATAGTAAATAAAATGAACAGTACGAAGCTCTTAAAATAGAGCAGAACAGAGGCAAAAATTACTCCCTATCCACTGCTGCATCATGCCCGATCAGCCCTTGCCCAGTCTAGCTCTACACGTCCTCAGCTCCATTCCCTACAACCATCTGCTGGTTCAAGTTTGCATTATGGTTTTGTGCCAGCACACACATCCGAGCATCCCAGTAGGCACCAATCAACACTTCAAAACTCAACGCTAGCTGCTACTTCATTTAGCTTATCCATCATCTCAACATTACAACAACAAGCCTTCCTTCTCTGTTTCAGTAGTAACCTGCAAGAGCCAACCTCCAACACTGCTCATATGTGTGTGAGCAACCGATAACCTCCAGGAGAGAGTCTTGTCTTGACTAACATCCACAGCAGTAAATGTGTCACGTGGTCTCCTCGGCTATGCCAATATGGCTTCACCGAACTATCAACTTAGGAACAATTTCCAGCTTCTGTCCACACCACCAACCAGAAAATAACCCGAGAGCTACACTAGGAAAAATAAAGGTTTTTTTAACTAAAAACATAAGTAATTCTTTTACAAACCGAGAGCTACTCTAGGAAATATGAGCTATGCATTATGACTTGAAATATAAAAGAGTTGGATTTAACAGAACTGAGAAGAAGGATGAGCAAAATGAGGCTGCAAATAAAACATGAAAAGCTATTCATAAAGATAACAAATGAAGATTAACATGAACAGTAAAATAGAAATTAGTTTTCGGGAAAAGCTTCTAAAAAAGTAAAAACTAAACTAATCTAACTAAGCTACTCTAACACTACTTCTACACTAACACTACTCCTAACTTACATTACATTCCCTACTCCTACTTTACATTACTTACCCTACTCCTACTTACATTCTTCAATTGCTACCATGTCTTATTTATACACACACTAAGGGGTATAATTGTAATTTTTCCATCCTAGATGAGTTAGCATTGTTTGGCCACTTGTATTCACACCATTGGCTCCTTGAAAAGATATTTCCATGTCATCTATCTTCTTTTCCAATTGGATGTGCTAGGTGGCATGGCACGTGTTATCCGCGTGGTCCAATCTCGATTTTAGCCCAATTTCAGTCCATTTTCTACCAAAATATTTAAAATTCATCCGAATTTAATTTATCTGTAAACATGAGAATTTTAATTAAATAAATGGGCATAATTAACAAAATAAATTGGGGATTTAAATAATTAATTAGGAAATTAAGCACAAATAATTCTAAAAAATATAGAATTATCAAGTCACACGAATGAGATGCTCGCACATGCACTTGAGACTGAGTAGGTTATGCATGGTATGGGGTTGATAAGACCTACGGCAGGCACCCCCAACCATGATATGGGTCCGTGAAGTACGTTGTACCGTGTAGATCACATGGAGTACGCTGTACCGCGTGGTTTGTGGCACTGATTTAAAAGTCTGGCGTAAGACTAACCCACCTTCGTTGCAGCATGATGCCCCACACACCGAGATCCATGTGGTCTAGGATGGTTATGACATAGTTGGTCAACATAGTCCTTGGTTTACCGTGACTGCCTGTCTCACATGATATCACATGGTTTTAGATACCGATGATGATTTGTGTTATCCAGGGTAGACCCGAGAGAGGGGTCAAACCTTGTGGTTTGTTTTAAAGGAATGATGCATTGTTTTAATGGGTTTTGATAATGTTTTGAGAAAGTGTTACATTTTGAGGGAATGACTTATGATGAACCTTGTGATTTGAGATGAAATCAATAAATATTTATTTTATTAAGCATGAGAGGTTTTCACATAATGATTTTCCATGTTTACATGCCTATTTCCATGTTTTCAGTACATGATATATGTATATACATGTGGCATAGTTTTATTATTTCCTCATACTCTGAATATAAATGATTTATGTCATGACATTATAAGCATGTAGATAGTGTAGTTATCTACCATGCTTGCATTATTACCTTACTGAGCATGTGGTTGCTCATCCCTTCATTTTCCCCTCTACAGAGCGTGCATAGTAGCCTAGAGAAGGATTGAGGCATTATATTTTAGATAACCGCTACTCTCTATCACCCAAAGGTATACACATAGGAATTCTTTTGTACCTAAACATGTAATAGCACAGTAATCATTCTGAATTGTAATATGGGGGATGTAAATGTTAGTAAACATGTCATGTATAAGGATGTGACTTAACTTTCAAATGTACGAAATTGTTTTGATTAATTGGAAAATGGATGGTAAATGATGATTATTACTGACTCACAGCCTAACTGTATATGTGAGGGTTGTTCTCGACCGGGTAAGTTAACAAATAAAGAGAAAAAAATTATGGTGATTTTTAGATGAAATGGATAAAAAGGGTCATGACAGTAAGATAATTACACTTAATACCATTTGTATCATACAGAGTAAGTTAATCTTACCTATTGCAAATGTTATATGCACAAGTGACTGAATGATTAGTTGATTGACTGATTAATTGTGACAAGGAAATATTAGATTAGGATATTATATGATTTTAGTGCAGAATTGGATAATAAGGGTACATAGCCCAGTCCCATAGTAGGAATTTTGTTGCCATTTGTAAGTTATAAGAATAGGAAAGCATGTCATATATTTTGCATGTTTTTTTACTATTTTATACGTTTTTTGAACCATGCTTCTACTCTGTTTTTGCATAATTATACATAGTATGGTGTTCGTGAGATTTTATCTATGTAAAGAAAGGTTTTAAAATGTCACGTCTGGCATGTTTTGAAATATTGTGAAACTTATGGCTTACTTTGCTTAGGTTTACTATTTTCAGATTAAGCTATTTCGCTTTATATCCACACCAATATCATATTTCAATACATGCACCCAGGTTGCTTTTATAGGCCTAATTTTATGCCTTGCTAATAGGTTACAATAATTAACAAGGACTATACGGCCCTGTTAACGGGCATTTAATAGTTAGTTATATTATACATCCCTGCTGACGACATTATAGTTAGCAAGATACGGTTAACGAACAACATAATAGTTAGCAAGATATGGCCAACTTACGGCATTATAGTTAACAAGATACGACCCTTCTAACAGGCATATAATAGTCAGCAATGGTCATGCAAATATTTATATGAAATATGTTTTCCACACAAGTTGCTGATTTATACAAGCATTGTTTACCGAAATGCATATGTTTTACCTATATGAATATGACACGAATATGATTTACCGATATGAATACGATACGAATATGATTTATCAATACGAATATGATACAGATATGTTTTATTGATATGAATAAGATACGTATATGATTTAGCCATTGTATGGTAAGAACTAATACGCATATTTATCAGTTCACCATTTATTTTGTGACCTTGACCATAATAGATTTATGAATTCGTTTTCTAAAATGTTGGATATCTTTATAGTGGTAATAGGTAAGCTTCAGCCTTCCGAGTTTCAAGTCCCTCAAATGCCCTGCTAGTTAACAATTGCCAAGCATATTCGGATTAGAATAAGTGAATAAATAATATGCTATATGTGCAGAATAAGTATTCTTTCCTTTTTAAAAACAGAAAATAGGATGTTGTGATTAGGGGTGTAAACAAATCGAACATGAACGAATGTTATTATGTTTGTGCTCGTTCGTTTATTTTTAAGACTGTTTGTGTTCATATTCACGCTCGTTAAGCTTGTTTACTAACATTAAGGAACATAATCACGAACACGTGTTTTTGAATATCAAACAAAAATATTCAAAAACACGTGTTCATGAACATTAAACAAAATACTTATACAAACAAATTGTATTCCTAATATATATAATATCAAATTAAAAAAACCCTACATAAATATGTAATTTTAATAATTACATATTAAAATAACCTATGAGTAAATATGTAATTTAAAATTTTATTATTATCAAACAGTAAACGAACACTAAATGATTCATTAAACGAATGAGTTTTAAACAAAATATAAACAAGTTTGTTCACGAACATAAATGAACAAACATGCCTATATTCGTGATCGTTTGTTAAAAATAATAAACAAACATAAACAAACAGAAATCGAACATATTTACGAACAGTTCTTCAAACGTTCTGTTCGTTAATACCCCTAATTGTGATCTCGTAGGTTGTAGTTTATGTAATTATCTAAATCATTATATTTATAGACAGATCAAAGACAAAGCAATATATAATCTAGCGTTGATACTGCCATGCCTTGTTTATTTATAATACTAAAATTTGCAGAATTAAGAAAATAGTTTATACACTTAACATGCCTTGGAAAAAAATTATCATTACCTATCTGTTGTTCATGACACAACCTGATTCCATCGTTAGCCCTAGCAGATTTGGCTAAATTATCTATATTGGAAACTTTAGTATTCATATCGTGAAGTATGGATATAGTTTTATTGAAAGTTTCTTCATAATATATATATATATGTATGTATATGTATATATATAGGCTTGTCATTACTTAACCTGCAGAGGTGTTAATTTGTTGTGGTGAAAGAACCATATTGTTTGGTTTTGCATCCTAAAGAAGATAATGTTTTTATATCAGAAAAGTTGCAGTCTGTACATATTGAACTAGAAGATTAAGGCATGCAGAGCCATATATAATACTCATAGTTGGAAGTATTATTTAACTATAATATATATGCTTTCTTGAATTTACTTGGAAAGTATTAACTTTTCTATTCTATATTTTGGATTTTTTTTTGTGACAATGATACTTATTATTTGATAAACTCATTATTTCCATGGGTCTAATTTTTAAGGGTCATTTGGTATCATTTTTGTTTCCTATTTTTTTATTTTTTATTTTAGTTTTTTTTTTAAACAACAGTAGAAAACATGTTTGATAACATATTTCCATTTTCAAAAAACGAAAACAAAAATAAGAATTTTCAAAATTGTTGGAAGTAAGAATTTTGTATTTCCATTGTCTTCAGAAATATGTTTTCATTTTTGGTGTTTTTCATAAGTAAACGAACAGTGTCTATGTATTAATCTTGTATTATCTTAAAATGATTTTACTTGAATAATCTTTAATCTGTTTTCTATTTTATTACAAATACTTAAATATTACAAATTTTCTTAAAAAATTGTCGATCCTTCTGGCATAATTGCTTGAAAATTTATCTTCACCTCAAGATTATTTAAGTAGTATCATTTGACTTTGTAGAGTTTCCATTGTCGGATTCATTTAATCTTTTAAGAAAAAGAACTTCTATTTTTATTTCTTTTATTCCTTTTATTTATTTTTATTAATTTTGTCTTTGTTATTTCTTATGTTAATTTCTTGAGAATGAGCTTTGATTATTACTATTAAAATCTTCTTTTAGTCTTCCATCATTCAAATGAGATTTAGAGAAAATTTCTCACCTAAAATTTTTCAAATATCAACCATTCGTGACTCTTTAAAAGTTCATCCTTGGAATTATTATTATTATTATTATTATTATTATTATTATTATTATTATTATTATTATTGATATTTTAAAAATAAAAATCAATTATTAATATTGAAAATCTTACTTAAATCTTTCATCATTCTAACAAAATGTAAGAAAAATCTTTTCACCTAACAATTTTCAAATGTCAACTATTCTTGACTTTTTGAAATTGCACTATCGAAATAATCTTTACTTATTTTCAATGTGTTACTAAATCTTATATTGTTGTTGTTGTTGTTGTTATTATTATTATTATTTATTATTATTATTATTTTGAAAACTGATATTTATTATTAATATTGAAAATATTCACTTAAATCTTTCATCATTCTCGCGAAATCTAAGGAAATTTTTTTCATCTAACAATTTCCAAATGTCAATCATTTGTGACTCTTTGGAATTATATCCTCGGAATAATCTTTATTTACTTTCAATCTTCTATGTGGCATTTATTATTGTTATTATCATTATTGAAAATAATTATCGATTATTGGTAAGAAAAATTTTAATTAAATCTTCCATGTGAGACCCCATGTCCCATGTATGTATGTCTTTAATATATGTTAATGGAATAATAAGACAGATGATTTTTGGATCATATAAATGCGAATGGATTGCAAATGGGATAAATGGATATCATGAATGCAAGTAAAGGTTAAATAAGGGCTGAAGTGGCCACAAACTAAATGAATAGAACTTAAAATATTCGGATTGAAGATAAGGATTTAAAACACGAAATGATAATGCATGGACTGTGAATTCTGGGTATCCTTTCTGATTTCTAGCAGCACACACAAGTTCCACAACATGAAAATCATAAGAAATGAACCTTTCTGTGCTCTAAGTGTGAATAGATTGCAAAATGACTAGTGAAGCAATCAAATACAAGTCTCCCTTTAAAAATTCTGGAAAATTTGTAGCAGGAAACCTGCAGATGAAGGCCAGATCGATCTCCTATTCCAAGCAGATCGATCCCTTGTGCAAGCAGAACAATTTCGATTTGATTTTGCCAAGAGCAGATCGATCCCCCCATGAGCAGATCGATCTCCCTCATGAGCAGATCGATCTGCATTTGCTTTTACTTAGAGCGAATCGATCTCTCCCCATGAAATAGATCGATCTCCATTTACTTCTTCCTAGCAGAGATCGATCCCTTCCTAAGTGTAGATCAATCTCCATTTGATCCTGTCAAAAGCAGATCGATCTCACCCCATGAGCAGATCGATCTCCACAAGCTTCTGCCAACAGAGGATCGATCTCTTCCCCCAAAGAGTAGATCGATCCCACCTTTCATGCCTGAACATCTCGGTAGTTCAAAAACCAAAGGAAGATCGATCTTCACACTAGCAGATCGATCTCATCACTCTTATCCTATAAAAACTTGACGGCCAAACCTCATTCTTCAGCAAATCAAACCATCCCCCTCCATTTTTACCCAAAAGCAAGCTTTCTCACTCAAAAATACACCCCTCTTCCAAAAAGATTTGAGAAAAAGCTATTGGATCAAAGTTGTTCATTGTGAGGAGGTGAACAACATACCTTGGAATCAAAACTCAACTTGTTGAATTGAAGGATCCAAGGAGTCTTCTTATTTGGGATAAGAAGAAGGTCAAGCTAGGTGAGTTTACAATGGATCAACTCTAAGTATGTTTGTCTAGATGTTGTTAGGAGTTAATTGGTGTATGTATTGTTAGTAGAAAGTACCTAGAATGTGATGAATCAAGCATGACTTAGAATGGGTTTAGTGTGAGAAAATATGATATGGTTGATTTGATGATAAATGGATTATAACAAAGTGTTAATAATGTTATATGCATGATTTTAAGATGGTTTTGTGAAATAAGTTTATGAAATGGGATGAGGTTATATAATGAGCATATAAGGTGTTTGTGAAAATGCATGAATGAATGGAAGAACTAAGGTTAGAGCAATGCAAACCAAGTGCTTGATTAGATAACTAAGAGAGTTGCTAGCTAAATTGACTAGAAATGGCATAATGATGGCCAAAGGTGATAATGGGCCGAACTTGATGAAATAGGCTCGATAAGATATATTTGACTAGTTCAAGTTAGAACATGAGTTATCGGTATTGACTCATATGATTGATGAATGTTTGCAGCTACCGAGGTATATCCGAAGAAAATTGAGACCAATTGCGAGAAGCGAGAAAGGAAGAAGGAGTTGCTTCCAAGTGAATTGAGGTAAGGGAATTGTGTTAGCCCTAGAGGTATCTGTACGCGTTTTCGGGCGCATAAAGGTTTTGTAGAATGTGTGAGAGTCATAGGAATGGAATTAAATGTTTGAAGGGCAAAGAAGAATGGGATTTGGGAAAAGTTCTTGAACAAAAAAAAAATAAGAATCATGATGTTTTTGTCACGCCCCGAAAATGCGGAAAATAGGGCAAATTTAAAACCTTTTACTCGTTAATTCACAATTAAAGGTGCATTCCTGTGCATTATCATACATCATCATAATTATCATGCCTCAGGATCTCATCATAATATAACGTATATTGTACCGTATACAAATACTCAATTCCATGTTAATTAATCCTAATACATCCCATATAATGTCATACATCAAGTGTCTGCAATTACAATAATAGTCTGGGTACATGAAAAGATAAAATATACCTCAAGATACAATTTATATGGCCTGGAGCTCGAATCCTCCACTAGCCACTACTCCGTACGTCGCAGAGAGATCTTTTTCACTTGAAGAACTCTGGGGGGAAAGGAAAACAGGGTGAGCTTCTAAATCGCTCAGTAAATGGGGTAAGAACTCATTTCATAAACCAAAATGCACATCACACAATGTTTATTTGTATGTGAAACTCATTTGAAAACCATAGCATGAAAATACTCAAAACGACATTCTCATATCCCAAATCATGTAAAAACATGAAGTAAAAAGGCTCACTCTAGAGCAATAACAAAGCATGTGAAAACAATGCAATAAACGCTTTCTCAAATACGTGATAAAATCACTGAAATAGTAATGCACGTGGCACAGCCACTAAACACACGTGGCATAGCCACTGTTTTAAATTCTCGCGTGGCATAGCCACAAAATACACGTGGCAAAGCCACTGGTTTAATTTCTCGCGTGGCATAGCCACAGAATAGGGTTTCTCAACGTGGCGCAGCCACCAATTGGGGTATAACGTCGCACAGCCACCAATGGGGTATAACGTGGCACAGCCACCAATGGGGTTTCTCAACGTGGCACAGCCACCAAGGGGGTATAACGTGGCACATCCACCAATGGGGTTTCTCAACGTGGCACAGCCACCAAGGGGGTATAACGTGGCACAGCCACCAATGGGGTTTCTCAATGTGGCACAGCCACCAAGGGGGTTATTCTCACGTTACCAGAACGGAGAAGAAATCGGGCTTACATGCTACCAGAGCAATGCCCGGTGTGTACTCACAACTACACACCTAAGTCTTATCACATAAGACTGGTTTGCGTTCACGTAGAACTCGTAATGGTTTTTCTCTCATAAAACTCATTTGAAATCGTTTTGTACTCAACACAAAACGTAATAAACATCGAGTTCCAACTGGCAAAGCACACGCACACATTTCTCAAATCTCAATATTGCCTTAACGTAGAGCCCAGTTATAAACTCATAAAAACATTGGGCTCCAACAGGCTATAAAATCGTGTGCAATTTAATCTCAACACAAAACCCAACATGCTTGTTTTATAAACCACAATTCATTCTAAAATAGTTTACAATTCACATACACAAATGGTTTAGATTTCCCTTACCTCTTTGCACCTCGTATAGTGCAATCGTTTCCCCCGTATCACGGACTAGTCTCGCATTCCACTCTGGAACTCCCGAGCTGTCCAAACGATGTTAAAACATCAATACTCAATTATCTCATAAACCTCAATTCTCAAAATCGAGCATAATTGCTCATAACTCCTCAAATCTCTTTATTCTCGTAACTCAACCCTAAACTACAACCTCATTCACAATATCTCAACGTCCTACATTTCTCATGCCAATTATCTAGGCTAATTCATCACATTGTCTATATTTCCATTTATAGCACAAATTCTCAAAATTACCAAATATCTACATTACTCCAACTACATTGCAATTTCATCAATCCCTAATCATTTCTCAACTATTTCAACACAATGACAACCACCAATATCATCAAAATCAGCTCAAATATCAAGATCGAGGTTTAGAAATTACCCAAAGCTTGTGAGACGCACAACCCACGCCTCGATCCGATTCGTCCTTCGATTTCCAAGTATGTTGTTCTCCCTTTGATGAGGAACAACTTTCCTTCTTGCCACAACCTCTGATTCGACCGGAAATGGGGGATTTGGATGAGTGAGAAAGCTAGGTTTTCGGTGGAAATGGGTTTGGAAGAGAGAGAAAGTGAGTTTGCAGGAGAAAAACACGGGTCCCTTATATAGGCTGGAGGTAGGAGATCGATCTGCCTCTTGATGAGATCGATCTGCGTTTGAAATTTGGGGACGATCTGGGCAATTTTATGCCTAGGAGATCGATCTGTCGAGGGGTGAGATCGATCTCTTTATGGCTTTATGAGATCGATCTGCTCCTAAGGAGATCGATCTTCTCCCAAATAGAATCATTTGGAGATCGATCTCTTCCTCATGAGATCGATCTTCTCTCACACAGATTCATAAGGAGATCGATCCTCTTCCATTGGAGATCGATCTGCTCCTTAAATTCCTCATTCCTTGTCGTTTATAGCTCACCAGATCGATCTCTCCTTCTCCCAGATCGATCTGTCCTTATAGTTCATGCTCATTTTACACACTTAACATATAAATCTCCAATTATAATTCCCACAATTCACTTAGCTCAATAAATTACACTTCAAATTATTATTACATCATTAAAATATGTCTAAAATTCTCAGATCTCACATCCTCCCCACCTTAAAAGGAATTTGGTCCTCCAAATTCAACTCAACTAGTCAAATAGATGGGGGTATTTCTCCTTCATGAGACTCTCTAGTTCCCACGTTGCCTCTTCCATTGAGTGATGTTTCCACAAAACTTTCACTAATGGGATGCTCTTGGTTCTCAGTACCTTCTCCTTTCTATCGAGAATCCGGACGGGTTCCTCAGTGTAGCTCATGTCCTCCTGTATGTCCATCTCATCATACTCTATGACATGGGAAGGGTCCGGGTGGTACTTCCTCAACATAGACACATGAAAAATATTGTGTATTCCAGACATCTGTGGGGGTAATGCTAATCTGTAAGCTACCTCTCCCACTCTCTCAAGAATCTCGAATGGTCCTATGTATCGAGGACTCAATTTTCCTTTCTTCCCAAATCGCATGATACCCTTACTCGGTGATACTCTCAGAAATACTGCATCACCAACATCAAACTCGAGTGGCCGTCTACGCATATCCGCGTAGCTTTTCTGTCTACTTTGTGCAGCCCGTAACCTCTCACATATGAGTTTCACACTCTGTACGGCTTGCTCAACAAGCTCGGGGGCATTTATCTTTCTGTCACAGACTTCTTCCCAAGCTACAGGGGATCTACACCTCCTACCATATAGAGCCTCAAAAGGTGCCATTCCAATACTCACATATAGCTGTTATTGTATGCAAACTCTGCTAGGGGCAGGTGATCATCCCATGATCCCTTAAAATCCATCGTACACGCCCTCAACATATCCTCCAGGGTCTGAATAGTCCTCTCTGACTGACCATCTGTCTGAGGATGATAGGCGGTACTGAAACTCAATCGAGATCCCATGGACTCCTGAAACTGGGTCCAGAATCTAGAAGTAAATCGGGAATCTCTATCAGAAGTAATACTCACTGGAGCCCCATGTAATCTAGCTATCTCGCTGACATACAGTTCAGCTAAGGCATCCACATATCTGTGCTCTTGATGGCAAGGAAGTGGGCACTCTTGGTCAATCTATCCACAATGACCCATATCGCATCACGACCTCTTCGGGTCCTCGGTAAACCCATAAAAAAGTCCATAGTGACATGCTCCCATTTCCATGTAGGTATAGGGAAAGGCTGTAGTAGTCCTCCAGGCTTCCGATGCTCAGCTTTCACTTGCTGGCATACTAAACACCTGGCCACATACACTGCCACGTCTCGCTTCATACCACTCCACCAATACACCTTTCTCAAGTCTCGGTACATCTTAGTACTCCCTGGGTGCATGGTGTATCGCGAGCAGTGGGATTCTCTCAGTATCTGTCTCTTCAGGGTATCATCGTCCGGTACACAAATCCGTCCTCTGAACCTCAATAATCCATCCTCACTGATGGTGAGATCCGACTGCGAACTCTGCTCAGCTTGGCTAACCATATCTATCAATCTCTGATCACTGCGCTGCCCAGTTCTAATCTGATCCATGATCCTGGGCTCTATCCGCAGGCTAGCCAAAAATCCAGTCTCTACCTCTTTAGCTCTGATCCGAAGTTCGGCGAACTGCTCTAACAAATCCCATTCCCTGATCATCATAGCAGATATCATACTTTTCCTGCTCAGGGCATCAGCAACTACATTCGCCTTACCCGGATGATATAGAATCTCGCAGTCATAATCCTTAAGGAGTTCCATCCATCTCCTTTGCCTCATGTTTAACTCTTTCTGATCAAAGAGATATCTCAAACTCTTGTGATCAGTGAAGATCTGGAATCTTTCCCCATATAAGTAGTGTCGCCAGATCGTCAAAGCAAATACCACAGCGGCTAACTCCAAATCATGCGTGGGGTAATTCCGCTCATGGTCTTTCAGCTGTCACGATCCATATGCGACCACTCTTCCATGCTGCATAAGCACACACCCCAATCCTTGGTGAGATGCATCACTATACACCGAGAATCCTCCTGATCCCTTAGGAATAGTTAACACAGGTGCCGCTGTCAATCTCCTCTTTAATTCCTGAAAACTGAGCTCACATTGGTCAGTCCATATAAATGGAGTCTCATTGCGCGTGAGCTTAGTCAAAGGAGCGGCAATCCTTGAAAATCCTTCCACAAATCTTCTGTAATACCCTGCCAAACCAAGGAAGCTTCGTACCTCAGTAACTGTCCTCGGTCTCTCCCAATTAAGCACAGCCTCCACCTTGCTTGGGTCCACTGATACTCCTTCCTCTGAGACTATATGACCAAGGAAAGCTATCCGGTTCAGCCAAAACTCACACTTACTAAGCTTTCCGTATAATTGCTTATCTCGGAGTATCTGAAGTACTAACCACAAATGCTGTGCATGCTCCTCATACGACTGAGAGCATACCAGGATATCATCAATAAAGACTATCACAAATTTATCTAGATAGTCTCTGAACACCTCGTTCATCAATCTCATAAATGATGCAGGGGTGTTCGTCAATCCAAAGGACATCACCAGAAATTTGTAATGGCCATACCTCGTCCTGAAGGCCGTCTTTGGAATATCTTCTTCCTTGATCCTCAATTGGTGATAGCCCGATCTCAAGTCAATCTTAGAAAAGACTGATGCCCCTCTCAGCTGATCAAGTAGATCATCAATCCTGGGTAGTGGGTATTTATTCTTCACCGTGGCTTTATTCAACAACCGGTAGTCTACACATAATCTAAGACTACCATCCTTCTTCTTAACAAATAGTACTGGCGCTCCCCACGACGAAACACTGGGTCTAATAAACCCTTGATCCAATAACTCCTGTAGTTGTCTCTTCAATTCCTCAAGTTCCACTAATGCCATCCTGTAGGGAGGTTTAGAGATCGGCTGAGTATCTGGTACCAAATCAATGGTAAACTCCAGCTCTCTCTCTGGTGGTAAACCTGGCAATTCATCTGGGAAAACATCCAGAAATTCGTAAACCACAGGTATATCCTCAATCCTCGGATGTTCCCGCTTATCGTCTGAGATGAGTGTCTCATAACCTTCACATGAATAATCATATTTAATATTCTCCAAAATAATATCAAAATTCTCAAATTACTACTAGAATTCCACATATTCATTTTCTCAATATCTCAATTGTACACTGTAAGGCTCAGGTAGGGAGAAAGTTACAATCTTAGTGTAACAGTCTAAACTCACTCGATTGGTTGCCAACCAATCCATCCCCAGAATTACATCGAACCCATGTATATTCAACATGATTAGATCTGCTAACATCACTCTATCTCCCACCTTTATTTCACATCCTCTACAGATTAACTCAGTTCTCTGGGATTCACGCATAAGGGTATTTACATGTAGTATGTATTCTAGAGGTTCAAACTTCAAGTTTAATCTACATGCAAAATGCTCAGAAATAAAGGAATGCGTGGATCCTGAATCAATCAACACATGAGCCTTACGATTACAGACAGAGAGTGTACCTCTTATAGTTTCTGCCGAAGTGTCTGCGGTCTCCTTATCCAGGGTAAATACACGTCCCTGTACCACAGGTTTCTTCCCTTTCTCTGCCGCAGTGGCCCGTCTCCGGGGATCCACTCTCTGAGGCTGTTGTCTAGTGGGCTCCGGAGCATGTGGTATCTGAGGTTGGGGACAGTCCTTCACTCTGTGACCCATGTCACCACATCTAAAACATCCATGGATCGACCCAGTACAACTTCCCTCATGCATTCGGCCAAAATCTCTGCAAACCCTTATCTCCGGCCTGACATATCGAGGGGTCTCCTTGATAATAGGATAGGCTCTGGGTCTCTCCAATCTGTCCTTCTGTACCTCAATCCTTCCTCTTCTGAAGGAACCTCTCCGAGTCTCTGCTTGGAAAAGTGCTGGCCTCTTGCCCTTATCTCTATTCACCGCTCTGAGCTCATTCTGGGATTGTACCATCTCAATCCCTCTTTCAATCTCTTGTGCTCGTCTCAGAGCATCTCCAAACTCAGTAATACATAGCCCTATCAATCTATCTCTGATGACGGGCTTCAACCCATACACAAACTTCTCTGTGCGAAGCTCTTCACTCTTGAAGGTCTCTGGGTCATATCTCAATAGCGCTGTGAATTGGCTCTCATAGTCATCCACAGACATGTCACCCTGTACCAAACTCAAAAACTCAGCTTGTTTCTTTCTCTGGGCGGCTCGTGGTACATATTGGGTCCTAAAGGCTGTCTGGAACTCTTTCCAACCAATCACACCATGGTGGGACATCAAAATACCCTGGGTAGTACCCCACCAATCTCGAGCTCTCCCCTTCAGCATATAGGCACTCATACTAACCCTCTCAGCATCGGTGCAACCCAGGAAATAAAATATAATCCTTAATTCCGTCAACCACTCCTCAGCCTCTGCAGGATCCTTCTTTCCCTTAAATGCGGGTGGATTCATCTTCAGAAAATCCCTTAGTCGGACCATACTTCTATCCTCAGGCTGAGTGACGGGAGGCACTGGGGGTATGGGAGGTCCTTGTGGAGGTGTAGGGGTAGTATCCGAGGCATTAACTCCAAAGTGTTGCGCGAATAACGCTGCCATCTGCTCAAAACCTTGCCTCACATCGGTCTCAATCCGATTAAACCGAGAGTTAGGACTCTCTGGTTGTGGGACAGGTGGCGGAGGGGACTCTGCCTGCCTCCTCGAACGACCTCGTCGTTTACTCATTCTCTATCTCAACTCGTCTCCTGCGCGTACATATCAAAACAGATTGAAATCTCAATCCTCAATTTCAGTTCATGACTAGACTATTACAGACACTTGGGATGTATTCTATTTCACTTAACCGACACTGACAGTACTAGACACCCTAAGCTCTGATACCAAGAAAACTCTGTCACGCCCCGAAAATGCGGAAAATAGGGCAAATTTAAAACTTTTTACTCGTTAATTCACAATTAAAGGTGCATTCCTGTGCAGTGTCATACATCATCATAATTATCATGCCTCAGGATCTCATCATAATATAACGTATATTGTACCGTATACAAATACTCAATTCCATGTTAATTAATCCTAATACATCCCATATAATGTCATACATCAAGTGTCTGCAATTACAATAATAGTCTGGGTACATGAAAAGATAAAATATACCTCAAGATACAATTTATATGGCCTGGAGCTCGAATCCTCCACTAGCCACTACTCCGTACGTCGCAGAGAGATCCTTTTTCACTTGAAGAACTCTGGGGGGAAAGGAAAACAGGGTGAACTTCTAAATCGCTCAGTAAAGGGGGTAAGGAACTCATTTCATAAACCAAAATGCACATCACACAATGTTTATTTGTATGTGAAACTCATTTGAAAACCATAGCATGAAAATACTCAAAACGACATTCTCATATCCCAAATCATGTAAAAATATGAAGTAAAAAGGCTCACTCTAGAGCAATAACAAAGCATGTGAAAACAATGCAATAAACGCTTTCTCAAATACGTGATAAAATCACTGAAATAGTAATGCACGTGGCACAGCCACTAAACACACGTGGCATAGCCACTGTTTTAAATTCTCGCGTGGCATAGCCACAAAATACACGTGGCAAAGCCACTGGTTTAATTTCTCGCGTGGCATAGCCACAGAATAGGGTTTCTCAACGTGGCGCAGCCACTAATTGGGGTATAACATGGCACAGCCACCAATGGGGTATAACGTGGCACAGCCACCAATGGGGTTTCTCAACGTGGCACAGCCACCAAGGGGGTATAACGTGGCACATCCACCAATGGGGTTTCTCAACGTGGCACAGCCACCAAGGGGGTATAACGTGGCACAGCCACCAATGGGGTTTCTCAACGTGGCACAGCCACCAAGGGGGTTATTCTCACGTTACCAGAACGGAGAAGAAATCGGGCTTACATGCTACCAGAGCAATGCCCGGTGTGTACTCACAACTACACACCTAAGTCTTATCACATAAGACTGGTTTGCCTTCACGTAGAACTCGTAATGGTTTTTCTCTCATAAAACTCATTTGAAATCGTTTTGTACTCAACACAAAACGTAATAAACATCGAGTTCCAACTGGCAAAGCACACGCACACATTTCTCAAATCTCAATATTGCCTTAACGTAGAGCCCAGTTATAAACTCATAAAAACATTGGGCTCCAACAGGCTATAAAATCGTGTGCAATTTAATCTCAACACAAAACCCAACATGCTTGTTTTATAAACCACAATTCATGCTAAAATAGTTTACAATTCACATACACAAATGGTTTAGATTTCCCTTACCTCTTTGCACCTCGTATAGTGCAATCGTTTCCCCCGTATCACGGACTAGTCTCGTATTCCACTCTGGAACTCCCGAGCTGTCCAAACGATGTTAAAACATCAATACTCAATTATCTCATAAACCTCAATTCTCAAAATCGAGCATAATTGCTCATAACTCCTCAAATCTCTTTATTCTTGTAACTCAACCCTAAACTACAACCTCATTCACAATATCTCAACGTCCTACATTTCTCATGCCAATTATCTAGGCTAATTCATCACATTGTCTATATTTCCATTTATAGCACAAATTCTCAAAATTACCAAATATCTACATTACTCCAACTACATTGCAATTTCATCAATCCCTAATCATTTCTCAACTATTTCAACACAATGACAACCACCAATATCATCAAAATCAGCTCAAATATCAAGATCGAGGTTTAGAAATTACCCAAAGCTTGTGAGACGCACAACCCACGCCTTGATCCGATTCGTCCTTCGATTTCCAAGTATGTTGTTCTCCCTTTGATGAGGAACAACTTTCCTTCTTGCCACAACCTCTGATTCGACCGGAAATGGGGGATTTGGATGAGTGAGAAAGCTAGGTTTTCGGTGGAAATGGGTTTGGAAGAGAGAGAAAGTGAGTTTGCAGGAGAAAAACACGGGTCCCTTATATAGGCTGGAGGTAGGAGATCGATCTGCCTCTTGATGAGATCGATCTGCGTTTGAAATTTGGGGACGATCTGGGCAATTTTATGCCTAGGAGATCGATCTGTCGAGGGGTGAGATCGATCTCTTTATGGCTTTATGAGATCGATCTGCTCCTAAGGAGATCGATCTTCTCCCAAACAGAATCATTTGGAGATCGATCTCTTCCTCATGAGATCGATCTTCTCTCACACAGATTCATAAGGAGATCGATCCTCTTCCATTGGAGATCGATCTGCTCCTTAAATTCCTCATTCCTTGTCGTTTATAGCTCACCAGATCGATCTCTCCTTCTCCCAGATCGATCTGTCCTCATAGTTCATGCTCATTTTACACACTTAACATATAAATCTCCAATTATAATTCCCACAATTCACTTAGCTCAATAAATTACACTTCAAATTATTATTACATCATTAAAATATGTCTAAAATTCTCAGATCTCACAGTTTTGAATCCTCTTACTAATCTTTTTAGCATGTGAATTGGTAGGTTGGCTAGCATTTAAATGCTTTGCAAGAAAATAATTTGATTTGGTTTTAATAAACATGCCTTGTAAATAAGTTAGCCACCTACATGAGTTTTGTGGAAATAAAGGTACTAGAGTGCTACTCGCACGAGATTTGATATGTTTTTACATGATGAGTGCTGGAGCCTAGCTCGCACTAGTTTTCACACAAATTTTATGATACAGTGCTGGAGCATAGCTCGAACTAGAGTTTTACATGCAAGAGTGCTGGAGCCTAGCTCGCACTAGTTTTCACATGGGTTTTGACATTGTGTTGGAGCGTTGCTTGCACTAGATGTCCACTTTATACTTGTTGTCTTGCTAGAGACTACTCGTACGTGATTTTTATGATATGTTGGGAGCCGTGTTAGGAGCTTAGGGTAGGCTATGTGCCACGCCGATTAAATAGGCTCGCACGTACGTATTAAGATGTGGCGTGATATGATGTGATGATATGATATGGGTCCATGGAGTACGTTGTACCGTGCAAATAGCATGGAGTACGTTGTACCATGTATGGATATTATATGTATACCGTCTTCAGACAATGGATATTCTGCTATGGACCGACGGGTTAGACATGACCTACCTCTCGTGCGGAAGTAGATACAGGTGATACCCCACACACTAGGATCCGTGTAGCTTGGGATCACAAAGGATATGGTCATAGCCCTAGTTATTACCCTTATTAATATTATCTGTCTATCTCACATGTCTTGTTTTATGATGAATCCATGTCTTAAAATTATTTTGTGGGTCAGGACAGTCCAAGGGAGGGGCTGAGTCTTGACGAATGGTGATTTGTGTTGAGTATGAAATGCTTTCAAGTGTACCTCGCATGATGATTTTCCATGCTTTAATTATGACTTGTGCATGATGATTTTCCATGCTTTATATACAACTCGTGCATGATGATTTTTCCATGCTTTGATTTAGACTTGTCGACTGATTTGAATAGTATGAACTGTCTTACATATCATGAACACATGCATGAACTGTTGATTTTGGGTATGACAAGCAATTGTGTGGTTTTACACATGGCATCACGATCATGTAGATAGTACAGTTATCTACCTGCTCACATGATTGCCTTAATGAGCGCGTGGTTTGCTCACCCCCTTATTTTCCCCCTCTATAGAGCACTTTCAGTAGATAGAGAGCAACTGAGGATTGGATTTTGGAGTCTGTTGCATCCCATGTCAAAGCACAGTAATATCTTTAAATGTAAGTTTTGGGGATGTAAAGGATTGTAAACACATGTAAACAGTAACTCTAATTTAGAAATTCAAGTGTTTACATTTAAATGAATTGTAAATTGAAATGATTTGATTGGATGAGATTAACACCGATACACAGCCCAACTGTTGGTGGTGTAGCTGTTCACGATCAAGTAAAGTAAAGGTAAAGAATAAACAATAAGAAATGCATTAAATAATAAATGAAAAATTTGTAATGGATTAAGGGTCGTGACTGAGATGGTATCAGAGCAAAGTTGGTATGATGTGTGTCGATGTAAAAATTTAGAAAAATTACATCCTCATGTTACTGTACTTGTCTAGATACAACTGTGTATATCGAGATGGGTTTGACTAAGAAATGGTTGTGAATGTAGGAATCTTGGCATAATGGCTAACACCAGTCGCGGTAGAGGGGTGAGAGCACGAGCTAGAGGTCGTAGGGGTAGGCTTGGGGGTTTTGTTGAGTCGTTGCCACATGAGACTCACGATGAGGTAGAGGTAGAGGCTGATGTTGAGCATACTCCACAAGGTCCGATAGAGAGACCTGAGAGTACTGAGGCACGCTTCGCGAGGATAGAGCAGAGCTTAGAGGTAATTTTGGAGTTGATTGCCTAGTCGTTGCCTGGAGCTGGGGGCCGACAGGGGTCAGCTACACAAAGTGAAGCTGAACGGGCGGCTGCTCCTAAGATGCCTGTACAGCCAGCCTAAGCATCTCAGACTAAAGATACTCCCACACCCCCACCAGTACAGGATACACTTTCTACTATTGCTCCACCACAGGGCAGTAGAGATTAGGGTTATGGATGTGACCTGGATAGGTTACGACAGTTCCAAAAATTTATACCGTCATCTTTCAATGGGATTAAGGACTCAGTAGCTGCAGAGGGTTGGGTGAATGAAATTGAGAAATTATATGGGTTCTTCGAGTGTACTAGTACGGAGATGCTGCTTTTGCCGCATTCATGCTGAAGGGATCGGCAAAGCATTGGTGGAAGTCCATCAGACCCGTTCTGAGAGTTTGGCATACGGAGATTACATGGGACATATTTTTGGAGGCCTTTTGGAGGCAATATGTTCCGGATACTATGCAGCGAAAGCTGCATATGGAATTTTTGAGGTTGACTCAGTGGAGTAGATCGGTGGATGAGTACGAGACAAAATTTATCTCCGTCGGCAGGTATGATCCTGATACGATAGACAGTGAGGTCAAGAAGTTTTGGAAGTTTGTGAATAGACTGAGACCAGCCATCAGGTCCCGATTGGTTCCCTTTAACATACCGACCTACGATGAGGCAGTGCACAGGGCACAGTTGTATGAACAAGATATTGAGCGAGTTGCCTCGAAGTTTGGGAAGGTTTGTAAAGTGAGGGACAAAGATAGGAAGAGATCGACAGTGGATAGAGGCTTCAGTCATAGAGGAGGCAAGAGATTTACTAGGAAGAGGCCAAAGATTGAGGAGATTCGAGAGAGGACAGTTAAGCCTCCCGTGTATCCGGCCATAGCTCTAGCAAAGGGTATAGTGATTGGAAGGTCACGACCTACGACAAAACAGTGCAGTAAGTGTGGTAGGTACCATGGTACTCGACCCTGTTATGGATCTCTTGTAGTATGTTTTCGATGTGAGAAGCCAAGGCATGTGATCCGAAATTGCCCAGAGATGACTAAGAGTGCCCCATAGAAGGGTAAGGAGCCAGAAAGAGCTCCAGCTGATACTCCTACTCTGAGACGGAGGGCAACTGCTAAAGATAAGGGGAAGCAAGTAGTTGGCAGAGGGTGAGTACACGCACTGGACTAGGATACTGTAGATGAGTAGTTACATGTGGTGAAATGTACCATCTTAATCTTTATTTTTGAAGCTTATGTTTTGATAGATCCTGGTGCCACACACTCATTTGTATCGCCTGCATTTGCATATAAATTGTTTAAATATATGAAGCTTACCCCGTTAAGTAGGAGGATGCTGAGAAGCACTCCCATGAATAATAGTCAGCTAGTGGAATATGTATATAAGGATTGCAAGTTGAAAGTAGTGGAAAAGGAAATGTTAGCCGACCTTATTTTAATGTATATGAAAGACTTTGATGTAATCCTAGGAATGGATTGGTTGGCTGCAAACCATGCTATGGTAAATTATTTTTCTAAGACTGTAACTTTTTCAAGGTTAGGTAGCATTACCGTAAGTTTCCCCAAACAATGTATTGTAAAATCCCTTTGAAAAGTAATGAAAGCAAAAGTTGTTATAAGTGAAATAAATGCATTTCCATGCTGACTAAATGACTAATGTTTTGAAAGGTTATATTACGTACGTGGTTGAGGCGGATAAGGCACGTTTGGAATTGAGAGACATCCCAGTGGTTAGGGAATTCCCAAACATCTTTTCAGATGATTTACCAGGGTTACCGCCAGATAGAGATATAGACTTTTATATAGATTTGGCACCAAGTACAGAGCCAATCCAAGCCACCGTACAGAATGGCTCCGATTGAGTTGGAGGAATTGAAGAAGCAGTTACAGGAGTTGTTGGATAAGGGGTTCATCAGACCGAGTATATTGCCTTGGGGAGCACTGGTCCTGTTTGTGAAGAAGAAGGATGGGAGCCTCTGATTGTGTATTAACTACAGGTTGTTGAATAAGGTGACCAGCAAGAATAAGTACCCCCTTCCACGTATCGATGACTTGTTGGATCAGCTTCGGGGAGCGTAGGTCTTTTCTAAAATAGATCTGAGATCTGGGTACCATCAGTTGAGAATTCAGGATGGAGATGTACCCAAGACAGCTTTTCGCACTCGATACGATCATTTTAAGTTTATGGTTATGCCATTCGGGTTGACGAATACTCTCAAGCTTTTATGTCGTTGATGAATGAGGTGTTTCACCAATATTTGGATCGGTTTGTTATCGTATTCATCGATGATATTCTGGTGTATTCGAGATCTAGAGAGGAGTATGAGCAGCACCTAAGGATAGTACTACTGACCTTCTAGGAGAATAAGTTATACGTCAAACTCAGTAAGTGTGATTTTTGACAAGAGCAAGTCTCTTTTCTAGGTCATATTGTATCGAAGGATGGTGTGTTAGTGGACCCATCCTAGATTGAGGCAGCGGTTCAGTGGCAAAAACCCCAGACAATCACGGAGATCATAAATTTTTTGGGTTTAGCTGGGTATTATTGATCGTTTGTGGAGGGATTCTCGAGATTAGATGTTCCATTGACACGTCTCACAAGGAAGAATGCTGAGGTCATGTGGAACGATAAATGTGAAAAGAGTTTTCAGGAGTTGAAGAAAAGATTAACCACAGCTCCGATTCTCACCATTCCTACCAGCTTAGGAGGTTTTTCTGTATATACGATGCTTCGTACTAAGGACTGGGCTGTGTACTGATGCAGGATGGGAAGGTAATCGCCTATGGATCGAGACAGTTGAAAGATCATGAGAGGAACTACTTGACCCATGATCTAGATTTGGTGACCATAGTATTCACCTTGAAAATATGGCGTCATTATCTATATGGTGAGAAATTTCATGTATTCATTAACCACAAGAGCCTTAAATATCTGTTCTCACAAAAGGAGTTGAACATGAGATAGAGGAGGTGGCTCGAGCTTCTGAAGGACTATGATTACGAGAGCTTGTACCACCTAGGTAAGGCGAATGTAGTAGTTGATGTACTTAGTAGGAAGCACCTCGGGTTGGTATCATATATGATGATCAAGGAACACGAGCTGTTGGAACAGTTTGTGAGCCTAAGTTTAGATGTGACCCCGTCTGATACTGATAGTGGCTTTATGGTAGCTAACCTGCGGTTGGAACCAGATGTGGTAGATCGTATCCGGCAGGCTTAGCAGATTGATCAGCAGTGTAGTGATATTATCAGGCAGCTACAGAGGGGTGCAGAGACTGATTTTTAGTTGAGTTCAGATGGTTTGCTGAGGTTCAGGGGTAGAATATGTGTTCCCAATGATCCAGAGATCAGGAGGTTGATTTTATCAGAGGCTTACTCAACGAAGTATACACTACATCCGAGAAGTAACAGGATGTATTAGAACCTCCGGAGAGTGTATTGGTGGTCAGGGATGAAGAGAGATGTGGCGAAATATGTGGCAAAGTGTCTTATCTATTAGCAGGTGAAGGTAGAGCATCAGAAGCCTACAGGGCTCTTACAACCTCTACCTATATCGACTTGGAAATGAAAGCATGTCACTATGGACTTCGTGATGGGTTTACCCAGGACCCGTAGGAATCACGATGCGATTTGGGTGATAGTAGATAGATTGACGAAGTCGCCACACTTCCTAGCTATGAGAGCTACCGATACTTTGAGTACACTGGTGAAACTATATGTGCGTGAGATAGTGAGGTTACATGGTGTTTCGGTGAGCATTGTTTCTTATCAGGATGCTCGCTTCATTTCTTACTTTTGGGAACACTTTCAGGAAGCGATGGGGACCCAACTGAGTTTTAACACAACGTTTCATCCTCAGACAGATAGTCTGTCAAAGATGACTATACAGACCTTGGAGGATATGTTGAGAGTGTGTGCATTGAATTTTGGAGGCTCTTAAGATGACCATTTACCACTCGTAAAGTTCGTCTATAATAACAGTTATCATTCGAGTATCGGGATAGCACCATATGAAGCTTTATATGTTCGTAGATGTCGTTCCCCTATTGAATGGGAAGAGGTTGGTGACCGACTGATATTTGCTCCCGACTTTGTGAGACAAGCCTCTGAGGATGTCTAGTTGATTTGTGAGAGGTTATGGACAGCTCAGAGCAGACAAAAGAGTTATGCTGACAGGAGACGGAGAACATTGGAGTTTACAGTGGGTGAATCAGTATTTTTACGATTTTCTCTTTCCAAGGGTATATCGAGGTTCGAAAAGAAAGGGAAGCTAAGTCCTCATTACATTGGACCCTTTGAAATACTTGATAGAGTGGGAGATAAAGCTTACAGGCTAGCATTGCCACCTGAGCTAGCGGGTGTTCAAAACGTCTTCCACATCTCTATGTTACGGAAGTACCTCCCGGACCCGGCACATGTAATTAGATATCAGCCATTGGAGCTCAACGAGAGCATGTAAGACCCGAATTTAATTAAAATATGAAATGAATGAGTATTCGTGAAGGGAAGTCGGGTTAAATTAATCCTGAACACGTGTAAGGGTAAAATGGTCAAAAGACCGAAAGTCGGTATAATTCGATAAGGAAATTTAATTAAAAATATGGATTTGAGAAATCTTGGTCAATAAAGGTGAAATAAATTTATTTTGGGTTAAATTGATCAAGATATTAATTTATGGGAATTAATCGGGATTTTTAGTTCGGAAAAATAATTCCGAAAATAATCGAAAAATATACTGAAAAGTCATTCGGGACAATATCCCAAAAATACGAAGAAATTATACCCGAAAAAGGATTAAAATATAATAAATTAATTAAATTAAATTAAATTAATTAATTTGGAATAAAATAATAATTTTAAGGGATATTTGGGTATTTTTAAGGTATTTGAATGATTAAAATAAAAAAAATAAAAAAAATAAAGAGAAATCTGAAAGTGTTATCGGGGAGAGAGAAGAAGAATGGAAAACGGAGAAGGATACCCGCGCGTGGCCGACCGATCCACGGCCACCGGCGACCGAGAGACTCCGACGAAGGGCCGAGCAGGAAGAGGAGAGACCGGCGAAGCTTTGGGCACCGGTGACGCGCGCCGACGATGGCCGTGTCCGGCGAACGGAGAAAGAGAAGATCGCGGGGAAAACGGGGTTGATCCTGACGATCCACGTCATCTGGGCACGAACGGTGGGTACCGACGAGTTCAGGAGGAGGAGCCGGTTCTTCTGAGACCGGTATTGGCCGACGAAACCGCCAGAATCCGACGGATCAAGGGAGAGAAACCGACGGGGAGAGGAGAGATTTTTTCGACGATCGGCGTCTATTTGAGCCCCACCAAGGCTCGATTTTGGAAGCCCATGCGACAGTGAGCCGATTGGTATCGAAAACAGCCACTGAAACTACCGACAAACGCCAGAAACGACGAAAAAAGGAAACGGTACCGACGGCCGAGAGAGAACAGGCTGGACCGGCGACCTTTCGGCGATCTCGACAGAAGCTGAGGCCAGATTCGAGTTGCGGACGACCTTGCGGAGCCACTGGCGGTGGAAGCCGGCAGAGAACCGGCCGGCAATGCGGTGAACCGAAGTGAACCGAAGTGAACCGGGGTGAACCGGCGGGTCTGAACCGGTCCGAACCAGACTGAACCGGTTCAGCCAAAAAGAGAGGAAAAAAGGAAGAAAAAGGTAAAAAGAAAAAGAGAAAAAGTTGGGGAAAATTCTTGTGATGCAATCGAGCTTCGGGTAAGTCAGTAGTGGTCGAAAGTGACCCTATTTAAATTTTGGAGTATTTAATTTAATTAATTTTGGACTGAAAACTTACCCGAAAAATTGTGGAATTGTGTAGCTCGACGATTGGCATCCATCGAGAGCTCGAGACAGCCTTGATTTACGTACTAGCATGGAATCTCGGGTAAGTGACCCTTATTTACGATAATTTACATCGTTATGCGTGATATGAATTTAAATTTCGCATAAATTGAATTAAATTATGAAAATTTAGATGAATTGTCATAAATAATAAAATTAGCTATTCAAGAGTTAGAACGAGGCCCAATAAATTGTTGGTGGGCCCAATGAGCCCAATAGGCCTCGATAAGGTGAAAATTAAGTGGAAAACGGGCCTAAGGCCCATTGAGGTGCAATCGGGCCCAATAGGGGTAAATAGGCCCAATGATTTAAATTAAGCTCAAAAAATAGGAAATACAATTAAATTTTATGATATCTGACCTGAGGAATATTGATACGCAGTTCCGGGCATTTGATTGAGAGCATATCGGACTGCGCGACGAGACAACAGTGGAAAAGAAAAGGTCAGACTCGACAGGAAAATAAGGTAAGGGAATTCTACGGACTGCTAGAGGTAAACTTTACGAAATTTCAAGTTCATATGCAGTCTTTAAAAATTACCTGAAGGGTCTAGAGGTCAATTAATAATTTTAGTGCCCCAAATGGGCAAATTACCAAAATAGCCTTGTTAAGGGTAAAATTTACAAAGTTAGGAAAAATTGGGAGGAGCAAGAACAAGAGGTTCTTGCTCATTCTGGAGGTGTTTTGATGCATGCATTAGTAGGCTGGCTAACCTTGAAAGAAAATGCACAGCATTGCATACTTTCAACGTGAAATTGTTTTGAAAACTGTTTTGAGGAAACAGAGCCGCCTACGTGTTTTATTGACATGTGACGTGCTAGAGCTCAGCTCGCACGATATTTTCGATTTGTGTGATGCACGTATTAGTGCTGGGGCGAGAGCTCGCACTAGAGTTTTACATGCATAGGTGCTGGAGTCCAACTCGTACCAGATTCTTATATATATATGATTTTCGTGACAGGGTGCTAGAGTCTAACTCGCACCATATTTCTATATGATTTTGAGACAGGGTGTTAGAGCTTCGCTCGCACCAGATTTTTATACGGTTTGCATACAGAGTGCTAGAGCTTAGCTCGCACTAGATTTACTTGATTTGATGAGAGTGCTGAGCTTTGCTCGCACTGATTTTATGAGAACATGTGATGAGCCGTGCTTGGAGCATCGGGTAGACTGTGTGTCACCGATTAAATAGGCCCGCACGTGCGTTTTGAGACATGGCATGTTAAAAACAACCTGATGAGCCCGAACGAGGGATAAGGGTTAGAGAAACAACCTGATGAGCCCGAACGAGGGATAAGGGTTAGAGAAACAACCTGATGAGCCCGAACGAGGGATAAGGGTTATAGAAACAACCTGATGAGCCCGAACGAGGGATAAGGGTTGGAGATCCACCTGATGAGCCCGAACGAGGGATAAAGGTTGGAGGACCAGCTGATGAGCCCGAACGAGGGATAAGGCTGGGGGTCCACGGAGTACGATGTACCGTGCAAGTAGCATGAAGTACGATGTACCGTGTGTTATCTTTGTATACGTTGGTATCTTTGTGATACTTGGTATCTTTGTGATACGTTAGCATCTTCGGATGCATGGGATCGGATAAGACTGACGGGTTGGATTGACCCACCTCCCGGGCGATTCTCGATCAGGGTGAGACCTCGCACACTAGGATCCGTGTAGCTAGAGGGACTCACGAGGACACATATGGCCATAGTCCTGGTTAATTGCCGATATACAGATATTGCCTAGTCTCACATGTCGTCGATTTTGATGAAATCAAATTGGGTTTTAAACTAAATTTGCATGATGGTATTTCCATGCTTTTCAAACCCATGTGTGAATGTAAACCGATTTTCATGGTTTTGTGTGAGTCAGGATCACCCGAAGGAGGGGTCGAATCCTGACTTTACTGTGAAATTTTAAACGAGAAAGATATGATTTTGAATATAATTGCATGTTGAATTTTCCGTGCAAATGTGTTTTACATAACATCATAACTCATATCATCTGTTTTAAAATGTGTGGAGAAAGGGTGGTTTATGCATGGCACTATGTTCATGTAGGCAGTATGGTTACCTACTTGTTCGTAGGATTGCCTTACTGAGCTTGATGTGCTCACCCCTTTCATTTTCTCCCACAGATAATCTCCAGTTGAAGTTGAGACGACTCAGTACTGCATTCCGGATGTCCGCTGCTGCCCATCATTTAAGGTATATACACTTGTACATATTGTATCTACATAAGCATAGCACAGTAACATGTTTGTAAGTAACTTTAGGGGATGTATAAATAATGTAAACATCTTATAAATGACTGAGAAAGAATTAAGTTATATGGTAAATGTATGGTGGGACTGGCATTGACGCACAGCCCAATTTGTTAGTGGAGTGTGGTCACGATCAGAAGACAGGTAAGGATTGAAGTAAATAAACAAAACGCGAAAAATTAACTCTGATTTTTGGGTAGTTTGGGTCGTGACAATTAGTATGGTATCAGAGCCAGGTTTTAGTCTGATGTGTGTCAGTGTCAGTAATTAGGAATTACATCCCCGTGTTACTGTGCTTGGTTAGATACAATAGTGTATATCGAGATGGGTTTTGACTAAGAAATGGTTAAGAATGCAGGAATGCCTAATATGAGTCGCGTTAGATGAGATAGTGCACGAGGCAGAGGTCGTAGAGGTAGACCTGAGTCTGCTAAGTCGTGCTGAGTTGACTTATGAAAACCAGGATGAAATTGAAATGGAGGCTAATGTTGAGCATGCCCACTGAGTCCGACAGAGAGATCGGACAGTATTGAGACACGCTTCGCGAGGTTGGAGCGGAGTGTGGAGAATATTTTGGGAGCTAATTGCTCAGATTATGTATGAGATATGAGGGCGTAGCGGAGCATTGGTGGAAACCCGCTCGACCCATCTTAAGTGTTAAACATCCAGAGCTGACGTGAGAAATGTTTATGGATGTATTCCGGTGATAGGATATCCCGGACATGATTTAAAGGAAATTATGGATAAAAGTCCTTACTCTGACCCAGAGAAATTGATTTATTGAAGAGTATAATTTATGAGTATAAAACTCAATTATATTCCTGGGCAGATATTACCTCGACACTATGAACAAGTGACAGTCGAGATGTCTAAAAGTTTATGGAAGGGCTCAGATTTTCAATTAGAGTCCGATTGGCCCGTGGGATATTACTTATACCGAGGCAATGCGCAGATTTACAGTTGGGTAAATAAGAACATGAATTGCACGCCTCTGAGATTGGGAAAGGTAGTGAGGGCTAAAATAGAGACAGAAAAGAGAATCGAGAAATGACAAGATGTTAAAATGGGAAAATAGTAATTGGTAAAAGATTTAATTTGACGAGTCATGGAGTAAGATAATTGGCAAGGCCCCAGTGCATCCAATTTTGGCACTTTTGAGGGGCATTGTGATTGGAAGACCCCGACCTGCTACGAAGCAGTGTAGCAGTGTAAGCACTGTAAGCAGTGTGGAATGTGTGGTGGATACCACAGAAGGAGGGTCTATACCTACACTGTATTGATGAAAATGGTTGTTAAGTGTGATAAGACGGACCATTGATTTTGATTGCACAGAGTTGGGCGAGATCGCCTCACAGAAAAGTAAAGAGACAGAAAAAAAAAACTTCGTTGGTATAGCTGCAATGAAAAGGGAGGTCATAGCCGAAAAGAAAAAGGAAAGTAGGCTGTTGGACGAAGGCGAGAGGATGTCTTGGACCAGGACACTATTGATGTTTTATGGATGTGGTGTAAGATACCACACTTGTTATGAATAATGAAGTACATATGTTCATTGATCCTGGTGCCACACATTTATTCATACCGCCTTCATTTGCATATAAGTGAGTAAAAGGCATGAATGCCTACATCATTGGGCACATACTGATAAATGAGTACCCCAATAGAGGAGGATTAATTAACGGAATATGGACATAGAGATTTTAAGTGACAAAAAGGGGTGTAACAGTTGAAATTAAAGGAGTAAAGGATTGTACTCACGAAATGAATAATGACAAGAGTTTCGTTATAATAGATACACTAAGGAGATAATCTTTAAGATGAGATATGCTTAATTCTGAATACAAGATGTATTGGAGTAAGAGGCGTATGCAAGGTGAGAACATCCTTACGATATGAAGTCATTAGGATTAAAGCAATTAGTAGTGAATACAAATTGTAACCACATGGACTGGTATATAAAGTATATGTGGTTAAGTCTGAAGGTTAATAAAGGTATTTCAAAATACCTCCCCGCCTGAAGACTTGACAGCGTCTAAAAGTATATATATAACCTATAACGTGAAATCGATCGTCGTAATAAATACCTTTAGCATTAGGATACCTTTACTAAGACATAAGAATATTAAAATTCGACAAATCATAAAGGTTAACATAGTAAAATTTAATAAGAGCCGTTAAGATAAGAAAAGGAAATGACGCAGGTTAGTACCTGAAAACGTAAGCGATTTTGAAGGATCTTACATGCTTATGCATAAATAAGTCAAGGATTGGACCGATTTGTAATCATCATTATCGATGATATGTTGGGTGTAGTTAAAGTCTAGGGTAAATTATAAGCAACAATTGGAAAATTGCCCTTACAGATGGTTGCTGCGAGTTCTAAAAAGGGTATACCTTGTTGTCACGTTTAACTATGAAAACGTGGTCTTTGAGTGAGATGATAGATGTGACGTGAATTTCGGTGTAGTGAAGTATGAACTGACCACCGTGATTAATTTCACCATACCCAACAGCTCAAGAGGTTCTCAGTGAGTATGGATACCTCAAAATTATGAATGAGCTGTGTATTGATGTATAATGGGAAGATAGTCAATTTTGGAGTCAGACAACTCCTTGATTACGAAATAAAATATCTGACCCATGATTTAAAGTTGGCAGCGATAGTATTTGTACTGAGTAGATGGCACTACTAGGTACACGATGAGGAATTGTGGATATGCACTAATCATAAAGCCCGAGTATCTGTTTTCACAGAAAGAGGCGAATATGAGAATACATAGTGGGTTAGAGCTTCTGAGAGATTTTGATTGTGAAAATTGTACCACCCAGGAAAGGCTGATGCTTTGAGCAGAAAGAGCATCGGGATGGTATTACATATAATGGTCAGGGAGCATGAGCTGCTAGAGCAGTTATGAGCCTCAGTATTGATGTGATCCCTTCTGATGATGACAGTGACTGTGTGACAGCTAGCCTGAGATTAGAACCGGATGAGAGTGCCCGGATTTGACAGGCTTAGCATGATGATCGGCAGGATGTCGATAGTGTGGGTCAGATTCAGATGGAGACAGTGACAGAGTTCACAGCTGTGAGATCTGAGAATTTCAGACATATTTTATTGATGTAATAATAATTTGAGTATAATTTATTGAGCTAAGTGAATTGTGGGAATTATAATTGGAGATTTATGTGTTAAGTGTGTAAAATAAGCGTGATTCATGAGGACAGATCGATCTGGGAGAAGGAGAGATCGATCTGGTGAGTTAAAAATGACGAGGAAGGGGAAATTTGAGGAGCAGATCGATCTCCAATGGAAGAGATCGATCTCCTTATGAATCTGCTTGAGAAGGGATCGATCTCATGAGGAAGAGATCGATCTCCAAATGAATCTGTTTGAGAGAAGATCGATCTCATGAGGAGGAGATCGATCTCCAAATGCTTCTGTTTGGGGAGAAGATCGATCTCCTTAGGAGCAGATCGATCTCATAAAGCCATAAAGAGATCGATCTCACCCCTCGACAGATCGATCTCCTAGGCATAAAATTACCCAGATCGTCCCCAAATTTCAAACACAGATCGATCTCAGCAAGAGGCAGATCGATCTCCTACCTCCAGTCTATATAAGGAACCCGTGTTTTCTCTGCAATTTCACTTTCTCTCTCTTCCAAACCTCCATTTTTCCGAAAACCTAGTTTCTCACTCCTCCAAATCCCCCATTTCCGGCCGAATCAGCTATTGTGGTAAGAAGGGAAGTTGTTCCTCGTCAAAGGGAGAACAACATACTTGGAAATCGAAGGACGAATCGGATCGAGGCGTGAGTTATGCGTCTCACAAGCTTTGGGTAATTTCTAAACCTCGATCTTGATATTTGAGCTGATTTTGATGTTATTGGTGGTTGTAATTGTGTTGAAATAGTTGAGAAATGATTAGGGATTGATGAATTTCAATGTGGATAGAGTGATAATGATATTTGGAAATTGTGGCAATTTTGAGGATTGTGCTATAAACGGAAATATAGACAATGTGGTAAATTAGCGTTGATAATTGGTATTAGAGATATCGAACATTGGGATATTGTGAATAGAGTTGTAGTTTAGGGTTGAGTTATGAGAAATTAAGAGAATTGAGGTGTTAGGAGCAATTATGCTCGATTTTGAGAATTGAGGCTTATGTGATGTGGAGTATTGATGTTTTAACATCGTTTGGACAGCTCGGGAGTTCCAGAGTGGAATGCGAGACTAGTCCGTGATACGGGGGAAACGATTACACTATACGAGGTGCAAAGAGGTAAGGGAAAACTAAACCATTTTGTGTATGTATTTTGATGAATTGTTAGCATGAACCATGATTTGAGAATACAAGCATGTTTTGTGTTGTGAGGTAATTGCACACGGTTTTTATAGCCGGTTGGAGCCCATTATTTTATGAGTTTATAAGCTAAGTGTGAAATTGCTTTATAAACCTTTGAGTTGCGTGAAAAGTAAATTGGGCTCTACGTTAAGGTGATATTGAGATTTGAGAAAATGTGTGCGTGTTTTGCCGGTTGGAACTCGATTTTAATATGTTTTGTGTTGAGTACACAAATGTTTTAAATGAGTTTTTAAGAGAAAACCATTATGAGTTCTACGTGAAGGCATAACGTTTTATAAGATAATGGCTAATGAGTGAGACTTAGGCGTGTCATGTTGAATACACATCGGGCATTGCTCTGGTAGCATATAAGACCGATGTAGTGGGACGCCTGGGAACCGACTCAGGGACCACAGGCATTGTTCTGGTAACATATAAGTCCGATTATTCCTCCGCTCTGGTAGCGTTGGGAGGCATTGCTCTGGTAGCATGTAAGACCGAGAGAGTGGGCCGCCTGGAAACCGACCCAGGGACCACAGGCCTTGTTCTGGTAATATGTAAGTCCGATTATTCCTCCGCTCTGGTAGCGTTGGGAGGCATTGCTCTGGTAGCATGTAAGACCGAGAGAGTGGGCCGCCTGGGAACCGACCCAGGGACCACGTGTCAGTGTGCATTAGGCGAGGCATTGCTCTGGTAGCAAGTAAGGCCGGGCCTTGTTCTGGTAACATATAAGTCCAATATACTTTGCACACGACCATATTGTCGACGTTCCCTCTATATGAGGATGCCTGGGATGCGCACCCAGAGGAGCTTATATCTATTTGATGTGCCATGACGAATTTTAATTGAGTTTTATTGCCTAGTCTCGTTTTACACATGAGTTGTGTTTTGTGACCTAGTCACGTGTGAATTACTGAGGTGATTTTTATCACGTATTTGAGAACAGCCATTATTGCATATATTTACACATGCTTGTGAGTGCTCGATGTTGAGCCTTTTATCTTCATGTTTTCACATGATTTAACGAGTTATGAGATGATGTTTTGAGAACTTTCATGCTACGATTTCAAATGAGCTTTATAAACAAATACATATTTGTGATGTGTGAAATGGTTTATATAACTGAGTCCCTTACCCCCCTTACTGAGCGATTTAGAAGCTCACCCTGTTTTCCTTTCCCCCCCCAGAGTTCTTCAAGTGAAAGAGGATCTCCCTGCGGCGTACGGAGTAGTGGCTAGTAGAGGACTTGAGCTCCAGGCCCTATCTATTGTATTTGAGGTATATTTTATCTTTTCATGTACCCAGACTATTAATGTGATTACAGACACTTGATGTATATCATTATATGGGATGTATTAGGATTAATTAACTTGGAATTGAGTAATGTATATGATTCAATATACACTATGTTGTGATGAGATCCTGAGGCATGATAATTATGATGATGTATGACACTGCACAGGAATGCACCTTTAATTGTGAATTAATGAGAAAAAAGTTTTAAATTAGCCCTATTTTCCGCAAATTTTTGGGGCGTGACAACAGCGAGTGTTGATGATTTACAGAGAGGTTCAGAGACAGTATAAGTGCTCCCCAGGACCACAGTTGATGAAATAGTAATATTGTTAGAAGCTCACTTTTCGGGATATACAGTGCATACGAAAAGTAACGATTATATATATATGAAATCTTTGAAAAGGGTATTGGTGGTCAGATGTGAAAAGAAATAAGGTAGAGTATTAAAAGTCTGCAGGGTTATTGCAGCCTCTACCTATATCGACACGGCACGAAAAATGTGAGCAAGTCTCCATGAATTTTATGATGGGTTACAGAGAACCCAGGTGAATTACGTGGCTATTTGGATGATAGTCGATAGAGTGACTAAGTCTACCTACCTTCTGGTTATGAAATCCCCAAATACTCAGGGTGTATATGAGGATTTATGTATAAGGAAGATTGTGGAACATTATGTAGCGTTCCAGTGAGCATGGTATCATATAGGGATTCCCGCTTCACTTCCCACTTCCGAGGATAATTTTAGGAAGCTATGGAAACCCGGCTAAGTATTAGCACAACTTTTCATCCTCAGACAGATGGTCAGTCAGAGAAGACTGTACAAGTTCTGGAGGATCCGATGAAAGCGTGTGCCCTTGATTTTTATGCTCCTGGGATGATCAGTTATTACAAATCGAATTCGTCAATAGTGACAGTTGTCACCTGAGTATCGGAATAACAAGATATGAGGCAGAGTATGGCTGTAGGGGTTGTTCCCCAAATTGGATAAGAAAAAGTGGGAGACAGATAGAATTATTTTCGACTTGGATAATAAGTCTCTGAGGATGTTTAGTTAAGAGTGAGAGATTAAGAACACCTCAGAGCAGATAGACAAGTATTGGAATTCACCCTTGGTGAATTAGTATGGTTGAAATGTTTCTTGTCCTAAGAGAATAAGGACATAGCGAAATTTTGGAAGAAAGTAAATTGAGTTTCGCTGGATTGAATCTTTTGAGAGATTGGACAAGTGAGAGATAAGACCTGTAGGTTGGTGTTATCACCTGAATTAACAGGCACCCGCAATGTGTCCCATCTTTTGATGCTTCGAAAATACTATCCAGATCCAGCATAGGTGATAGGCTATGTCATTCTCAAGTGACTTTTTCTGGAGTATAATACTACCAACATACTTGACTAGAGAGATCATCTTAAACCGCAACACTTTCTCTTTCCATGTAATACCCGAATCGATTTTTCAATCATGCGTTATACTTTCATTGAGTTAAGCTGTTGAAGCTCATATCCGATCACATATGCTGGGTTCGGATAGTATTTTCGAAGCATCAAAAGATAGGACACATTGAGGTTGCCTGCTAATTTAAGTGGTAATGCCAACCTACAGGCCTTATCTCCTACTTTGTCCAATCTCAAAGGATTCAATCTAACGAAACTCCATTTGCCTTCTTTCTAAATCTCGTTATGTCCTTAGGACAAGTAATTTTCGACAATACTGATTCACCCTCAGTGAATTCCAATGATTTATGTCTCTTGTCAGCATAGCTTTTCTATCTACTCTGAGGTGTTCTTAATCTCTCAAAATCAACTGAACATCCTCAGAGGTTTATCTTACCAATTCGGGAACAATTTTCTATCTGTCACCCACTTCTTCTTATCCAAGTAGGAAAACAACCCATACGGCCATACTATTCCTCATCTGAAGTCATCCCGATACTCAAGTGACAACTGTCATTATTGGCGAATTCGATTAGTAACAATTGATCATCCCAGGAGCTTATAAAATCAATGGCACATGCTCTCATCATATCCTCCAGAACCTGTACAGTCCTCTCTGACTGACCATCTGTCTGAAGACGGAAAGCTGTGCTAACACTCAATCGGGTTCCCATAGCTTCCTGAAAAATATTCCCAGAAATGGGAAGTGAAGCAGGAATCCCTATCTGATATCATGTTCACTAGAACGCTACATAACGTTTCACAATTTTTCATACACATAAATCCGCCTACACACTCAGAGTATCTGGGGATTTCCTAACCAGAAGGTGGGTAGACTTAGTCAATCTATCGACTATCACCCAGATAGCCTCGTGATTCATCCGGGTCCTCTGTAACCCATCACGAAATTCATGGTAACTTGTTCCCATTTTTGTGTCAATATAGGTAGAAACTGCAATAACCCTGCAACTTATTTTGCTCTACCTTAATCTACTGACATACGAGACACTTTTTCACAATCTCGACAATGTCTCTTTTCATATCTGACCATCAATACCCTTTTTTGTGATTTTAATATTTTTATTACTTCTCGAATGCACTGTATATCCCGAAGAGTGAGCTTCTGATAATAACTATCTCATCACTGTGGTCCTAGGGAGCACTTATACTGTCTCTGAACCTCAGTAAGCCATCATCACTCTCTATGAACTCTGTCACTGTACCCATCTGAATCTGACCCATACTATCGACACCCTGCCTATCATCACTCTAAGCCTGTCAAATTCGGTCACTCAAATCTGGTTCTAATCTCAGGCTAGTTGTCACACAATCACTGTCATCATCAAAGGGGATCACATCACTACCGAGGCTTACAACTGCTCTAGCAGCTCATGCTCCCAGACCATCATATGTAATACCATCCCGAGGCTCTTTCTGCTCAAGGCATTAGCCATCACATTAGCCTTTCCTGGGTGGTACAATTTTCACAATCATAATCCCTCAGAAGCTCTAACCATCTTTATTCTCATATCCGACTCTTTCTGTGAAAACAGATACTTGAGACTTTTATGATCAGTGCATACCTGAAATTTCTCACCGTGTACATAGTAGTGCCATATACTCAGTACAACCACTATCATTGTCAACTTTAAATCATGGGTCGGATAGTTTCTTTCATGATCCTTGAGTTGTCTGGATCCATACGTGACTATCATCTCATTTTGCTTCAACTCACAGCCCAATCTTGGTTTCAAGACATCCATATACCCTGAGAAACCTCTTAATCTGTTGGCTATGGTGAGAATAAATGCGATGGTCAGTTCATACTTAAATACACCAAAACTCACCGAAGCTACTTTCATACTTATCATCGCACTGACATGCAATCTTTTTTCGAATGAGATATGTCAACTGAGCAGCCCATTTCGAGAAACTCTCAACAACTCGTCTGTAAGACAGTTTCCTGTTGCTACTCATGCTCTTCCCTGGACTTCAAATACATCAAAATATCATCACTAAAGATGACAACCAATCGGTCCAGGTAAGGTTTAAATACCTCATCGTAGTTGAGTTCCACTAAAAATTTCAATCACCCATATCCTTTACCTATGTACGCATAAAAGTATAATGTCATTTTGAAATCGATTCTGTCAAGATACTAACCCGCGTCATTTCCTTTTTCTTATATTAACGGCTTTTTTAAAATTTTAATTTTTAAACCTTCATGATTAATCGAATTCTATATTTCTTTATCGTACAAGTAAAGGTACCCTAATTTTAAATGTATATATTACGACTGTCGATTTCAATTTATAGGTTATGTATACTTTTAGATGCTGTCAAGTCTTCAGGCGGGGAGGTATTTTGAAATACCTTTATTAACCCTCAGACTTGACCACATGGACTGGTTATAGATATATCCACCCCTTATCCTTGGTCGCAATTCATATCTACTACATATCGCTTAATCCAAATTACTTCACATATCAGAGATATTCTTACCTTGCATACGCCTCTTATTCCAATAGGTCTTGTATTCAGGATCTATCACATCTCAAAGCTTATCTCATTTCGTATATCACTTATAACAAACTCTGTCATTACTCATTCCGTGAGTACAATCATTTACTCCTTTAATTTCAATCGCTACACCCCTTTTTATTACTTGTCAAAACTTACAGTATACTTTTCAGGGGTAAACATATCACTATCTTAGAATAGAAATCTGAACAGCATAGTTTGCAGCTGACCAATTTATTCTCAAATATTACTTCAAATTATTCATATTTCATAGAATAAAATCGACTGACTTATACTTCTACCCCCATTTTCGACTTATAATCTCTTCATAATTATTCCGTTAGTTAACCCTCATTCATTGGGGTACTAACTATCGTCTTGTACCCAAGGGTGTAGGCATTCATGTCTTTCACTAACTTATATACAAATGAAGGCGGTATGAATAAATGCGTAGTACCAGGATCAAGTAACATAATTACGTCTTTATTCATAACCAGTGTGATATCTTTCACCACATCATATGAAACATTAGTAGTGTCCTGGTCCAAGGCATACACTCGCCCTCGTCCAACAACCTACTTTCCCTTTCTCTTCGGCTGTGGCCTCCCTTTTTCGGTGCAGAGATACCAACAGGGTTTTCTCTGTCTCTTTGCCCTTCTGTGGGGCAGTCTCATCCAACTCTGAGCAATCATTAAATAATTGGTCCGTCTTACCACACTTAATGCCTATTTTAGTCAATAAAGTGTAGGTGTAGACCCTACTTTCGTGGTATCTACCACACATCCTACACTGCTACGGAGTAGGTCGGGGTCCTCCAATCACAATACCCCTCACAAGTGTTAAAATTTGATACACTGGGGCCTTACCAATCATCTTACCCCGTGACTCATCAACTCTAATCTCTTACCAACTAGTCTCTTTTCCGCTCTGACATCTCTGTCATTCTCTATTCTCTTCTGTCTCTATTTCGACCTTTACTACCTTTCTCAATCTCAAAGGCGTGCAACACATGATCTTATTCACGCAGTTTTATTTTGCGCACTGCCTCGACATAGGTAGTGAGCCAATCGGACTCTAATTGACAATTTGAGCCCTTCCATGAACTATTAGGCTTTTCGACTCTCACTGCCCATAGTGTCGGGGTAATACCTACCCAGTGATATAAATTGAGTTTCATACTCGACAATCAACCAGTGCCTCTGGGTCAATGTAAGAAATTTTACCTGTAATTTCCTTTATGCAGTGTCTGGGATATTATGTCACCGAAATACATCCAGAAATATTTCTCATGTCGGCTCTGAACGTCTAACTCTTCAGATGGGTCGAGCAGACTTTCACCAATGCTCTGCCTCGCCATCTAATATAAACGTATTTAAAAGTCACTTTCTCGGTCGACATATGCCGAAAGAATCCATACAACTTCGCTATCTCATTCACCCAGTGCTCAGTAACTATTAGTTTCTTTACTTCGCTAAATACTGGAGGGGTGTGGGAATCTCTATAGTCTGAGGCATCTGTTTAAGCTTTACCCTGCCTATCCTCAACTATCTACATAGACTGAGTAAACAACTCTAAAATATTTTCTACACTCCACTCCATCCTCTTGGAGCTTGTCTCAATACTGTTTGGTCTCTTTATAGGACCCTGTGGAGTATGCCCAACATCAGCCTCCACCTCACTCTCATCTTGAGTCTTATGTGATGACTCATTCGACTCTCAGGCCTATCTCTACGGCATCGAGCATGTGTACTCGCCCCTCTACCAAAGCGATTATCAGTTATAAAAACTATATTCTTGCATTCGAAACTAAATTCTTAGCTGCACTTCCACCTTGATATACACAATTGTATCTAAACAATGCACCGTACCAAGGGATGTAAATTTACTTAACCACTAACACCGACTCATATCAGGCCAACTCAGCTCTGATACCACCTCTGTCACGACCCATTTTTTCCTAAAAACCCCTACAAATTTTTCATTTTTTCATTTTCTTACCCGTCGTGAACAGTTTCACTACTAACAGTTGGGCTATGAGTCGATGCTAGTCCCTCCTGTCATGTTACTTACCTTAACATCTATTTTCCATATTTCGTTTATATATCAATTCATTTTAACTAAATACATCCCCAATATTACATTCGTGTACAGTACTGTGTCTCTATATGTTCAGATATAAAATTATACGAATGTGTATACCTGGTCTTGATAGGAAGCAGCGGATAACCGAAATGCAAGACTACCGTCGCTCTCTTCTACTGAATGTACCCTATAGGCTGGAAAATGAAAGGGTGAGCGCAACTTGCTCAGTAAGGTAATAATGCAAGCAGGTGGATAAATACACTATCTACATGCTGGTAAAGGCATGACATGTAAAACATTTATATCTCGAGCATGAGGTAATTAAAACCATGCCATGTATGAGTATATCATATATCGTAAAACATGAATCGGCATGTAAAACATGGAAAATATCTCATGTAAAACCTCTCATGCTCGATATAGTAAAACTCTTCAAAACAATCCCAGAGGGATTCAACACATCTTTAAAATCAATAATATCCTCATAAAAACCCATCAATTTCTCATTTAATACCATATTTCATGAAAATCGTCACAAATCGGGTCTCGACCCCTCCCTCGGGTCTACCCTGGTCTAACAAGACCAATCAAATATATATCATGTAAGACATGCAGGTTACTGTATGGAACACAATCGAGGACTATGTCCCTGTGATCCCAGGCTACACAGATCCCAGTGTGCGGGGTATCACAACTGTAATAGGAGGTGGGGTCAAATCCTACCCGCCAGAATATCAAGTAACATGAATACAATAGTCATGACTACATGGTACAGCGTACTCCGTGTGACATACACGGTACAACGTACTCCATGAATCCAATATCACAGTCTGGGGATGCCTGCCATAGGTCTTATCCCACTCCAAACCATGTCGATATCCAACCTATGTCTCAATCTACACGTGCTAGCATATCTTCTCACTGTGGCACACAGTCTACAGGAGGCTCCAGCACGGTCATATGCATGTCATAAAATTTCTGTGCGAGCGAAGCTCCAGCACGGCTCCATGCATATTCATGATATCATAAAAACCCTCGTGCGAGCGAAGTTCCAGCACAGTTTCATAAAAATCAATGAAATCTGCGTACGAGCAGCGCTCCAATACGACTTAAAAATAATTATAAATCCAATTTAAATTCATGTACGAGCAATGCTCTAGTACGGATGCATAAAACCAAGTAAAATCCACATATGATTTAAAACTCATAAAAGACATGATAGGCTGCTCAATTTCACTAAAACAAATCAAAATCACAACTGGCACCTAATTCGTGCCCTTTCATGTAAAAACATGTAATAAACAGCCAGCCTATCCATAATTTGCTTTAATTAAAGCAATATAATCATAGGAATATCAAAAACATAAAAATCATGCAATTTCATAGCCTTACTACCCTTTTTTGAAATTTTCCTAACTATGGACAAAATCGTAATTTTCACATACACAACGATTTTCATAAAAATTATTATTCTATTTCTAGATACCTAATGAAATTCTACGTAATGTAAATAACCCCAAAAATACGCGCAGGTATCTCTAAGTGCTTACAAAATTTCCTTACCTCGATTCTCTGTACAGTTTGACTTTCCTAACTCTACCGATCAGCTGATCCGTTTAGCTCCCAATATGTACTCTGGAGCTGTAGATAATCATTTATCGAGTTAAATCCAAGTATAATTATTCATATTTCACTTTTACTAAGCTTAATTTAAATTATTGGACTCGTTTTACTTTATTGGGCCCGATTTCATCTTAATGGGTCTCGACCCATTTTCAGCCCGTTTTCACTTATTATTCACATCATCGAGGCCTATTGGGCTCTCAATACCCATTGGGTTTCGTTCCAAACTCTTTGGATAGCCCGTATATCATTTACGATAATTAATTCAAAAATCTCAATATAATTCACTAATTGCGGAATTTAAATCCGAAATTCGTAAAATAAATCTTTAATACACGAATAATTACATTAATTGTCGTAAATGAGCTTTACTTACCCGAAATTATGTGATGGTGCGCAAATCTGAGTTCGATCGTCTCACGTATACGATTTATCATCGAACTGCACAATTTTATCTTTAATTTTGGGTTAATTTTCGAGCAAATATAATTTAAATAAATTTTCAAAAAATCAAATCGGTCACTTTTGATCTCGTATCGACTTACTCGAAGTCCGGTGTATCCTCGAAAATCTTTCCCTTTTTTCCTTTTTCTCTTTTTCTCCCTTTTCCTCTCTTTCTTGGCTGAACCGGTTCGGTCCGGTTCAACCCGGTTCAGACTGGTTCGGTCCAGTCGGTTCAGTCCGGTTCGGCCGGTTCAGGGCCTCGTCGGCCAGTTCTCCGTCGGCTTCCGTCGCTAGCAGCTCTGCGGAATCGTCTGATGCACAGATCTGGGGTCGGTTTCGTCCGAGGTGGCCGAAAAGTGGCCGGTCCGACTCTTCTCCCCTCGCCGTCGGTGCCCTTTCTCTTTCCTCATCGTTTTCGGCGTCGTCTGTCGGTTTCGCCAGCCGTGGCCACCACCGATCGCGTCGCCTGAGCCTAGGGAACCCTTGGCTATGGTCGATTCGGGTTAGATCGACGCCGGTTGCCGCCGATTTCCTTTTTCTCCCTCGGGTTCTCTCGGTTTCCTTTCGCCGGCGTTTCTCTCGCCGTTCGTGCTACCTTCGGCCTCAACCATTGCCGGCTAGGGTCGGCTGGGCTTCCTCGGTGGCCTCCAGGTCGCCGGTGGTCGGCGGTGAGGGAACCGACTCTCTCGGTTTCCTATTTCGTTTTTCGTTTCTTCATAAAATCGCGAAACGCGATTTTATTTTTTTTATTTTATTTTTATTTATTATTTATTTTTATTATTATTTTATTCATTAAATATTATTATTTTTTTCAAAATATCTAAAAAAATTATATTTAATTCATTTAATCAATAAATGAATTTCTCAGTATTATTTCACTTTTTCGGTATATTTTTCGATTATTTTCGGGATATTGTCCCAAGTGAAAATTCTGATTAATTCTAGTAAATTCATATCTTGATCAATTGGACTCGAAATTTAATTATTTCATTGTTATTGATCAAGATTTCTCAAATCCATATTTTTAATGAAATTTTCTTATCGAATTTATACCGACTTTCAATCTTTTGACCGTTTTACCCTTCATGTGTTCGAGAATTTCATTTCAGTCCTTTTGCATTTTTAATTTCGTGTTTTGTATAAAATCGGGTCTTACAATATATAGCTATTCCTCTTTATATGTTGCTGAGAATCATGAATAGGGCAAAGATTTAGACAACAATTTTGTCTGAACATTCTTTTTTAAAAAAATCAAATTTGATTCTCGAAAATAATACCTCAACTCCATATCAAGACTTGACCTATGAGAAAAACATATTTGATTTTGAAACATAATTCTTTGACTCTAATACCAAATCTCGACCCATTCAAAAAATAGATTTGATTGTGAAATACAATACCTTGACTTCCTACCAAGGCTCAACCGATTAGAAAATGGATTTGATTTTAAAACATAATTTCTTGAATCCCTATGGCTTAACCATTAGAAAAATGGATTCGATTTTGAAAAACAATACATTGACTCCAATCCCAAGGCTCGACCTATTAAAAAATGGATTAGATTTTCGAAACACAATACCTTGACTCTAATGCCAAGGCTTGACCTATTAGAAAAATGGATTCAATCTTTGAAACACAATACCTTGACTCCTTACCAAGGCTCGACCCTTTTTTTTTATAAAAAAAAAATGAATTCAGTTTTCAAGCACAATACCTTGACTCCTTACCAAGACTCAATTCGTTTTAGAAAAAATAAATTTGACTTTGAAAAATAATATCTTGATTCCCTACTAAGGATTGATCCATTTTAAAATTAAAATGAATTCGAATTTGAAATACAATACCTTAACTTCCTACCAATGCTCAATCCAGTTTAGAAAAAAAAAAATTAAATTTGACTTTGATACACTATACATTGATTAGCTACCAAGGGTCGGTACATTTTAGAAAAGTGAATTCAATTTTGAAACACAATTCTTTGACTCTCTACCAAAGCTCAATTCATTTTAGAAAAATGAATTCAAATTTGAAATGTAATATCTTGACTCCAATTGCAACGCTTGATCCATTTTCATATACAATACCTTGATTTATTTTCAATTTATTTTTATATTTTATTTTTTATTTTTTTATTTTTGATTTTTGATTTTTTTTTAAATTTGCCCGGATAAAATTAAGTGTCTAGAATGGTTAGGGTAGAAAAATTATTATTAATTATAAATAAATCATGAAATAATTAATATTAGTTAGTTTATTATAATGATTAATTATTTAAAATTTAATTATCTTTGCTTAATTATTAATTATTAATTATTCATTAACTAATAGTTAAATAATAACTAATCAATAATGAATAAAATAATTAACAATTAATAATTAATTAACTATCATAAATTAATTATTAATTAATTAATTATTTTGACAAATTTTTGTTTAAAAAATATCTCAATGAAAATGAAAACAAAATAAATGCAAAGGAGAAAATTACAATTGATAAATATTTTGTTTTTTGGTTACAAACTTGATAAATATTTGTATAAAGCGTAAAATTACTTTATTTTTAATTTTTTTCTTTCATGTTTCCACTCTACTAAGAAATAAAAAAAACTTATTTTTCATCTATTTTTCCTTCTTTTCTATCGAGTACATTTAAGTAAAAAAATTAAAATTTTTCCAACTCTTCACTTTTTCTTTCCTCTAATTTTTCATCTCTCCATTTTTATTTCCAACCTACCATGCAAAGTCAAATGGTGTGCTTAGTATAGTGAATAAGGGAAAGGATGGATAGAATTGTGCAGAAAAATGAAAAGAAAATGATATTTATTAATATTTGATTAAAAAAATGTAAAAAAAGAAAATAGTTAAGATGGCTATTTTCTTTCTTTTTTAACAAAACTAAATTATTTCAATTTAAAAAGATTGGTGGAAAGAAAATTATAAGTGACTAAGTCAAATATGTATATTTATAAAATTATCTTTTATTTTTTAATTTTATTTTGTTATCTTAACTAGTTAATGTTACAATAATAAATTAATATAATTTTCTTTTCTTTCTTTTTATTTTTTAACTCTACCAGTAACAAAAAAAAAATATTATCTTTATATTTTATCCTTCTTATCAAACATATTAATGAAAATAAAATATATATTTTCTAATTTCTAATTTCTATTCTATTATATTTTTCTCTCATTTCAATTTTTTATCTTCTCATTTTTATTTTCACTCCATCAAGTAATGCCAAAGAGGCAACTGCACATCTAGCAATCTTCAAGTTCTCAAAACACTGCACCTGTTGACTCGCGGAGATGAGTTTTTGGGTGCCTTGGTCTTTCTTCGGAACGGCATTGAAGAAAGAGTACTGGGTGAAAGCTTTGTGCCTTTTTTTTTTTATAAAGAAAATATTTAATAATTAAAAATAAAAAGAAAATTATTTAAATTTGAGTATAAATTTTATAATATAGTATAATTATTTTTAATTACTCGATAAAAAATTTACTGGAGCTTCTAAGTGTTTAGAGTATATTCTTTTGGACAAGTTGTAATAGATAATGAGAGCCATTTTTTTTCTTGCATTTGACGTGGTTTTATGGATTTTATTCATGAAAAAAAATATTTTTTTTGATATCTAATACATTATCAATATAATTTTTTTTATAAACAAAAATAAAATAATAATATATTTTATTTTATATATTTATTTTTTAATATTATATATATATATATAATTTTAAACTTGTTTACCAAGTAAAAAAAACTTCAATATATTAGACATTAATTCGTATTTTTATTTGGTAAAAGAAAATTTCAAAGTAGTTGACATGGGGCCATTAACCTCTTAGCTTGTGGAAATAATATTGCAACCCACTATGACCTGTCAGCATGGGGAAAGTAATCATGGATGCCGGTTCTGAACCGTCGAGAAAAAGGCACCAAACCAATACCATCAAACTTAGAAGGAATCTAGATTCTACACCAAGAAATTTATTTTAAGGTTGACGCCCAAGTCAAGATCTAGAACCTCACGTAATGCAATGACGCTTGGAATGGACCGGTTAGTGGTGGCAGGTGTACCAGCAGAATTTCTACATATTTGGTTTTCACCAGAATTTGTGGAATTTTTTTCCGTAAGACGCGACGGAATTTGATATTCACTGTGTGGAATGAAATTAACCCAATCTCTACATTTTTAATCTAGATCGATAGTTAGAGTGTTATTTATTAAAGGGATATATGTCAACCAGTGTATACAACGATATTTATAGAAAGCAAGTTTTTATAAAAAAAAAATTATTTAATTAGTGCAAGTTTTTTTTGAATTTAGTGAGAAAAATGCATTTTTTACTTTTTAATTTAATAAAAATAATATATAAAAAAATAATACAATGTACAAAATTTTTACATTGTAAGACTAAAAATTGAAAACGGTTTAATATTTATATATATTAATATTTAATATTTAAATAAAAATATTTAAATAAAAATATTTTTTATAAAATTAATATTTATATATATTAACTATCATTAAATATCATGAGAGTTATAACACCGCTTAACCGGTTGCTATTTTTTAATTTAAATAATATTAAAATTTTATTTAAATAAATTTTTGTTTTTTAGTATATATTTACTATTAAAACAATTATTTTATTAATTATCAAAATTTAACATTTAGAAATCATTTTTCTGAAAAATACAAAAACACTTGTTAATGTAATTTATAAAAAATTTTGAGAAACGTGTAATTTATATATATTTTTCCAAGCATTGTTTAAATAATTATTATTCATCATGTGTCATTTAATAAATATCTTTGAAGATTGTTTTTATATCATTAAAATGATTAACAAACATTAAAAAAAATTATCACATAACGAGGGAAAAAACTTATTACATGATAAAATAATCATTTGGATTTATTTTTATATATAATTAGCAAATTTCACGCTTTACGCAACAGAAATGAGAATAACACTTCTACTTATATCAATGAAGATTTAATTAAAAAAAGATTTTAGAGAAATTAAATATAAACTTTTTTAATTGAAAAAATTCAGATCAATTTTTTGTGTTGTCTACCTTCTTTCTTTTGATATTTAATGATGTTGCCCACCTGACAGCAACAGTGCTTTGCTTTCCACGTGATCGGATTGTACTGTTGACGGTTAAGTCAATCGTCACAGTTTGCTCCGCGTGTTCTTCGTATATCCTGCAAAAACAACAGGAATCAGAGGGGGCAGGGATTTATCCCTGCACGCGCACTCCGACGATCAAGTCAGTGATCAGGAGTTGTGTTTATAAGAAGGAGAAAATGTATTGCTTAAATCAGAGGGTATAAGTGTTTCTTCTTCTGATTTCTACTTTTTTTCTTTTCTTTTTTCGATTCCCCCTCCTCCCTGTTTTCAGAGAGCTCACCTGGTATTTATAGGTTCCTGAGGCGGTTCGGGCTGAGACCCAGGCGCGTGTCTGGGCCGCGACAGAGTTATAGAGCACTCTGTCGCGCCTCGGGCCATGCAACTTGCGGGGGAGTAGTCTGATGACAGAGTATGCATGGAACCTCTACCGCTGCTGGTGCGGGAGACCTCTGCCGCTATCTGTGCGGGAGACTATACCGCATGCTGTGCGGGAGACCTCTTCCGCGGTCTGTGCGGGAGACTATGCCGCATGCTGTGCGGGAGACTTCGACCGCGATCCGTGCGGGAGACTATGCCGCATGCTGTGCGGGAGACTTCTACCGCGATTCGTGCGGGAGACTATGCCGCATGCTGTACGGGAGACTTCTTCCGCGGTCTGTGCGGGAGACTATGCCGCATGCTGTGCGGGGACTTCTACCGCGATCCGTGCGGGAGACTATGCCGCATGCTGTGCGGGAGACTTCTACCGCGGTCAGTGCGGGAGACTATGCCGCATGCTGTGCGGGGACTTCTACCGCGGTCTGTGCGGGAGTCCTCTACCGCGTGAGGTGCGGGAGACCTCTGCCGCGTGAGGTGCGGGAGACCTCTACCGCAGGTATGCGGGAGACCTCTACCGCAGGTATGCGGGAGACCTGTGTCGGGGGCAATGCGGAGTCCTGTGATATGCATGGGCGATGGTGGTCTGCCGCTCATGCAGTGCGGCAGACTGTGAGGCGGTTGACTCCTCTCGCATCAGATACTCTGTCGCACCTCTAGGAACGGTGTCGCATGGCTGTTCTGTCGCCAATCTGCCACGTGACCTGTTCTTGGTTCGACACGTGGCAGGCGGATAGTTGCACACGTGGATCTGGTGACACGACCACCATCAATTGCTCCCCACTCTTTGGCGGGAATTTTTCCCGCGAAAGAGGATCTGGGTCTGGCGTTTCTTGGGCCGGGTCGGACCTCCGCGTGTGTGTGTACCCAGGCGAGCCGCTATAAATACTGGGCCCCTGACGTCCTTGTCGCTACTGAATTCTCTCGCAAGGACACTCTGCCGCGACTCTCAGGCTCTTACGGCTCGTCTGAACTACGCCTGGCCACAGTGACGCATAGCGCCTCAGGCTCTTACGGCTCGGTGGAACTACGCCTGGCCACAGTGACGCATAGCGCCTCAGGCTCTTACGGCTCGGTTGAACTACGCCTGGCCACAGTGACGCATAGCGCCTCAGGCTCTTACGGCTCGGTTGAACGGTCTACTTTGGGTCTGGCCCACTCAACCCGTATTGTCCGCTTTGGAGCTGTTCAACCCATAGCAGCCTGCGTTCGCAGGGCCCGAGCTCAAAGGTAACAGTCCTCACGGTTTTCTTTCGCGTCCCCAGGGGATCGAACTTAAGACATAGTCCGCTTTGGGTACGGCCCACTGGCAGCCTGCGTTCGCAGGGCCCGAACCAAGGGTTCCCCTCACGGTGTTCTTTCGCATCCCCGGGGGATCGAACTCAGGACATAGTCCGCTTTGGGTACGGCCCACTGGCAGCCTGCGTTCGCAGGGCCCGAACCAAGGGTTCCCCTCACGGTGTTCTTTCACGTCCCCGGGGGATCGAACTCAGGACATAGTCCGCTATGGGTACGGCCCACTGGCAGCCTGCGTTCGCAGGGCCCGAACCAAGGTTCCCCTCACGGTGTTCTTTCGCGTCCCCGGGGGATCGAACTCATCACCTCTTCTTGGGCCACATACTTATTGGCCCTAGCAAAGAGATCGGAGATTGTCATTGGTTGATCAAGAGAGAGGGATTCTTGTAGCTTCTCAGAGCTTGTCCCTTGCAGCATTGCAGCCATGGCTACGCCTACTGGTAGATCTTTCACTTCCAAGGTTGCATCTCGGAAGCGATCTACAAAGCTTTTCAAGGGTTCTTTATTCCCTTGTTTAAGCGTGAGTAGGTAGGTAGCGTCTTTCTTCCTCTGGCTGTGGATCATGAAGACTTTGAGGAACTCATTTCTCAACTCGTCGAAAGAGGAGATTGAACCTTCGCTCAGCCCATTAAACCACTTCAGAGCATGTCCGGACAATGTGAGAGAGAAAGCTCTACACATAATTTCGTCCTCCCATCCATGCAACAGCATGAGGGATTCATAACTCTGTATATGATCATAGGGGTCCGCTTTGCCGGTGTAAGTAGCCATAGAAGGCATTTTGAACTTCTTTGGCAAAGGCTTGTTCATGATCTCCGGACTAAATGGGATCCTCCTCCTTTGACCATCATCCGGAGGCACCAGTTTTCTCTTCTCGAGGATCCTTTGGACGACCTTCTCCACGTCCTCCGACCCTCGAGCTGAGCATGGCCTCGTCCCTTTGGGTCTAGAAGAGTCCGATCGATAGATTCCCCTTCCAGCACCTCCCAATCCGGGACTTGACATTTCGAGGCCTGCTTGTGGGTCAGAACCCCTTTGTCTTCGCTGCTCCCCAGTCCTATGTTCTCCTAACTCCTGTACAAACTCCAAAGGAGAAGAGCTACGGAGTGTAGAGAAACTCTGCCGCACAGGGGCTGCAGGGGAACTCTGCCGCCTAGCCGACAGAGGTGAAGTCTGACGCGCATCGGGCAAAGGTGAACTCTGCCTCCTAGCGGCGGCGGGAGAGTGCTGTCGCCTATCTGACCTGGGATATCTCTGCCGCATGTGGTTGGCGGGGGAGCTCTGTCGCCTTTGAGCCGGGGGAGAGCTCTGCCGCTCGTTTGGCGAACTCCGTCGCCTATCGGGCAGAGGTGAGCTACGCCGCAGTTGAGCCGCGGGTGATCTCTGTCGCGGGGATGCGAGCGAGCTCTGCCGCCTCGGGGCCAGAGGCGACCTCTGTCGTTGTTGAGCTGCGGGTGAGTTCTGTCTTGCTGGGTAGGCAGTAGCATTATCTTACGTTCCTGCACCTTGTCCGGCACTCGCCAAAGTGGAGGGCTGGCCTCTCTCGTAGGTCTGCCTCGATGTGCTTTCCCCCACTAACTGCTGCACTTCATGGGGTAAGCTCAATTGGGGGAGAGCATCTCTGAAGAAGCTCACCATAGCTTTCAATGCAGCTATAGTCTCCTCATTTTTGCGCTTCAGGGTCTCAAATTCCTCTAGAGAAACCACCGCTTCTCTCTGACCCCTTTTCGTGTGTCTTCGTCCTTGTTCTGATCTAACAGGGGGACTCACAGAATTCTGCCCTCTTGTCACCTCCGCTGTAGAGCGTGTTCTCACCATTTTGATAGAGAATCTGGCTTTTTGTCAGGATTCCCACAGATGGCGCCAATTGATGTTGCCCACCTGACAGCAACAGTGCTTTGCTTTCCACGTGATCGGATTGTACTGTTGACGGTTAAGTCAATCGTCACAGTTTGCTCCACGTGTTCTTCGTATATCCTGCAAAAATAACAGGAATCAGAGGGGGCAGGGATTTATCCCTGCACGCGCACTCCGACGATCAAGTCAGTGATCAGGAGTTGTGTTTATAAGAAGGAGAAAATGTATTGCTTAAATCAGAGGGTATAAGTGTTTCTTCTTCTGATTTCTACTTTTTTTCTTTTCTTTTTTTGATTCCCCCTCCTCCCTGTTTTCAGAGAGATCACCTGGTATTTATAGGTTCCTGAGGCGGTTCGGGCTGAGACCCAGGCGCGTGTCTGGGCCGCGACAGAGTTATAGAGCACTCTGTCGCGCCTCGGGCCATGCAACTTGCGGGGGAGTAGTCTGATGGCAGAGTATGCATGGAACCTCTACCGCTGCTGGTGCGGGAGACCTCTGCCGCTATCTGTGCGGGAGACTATACCGCATGCTATGCGGGAGACCTCTTCCGCGGTCTGTGCGGGAGACTATGCCGCATGCTGTGCGGGAGACTTCGACCGCGATCCGTGCGGGAGACTATGCCGCATGCTGTGCGGGAGACTTCTACCGCGATTCGTGCGGGAGACTATGCTGCATGCTGTGCCGGAGACTTCTTCCGTGGTCTGTGCGGGAGACTATGCCGCATGCTGTGCGGGGACTTCTACCGCGATCCGTGCGGGAGACTATGCCGCATGCTGTGCGGGAGACTTCTACCGCGGTCAGTGCGGGAGACTATGCCGCATGCTGTGCGGGGACTTCTACCGCGGTCTGTGCGGGAGTCCTCTACCGCGTGAGGTGCAGGAGACCTCTACCGCGTGAGGTGCGGGAGACCTCTACCGCAGGTATGCGGGAGACCTGTGTCGGGGGCAATGCGGAGTCCTGTGATGTGCATGGGCGATGGTGGTCTGCCGCTCATGCAGTGCGGCAGACTGTGAGGCGGCAGACTCCTCTCGCATCAGATACTCTGTCGCACCTCTAGGAACGGTGTCGCATGGCTGTTCTGTCGCCAATCTGCCACGTGGCCTGTTCTTGGTTCGACACGTGGCAGGCGGATAGTTGCACACGTGGATCTGGTGACACGACCACCATCATTTAAAAATTTATATTTATATTTATATTCTTATTCTTATATTTTTATATTGCAGTATTTTAAGTCTTCTCATCTGTTTTTCATTTTGAATTTTTTAATTTATGTGCAGTTGGATATTACCATTGAAAAAAAATCTAAATGTACTTTACGAAATCAAATTAGTGTGCATTAATGAAAAAATTATTGATTAGAAAGCTCAAGGAAAAATATAAAATAAGGGCAAAGCAATCTAGTTGTTCTTGATTTTTCCAATAATTTTGAATAAGGATGTAAACAGAGTAGGTATTTATTAATTTTTAAGTATTTAAATTTTAATTTTATTATATTTTATAATATTTAAATTTGATTAATTATTTAAATATTTCTATTTTTACTATTCGAATCATATCTATATAATAAATGAAATACTCGTTAACTATCTGAATCTTTTTAAATACTTATTTATTAAGTGAAAATTTAATTTTTAAATTTAAATTTAAAATCAATTTTTATGCATATTATTAAAGAATAGATTAATAAATTTAAATTAACTCATAAAAATAAATTAATATTAAAAATAATAATTAAAATACTTAATTAATTAATTTAATATTATATTAATAATAGATAATTAATAAATAAATACATATGTTGTTACCTGCATTTGCACTTCGATATTTATGTCAGATAGAGAATTTGACAAAATTTTAGTAGCGAGTTCTCAGATCTGGTTTATGAATTATACATGACCCCTATTTATAGGGGTTTCTCTCTGTCACTAATTACGCATATGTCATTTTCATTAAATGGCAGATTTTCTCATGCTCATATCTGTTTTCTTCGTGCGCCACTTGGCACATTCTTTGTGCGCCACGTGGTGCACTTTTTTTTATTCTTAATATCATGCACAACAATTGCTTTCCACTCTTTCGTTAGGTATAATATTGCAGAAGAGTACATATGTTCTTATCGTAACCTCACGTCAAGTCCTTATGTTAGATTCTGAAGTCGAATTTTCATCGGAATGTTTAGCTTACCTCATGTATTTTTGGCTTCAAGCCCTTATTTGAGTGCTTAGCTTACCTCGCGCATTTTTCGCTTCAAGCTTTTGCACTTTTTCTTCGTGTCTTAGCTCGCGCGTTTTCGCTTCAAGTCTTTTTATATAAATCTTCTCCTGATACCAAGTCGCCGTGACGCATTCGCGCCTCTCGTATCATGACACATCTTTTTCTAATGTCTGGTCGCCGTGACCCATTCGCGCCTTTGACACTATGGCATGTTTGTTTTCAAATGTCTGGTTGTCGTGACACCTTTGCGCCTCTGGCTCTTACGGCAAGTCTTTTCTAATGTCTGGCCATCGTGACGTTATCGCGCCTCTGGCTTCTACGGCTTATTTGTCTTCAACGCCTGGTCACCGTGACGCTATCGCGCCTCAGGCTTTTACGACTTATTTGTCTTCACCGTCTAGCCACCGTAACGCTATCGCGTCTCAGACTCTTACGGCTTATACGTTTTCAATGCCTGGCCATAGTGACGCTATCGCGCCTCAGGCTCTTACGGTTTATCTATCTTCAACGCTGGCCACAGTGACTCTATCGCGCCTCAGGCTCTTACGACTTATTCGTTTCCGATGTCTGGCCAGAGTGACGCTATCGCGCCTCAGGCTCTTACGACTTATTCGTTTCCGATGTCTGGCCACAGTGACGCTATCGCGCCTCAGGCTCTTACGGCTTATTCGTTTCCGATGTCTGGCCACAGTGACGCTATCGCGCCTCAGGCTCTTACGGCTTATACGTTTTCAACGCCTGGCCACAGTGACTCTATCGCGCATCAGGCTCTTACAGTTTATACGTTTCCAACGCCTAGCCACAGTGACGCTCCGCACCTCAGGCTCTTACGGCTTATCTGTCTTCAACTCCTGGCCACAGTGATGCCATCGTGCCTCAGGCTCTTACGGCTTATTCGTTTCCAATGCTTGGCCACAGTGACGCTATCGCGCCTCAGGCACTTACTGCTTATCCGTTTCCAATGCCTGGTCACAGTGACGCTATCGCTCCTCAGGCTCTTACGGCTTATACGTTTCCAACGCCTGGCCACAGTGACGCTATCGCGCCTCAGGCTCTTACGGCTTATTTGTCTTCAGCGCCAGGCCACAGTGACGTTATCGCTCCTCAGGCTCTTACGGCTTATTCGTTTCCAACACTTGGCCACAGTGACGCTATCGCGCCTCAAGCTCTTACGGCTTATACATTTCTAACGCCTGGCCACAATGACGCTATCGCGCCTCAGGCTCTTATGGCTTATCCGTTTTCAATGTCTGGCCACAGTGACGTTATCGCGCCTCAAGCTCCTACGGCTTATTAATTTGGGGCATAGGATACGAATCTTTGGGCAAGTTTTATTCAAATCGGTGAAATCCATACATATTCGTCATTTCTCATTAGATTTCTTGACCATTACTACATTGGCCAACCACTCAGGGTAGTAAACCTCTCTAATAAACCCAGTTTCTAAAAGTTTATTAACTTCCTCAATGATCGCCTTTTGTCTTTCCGAGGTAAAATTTCTCTTCTTTTGTTTGACAGGATCATACCCGAGTGAAACATTAAGTCTATGACAAATCACTTCTGGATTAATCTCGGGCATACCAACCGGGGTACAAGCAAAGACATCAGAGTTTCTCCGTAGGCATTCTGCTATCTCTCTCCTTATTTGTTCATCCAGTTGAGTTCATATGAACGCCTTCTTCTCTTCATCTCGTTTGATTAGCTCAATGACTTTCGTTTCCTCAACAGGCTGAGGCTTAGGAGGGTCATCTATATACAATGTCTCCTATCTTTGTACCTCTTTACAGGCGGTAGAGGCGATATAACATGTGCAAGCCCTCTTTTGATCTCTCCATACTTGCCTGACTCCGTTGGGAGTAGGGAACTTCATTAATAGGTATCAAGAAGATATTATCGCTCTCATATCATTTAGTAGAGGCCTTCTCAAGATCATGTTGTAAGCAGCTGAGGTTGATCTTACAACTATAAATAATACCTGTCGAGTTACATCCTTTGGGCTTTCCCCTAGAGTCACAGGCAGCTCTATAGACCCGACGACATTCACTTTCTCGCCCGTAAATTCGTACAATGGCGTCATAACGGGTCTTAATCTGTCTTCTGATACATTCATTTTCTCAAAGCAGTTCCAATAGATTAAGTTCACCGAACTTCCATTGTCTACCAAGATTCTTCTCACTTGATGTTTTGCCATCATCGCTAATATCACCATGGGATCGTCATGAGGTATGGTGATATCACCTCTGTTTGTCGAAGGGAACATAATGGGTTCTTCACCCGCCTTCTTCTCCATCACAGCATGAATCTGATATGTTTGTCTCGCGTAACTTTTGAAAGAATCAGAGGATATTCCTGCCATTGATTCTCTCATTGCAATAACATTTATAGCCAGGCCAGTAGGTTCATTATCCAGCTAGTTGCCTCGGGGGTCTGGCTTAGCTTCTTCTTCACTTCTTGGTCTGTTTCTCCCTCTATCATTATTTTGTCTATTCCGCAGATGATCGTCCATTTGATCTCGTGGGGGGTAACGAGTCATTTCGCTTCTCCAAAGGAAGCGATTAATCTTCCTCTCTCGGGCCAACTTCTCTAACCGATCCATCAGTTCTCTGCACAATTTCGTAGGATGACCATAAGCGGGATAAAAGATGCAGTAGGCATCCGCGTTTCACCCTAAGTTTCCTACTTTCTCTTTCGGGAATTCTAACAATTTAGTCCCTTCAATAGCAGCAAGAATAGTAGCACGAGGCTCGTTCGGCTTGGTATAGTTTTCATACCTAACTCTAGGAGTCTTGTCTGATCTATCGGGTCTGGAAGAACTCCTCCCGGTCACGTCTCTTTCTCTTTTTCTTTCTTCTTTCGCATCTCGAGACTGCACCATTTTCATTACTTCCTCTTGGGCAACATACTTATTTGCTCGAGCAAATAAATATGAGATAGTTATAGGCTGGTCAAGGGACAAAGACTCTTGTTACTTCTCAGATTTTGTTCCCAGAAGGATTAGTGTCATAGCTACTCCTACTTGTAAATCTTTCACTTCTAGAGTAGCATTTTGGAAGTTATCCACATAACTTTTCAAAGACTCATTTCTATGACTTTTTTCTTGTTCTTCTCCGATTCTCGGGTTGAATGTGCTCCACTTTCCTCGGTATTAGAAGAGTCTGAGTCATTTGAATCAAAGCTCCTTCTCCCGGGTCTTTGCACTGGACGCTTTCTTCTAACACCTCTTATTCCAAGATTTGGCATTGAATCTTCGAAATAGACTAAGGAGTTCAGACTGTTCTGACCATTAGCCAACTGCCTTCTATTTGCTGAGGGAGGGCTATGTCTCCCCTGCTCCCCAGACCGATGAACTTCGAATTCATTCCGACCAAACTCTGCGGCAGAGGTTTGCCTCTCGAACTCTACGGCAGAGTTTATCTCCCTCACCCTAGCGACAGGGTCCTGACTACTGGTCCCTGCGACAGGGTTCTAAAAATGTGTCGTAGGGTTGTGATAATTCTATATTTTTAGAATTATTTGTGCTTAATTTTTAATTAATTATTTAAATCCCCAATTTATTTTGTTAATTATCTCCTTTATTTAATTAAAATTCTCATGTTTGCAGATAAATCAAATCCGGATGAATTTTGAATATTTCGGTAGAAAATGAACCGGAATTGAGCTAAAATCGAGATTGAGCCACGTGGACAACACGAGTCATGCCACCTAGCACATCCAATTGGACAAGAAGACCGATGACATGGAAATATCTTTTTAAGGAACCAATGGTGTGAAGACAAGTAGCCAAAAAAAATGCCAACTCATCAAGGATGTAAAAATTATCATTTTACCCCTAGTGTGTTTATAAATAGGAAAGGATGACAATTGAAAGGGATGTAATTTTTAGGAGTAGGAGTAGTGTAATGTAGTTAGGAGTAGTGTTAGAATAGTTTGAATTTTTTTTCTAAGCTTCTCTTTCCCGTTTAACTCCCATTTATTTTTAATGTTCACAAACAATTTCCATTGCTATTTTTTTCAAGCTTTTCAATATTGTTTTTCATTCTCTTGGCAGCCACCCTTTCCATCACTTTCATGCTTCTCGGTTTGGTGTATTTCAAGCTCTTTATTTTTCAAGTTCTATTTTGCATAGCATATTGTCCTAGTGTAGCTCTCGGATTAGCTTTCATGTTGGATTTCAAATGTTATTTTCCCACTTTCCATTCGGGTTTATAATATGCCAAAGTTTGCTCACTGCCGAGCATTGCGTAACAGCAGTAGAGGAGGGAGAAACCGGTGACAGTGGCCACCTTCCTCAGCTATGTAACTGTTGTGGTGCAGATTGGAGAAGCAGCAGCCAGCATCCTGCATCAGCTAGCCTCCCGAAAGCAGCAGCAAGCTAACAGAGAGCTCTCCTCTGTTTTGTTCTGTTTTGTGAATTAATCACTGTTCATCTTATTTAATTGATTTAGTTTCTAGTTCAGTCATTTTAAGTGTTGTTTATTGATGAAAGCTTGCATTTCACTAATGTTTGCTGGTCTGCTTTGCTGAGGATTTCAGAAAATACCTTGCTGGAACCGAGAGCACACTAGCACTGAACCGAGAGGCACAGATAAGCCTCACCTGTGAGCATGCCTTGCCAACACCGAGACCACCTGGAAATGGATTGTGAAGAAGACATGCAGCAGTGCAACCAGCAGTGTGCCATCTACAAACCCGAGAGGCTGAAGCAGCACCTGGAGCACGTTGCAGTTGCACCTAATGTAGCAGTGCAAGACAGAGCAGGAGCTGGACGTGTAGTGCAGGTCTGGGGAGGCTGGCGTGTTAAAGCTTGGTTGCTGATGGGTGGTAACGTGCTGGGTTGTTGCAAGAATTGAAACTACACATGAAACCGAGGCAGAGTTGGTGGGCAGTAGACTAGGACAGAACCGAGAGGCATGGACAGCAGCTGGACAACCGAGACAGACCACCTGGAAATGAAAATATGCAAAATGACGGATGAATAGTATTTTGGAAGGAGTTGTTGGATGATTTAAATTCTTAAGGCCTTGTTTGGCTTTTGCATTTTGGCATTAACTCATTTTCATGTATTGGAGTTTAGTTTATTTCCAATTTAATTTGTTAGCTTAGTTTAGAGTTGTTAATTAAATTGCATAATTAATATTCTTGCTTAATAGTGTAGAACTTAGTTTTAATTAGGTTGATAGTTAATTAAATGTTCATTTAGAATTAGATTAAGGGTAAATTTATTTCATTAAATCTTAGGTTAGTTTAAATTGCATTTGATTGAGTAGTTTAATTGCATTTTTAGGTTAGTTTAATATTAGTTTAATTAATCTTGCTTTGTTATTTTCATATTTGCATTTTATTTTAATTGCGTTAATTAGTTTTAACTGTTTTAATTTCTTTTGTAGGTTTTCGATTTTAATTGCGTGGAGCACTGTAAGTAATTTTTCTCGGTTTTAATTTCTTTATTTTATAGCTTTTATTATGTTATCACTTTCGGTATTTTCAATTCTAGATTAGTAGATCACTCACCTTAATTTCATAATTTGCTAGAATATACTTAGGGTAAGATTAACCGGTAGTTAATTAGGCTAGTCAACTTCTCTGTGGGACGATAATTTCGGGACTCAAATCCCATTATTACTTGTACGACCCGTGCACTTGCGGTAATACCCTTAGGGCCCATCAAGTTTTTGGCGCCGTTGCCGGGGAAGTCTTAATTAGCCATTAGTTAATATTGGTGAAATTATGCTTAGGTGTAATTCTAGGTTGTAAATATTTAGACGTTCAATCTAGATTAAGTAATTGAAAAATTAAAATAAAAAAAATTTAAAAATATAAAAATTCAAAAAAAAATTTCTAAGGACTTTCAGATGTTTGCATGCGTAGAGCCGGGAGTTAAGATAGCTTTCCTCTAGATCCTGAAATCGAACACACTCTTAGAAAAATTCGAAAGGATTCTAGAAAATTTATAGCTCCGCTGCAAAGCATCACGACAGAAAATAGAAAAATTAAGACAGTCAGAGATTATGCAATGCCGACTATTGGAGGGTATTATTCCGGCATTAGGCCACCAGCTGTCCATGCAAATAATTTCGAAATTAAGCCCGCAATCCTCCAGATGATTCAAACTTCTCTACAGTTCAGTGGGCTTCCACACAATGATCCACATGCTCACCTTGGGCAATTCTTGGACTTGTGTAACTCGTTTAAACATAATGGATTATCTGATGATGCGCTTAGGCTTAGATTATTCCCCTTCTCACTTAGGGATAGGGCGAGACACTGGTTAACCTCCCTGCCTCCAGGATCCATTTCTACATGGGACGAGTTAGCCCATCAATTTCTATCTAAGTTTTTCCCTCCCTCTAAAATGGCCCAACTCCGTAGTAACATATCTTCCTTTGCCCAGTACGACTCTGAATCTCTTTACGAGCCATGGAAAAGATATAAGGAGCTGTGTCCTCACCATGGCCTACCTTTGTGGTTGCAAGTCCAGACCTTCTACAACGGACTTACAATCCAAAATAGGATCATTGTTGATGTTGCTGCGGGTGGAGCCCTGATGTGCAAAACAGAGGAGGAAGCTTACGAGCTTTTAGACAAGATGACGGCTAACGACTATTTATGGTCCTCGAAGAGGCAAATGCCAAAGAAGCCGGCAGGTATTTATGAGCTCGATACACTGTCTACCTTGACCTCTCAAATCGCTAATCTTACAAAGAAGGTAGAGTCGCTTAGTACCCAACATAATCCTCCCACCAGTCCTAATCCGATTTATTCTGTCCAAAGTCCTTTTCTTTCCTGCGAGCTGTGTAGTGGTACCCACTTTGTAGATAGGTGTCCGCTCAACTTAGAATCGGTTCAGTATGTTACCCCTTCTCAAACGCAACAGAGCAACCCTTTTTCAAACACCTACAATCCAAGGTGGAGGAACCATCCTAACGTCTCTTGGAGCCAAAACCAAGGGCAAACTTTTAGCTCTAGACCTGTAGGACTCCCTGGTTTTCAAGTTCCATCGGTTCAGATACCACCACAGCCGCAATTTCCATTTCATCCATCGTCTCATCACCCATACTCACATCATCCATCACCACCACCACCACCACCACTTATGCAGCCCAAACTCTACCATGCACCAGCAGCTGAGAAGAAGCCTACATTAGAGGAGATGTTCACGACTATCCTGCAAGATTAAGCTGCTTCAATTAAGAACTTAGAGGTTCAGGTGGGACAAATAGCTAGTGCTCTTAGCCAACGTCCTCAAGAGACCCTTCCTAGTAATACTGAAGTTAATCCTGTTAAGCAAAGGGAGGGTAAGGAACATGTTAGATCTATCACCCTTAGGAGTGGAAGAGAGCTAGAGGAGTCACAAGTTAAGTCCCAACCTGAACAGTATATAGTTGAAGAACACATAGGTTCTAATGAAGCAGCTCAAAAAGAGCAGGAACATCACGATCGGGTTGCAAAACTAGGTGCTTCTTCATCTTTACCTTCTTCTTCTTTACCGCCTTCCTCATCCTCTGATGTTATACATGTTTCCACTACATCCTCCCCGGTTAGACCACAAGTACCTTTTCCTCAGAGGTTCCAAAATAAAAAAACCAGATCAACAATTCGTCAAATTTCTTGAGGTTGTTAAAAAGCTTCACATCAGCATTCCTTTCGCAGATGCCTTAGAGCAAATGCCAATTTATGTGAAGTTTATAAAGGATATCCTCTCGAGGAAGAGAAGACTAGAAGACTATGAGACGGTGGCCTTAACTAAAGAATGTAGTGCCATTATCCAGAGAAGATTACCCCCCAAGCTCAAAGATCCCGGGAGTTTTACCATACTATGCACTATTGAAAATTTATTCTTTGGTAGAGCCCTATGTGATTTAGGAGCTAGTATAAATTTAATGTCATTGTCTATCTATCAGAAGTTAGAAATATGGGATGCCAAGCCCACCACAGTGACCTTTCAGTTGGCTGATCGATCAATTAAATATCCGAAGGAGGTCATTGATGATGTCTTAGTAAAGGTGGACAAGTTTATTTTTCCTGCGGATTTTATTGTCTTGGATATAGAGGAAGACAGGGAAGTCCCCATTATACTAGGCAGACCTTTCCTAGCTACTGGTAGAACAGTAATTGATGTACAGAAGGGGGAGTTAACAATGAGAGTCCAAGATCAGGAAGTAAAGTTTAATGTTTTCAAACCTTTGAAACTCCCTGATGACTCTCAAGAGTGTTTTAAGATGGAGATTGAGGAGAACATAAGGCTTATCCATATAAAATCTGAAAGAATGAGGGAAGTAGATAGGGCTCAGGAGGATTTAATTATTAACATTTTATCACCACTTTGGATGACCCTCCTACTCTTCACCCTGCTGCTGAGTGTTATTTTCTTCAGCTGCATTTGAAGTGGCTGTGTTTTCCTTTTTCACTTTATATATAGTTTGTTTTTCTTTTTCTTTTCTGTTGTTTCTTTCTTTGTTTATTTTGCATGTTTATTTTCTAGATTTATGCTTTCAATCAAAACTTCAGTTGTTCATCAGCATCAGAAAAGGGGAGTACTCTGTTCTCGAGCTTAAATTCTTATATTATCTACACACTGAGGATACTGTGCACTTTAAGTTTGGGGGAGGGGATATCACTCTTGAGCTATTTTGTGAAAAAATTGGATAAATTTTCAAAAAATTTTTGAAAATCTGAGAAAGAATTTTTAAAATTCTTTCGATAATATGAGCTTAAATTGTTTGATTTTGGGATAATCTAGTGCTTAGCATGTAGTTTTCCCATATTTCGATGATATGACCCCTTGATTAAGTATGATTTTGATTGACTGAGAAGCATGATTATAGGAAAAGCATGAAGTTGAGTTCTTGAATTTATCTTGATTCTGATTGCGATTTCCTCATCTCATGCACATGTCATGTCATGAATCGGTATATTTATTTAGAGAAAGCTTATGTGTATATAGGACTGCATTTGTTCAGTTGATTTTGTGCATCATATTCTAGAATTTGTTTGATCTGATCTCGAGGCGAAATATTAAATCACACTTGATTAGGGAGATGATTTAGGTCATCTTTGGATCGTTTGAGCCTTTCTAGCCTTTCTTGTACATATTCTACCCCTAGTCACCTATCTGGGCTAAATAAGCTTTTCTCTGTAAATATACATGCGTTATTTTCCTTAGCTTAAATATTTTGTTCCTATCCCTTACCCCAAAAGCATGAAAAGTCATTGGGATATAATAGCTATATGGGTATTAAGTGATAGTGAAAGAGTATGTAAAAAAAAAAGATGAAAAAGAAAGAAAAAGAAAAAGAAAAGAAGAAAATAGAAAAAAAAATGTTTAGCAAAAGAAATAAGTTTAGGGGAAATAATTAGAGCTCTTACATTATAGATCCTAGAAGTAATGCATGTTAAGGGGTAATTAAACCTAAATCGACTTTATCATACCTTAGCCCCAACCTTACATTACAAGCTTAATGAAGTCCTATTGATCCTTGATTAAGTGTGACTACATTAGTAGAGAGATTAGTGAAAAGCAAACTTATGGGAATGATCACATGTCATTGCATACACTGTGTTTTCATAATCTGATCCGGATAATGTACTGTGAATTGACTTAGACATTTTTCACACACTCACAAGGAGTCCAATTTGGGTTAGGACCTATGATTGAATAATTCTAAGTGCTGGACTTGTAATTGTGAGTCTTTGATTTCACAAGTTTGTACTTTTTCTTTGAGGATGATATTGGAGAAATTATTGTGTTTTGTACTTGTCATTGCTACAATCATTTTGTTTTGCTTGAGGACAAGCAAAAGCTCAAGTTTGGGAGTGTGATAATTCTATATTTTTAGAATTATTTGTGCCTAATTTTCTAATTAATTATTTAAATCCCCAATTTATTTTGTTAATTATCTCCTTTATTTAATTAAAATTCTCATGTTTGCAGATAAATCAAATCCGAATGAATTTTGAATATTTCGACAGAAAATGAACCAGAATTGAGCTAAAATCGAGATTGAGCCACGTGGACAACACGAGTCATGCCACCTAGCACATCCAATTGGACAAGAAAATCGATGACATGGAAATATCTTTTCAAGGAGCCAATAGTGTAAAGACAAGTGGCCAAAAAAAATGCCAACTCATCAAGGATGTAGAAATTACCATTTTACCCCTTGTGTGTTTATAAATAGGAAAGGATGACAATTGAAAGGGATGTAATTTTTAGGAGTAGAAGTAGTGTAATGTAGTTAGGAGTAGTGTTAGAATAGTTTGAATTTTTTTTCTAAGCTTCTCTTTCCCATTTAACTCCCATTTATTTTTAATGTTCACAAACAATTTCCATTGCTATTTTTTTCAAGCTTTTCAATATTGTTTTTCATTCTCTTGGTAGCCACCCTTTCCATCATTTTCATGCTTCTCGGTTTGGTGTATTTCAAGCTCTTTATTTTTCAATTTCTATTTTACATAGCATATTGTCCTAGTGTAGCTCTCGGATTAGCTTTCATGTTGGATTTCAAATGTTATTTTCCCACTTTCCATTCGGGTTTGTAATATGCTGAAGTTTGCTCACTACCGAGCATTGCATAATAGCAGTAGAGGAGGGAGAAGTCGGTGACAGTGGCCACCTTCCTCAGCTATGTAACTATTGTGGTGCAGATTGGAGAAGCAGCAGCTAGCATCCCGAAAGCAGCAGCAAGCTAACCGAGAGCTCTCCTCTGTTTTGTTATGTTTTGTGAATTAATCATTGTTCATCTTCTTTAATTGATTTAGTTTCTAGTTCAGTCATTTTAAGTGTTGTTTATTGATGAAAGCTTGCATTTCACTAATGTTTGCTGGTCTGCTTTGCTGAGGATTTCAGAAAAATGCCTTGCTGGAATCGAGAGCACACCAACACTGAACCGAGAGGCACGGATAAGCCTCACCCGTGAGCATGCCTTGCCAACACCGAGACCACCTGGAAGTGGATTGTGAAGAAGACATGCAGCAATGCAACCAGCAGTGTGCCATCTACAAACCCGAGAGGCTGAAGCAGCACCTGGAGCACGTTGCAGTTGCACCTAACGTAGCAGTGTAGGACAGAGCAGGAGCTGGACGTGTAGTGCAGGTCTGGGGAGGCTGGCGTGTTGAAGCTTGGTTGCTAATGGGTGGTAACGTGCTGGGTTGTTGCAAGAATTGAAACTACACATGAAACTGAGGCAGAGTTAGTGGGCAGCAGACTACGACAGAACCGAGAGGCATGGACAGCAGCTGGACAACCGAGACAGACCACCTGGAAATGAAAATATGCAAAATGACGGATGAATAGTATTTTAGAGGGAGTTGTTGGATGATTTAAATTTTTAAGGCCTTGTTTGGCTTTTGCATTCTGGTATTAACTCATTTTCATGTATTGTAGTTTAGTTTATTTCCAATTTAATTTGTTAGCTTAGTTTAGAGTTGTTAATTAAATTGCATAATTAATATTCTTGCTTAATAGTGTAGAACTTAGTTTTAATTAGGTTGATAGTTAATTAAATGTTCATTTAGAATTAGATTAGGGGTAAATTTATTTCATTAAATCTTAGGTTAGTTTAAATTACATTTGATTGAGTAGTTTAATTGCATTTTTAGGTTAGTTTAATTTTAGTTTAATTAATCTTGCTTTGTTATTTCCATATTTGCATTTTATTTTAATTGCGTTAATTAGTTTTAACTGTTTTAATTTTTTTTGTAGGTTTTTGATTTTAATTGCGTGGAGCACTGTAAGTAATTTTCCTCGGTTTTAATTTCTTTATTTTATAGCTTTTATTATGTTATTGCTTTCGGTATTTTCAATTCTAGATTAGTAGATCATTCACCTTAATTTCATAATTTGCTAGAATATACTTAGGGAAAGATTAACCGGTAGTTAATTAGGCTAGTCAACTTCTCTGTGGGATGATAATTTTGGGACTCAAATTCCATTATTACTTGTACGACCCGTGCACTTGCGGTAATACCCTTAGGGCCCATCAAGTTTTTGGTGCCGTTGCAGGGGATCGAACTAGAGTCACCCGTGTGACAGGCGGGAATACTCACCAGTAGCAGGAATCTAAACCTACACGGCAGGGTCTCGCGCGATAGGGTGCGTGGCAGAGTGCGCGACAGGGTGCGCAGCAGAGTCTCGCGCGATAGGGTGCATGGAAAAGTGCGCGACAGAGTTTTCGCCTTGCGCGACAGGGTGTCGCACGACAGGTTCTTTGTGCGGCAGGGTCTTACGTGGCAGGGTCTTGCGCGGCAGGGTCTCGCGCGACAGGTTCTTTGCGCTGCAGGGTCTCGCGAGGCAGGGTGCGCGTCAGGGTCTCTTGCGCTGGAGCTACAGGGGTGCGTGGTAAAGTGCGCGGCAGGGTCTCGCGCGATAGGGGTGTGCGACAGGGCTTCGCGCGATAGGGTCTCATGCGGCAGGGTCTCTCGAGTGGCAGTGTGCGTGACAGGGTCTCGCGCGACAGGGTGCAGGACAGGGTCTCTCACGTTAGCGCAGCAGGGGTGCATGGCAGAGTGAGCAGCAGAGTCTCGCGCCTTGCACGGAAGGGTCTCGCGCGACAGGGTCTCTCACGCAGTATGATGCGCGGTAGGGTCTCGCGCGGCAGGGTGCACGACAGGGTCTCACGCGGCAGGGTCTCTCTCGCGGCAGGGTGCGCAACAAGGTCTCGCGCGGTAGGGTATCTTACGCGGCAGAGTGCGCGACAGGGTCTCACATGGCAAGGTCTCTCCCGCGGTAGGGTACGCGACAGGGTCTCTCGCACTCGCGTGGCAGGGGTGCGTGGCAGAGTCTAGCCTTGTGAGGCAGGGTCTCACGTGACAGGGTCTCTCGTGCGGCAGGGTCTCACGCGCCAGGGTCTCGCATGACAGAGTGCGCGACAGGGTCTCGCGCGACAGGGTCTCTGATAATTCTATATTTTTAGAATTATTTGTGCTTAATTTCCTAATTATTTATTTAAATCCCCAATTTATTTTGTTAATTATCCCCTTTATTTAATTAAAATTCTCATGTTTGCAGATAAATCAAATCCGGATGAATTTTGAAGATTTCGGTAGAAAATGGACCGAAATTGGGCTAAAATCGAGATTGAGCCACGCGGACAAAACGAGTCATGACACCGAGCACATCTAATTGGACAAGAAGACCGATGATATGGACATATCTTTTCAAGGAGCCAATGGTGTGAAGACAAGTGGCCAAAAAAATGTCAACTCATCAAGGATGTAAAAAATTACCATTTTACCCCTAGTGTTAGTATAAATAGAAAAAGATGGACATTGAAAGGGAGGTAATTTTTTAGGGTTAGAATAGTTTTTTTTTTCTCCTTGTTTTATTTTTAGAGCGGCGGCACAGTACACTTCAGTTTTTTTTCTTAGCTTCCATTCGGCAGACTACTTTTGTTCTTCCAGCTACTCTTTTTAAGTTGTTTTTCTTTTACAATTTAGTGAATGTTCATTGCATCTTCTTCTTTACTAGTTGTTAAATTTATTGCAATAAAATTTCAATCAATCTTCAAGTTCTCGGTTTTCACTGTTACTATTCATCAATTTTATTTTTTTAGTTTGCTTCCTCTCGGTTTAAATGGTTTTCTATGTTTTCGGTTTATTTTGCAATAGGCTTTAAAACCATTTTTATGCTCTCGGTTTCTATCCACTTTTTATGCTTTTGCTTTATTTTCTATTCTATCTTCCCGGTTTCTCCCTTTTGTTTGGTTTTTGTTCATTAATCCATTAATTTTACAAGCTTTCAATTCAAGCTCTCGGTTTTCTTTCATTTTCATTGTGTTTTCCCTCTTTAATCCGTTAGTTCACAAGCTTCATTTAGCTTCCAAAGCAAGCTCTCGGGACACTGGCGTAGCTGAGTGGTGCTTCCAATTGATGCAGAACAGAAGCTAGAATGAATGATTGCAGTGGACAGGGACCTATTTCCCTCTCTGTTCTACCCTGTTTTGTGAATGCTGCAGCTGACGTTATCTGAAACAGGAGCAAGGCATGACCAGCAGCACCCGAAAATGGAGGGCAAAGCTGGGCATTAAAGGAGATGAAGCAGTGTAGTGCAGAAGCAGAACAGCAGCTGGTGCGCATCTGCAGCACCTGGAAATGCAGCAAGCTTAGAATGGAGACACTGTCGGGAGCAGGGGCAGCAGCACCTGGACAGAAGCTGATGCACAGCAATCCTGGATGCAACACGGATGGCGTCTGGAGATACTGCCTGGAGCATGGCAGAAGCAGACCAGCTGGAATGTACCTGCACCTGGAGACAGCCACGGCAGCAGCTGGCAAGGCAGAAGCAGGAGACGCGGGAGCTGGGGAGGAAGACAACGCAACAGTGGTCCATTCGAGACCACTTGGTGTATTTCACATGATTAAGGCCATGTTTGGCCAGCAACCTTTAATTGTTTATGGCTATTTTACTATTTTATTTGCTTTTAGTAGTTGCTAAGATTAGGTTAGTTGTTAATGGTTAGTTGTAGGATAAAATGTTTTAGTTGTTAATTTAATTTTTAATCTTAATTAATAGTTACTTTTATATTTATGTATTAGGAATTTATGTTAGTTTAATTTCAATTTAGATTAATTATGTTTCATGCATTGTTAGTTTAATTTGCTTTCAATTTAATTTGTTAGGTTTAGTTGCTTTGTTTACATAGTTTAACTTAGATTTAATTTAGTTACATTTTATTTTAAGCTTATTTAATTTTAGTTTAATTAGTTTTAGTGTTTAATTGCATTTTATTTTAATTTAGTTAATCAGTTTTAACTGTTTTAATTTCTTTTGCAGATTTTCGATTGCTTGGAGCTTTGTAAGTACTCTGAGCTCGGTTTTAGTTACTTTATTTTATAGTTTTATTAATTTATTGCTTTTGGTATTTTCAATTCTAGCTTAGTTAATCACCATCAATTCTTCATAATTTGCTAGGATATACTTAGGATAAAAGTAACCGGTAGTTAATTAGTCTAACGACTTCTCTGTGGGACGATATCTCGGGACTCACATCCTATTATTACTTGAACGACCCGTGCACTTGCGGTAGATACCCTTTGGGCTCATAAAGTTTTTGGCGCCGTTGCCGGGGAAGTTTTAATTAGTCATTAATTAATATCGGTGAAATTATGCTTAGGTGTAATTCTAGCTTGTAAATATTTAGGTTGTAAATATTTAGAGCCTTAGCTTAGGTTAGTTAAATTTTCTCTTAATTAAAATCAAAAAAAAAAAAATCAAAAATTTAAAAAATTTAAAAAAAATTTTTTTAAGGACTTTTAGATGATTGCAAGCGTAGAGCCAGAAGTTTTGATTGTTTTCCTCTAGATCCTAAAATCGAACACACTCTTAGAAAAATTTAATAGGACTCGAGGAAATTATTAGCTCCGCTGCAATTCACCATGGCAGAAAATAGGAAAACTAGAACTATTGGAGATTATGCGATGCCGACAATTGGAGAATATTATTCCGGCATTAGGCCACCAGCTGTCCATGCAAATAATTTTGAAATTAAGCCTCAATCATCCAGATAATCCAAACATCTTTGCAGTTCAGTGGGCTTCCACATGATGACCCACATGCTCATCTCGGGCAATTCTTGGACTTATGCAACACCTTCAAGCACAATGGATTATCAGACGATGCACTTAGGCTTAGACTATTCCCTTTCTCACTTAGGGATAGGGCGAGACATTGGTTGACCTCTCTGCCTCCAGGATCCATTTCTACATGGGATGAGTTAGCCTACCAATTTTTAGCCAAATTCTTTCCTCCCTCTAAATTAGCCCAACTCCGTAGTAATATATCTTCCTTTGCCCAGTACGACTTTGAATCTCTTTATGAGGCATGGGAACGATATAAGGAGCTTCTTAGGAAGTGCCCTCACCATGGCCTACCGTTGTGGTTGCAAGTTCAGACCTTCTACCACGGACTTACAAGCCCAAATAGGACCATTGTTGACACTGCTGCGGGTGGAGCATTGATGTGCAAAACAGAGGAGGAGGCTTATGAGTTGCTAGAAAGGATGTCGACTAACAACTATCAATGGTCTTCGGAAAGGCAGATGCCAAGGAAATCGGCGGGTATATACGAGCTTGACACACTGTCCACCTTGACCTCTCAGATTGCCAATCTTACAAAGAAGGTGGAGTCGCTCAGTACCCAACATAATCCTCCTACCAGTCCTAACCCTATAAATTCTGTCCAAAGTCCTTTTCTTTCTTGCGAGCTGTGTAGTGGTACCCACTCTGTAGATAGGTGTCCGCTCAACTTAGAGTCGGTTCAGTATGTTGCTCTCCCTACGCAACAGAACAACCCTTTTTCAAACACCTATAATTCAGGGTGGAGGAATCATCCTAACTTCTCCTGGAGCCAAAACCAAGGGCAAACTTCTAATTCCATATTTGTAGAACCCCCTAGTTTTCAAGCTCCACAAGTTCAGGTACCACCACAGCAGCAATTTCCTTACCACCATCCACATCATCCATCCCCACCTCAATTTCAATATCACCCATCACCACCACCACCACCACCACCAGCATTTATGCAGCCCCAATTCTACCATGCACCAGCAGCTGAGAAGAAGCCTACATTAGAGGAGATGTTCACGACTATCCTGCAAGATCAAGCTGCTTCACTTAAGAACTTAGAAGTTCAGGTTGGACAAATAGCTAGTGCTCTTAGCCAACATCCTCAAGGGACCCTTCCTAGTAATACTGAAGTTAATCCTGATGAGCAAGGGGAGGGTAAGGAACAAGTTAGATCTATCACTCTTAGGAGTGGCAGAGAGCTAGAGGAGCCACAAGTTAAGTCCCAACCTGAACAGCACATAGTTGAAGAACACATAGGTTCTAACGAAGTAGCTCAGAAAGAGCAGGAACCTAAAGATCGGGCTGCCAAGGAAACAAAGCTAAGCGCTTCTTCATCTATACCTTCTTCGTATTCATTGCCTTCCTCGCCCTCTGATGCTACGAAGTTGACGATGAGAGTCCAAGATCAGGAAGTAAAGCTTAATGTTTTCAAACCTTTGAAGCTCCCTGATGACTCTCAAGAATGTTTTAAGATAGAGATTGAGGAGAACATAAGGCTTGACCATATAAAATCTGAAAGAATGAGGGAAATAGATAGGGCTCAAGAGGATTTAACTGTTAACATTCTGTCACCATTTTGGCTAATCCTCTTACTCTTCGCCCTGCTGCTGAGTGTTGTCTTCTTTAGCTGCATTTGAAGGGGCTGTGTTTTTACTTTCACTTTGTATATAGTTCGTTTTTCTTTTTCTTTTCTATTGTGTCTTTCTTTGTTTGTGTTGCAGGTTTCTTTTCCCGTTTTATGCTTTCAATCAAAGCTTCGATTGTTCATCAACATCAGAAAGAGGAGTACTCTATTCTTGAACTTTAAATTCTTATTATCTGCACACTGAGGACACTGTGCACTTTAAGTTTGGGGGAGGGGATATCACTTGAGCAATTTTGTGAAAAATTGGAAAAATTTTCAAAATTTTTTTGAAAATCTGAGAAGGAATTTTCAAAATTTTTTCGATAATATGAGCTTAAATTGCTTGATTTTAGGATGATTTAGTGCTTAGCATATAGTTTTCCCATATTCCGATGATATGACCCCATGATTTAGTATGACTTTGATTGATTAAGAAGCATGATTATAGGAAAAACATGAAGTTGAGTTCTTGAATTTGTCTTGATTCTAATTGTGATTTCCTCATCTTATGCACATGTCATGTCATGAATCTGTATATTTATTTAGAGAAAGCTTATGTGTACATAGGATTGCATTTGTTCAGTTGATTTTGTGCATCATATTCTAGAATTTGTTTGATCTAATCTCGAGGCGAAATATTAGATCACACTTGATTAGGGAGATGATTTAGGCCATCTTTGGATCGTTTGAGCCTTTCTAGCCTTCCTTGTATATATTCTACCCCTAGTCACCCGTCTGGGCCAAATAAGCTTTTCTTTGTAAATACGCCTACTTAATTTTCGTAGCTTAAATACTTTATTCCTATCCCTTACCCCAAAAGCATGAAAAATCAATTGGATATATTATGAGCTATATGGGTATTAAGTGATAGTGAAAGAGTATGTAAAAAAAAAAAAAAATGATGAAAAAGAAAAAGAAAAAAAAAAGAAGAAAAGTTTAGCAAAATAAATAAGTTTGGGGGAAATAATTAGAGCTCTTACATTAAGATCCTAGAAGTAATGCATGTTAAGGGGTAATTAAACCTAAATCGACTTTATCATACCTTAACCCCAGCCTTACATTACAAGCCTAATGAAGTCCTAATGATCTTTAGTTAAGTGTGACTACATTAGTGGAGAGAGAAGTGAAAAGCAAACTTATGGGAATGATCACATGTCATTGACTTTGCATTCACTATGTTGCATAATCTGATCCGGATAGTGTACTATGAATTGACTTAGACATTTTTCACACACTCACGAGGAGTCCAATTTGGGTTAGGACTTATGATTGAATAATTCTAAATGTTGCACTTGTAATTGTGAGTCTTTGATTTCATAGTCTGTACTTTTTCTTTGAGGATGATATTGGGGAAATTATTATGTTTTTGTACTTGTCATTCCTACAATCATTTTGTTTTGCTTGAGGACAAGCAAAAGCTCAAGTTTTGGGGTGTGATAATTCTATATTTTTAGAATTATTTGTGCTTAATTTCCTAATTATTTATTTAAATCCCCAATTTATTTTGTTAATTATCCCCTTTATTTAATTAAAATTCTCATGTTTGCAGATAAATCAAATCCGGATGAATTTTGAAGATTTCGGTAGAAAATGGACCGAAATTGGGCTAAAATCGAGATTGAGCCACGCGGACAAAACGAGTCATGACACCGAGCACATCTAATTGGACAAGAAGACCGATGATATGGACATATCTTTTCAAGGAGCCAATGGTGTGAAGACAAGTGGCCAAAAAAATGTCAACTCATCAAGGATGTAAAAATTACCATTTTACCCCTAGTGTTAGTATAAATAGAAAAAGATGGACATTGAAAGGGAGGTAATTTTTTAGGGTTAGAATAGTTTTTTTTTCCTCCTTGTTTTATTTTTAGAGTGGCGGCACAGTACACTTCAGTTTTTTTTCTTAGCTTCCATTCGGCAGACTACTTTTGTTCTTCCAGCTACTCTTTTTAAGTTGTTTTTCTTTTACAATTTAGTGAATGTTCATTGCATCTTCTTCTTTACTAGTTGTTAAATTTATTGCAATAAAATTTCAATCAATCTTCAAGTTCTCGGTTTTCACTGTTACTATTCATCAATTTTATTTTTTTAGTTTGCTTCCTCTCGGTTTCAATGGTTTTCTATGTTTTCGGTTTATTTTGCAATAGGCTTTAAAACCATTTTTATGCTCTCGGTTTCTGTCCACTTTTTATGCTTTTGCTTTATTTTCTATTCTATCTTCCCGGTTTCTCCCTTTTGTTTGGTTTTTGTTCATTAATCCATTAATTTTACAAGCTTTCAATTCAAGCTCTCGGTTTTCTTTCATTTTCATTGTGTTTGCCCTCTTTAATCCGTTAGTTCACAAGCTTCATTTAGCTTCCAAAGCAAGCTCTCGGGACACTGGCGTAGCTGAGTGGTGCTTCCAATTGATGCAGAACAGAAGCTAGAATGAATGATTGCAGTGGACAGGGACCTATTTCCCTCTCTGTTCTACCCTGTTTTGTGAATGCTGCAGCTGACGTTATCTGAAACAGGAGCAAGGCATGACCAGCAGCACCCGAAAATGGAGGGCAAAGCTGGGCATTAAAGGAGATGAAGCAGTGTAGTGCAGAAGCAGAACAGCAGCTGGTGCGCATCTGCAGCACCTGGAAATGCAGCAAGCTTAGAATGGAGACACTGTCGGGAGCAGGGGCAGCAGCACCTGGACAGAAGCTGATGCACAGCAATCCTGGATGCAACACGGATGGCGTCTGGAGATACTGCCTGGAGCATGGCAGAAGCAGACCAGCTGGAATGTACCTGCACCTGGAGACAGCCACGGCAGCAGCTGGCAAGGCAGAAGCAGGAGACGCGGGAGCTGGGGAGGAAGACAACGCAACAGTGGTCCATTCGAGACCACTTGGTGTATTTCACATGATTAAGGCCATGTTTGGCCAGCAACCTTTAATTGTTTATGGCTATTTTACTATTTTATTTGCTTTTAGTAGTTGCTAAGATTAGGTTAGTTGTTAATGGTTAGTTGTAGGATAAAATGTTTTAGTTGTTAATTTAATTTTTAATCTTAATTAATAGTTACTTTTATATTTATGTATTAGGAATTTATGTTAGTTTAATTTCAATTTAGATTAATTATGTTTCATGCATTGTTAGTTTAATTTGCTTTCAATTTAATTTGTTAGGTTTAGTTGCTTTGTTTACATAGTTTAACTTAGATTTAATTTAGTTACATTTTATTTTAAGCTTATTTAATTTTAGTTTAATTAGTTTTAGTGTTTAATTGCATTTTATTTTAATTTAGTTAATCAGTTTTAACTGTTTTAATTTCTTTTGCAGATTTTCGATTGCTTGGAGCTTTGTAAGTACTCTGAGCTCGGTTTTAGTTACTTTATTTTATAGTTTTATTAATTTATTGCTTTTGGTATTTTCAATTCTAGCTTAGTTAATCACCATCAATTCTTCATAATTTGCTAGGATATACTTAGGATAAAAGTAACCGGTAGTTAATTAGTCCAACGACTTCTCTGTGGGACGATATCTCGGGACTCACATCCTATTATTACTTGAACGACCCGTGCACTTGCGGTAGATACCATTAGGGTCCATCAGTCTCTCATGCGACAGAGTGTGCGACAGGGTCTCACGCGGCATGGTCTCGTGCGACAGGGTGCGAGACAGGGTCTCACGCGGCATGGTCTCGTGCGGCAGGGTGCGCGACAGGGTCTCACGCGGCATGGTCTCGTGCGGCAGGGTGCGCGACAGGGTCTCCCGCGGCAGGGTCTCTCCATGTGCTCGAAACTTCGAAGGGCCATAACTTTGTGCTCGGTGGTCCACTTAAGGTGATTTTTTTTTTGAATTCGCATAACTTTTCGAGATCCACGCGATGGCAAACACCAAAGACAGTTTGTCTGGGATTTCGTAAAAAAAAAAACGTCGTTTTAGTATCAAATTTTGATTTTTTTGTATTATCCATCGGTTCTCGTCCCTCCTAAACGTGTCTGTACCATAGTTTTTCTTTCGTTTCTCATAGACGACGCCAATTGTTGTTACCTACGTTTGTTCTTCGATACTTATGTTAGATAGAGAATTTGACAGAGTTTTAGTAAGGAGTTCTCGTATCTGGTTTATGAATCATACCTGACCCCTATTTATAGGGGTTTCTCTCTTTCACTAATTACACATATATTATTTTCATTAAATGTCAGATTTTCTCATACTTATACCAATTTTTTTCGTGCGTCACTTGAAGCATTTTTCGTGCGCCACGTGACACACTTTTTTTATTCTTAATATCATGCACAACAACATATAATAATAGTTAAAAAAATTATTTATAATCGACTTCAAATAATAATATTATTTAAAAGTATTATTTAAATTTTATTCAAATTTATGATAGTAATAAAATTATTATTCATATTTTACTTAAATTCAATTATTAAATGTCATATCCTTACCTAATCGAATGAAATAATATCAAATACCTATTTATAAAATAACTATTTACATCCCTAATCTTTTAGGCAATCATACCCGCTATGACCTCTTGGGTTGTGGACAATAATCATGGATGCCGGTTCTGAAACGTCGAGCAAATGGCACCAAGCCAATACCATCGAACCTAAAAGGAATCCAGATGCTAAACAGAGAAAATTTGTTTCAAGGTTGACGCCAAAGGCAAATCCTGAACCTCACGTAATGCAATCTTGATGTGATGCTTGAAATGGATCGGTAAGTGGTCGGCAAATTTGATTTTCACAAGAATTTGTGGAATTTTTTTTTTCCTGTGATAATGACCACGACGGAATTTGATATTTATCGTGTGAAATGATATTAACCCAAGTTCTAGATTTTCATTCTAGATTTTTTTGAATTTGAAGAAAAAAATGCAATTTTTTTTTAAATTTGATAAATAATGTATAGAAAAAGTAATTTAGTGCAAAAAATTTTAATTGTAAGTAGAGGCAAAGCCCAATGGAACCTAGTGGGGGGCTGAATTTTTTTTAATTTATATTAAATAGAAAATAATTATATTTTATTTGAATTCTTTTAAAAAAATTAAATTTTATATACTCTATCACTGTATTTTAGGACTGAAAAGAATTATCAATTTTATTATAAAAATTACTGAAATTAAAAAAATATATCCATTAATTTATTTATTATTGATACTAACATTAATTCGATCGATTATCACTATTATAATAAATAATGTACTTTCAACAATAAATTTATTAAAAATTTATTTGTATAATCGAATAATAGATTAATGATTGAATGATAAATATTTTAAATAATAATTGGATAATAAATTAATTGTGTATATTTAAAAAATTTAAAACATTTAAAATGAAAATATTGTACATTATTTTAAAAATATAAAATCTTCTAAAAGTAATGGAGATTTTTTTAAGTTAATGCGTTTGAACGAAACCTCCACTAGAAGATTAATTTCTGTGGCTCTGCCACTGATTGGAAGACTAAAGATTGCGGTTATTGACGGAAATAGTATACTAAATAAAAACATTTTTTTCTAAAATTAATATTTTTATATATTAACTATCATTAATTAACGCAAGAGTTATGGCCACACTCAGCTGGTTGCTAATTTTTTTTAATTCAAATAATATTAAAAATTATTTATTTAAATATTTTTTTTATGTTTTAGTATAAATAATTAATATTAAAAGAAATATTTTATTAACTTAAGTAATTAGTATTCACTAGGTGTCAGTTAAACAATATCTTTGAGGATCGTTTTTATATCTTTAAAATGATTAATAAACAATAATAAAAATATTTTTAAAAAAAATTATCATATATAGCGAGTGAAAAAATAAAATAATCATTCGGATTTATTTTTATATATAACAGGTGTTGTTGCTCGGTTACAACAGTATAGAATTATAGACATCTTCACTTCGATCTTTGTGTCACGTGCCACTAAAGATTCTGCAAGAAAAAAATGATAAGAGGGACGCAGAGGTTGTTCCCTGCGTTGGCACTCCGATACTTAAGTCAGCCAAAGAATTAGGTAAAGTTTCAGTAGGAAAATTCAGAATTAGGTTAACGAATCGTACCTGACATCTATTTATAGAGATTTACTCTATCATTAATTACATTTTTGCATTTTTTTATCTTACTCAGGGCTTGTATCATTTCTCATATACTTTCTTCGTGTGTCACGTGGTGCATTCTTCGTGTGCCACGTGACGCACTTTTATTATTCTTTTATCATGCACAATAATTGCTCCCCACTCTTTCGTTAGGTATAACATTGCGGAAGAGTACATATGTTCTCATTGTAGCCTCAGGTCAAGTCCTTACATTAGATTCTGAAGTCAAATTCTCTAGTTGTCTAATTCTCAAGCTCTTGTTTAAATGTGTGGCTTACCTCGCGCATTTTTCGCTTTAAGCCCTTGCTCATTTTCTTCTTGGCTTACCTCGTGCATTTTTCGCTTCAAGCCCTTGCACATTTCTTCGTGGCTTACCTCGCGCATTTTTCTCTTTAAGCCCTTGTTTGAGTGCTTAACTTACCTCGTGCACTTTTCGTTTCAAGCTCTTGCAATTTTTCTTCGTGACTTACATCGCACACTTTTCGCTTCAAGCCTTTTTGTTTTGGGTGCTTAGCTTACATCGCGCATTTTTCGCTTCAAGCTCTTGTACTTTTTTCTTCATGGCTTACATCACGCACTTTTCGCTTCAACCCTTTTGTTTTGGATACTTAGCTTACATCGCGCACTTTTCGCTTCAAGCTCTCGCACTTTTTCTTCACGGCTTACATCGCGCACTTTTCGCTTCAAGCCTTTTGTTTTGGGTGCTTAACTTATATCACGCACTTTTCGCTTCAAGCTCCCGCACTTTTTCTATACGGCTTACATCGCGCACTTTTCGCTTTAAGCCCTTTGTTTTGGGTGCTTAGCTTACATCGCGCACTTTTCGCTTCAAGCTCTCGCACTTTTTCTTCACAGCTTGCATCGCGTACTTTTCGCTTCAAGCCCTTGTTTTGGGTACTTAGCTTACATCGCGCACTTTTCGCTTGAAGCTCTTGCACACTTTCTTCATGACTTACCTCGCGCATTTTTCGCTTCAAGCCTTATATTTGGGTGCATGGCTTACCTCGCGCATTTTTCGCTTCAAGCCCTTGCACATTTTCTTCGTGGCTTACATTGCTCATTTTTCGCTTCAAACCCTTGCACTTGTGTTGCTGGTGCAATCAGTCATTGCCAGTGTAGTTGCAAGTGGTTGGTATTCCGCATTTTTGCTATCCTCTTACCTTGTGAACTTTTCATCTTCTTTCAAGGCAGTGTGATGGCTTAGGTAGCCGGCGATGGTAAGAGTTTCTTTTCTTTGAACTTCCTTATATGTAGTTCAGCGTCGATATCCTTTTTATCACTTCTTCTTTGAGTGATATACTTATTTGCTCTAGAGAACAAGTCTAAGATCGTCGTCGGTTGATCTAAAGATAGTAACTCTTGTAACTTTTCAGACCTTATTCCTTGTAGCATAGCTGTCACCGCTATCCCCACTTGTAGGTCACATATCTCAAGAGTAGCATCACAGAATCGATCTTCTTAGCTTTTTAATGACTCTTTGTTTCCTTGCCTTAAGGTGAGCAGATAGGTGGCTTCCTTCATTTTCTGACTATTTATCACAACGACCTTCAAGAATTCACTCCTCAACTGATTGAAAGATGAAATAGACCCTTCTGGCAAGTTGTTGAACCACTTCAGTGCGTGGCTAGTTAAGGTTAGAGAGAATGTCCTACACATAATCTCATCCTCCCATCCATGTAATAGCATTTTATGACTCATAATTTTCAACGTGGTCATAAGGGTCGATCTTTCCAGCATATGTTGTTATTTGCGGCATCTTAAACTTTGGAGGCAGTGGTTTCCCCATGATCGTTATGCTGAATGAGATTCTTCTTTTCTGGTTCTCTTCAGCTGGAACCAACTTTTTCTCTTCTAGGATTTATTCAACCATTCTCTTCATATCCATGGCATCTTGTGTCATGGGCGTAGGTCGATCTTGGACCTTTTCGGTATTACATGAATCAGCTTGGTCACAATCAACAGTCTCTTTCCCTTTGTTGTATAGGTTATGAGTTTGGTTCCGCTCAGTCCGAGATGAAAAGTTTACCATTTTGGTTTCGGGGTTCCATGTTGGATCTATTTCCGAACCTCTCCTTCCCATATAGGATCTCGTCATTCCAACACCTCCTATACCATCCATACATCCAGCATCTATCCCCGTTGGACTTTCAGGATTTTCGACATTCGGGCGTCGCAGGCCCCTAACAATCTCCCGTGCAGCGTCTCTCATACCCTGATGCCTCAAGCCTTCTGCAGCTTCGTGTGAGGGGTTTTCTGCACCATGGCTCCTCAGATATTCTTCGCTCTCGCGCTTGGGATCTCGCGCACCCTGGCGGCTCAAGTCTCACGGAGCCTTGCGCATAAAGCCTTCCGCATGGTTCTCGGCACCCTGGCAGCCACGGGCTTGCGCACCCTTGCGAATGGAGTCTCGCGCACTCTCGCCCATAAACTCTTGTGCACTTTTGTACATAAAGCCTTCACAATGTCTCCGGTACCCTAGCGGTCAAAGTCTCGCGCACCCTCGCGAATGGAGTCCTGCGACCCTGTCACATCAAATCTTCCACATGGTTTCGCGGCATAGATAGACCTACGCGGCAAACATTGGACCCTCGCGACAATACCTCGCAACATATAGACCCTCGCGGCATTTAGACCCTCATGGCAGTTTGGATCCTCGCGGCAGGTTGGACCCTCGCGATATTAGATCATCGCGGCAGGTTTGGTCCCTCGCGACATTGGATCCTTATCCTCTCGGCAGGTTGGACCCTCACGGCATTTGATCCTAGCGACAAGCTTGGTCCCTCGCGGCATTGGATCCTCATTCTTGCGGTAGGTTGGACCCTTGCGGCAGGCATGGTCCCTTGCGACATTCGACTCTTGCGGCAGCTTGACCCTCGCGGCAGGCATAGACTCTCGCGCACCTCGATCCCTTATGCTCGAAACTTCGAAAGGCCATAACTTTGTGTTCGGTGGTACAATTGAGGTGATTTTTTTGAATCGTGTAACTTTTTGAGATCTACGCGATGGAAAACGGCCGAAGGCGGTTTGTCCAGAATTTTTTTCGAAAAATTATCGTTTTAGCTTCGAATTTTGAGTTTTTTGTATTATCCATCGGTTCTCGTCCCTCTTAAACGTGTCCGTTCCATAGCTTTTCTTTCATTTCTCACAGACGACGCCAATTGTTATTGTTCGGTTACAACAGTGTAGAATTGCAGACGTCTTCACTTCGATCTTTGTGCCACGTGCCATTAAAGATTCTGTAAGAAAAAGAATGATCAGAGGGACGCAGGAGTTGTTCCTTGCATTGGCATTCTGATGCTTAAGTCAACCAGAGAATTGGGCAGAGTTTCAGTAAGGAAATTCAGAATTATGTTAACGAATCATACCTGACACCTATTTATAGGGATTTACTCTATCATTAATTACATTTTTACCATTTTTATCTTACTTAGGACTTATATTATTTCTCATATACTTTTTTCGTGCATCACGTAGTGCATTTTTCGTATGTCACGTGACGCACTTTTATTATTCTATTATCATGCACAACAACAAGTAAATTTTACGCATGACGCAATTGAAATTATAAAAATAACATTTTTATGTATACCAATGAATATCTAATTAAAAACATTAAAATTTTTTAAAAATTAAATCTCATTTTTTTATTAAAAAATTTCATTTTAATTTTTTGTGTTGTTTATTTTCTTTCGTTTCATGATTAAAAAGTTAAATTTAAATTTAAATTTATTTTTATAGTGCAAGCCTAGTTATTCTTGATTTTCCCAACTGTCCTTTGCATTCATATCCGGTAACTGTTGTCCTTCAAAAACATTTTCATGACAAGCTATGGTCTCTTCAATGTTCAATGCACCGCTTGAATATCGAGATTTAAAAGTCAAAAAAATTAAACATATCTGCCGTCTTTAAACTTAAAAGAAAGTATCTCCCTTACGTTTGACTTTTTTTTTTTCACCCAAAGCCAATGCATGGGATTAAATTGGGCGTTAAGAGTGAACAGTAGAAAATTGAAAGATTACTCCATATGTTACTTATAGATTTGTAGCACCCTTGTTCCTCTCCATTAAATAATGTCTCGCGACCAAAGAAATAATTCGGCTAATTTGATGCTAACTAGAGATCTTTTCCAATCATCTTGTTTTTATGCTTTATTTATTTATTTTTTATAAAATGTTTAAAAGTAAAAGAGACATGCTTATGTTCAAATTCAAAGCATATAGTCAAATATCAACTTATTATTTGGATTTATGTTTATTAAACTTTTAAATTTTTTAAAATTTACAATGAATCAACAATGAAAAATCTTGAAGTTTTGAGTCTTAATACTTTTCATTTTAAAAATCAAACTTTAATTACTTACATCGATTTCTATTGATTATTTTGTTCTTTTTTAATCCCAATATATATCTAGACATGTTTCAAAATTCTATTCTAACTTTTTTATACATATGAAATCTAATAGTCTCACGGTTGAACTTTGGATAAATATACATTACGATCTTAATATATTGAAAGATGGGCTATATACTACGGAATCTTACTTGAAATGGCGATATCGAAGCAAAAGAAAAAAATGCATCCAATTAAGTTTGATTTTTCATGTTCTAATTTGATAAAAGCATGTAAGGATTAAATTCGGATTGATTGGATTTGTCAAATTTATCATTTCATCAAATTTTTGTATGGATTGAATGACTTTCTTATATCAACCAAATTATCATAAAATCACAAATAGACCTGTCATAGGTTAGATTATAAATAAGTCAAATTATTTGTTAGTCATTCGAATTCAACTCAACGATAATTTGAATTTGATTCGTTTATTTTCGAACTGAATTTGAACTATCCGAGTAACGAATCGAGTCATAAGAAATGTGTTAGACTAAATAAAAACATTACTAGTTCAAAGTGAAACAAAATGTAAATAATACATCATCAATATAGAAGAACACAAATGTCAATTCTAAGACTCTCACAACCAGATAATAATACAAAGATAGGAAAGATTATACCTTAAATAAGAAGATTACCAAATCGAATCACTAGACGAAGCATTATATTCATAATTAACCCAGTAAAATATTTTCTTTTATTTTAAAAGTCTTTTGAAATATGAAGGGATTGTTAGATAATTTGTATTTTTAAAAAGACTTTTATTTAATTATTTTTTTAGTAGTTAATCTTTATTCAGAACTAATGTTTTAGCTTATCTAAACTTATTAAACTAGATTTTGTCACACTCCGATTATTTCTACCAACTGCGAAAGCTTAAAATCTATGGCTATATATATATATATATATGTATATATTTTACCTTCATTTTCATAGTAGTTTGTATATGCAATGTAAGCTGCAACCAACAATCTTCAAACACTTAAGGCATAATTCTTAATGAGGTCTTTATAACTCCACATTCAATCATCAATAAAAAAATTTCCCAAAATCAGTTTTAAACTTTCTTTCAATATTAAATTACCTCTTCCCAACTTCATTTCGTCATAAAAGGATGACCTCTATGGCCATCACGCAAAATATCATCAACAAAACCATAACACAGACTGTGTCAACTAATAATATCTATATACTCAACTATCAAGTATACCTTAATTGGCAACCACAAAATGCTCGATGAAACGAGCGAAAACTTGCCACAACTACAAATCACTTGGAAGACTTATCTATGAGGTGGAAAAATAAGAAATGAGCTTGGCTCAGTAAATGAATATGAGAACATAGAAAGTAGTGAAAGAAAATAAAATTCGAAAACTTGCATGTCGAGTATAAGAGAATATTAAAATACAATTTAAAAAATATATACAGTTAAATCAATAAGAGATAAATTTTGAAATACATATCCAAAAGCATGCAAGTACTATATAATAGTAGCTTTTAAAGTATAACACAAAGTAAGCTATTTTCAAAAGTTCGCTTTGTTGAACTAAGGTTTCACTAAAAGCACTATAGCTATCAGTGTGTCACATTCCCCACCTGGGGCATTATCTATGATCATAGACTAACAACCAATCACATTAATCAGATGAGATCGATACCTATCCAAACTATTTGGGATATGCTAAAATGCTTCTTCCAACATGAAGTATAAACAAGGTGAGCCTGATTAAATATATCTTGTAGCTTACAAGTTCATAAACCAATTACATGGCATTAAATCAAATCCAAGGGTAAACCAAATCACACAAGTCAAAATCACAAGGTATAGCCAAGAGGTCCCAAAACATGCTATATTTTAACAATGATAATCAATTTTCAAATATGAATATTTAAAAGTCCATTTAAACTTGTAATCATAAACTAGCATGAATGATTCATAAATTGTATAAAAAATTAAATCATGTAAACGCAAAAGGAATATAAAACATGCTTGAAAAAAAAATATTTATATATATATATATAAATTTATTTAATATATGTATGTATATGTACCAAAAACAAAGATCACGAGGTGATACAAACCTTAATGATCGAGAGCTATACCATAATTATACATATTCACAAAATTCCAAGATTTTCAATTATAAAGAATTTACACAATTCAAAGAATTTCAAAAGTAGTATTCTCAAAGTTCACTTACTCTACTATCCCAATGTTATCTTGATGAATACTCCTAACAGCTCTTAGCTCAATCGGATTTCTCATACACATCGAATGCTAACTCAAACTGCACAACACTTACTCTACTATCCCAATGTTATCTTGATGAATACTCCTAACAGCTCTCAGCTCAATCGGATTTCTCATACACATCGAGTGCTAACTCAAACTACACAACACAATGGTTCAACTTCGTCAACTTCTAATCAATCCAATTGATATAAATTTCATAATAATAATTATAACTCTCCAACTATATATATATATATATATATATATATATATATATATATAGAAATTACTTATTACCTTAACATCCAAAAAAAAAAACAACTATCATAAGCTTCTCTGAATTTAACTTGTCACACCTATTTTCCAAATTTCTTGGCTTGCGTTTCTCTCATCTTTTTTTTTTTCCGCAACACTTGTTTACACTAACTTACAACCCTTGAACTCTTCTTTCAGCGATCTAAAAATCCCAGCTATAAGTCCCCGAACTGTCCTATTACACGCCTGAACCAGCACCGGCAAGACCCCTGCTCAACCTTCTTCTACCTCGCGTGTGAGACCCCATATATGTATAAGCACGACTTTGTATATATATGTAAATAGTGATGTGCTTGTAATGTGAAGTATAAATGATGTAAAATCCATAAATTAAATGTACACCCATGTAATAAGAGTTGTGATTGTACATACAAGTTACATTATGTATGAATATGAAGAAATGGACTTAAACATGTGGAGAATGTGAGTAGAATGGATTATGAGTAGTGTGGTAAAATGGAAGGAGAATTGCATAAGTTGTGCACTTCCATTTTGTTTATATTAAGTACCTTTGGATATGTAAAGATTTCACACAAGTTTGAATAGATGTAAAGTATGAATTGATGCCATATTCAAGTCTCAAAGATGATTGGATGAGAAAATGACTATGACAGCAAATTTAAGTTGTTTTGGTGTGAGTTGTTACAGAAAAACTGTAGAAAATATGAAAATATAAAGGTCAGATCGATCCCATAGGATGAGAGATCGATCTGGGAGAGCTAGAAAGCTCTTATTTGAGCAATGGAATAGAGCAGATCGATCCTTAATGGAACAGATCGATCTCCTTAGCTCTCGGGTTGGAAGCAGATCAATCTCCCCTAAGACCAGATCAATCTCCTTAAGCTTCTGTTTGACAACAGATCGATCTCCCCTACTTGACAGATCGATCTCCTGCCTTCAAAATGTCTTGAAAAAGAGAAATTTTAAGAGGATCATATCGATCTCTACCCAAGGCAGATCGATGTCATCAAGCTGAATCTATAAATATGGAGCAGTTGAATCTGCATTTCCGAGACAAAAACCAATCTTTCCCATTTCTAACCTAAAACCTAGCTTTCTCACTCCTAATTCCACACATTTTCAGTAAGATTTGAGGGAAAGCTATTAGAGATAAAGTTGTTCACATCAAAGAGAAGAACAACATAGTTTGAAGGCATTTCCCAACTTGTTGGATTGAAGGATCAAATGTGCATTTCCATTGGAGCAAAGAGGGAAATCAAGTTAGGTGAGTTTCTAAATGATATAACTCAAGTACATTGTGTGGATATTGATTTTGGAGTTGTTTGGTACGCATAAAAAAAGGGTAAAAACTACCTAAAAAGTAATGAATCCACCATGACCTAGAAATGGTCTAGTGTGAGAAAATGAAATGTATTGAGATTAATTATGAATGAGATATATTAAAGTTAATAATAGTGTTGGGGTATGATTTTAAGGTGTTGTTAGTGAATAAATTGTGAGATTTACCAAAAATGGGTAAAATGTGGATTAAGGCATTGGTAAATGCAAAGATGAGTTATATTGACTAATGAGGTCAAATGTGAACTCAAGTGGTTTGGATGATTGAATCGTAACTTTCAAGGATACACCGGAACAAGGCGAGCAAAGAGCGCAAGAAGCTAAGAGGAAAAGAGTCGCACTCAAGTAAATTGAGGTAAGGGAATTCTGTGGACTCTTAGATATATCTGTGCGCAATTTGGGCACTTAAATGCTTTGCTAGAATGCATGAGATATTAGGAAATGATATTGAGTGATTGAAAGGTAAAAAGTTGGGTGTTTGAGAAAAGTGCATGAAAATAAAAGCATAATGCTTTGGAAAATCATGTTGTATTGCTTTTTAACAAATGATTGGTAGGTTGGCTAACATTTGAAATGTTTTGCAAAACAAATGAGATGTTTTGGTTTGTTAACCATACTTTGCAAAGAATTGAGCCACCTACAAGGTTTTCGTGAGAATGAAAGCGTACTAGAGTATGACTCGCACGAGATTTGACGTGTTTTATACACATGAGTGCTAGAGCTTAGCTCGCACTGGTTTTCACATGGATTTCATACTGGCTTTGGCATAGTGCTTGGAGCTTAGCTCGCACTAGATGCCCACCTTATTTGTTGTCGTGCTTGGAGCTTCGGGCAGACTGGGTGTCGCATCGATTAAATAGGCTCGCACGTGCAGTTTGTGATTTTGACATGTTGATAGTCGTGTTAGGAGTTTTGGGTAGACAAGATGTCGTACCGATTAAATAGACTCACATGTGCGTTTTGAGATGTGGCATGATATGATATGTTGACGTGGGTCCACGGAGTACGTTGTATCGTGCAAGTAGCATGGAGTACGTTGTACCGTGTTGAGATTGTGATATGCCGTCTTCGGACGAGATCTGCTATGGATCGACGAGTTGGATTTGACCCACCTCCCGTGTGGAAGCAGATAGTGGTGATATCCCGCACACCTGATCCGTGTAGCCGGTATCACAGGTTATGACCATAGACCTAGAGGTTATTACCTTTTATTGAATTTCCTATCTCACATATCTATTGTTTTATGAATAAATCTATATTTGAAAGGATTTGTGGGTCAGGACAGTCTGAGGGATAGGCTGAGACCTGATAAGTGTTGGATTGTTTTGTTAATGGTTTTTAAAGTGCACCGATGCATGATGATTAATGACATGCTTTATTGTGAAAAAATACATGATGGTTAATGCCATTCTTTATTGTGAAATATGCATGATGATTTATGCTATGCCTTGAAATGAATTGTGCACTGGATTTTAATAGCATGAATGCTTTACATACCATTAACACAAGCATGAACTCATATTTGAGAAAATGAGATGAAAAATATGCTTTAAGCATGGCATCACGTTAACGTAGATAGTGCAGTATCTACTTGTTCGCATGATTGCCTTACTGAGCGTGTGGTTTGCTCACCCCCCTTATTTCGCCACTTTCTACAAAGTGTTGAGTATAGATTGAGCGTGACTGGAGGCTTATCCCTTTTGGTAATCCGTTGCATCCCATCACGTAAGGTATACACACTGTTGTAATTTTGTATCTAAACTTACGATAACACAGTAGCATTTTGTATGTAACTATTGGGGATGTAAAACAATGTAAACACATGTAACAACTCTAATATATACATTTATACAAGTGTTTACTCATAAATAATATGCAAATTGAATTGGTATGGTGGAGTGAGTTAGACGTTGACTCACAGCCCAACTATTGAGGAGAGTTGCTGTTCACGATTGAGGTAAGGACGAATAATAAATGATGCATGAAAATGCGAAAAATTTGTACGTATTTTAGTAAGTTGAGGGTCGTGACATCGCGTTTCTGTTTCTCCCTCACGCGATCTCACCATTGTTTCGGTCTTCTTTCTCGAGCTCTCTCTCACGACTTCATCACATCTCCTTCACATTACGGTTTTTCAAGCTTTTCCTTTCTTTCAATTTCTCTCACTGTTTCTCATAGTTTCTCACTCACGTCTCTTTCACTTTCTTTCACTTTGTTTAAAATGGAAAGCAAGGAAGGGAATGGTCTGCCTTTGGGTAGACATAAGAAATGTGCAGGGATTTGGTTGAAATCTCCCTCAATCCTTCATGCAAGTTGGTATCTTTCCTCCTCTCACTTTCTTTAACTTGAAACCATTGGAATTTACAAGTTTTTTCTTTTTTTTCTTGGGCTGTTCGGTTCTGCCTTGTCCCAACCCCTCCTTCTGGTCCTTCTCCAGTCGGCGACAACGTGAATCGCGACAACTCAGGAAGGCAATGTCCCTTCTTTCTTCCTCTTCTTCTTCCTTCTTTCTTCTTTCCTCTCTCTGTTGGACCCTTCTTTTTTGTCCCTTCACCGTTGGCACTCTTCCTTTGTTTTTCGGTAGCTCCTGGTTCCAGCTACAGCCCCTATTTTCATCATGCAAAGCAAGGTTCGACTAGCCCATGTTCTTCTTTGTCTTGGCTTCACCAGTTTTTCTTATACCTTAGCCGACCCTCGCTCAATGTTAAGTTATAGTCTTTAAACCCCTCCTGATTGGCTAGATGTTTGTCTAGAATGAAAGAAAGAACGGTGAAAAGTGGAAGAGTAAGAGAAGGAAGAAAGGCTACGGTGAAAAGTGGAAGAGTAAGAGAAGGAAGAAAGGCTTTTGGGTTTAGGATACCTTAGTTTTGTTGCTATGACCCAATGTAAGGAAACAAAAAGTGTTAAATTGTTTCAAATTTACTCCTGATTTATTCTTGATCAGTAAAATTTTCTCTCTTGATTTTTTGCAAACGTTTTCCCTATAAATACAAGACTACAGAAAGCTTTCTACATACAACTTCTACAGTTTTCACTTTCTCTGCATCATTGCTTCCTAACTATTGGATTTATTTATTTATTTTTTTTTGTTGTTCTTGTTATTTAGGCAATCCTAGAAGAGCTTGCTGAATTTTAGAGGATTACGCTTATTAGTGAAATAATCCTAAAGGATGAAATAATTTTTAAGAACTGTGGAATTGCAGCATACCTCACATTGTTTTCCGCTTACTGTTTTTTCTTTCAACCCCCAACAAGTTTAAGTATCTTAATATTTAACTCAAGTGGCTCACAAGTCTAATTAAACTTTTTATATTTTTTTATATTTTATTATTAATTTATCATTTTATTTTCATAATAAATAATTAAAAATTAACAAATCGAGTATATTGAGTTGAGTTCGAGGTTATTGAGTTGAGCTGAAACTTCAAAAATCAAATTCGGTCAAGTTCGAATCAAGTTTCGAGTCTCAAGTTTTGATTTGAGTTAAACTCGAACTTAACACTAAATTATATTGATTTGATTCAATTATACCCCTAGTCACTGGTTAAAAAAACACTTGGATTTAACTCGACCCAAGTTTTAGAGAAGAACATTTAAGTAAGGGATGGATCCAACACGTTTATGAAAATATTTTAATATTAAATAAATATTTTTATTTAATTTTAGTTATAATTTTAAAATATATTTTAAAATTAATAAATTTTAATTAAATAAACAAAACAAATTGAGTTTAAATGAGTTTGAAAACCACACATCTTGGTCTCGGAAGCAATACTGTAACTTGCTTTAACAAAGGGTAACGATTTTGACAATTTATCAGCGAGAGGTTAAGCAAAAATAAATTAACAAGTGGGTCCAATTTTGTGGAATACACAGCTGCCTACTTGCGTATAAATTTCGAGGCTAATTGCTACGAAATGCATAGAGGTATTAGCGCAGTTGAGTGATTTGATTATATAGAGATGATGGAGTCTAAATGGTTTTGGATATTACTCACAGTTGTGTTGTTAGAAGGGTGGTCAAAGGGGTGCTTGGAGCATGAGAGAGTTGCTCTCTTGCAACTCAGATCTTTCTTCGATGATCCCTACTCTTTGATCAACTGGGTGGATGCTAAGGATTCAGATTGTTGTCAATGGGAGAGGGTTGAGTGCAACATCACCAGTCGACGAGTGATACAACTCTCTCTTAATTCTACAAGAACATTGAGATATGGGAGAAGTCAATATGGATATCTCAATCCCTCTGTATTTCTCCAATTTGAGGAATTGAAGAGTCTGTATTTGACATGGAATCAAATAGCTGGTTTTGTTGATAACAAAGGTTTGTTTTCTTGATTTCATCTCTCTAATTGCAAGTTCGCCAATATGCCAAATGATGTCTGGTGAATGGCTTAAACTTGCCATTTCAAAATTTTAAGGTTTTCTTTTTTATTTTGATTTATAGAGTCACTGATGTCTCCTATAGATTGGAAGAACTCTTTTGCCGGTTTTGCTAAGCTATAATCTGTTTTGGACAATTTGGAGATCCTTCACTAAACTTGCAATAGCTTCAATGATAGCATTTTATCATCTTTGACTGAGCTTTTAAATGCATATGATCAGCTTGACAATATGCCTATGAGAGTGATAACATTAAAGTTATTTGACTATTGGTATGGTAGCAGGTTTTAAATGGTTTCCAGAACTCAATAACTTGGAAACTCTGGATTTAACTGGAAACTATTTGGACAACAATTTCCTGTTACATGTGGGTGGTCTATCATCTTTATTAATTTTAAATTTGGGGTCCAATCGATTAAAAGGATCTGTTGATATTCAAGGTACGTAGGTTTGCTTTACTTCCTAGTCTTTCTTTTCCTTCGGATGAATAAGAAGATTTTTGCACTAAACTCAAATGTTCTGTATTTTGTGGTAATTACCTAATTGGGCTGACATAATTAAAGAGTATTTGATTGATTTGAATAGAATTGAATAAGTTGGTAAAGTTGAAGAAGTTGGATTTGAGTATCAATAAAATCGAAAGCCTCCGATTTTCTCAAGGTAGGTTATTATGTACTGATTATTATTCCTCCAGTAAGTTCTTGTCAGTATATATATATATCTTGTATTATCAAGTGCTAAAATTTTCCAAACCTTCTCTATAGATAGTGAGAGACAGCTGAAGTTGCTCAATTTAGAAGAACTTGATTTGAGTTTAAATTTCCTCAACAACGGCATACTGGAACAGCTCAGTGGGCTTTCCAAGCTCAAGTCTTTGAATCTAAGAAGTAACCTGCTGAAAGCTGGGTCAACAAATATTAAAGGTTGGAACTGCAATTTCAACTTTTTTGTATAATCAAACTAAGTAATTTGCTTGGACAACATATTTTATGTTATCTATGATTTGATTTGTAACTCTTTACAGAATTAGAAGCTTTGAGCGGTTTAGAGGAGTTTGATTTCAGCTATAATGAATTGCACGAATTTCCGACTCCTAAAGGTAGGATCATTTTATGATAAAAAAAGTTAATATTTGAGGTATTATTATATCTATTTGCGCGCGTGCAAACACTCATCTTTATGTGTATATATATATATATATATATATATATATATATATATATATATATATATATATATATATATATATATATATATATATATATATGAGACTTTTAAAATGATATTTTAAATTTTAACTGTTATTATATTTTTTTTATTTTAATTTTAAGAAGTGGTCCAATGAAAAATTGACAGCTTTTACCCATGTTAATTTTCATTAATTTTGGTAAAAACTTTTATGATGCTTTTATTTTTTATGCAAATCTTGCTCTTTATTTTGGTTATTGAATATTAATGAAATTTTCAATTTAGCTCGGGTTATTTTCTTTCCCTAGCTAAATTTTGCTTACCTTTTATTCCCTTTTTATTTTTTAAAGCTGATCACATGCAATTTTTAGTTACTTTTTTGTTCAAAAAATGGAAAAAGTGCATGAAAGTCCGTTGCAAAAAATAAGTATATTATCTTAGTGCTTGGAAAGGAGAATTAGCTGATTAGAAATTTTGCTCCTGAACAAAGATAGAAATTTCAAGTTATAATTCCATCTCTATTACAATTATTGTAATAATAAAAATGACTACTCATAAAAGACATACGCTAACAGTAGAGGGTAACACGACTTGGAAAACATCCATCCAAGATGAAAAAATTATGAGAAAAATAACTAAAATAATAATACATATGCATAGGCATATAGGGATACAGCAATGATTTACATTTCTTTCAAATTATAATTTGTGCATGTCACAACATCTAAATCTTAAAACAATTAAAAATTATCACAAATTCTTTTTATTTAGATATGATTGATGACGTATTCAAATAAAAGATATGTTAAATTCAACTGAAAGTTTTTAAAAAAATAAGTAATAGTCTACATTCAAAATTATCGGTTCAGGAGTTCGATTATATGAATGAAAAGTTTTAAACACTCACAACATCCATCCTAAAAAGTATCTTATATTATCTTAAATTTGTTTTCATTTTATTTTAATTTAGATATAGTTAAATATTGAAAATTTTCAAGGATTCCTCAATCAATTTGGTTTGACTAAACCTTTAAGAACTATTCTCCTTTCAAGAGTATTCAATGAGTAACAAGACAATCTTTAGAAGGCCCCGTTATCAAATTAATTATGTGTCATATGAAAATTTTGAAATCTAGACTCTATCCAATTTTTATGACCTTATTAATTATTCTTATATTTTATTATTTTTATTTTCATTTTTTTCTTTATTTAAAAATAAATGCTAATTATTTTGTATTTAAATTCTTTTGGGATCCTCCATCAATCTAATCTAAAGAAAACTCTATCACCTAAAAATTTCTATGGAGGACTAGTATGCTTTCTTGAATTTTATTATTGGAATAAGTCACATTCATTCTCATAGTTCATTAAAATTTTTATTACAAGTATTTTTATTGACAAAAAATTTCGTTTTTCAGATAATTTTCTTGTAATTTTCATAGTTATTCTTAACTTACAAATTTAGTATACAAATTTAATTTACAAAGAATTAAAATCTTAATTTTTTTCTTCTAATAATTTTAATGTACTAATAATCCTAATTTATAAGAAAATCTAACTTAAAAGAATTAATTTACACTAAAGAAAGGTTAATTTTAACTTAAATCCTAACCTAAAATTTATTCTTATACCTTTTTTTTATTAGATAATTAAAAGTCCTAGTTTCAAAAAGGGAGTAATTGAAATAAAAGAGTGAAAAAAAAATAAAAGAATGAAAAATTATTTAGATTAAAAAGTTTAGGATTAGGCAATTTTGTGATTGTGCATATTCTATTTTTTTTTTAGCTTTGTTAAGTTATTTGGGGTGTAGTGTTTATTTTTAATATTAATAAATTAAAATTGAATTAGGTTCAAATCACAATGACTTCAATGAAATTTACTTTTTTTTTTATTCTCTTCTTAAAAATAATAATTTATTTAAACACTGAAAAAGTAATTTTTTTTTTTCAATTTCAAAGTAGGCAAAAAGAGAGTACCTACTAGTCTACTACTATTTCATTATTCTAAAAAAACTTTAGATAATTTTAGATTTTATATTTGATGCACTCTATATATTATCAGGAAAACACATAATATCATCTTATTAATGATTAAAGTTAAAATAATTAAAAAATAAAATTGGGTATATCAAAACTTCTACTGGCAATATATTAGATAATTATTTTTATTCTGAAGAGTTTGCATGTTTTTAATTTTTTTTTTCTTCATATAAAAGGTACAAGAGAAAAAGAATTTGAATCTTGAGTTTAATCCTTCCTAAAAAAAGGTAATAACTAGTAGGGTAAATCTTGATTGTTCATATTTTTTAATTTTGTTCATTAATGAGATGAATCATTTTTTGGATATAATGAGATGATATCTTGTGATTGACCAATACTATATTATACATTATTAATACATCCAATATAAACTCGTAATCTTATCCATAAGATTTGAAACTTTTACTCGTTCGCTCTTACAGAAGCAAGAAGTTTCAGAAAGTTAAGGGTAGCTAAATTAGATGGGGTTTTCATCGGTGAAAGTGTTTCGCTGCTACAACTGCTAGAGGCTTTCCCATCAGTTAAGACCCTCTCTTTAAGTGGCAATTACTTGAATAAGACCATTTCTACTCAAGGTGAGTGAGGATTTTATACTTTAATGGCACTCAAATTTTTTTGCTTAGCAATATTATCTAATACCTCCAATAAATTTACCTCATTTTGCACAGAGTTGCATTTATCAAGCAACGTAGAGGAATTAATCCTGGATTCTTGTTATCTCAGCAACAACATTCTTGAAACCATTGGAGCATTGACTTCTCTTAAAATGTTGACGTTATCTAATTGTGGGTTGACCGGCACCTTACCTACTAGAGGTAAATTAATCATTATGACTAAGATTTTTGGACTTGACCGTTCTTATCAGTTTTATCATTTATCTTGGAGCTTAATATAATTTTTTTAACAAAATGTTACTTTTTTCGTTTCATGTATAGTGTTTGATTCCAAATTTACGTAAAACTTTTAAAAAATTAAAATAAAATTTTTTGATGTAAATTACGAGACGTTCTCATATGACATTGGGTATGAGATTAATCTTCACTCGTGCTGTATAATTAGCGCAAGCTCAAGGTAGAATTTTAATTTCATAAAATTACCATTGACTCGAAAAAAGGTTTAAAAGGTAAATGGTTATAATTAAAGATGATAAGAGAAAGTGAAGATGACTTTTTATTTACTTTCTAAAACAAAACGTTATTATGGAACAATTAAAAATATGCAAATATATAAGACAATGTTTATGGGATGAAAGGAATATTTCTATAACCAGCCTTCATTAGCCTCCATTTTTTAGTTGATTTCTCATATTACTAATATCTCAAAAAAAAATTATATATATAATTATATATATATAATTATATGAATTTATTTTACAGGTTGGTGTGATTTGCGGAATATTGAAGAGTTAGATCTTAGTAAAAATGCACTTGAGGGAACATTTCCTTCGTGTTTAAATAACTTAACATATCTGGATGTTTCAAGCAATCGTTTTGAAGTTCCAGAATGTTTCATATCCTTTGCAAATTACTCTCAACTCGAGGTCCTCTTCATCAATCAAAACAATTTTGTGAGAGAGCCTATCATTCAGACTTGGGCCCCAACCCCGAAGTTCCAACTAAAAGTCTTTAGTATGGCAAATTGTACAACAAAGGGACTCTCTAAAGAACTCCCTAACTTCCTCTATCACCAATATGACTTGAGATATCTTGAGCTTTCATATAACAACTTTGGTGGAAAGCTTCCGTCTTGGCTGTTGGAGAACAATACAAGATTACAGCAATTCTTCTTGACTGGTAATTCTTTTATGGGCCCTCTGCAGTTACCAAGACATATTAATATTGACATGTTTGAAATTGATATGTCTTTGAATAACATGCAAGGGCAAGTTCCTATGAACATATGCTCAACGTTTCCTTATTTAGAGGTATTATCCTTGTCTCAGAATGAATTTGTAGGTGATATTCCTCCTTGCCTGGGTGGTTTGAAGTCTTTATCAAGGTTAGACCTATCATATAATAATTTTTCTGGAGGAATACTAAGGGACTTAGCCAAGAGTAACTCATTGAGCACTCTCAGACTTTCAAATAACAACTTGAGCGGAAAAATAGTTCCTGCAATATTTAGCATAAATGGATTATTAGAGTTATATTTGGATGGCAATAACTTTGTTGGAGAGATACCTCAAATTGATATCTCGACCGTCGGTGTTCCTGTTCTTTCAATTATACACTTAAGTAATAACCATTTATCTGGTAAGATCCCAAGATGGATATGGAATGTGTCAGGCTTGCAGACACTAGATTTGTCCAGCAATCATTTGGATGGTCTCATTCCTTTTGAATTGTGCAATTTGGATTGGCTTAAATTTTTGGACCTTTCTCAAAACAATTTGTTTGGCTCTCTGCCATCTTGCTTCAATCAAACAAACATACAACATGTCCACATCAGCAGAAATAGACTAAGCGGTCCATTGCCATATGCGCTTTACAACAGCTCTTCATTGGTGAGCTTAGATCTTAGCCAAAATAACTTGTCTGGCAAAATTCCGAATTGGATTGGCACCCTTTCTGCTCTGAATATACTTATTTTAAAAGCTAATCACTTTGAGAGCGAAATTCCTAGTAAGTTATGCCAATTGAACTCATTAAGTATCGTGGATCTTTCTCAAAACAAGCTTTTTGGTCCAATTCCTTCTTGTTTGAGTAATTTAACACTTGAGCCAGATGGTGTGAAGAATTTTTGGGATGGGGTCTATTCATCGGAGATTAGAATATTAGAAGACCTTAAGTTCAAAAGTAGTTCAGGACAATTTTTTCGTAGAAGTTATGTAGAAGAACAAGTTGAGTTTATGACAAAGAAAGGGCTGTATACGTATTCGGGGAACATTCTAATTTACATGTCCGGTATTGATTTATCTTGCAACAGGCTAACAGGCCAAATCCCACTGGAAATAGGAGATATGAGTGAGCTCCATTCATTAAACTTGTCGCACAACAATTTGGCGGGATTTATACCCTCAACGTTCTCAAAGCTTAAGCAGATTGAAAGTTTAGACCTTTCTTACAACAACTTAAGCGGCAAAATCCCCATGCAATTGACGGAGCTAAACTCTATTGAGGTCTTCAATGTATCATACAACAATTTGTCAGGTAACATTCCATATAAAGCTCAATTTGCTACCTTTGATGAAAGCAGTTACTTGAAGAATCCTTTTCTTTGTGGACCTCCATTAAATAGAAGTTGCAATGAATTTGATTCACCCCCAATAGTAACGAATGCCTCAGATGTTGAAAAAGAAGGCGGTTTGGTGGACATGTCTGTGTTTTATGTGAGCTTTTCGGTTTCCTACGGAATTGTGTTAACGGGAATTGCTATTGTCCTATACATAAATCCATATTGGCGACAAGCATGGTTTTATTTTATTGAGCACTGCATCGCCACGTGCCTCTTTTTCATCGTGGGTAATCTTTTACGATTGTCAATGTTCAGAAGAAGCTCTTAGCTAGTCTAATGCTTTGGTTCTCTTACATTGATTGAAGTAATCTTTACAGTTTAAGTAATCTTTTGTAAAGGCACGAAAGATAGACTGGAATTCTCCAATCATTGATACTTAGTCGAGAATGCCATTTTTATATGCAGTTAATTAGTTTACTGATAGAAAATTTCTATGATTCCTAGATGTGAGTATTTTTATGATGCATATATATATATATATATATATATATATATATATATATATATATATATATATTCTGCTAAAAAAATGGATTTTCTTTCATACCAGAATATATATATATATATATATATATTCTGGTATGAAAGAAAATCCATTTTTTTAGCAGTTAAGATCTTAAACTAGGTGCATTAGTTTGGGTGTTAATAAAGAATATTATATATATATATATATATATATATTAGAACATCTCTATGTTAATATTTTTGAACCTATTATCGGGTATTAATTTAAAAGGTTAATAATTTATAGGGGCTTTGTATTAAAAAACGTGTTTATTTAGTTTTTCACATTTTATTAACTCTTCAACTAACCCTATAGCATTTAGATTCCTTAACAATCCCTGTGAAACCCCGTATATGTAAAGTTGTAATGTGTAATAAATATGAATGGACTTGTAATGTAAAGTATGATTGATGTAAGTCCATGAATTCAATGTACGTATGTGTAATATGATTTGTAACGTACATACAAGTTCCATTGAGTATGAATATGAAGAAATGAGTTCTTATAAGTGATGGATGTGATTGAAACTCAAAATGGGTAGTGTGGTAAAATGGAATGAAGTTATGCTTCCATTTGGTTTTATATAGCATACCTTTGGACATACAATGAATGCACACAAGTTTCAATGTGCATAAGGTATGAATGGATGCCATTTTCAAGTTATAAAGGTGGATGGATGAGAAAATGACCATGGCAACAGATTCAGGATGTGTTGGTATGAGTTGCAACAAGGAAACTACAAGAAATCTGAAAAACATGAAGGCCAGATCGATCTCATAGGATAAGAGATCGATCTGGAAGAGCCAGAATGCTCTTATTTGGGCAATGGAATAGAGCAGATCGATCTCCAATGGGGCCAGATCGATCTCCTAAGCATTCTGTGATGAAAAGATCGATCCTCAAGCACCCAGATCGATCTCCTTAGCTCTCTGTTTGGGACCAGATCGATCTCATGCTTCGACAGATCGATCTCATGCTTCGACAGATCGATCTCATGCTTAAAAATTTCGTGAAAATGAGAGATTTAAGGGGACCAGATCGATCTCCTCTTGGACCAGATCAATCTCCTCAAGCTATTTCTATATAAGGAGGGCTGAAAATCTAAAAATTTCGGGAAAAACACCAATCTTCCATTTCTAACCCAAAAACCTAACTTTCCCTCTCTAAAATCAGCCATTTTCAGTGAGATTTGAAGAGAGACCATTAGAGGCAAAGTTGTTCCTATCAAAGAGAAGAACAACATAGTGGGTAGGCATTTTCCCATTGTTGGTATTGAAGGAGAAAAGGGCATTGACATTGGGACCAAGAAGAAAAATCATATTTGGTAAGATTCTAACACTCCAATCCAAGTGCATTGTCTATTTAATTGATTTTGGAGTTGTTTGGCATGAGTATTGATGGATAAATTATCTAGGGATGTGGTGGAATTGGTGTGACCTAGAAAACCTAGAATGGGTATAATGTGAGAATATATGGGTTGAATGAGTTTATGATTTTAAATGGTTAAATGAAATTTCATTGTGAGTTTGGAGGAATTGTGAAAATGGGTATGTATATGCTTGATAAATGCCATAGTGAGGGAATTCATGAAATATGAACACTATGAGCTTACTATCGATTTAATATCGATTCGGAATAAGTAATAGGCCTAAGAAGAATCCATAGACTCGAGTTTTGGGTAAAGTAATTGACTATAGTGAATGCACGATATCATATTATATGGATCGAGTATAATGCGGGATACGATTTTGTGCAGTCCCGAAGAGTTTGTTGGAAACGAATCGAGTGGTACAAGTAGCAGCTTTAAGGAAGTGGAATCACGCATCGCGATTCCAGGTAAGGGAATTCTGTAAGTATATAGAGGTAGCTGCTCGTAATTTGTGGGATTATAGGGTGTTTATGAAATGCATGAACGTTTGAGAAATGGGTTGTTTGGTATGTGAAAATAGTTGTGAATATTGGATGATTTGGTTTTACATGGATGTATAAAAAGGGATAGTAAGGCTAATAATTGCATAAATCAAGTGTTTTGAATGCTTTCACAAAACATGTATTTGGTTTTAAATGAATTGATAAATAGGTTGGCTATTGTGGTTTGATATTTGTAGCACATGTGAAGTGCCAAATATGTTTTAAGATAGGTTTAAAAGCTTATGAGCCGCCTATCATGTTTATGTGAATTAAACCGTGCTAGAGCCTAGCTCGCACCGGGTATTGATGTTTTCATTTGTATGAAACGTGCTGGAGCTTAGCTCGCACTTTGATTTGGAAACTATGATGATGTTTATAAACCGTACTGGAGCTTCTGCTCGTACGTGGCTTTTGAGTTGTTTGTCTCATGAGTATAACCGTACTAGAGCTATGCTCGTACGCGTCTCTTTATGATAGGATGCATGAGCCGTGCTAGAGCTTTGCTCGCACAAGTTTGCACATTGTGATACGTATAAGGTTGTGAAAGTTGGTAAGATCCTTAAGCCCTACATCCTTAAGCCAACATCCTTAAGCCCAAAGAGGCGGGGAGGCTCTGTTAGGCGGGGAGACTCTATTCGGTGGGGAGACTCTCTTACGGTGGGATCCTTAAGCCAACATCCTTAAGCCCTGGAGGGGCAGGGAGGCTCTGTTAGGCAGGGAGGCTCTCCTACATGGGTACGGTAAGATCCTTAAGCCCTACATCCTTAAGCCAACATCCTTAAGCCCAAAGAGGCAGGGAGGCTCTGTTAGGCGGGGAGGCTCTGTTCGGTGGGGAGGCTCTCTTACGGAAGGATCCTTAAGTCCTACATCCTTAAGCTAACATCCTTAAGCCCGAGGAGGCAAAGAGGCTCTGTTCGGCAGGGAGGCTCTCCTTCACGGATATGGAAAACTCTTGGTATGGGGTAGGTAAGACCTAGGAATGGCACCCCCAATCACGATATGAGTCTGTGGAGTACGCTGTACCGTGTATATCACATGGAGTACGATGTACCGCATGATGGTTATGTGATGAGAAAGTCTGGCGAGGGATAATCCATCTTCGTGCCAGCATGATACCCCGCACACCTAGATGCGTGTGGTCTGGGATGATTTATGATGTAGTGGTCCACATAGGCACTTTTGATATAGTGACCTAGTTTTTATACACATACGTGAATTGTGAAATGAAAATGTAGTTGTGATTGTGAATTGATTTGGTGGTATTTATGTGTTGAGAAAGAGGTTTATGATGTTGGTTTAAAAAAGGAGGTTTCTTAATGAATTGCCCTTTTTATAAATTTAAATGAGATTGAGCATGAGATGATTTATACATGATGTTTTACCATGTTTTATATGCCAATGTACATGATTTTAATACATGATATATATGTATACTCATATGGCATAGTTTTATTCCTCATGCTCCTACCTAGGGGTGTAAACGAACAGAACGTTCGGTGAACCGTTCGTGAACCGTTCGGTTACTGTTCGTTTATGTTCGTTTATTAAGCTTAACAAACGAACACGAACAACATTTTTTGTGTTCGTTTATTAAACGAACGAACATGAACAGAGGTGTGGTTCGTTCGTTTATGTTCGCGAACAAGCTCGTTTATGTTCGTTTATTATTCGTTCGTTTAAAGTGTCATTTGTTGTTCGTTCGATTATGTTCGTTTGTTGTTCGTTTAATGTTCGTTTGTTGTTCGTTTGTAATTTATTAAAGTATTAAAATTGCTTATATTATATAATTATATAAGTTATATGTTATATAATTATAATATATACTAAAATATTAAAGTCGTGTTTGGTACATATTTTATTGATTTTATACTTTAAAATTTTTAGTATTAATTTTTGAACTTTTAATGTATTAATTCTTAAATTTCGTTGTGTTATATTTAAGAATTTTAATTGGATGATTTTAAATTGTATTATTGTTTATGTAGGATTTAGTATTTATGTAAGATTTTTAATATTTAATATTAATTTTCAATTTGTATTAATATTTAACGTGTTCGCGAACACGTAAACGAACATGTTCGCGAACACTTGTTTGCGAACACGTAAACGAACATGTTCGCGAACGCTTAAACGAACATGTTCACGAACGCTTGTTCGCGAACACGTAAACGAACATGTTCGCGAACATGTTTACGAACGAAAACGAACAGTATTAAAAAATAAACGAACGAACACGAACGAACACCTTAACGAACACAAACGAACACGAACAATACTAAAAAATAAACAAACGAACATGAACATCAATCGTTCGTTTGTGTTCGGTTCATTTACAGCCCTACTCCTACCATAAATGATTTATGCATAACACTATCAGCATGTAGATAGAGTAGTTATCTACCATGGTTGCATTATTGCCTTACTGAGCGTGTGGTTGCTTATCCCTCTCTATTTTCCCCCTTACAGAGCGTGCATAGTAGCCCAGTGAGGACTGAGGCGTGGTATTTTGGACTCCGCTGCATCTCCATCGCTTAAAGGTATATACACAGTGATTCTTTTTGTATCTAAACAATGTAAAAGCACAGTATTTTTTGAGTTGTAATTATGGGGGATGTAGATGTCAGTAAAACATGCTTTTGTATAAGTACAAGATTTAAATGTAAATGTATGACATCGTTTTATTTCACTGAGAATGAATGAGATGTGGAGTTTATTATTGACTCACAGCCCAACAGTATGTGGTGAGTTAGTTTACGACCGGGTAAGGTAACAGTAAAACGCGAAAATTTTTTAGTGATTTTCGGTTAAAGAGAATGGAATTGGGTCGTGACAATCCCATTTTGATTTATAATATCCTTAAATATTTCCTCACAAATATATATCTTATATAATATATTTAATATTTTTTAATTCTTAAAATAAAAAATTTTAAAGTGCTTTTTAGTTCTTGAATATTATGTGTTATAACGATTTTAATCCTGGACATAACCATTAGACTTAAATAAGGAGTCACTACCATTTTTTTTAACCAATGTGTGATTAGTCACTTAATTGACTCTAAAGAATAATCTATATTTAAGAATTGGATTCCAGAATTCAACTACACATAGGGAAGGATTAGCACACGACAGTCTTAAGGAGTACCAACTAATCATGGATTATCTTATTTTTAACCTTAATTAAAATGGTCTTTATTCTTATTTGTCATTCCATGTATCATTTTGTTGCTATTTCTTCTTCTCTTTCATCATTCTATTTATCCACGTACATTTTTTATTTTGCTTCACAATTTCGATATATTCATAATCAGATTGATTTTTTTCTTTTACCTGATGAAAAGAAAAAATTCAATTGCGATACTAATATGACTAATATATCATATCTTGACTTATTCTTTGAATTTAGATAATCTCAAGTGATGAGTCGGTTATTAATAAGAACAGACTCATTTTTTATGAAGAAGCTCCATCGTTGAATTTATTTAATTTCTTACATCAATTTTATAAGATTATTTTATTTTATTTTTTTGAAATAAATTGAAGAGTTTTATATTAAAATTATTTTCTTAAGTCCCCCAATATTTGATTGGACTTAAAAAAAAAATATTTCTCATTTAGGAATTTCCTAAATATTACACGCTCGTAACACCCACAAATTCCATTATTGGTAAAAACTTCATTTTATTCGTAATTTATGTTGCTATCATTATTTTCTTTATTATTTCTATACTTATTATTATTTTTTAGAACCTTTTACCTTCTTCTTCTTCTTCTTCTTCTTCTTATTATTATTATTATTATTATTATTATTATTATTATTATTAGATAAATGAAAAGAAAATTCCTCTAGTATTGAAATTATTCTTCTAAATCCCCTAACACTCTGATTGGATTTTAAAAAAATTATTTCTTACCTAAGAATTTTTTGAATATTGCATACTCGCAACACCCAAAAATTCCATCATCAATTGAATTCTCATTTACTGCAATTTTATTTTATTAGAAAATATATTATATATATTTTTTATATTTCTATCATTATATGTATTTTAGAAGCTTCTATTCTCTAATTATTTAATATATTATATTTAAGGATAAATGAAAATTCTTATTATATTGAAATTATCCTCCTAAATCCCCCAATACTTTGATTGGATTTAGGAAACTTATCTCACTTAGGAATTTCTTGAATATTGCACACTTGCAACACCCAAGAATTCCATCATTAGTAGAATTCTCATTTATTTAAAGCTTATTATTCTTTTTTATTCTACTATTTATTTTTAAGAATCATTTATTTATTATTTTTATTATGTAATGTATTTAAAAATAAATGAATTTTTTTTTGTATTGAAATTATTTTCCTAAATTTCCCAACACTCATTGGACTTATAAAAATTATTTCTCACCTCTTGAAAATTGCACACTCGCAACACCCAAGACACCCAAGAATTTCATTGTTGGTAGAATTCTTACTTTTTCCAATTTATTTTGAAATTTATTTTTTATTTTTTTAACAAATCCTAAGGGAAATACACCTAAACAGAATTTAATTTTTTATTATTATTTATATTTTATTTCACAACCTTGTGCGTATCTATGATTTACCTCTTTTACTATTCCTATCATTATTCTTATTATCCATTATTTACACGTTTCTTACTTACAATGTCACTTTTATTATACATTTTATATTCTATTCTAATAACTAGACTTAAAACTAACTTAAACATTGATCGATAAATGTACTATTGAAAGTACAAGAAACAGAAGCAAGTTTACCAATTTCGGCTTGCTGCCAAATTTGCTAAACTAAAGGTGGGCTGAATTAGTCACACGTTAGCTAAGCCTTGGAGTTGAAGCTATAGCTGAATTGAATAGCAGTGGACCGAAGGTGGACCGAGAGTGTTGCTGGAATCACAGGCTGACTGATATTGGAGCTACCAAGTTTTTGACCGAAGTTGATGACATAGGGTCCAAATGCTCACAGACGATCAAATGGAAAAACATAGCTGTTGACTGGAGTTGGCGATTAACAGGTCTATCATTAAAACATAACGTTCTGATCTCTCTTGCAACTTTTGGGAAGCTCTCGAACTTGCTGGAAAAGGAAAAAATGGCCACCAATGAAGCGTCTTCATTCACTGATGTCGTCGTGTTAGCCGATGCTGCCTTGCTCACAGCACTGCCTTGTACAGGTGATGGCCAGTGTTTCTTCAAATTTCCTCAGAAGAAACCGGGAGGAAAGACGCTGCTGTATTTTCTCTCTATAATTTCTCTCAAAATTGCTGTGCAGTTGTTCACTTTGTGTTCTCTCAACTCTCACTGTTCAGTAATTGCCGCCTCACCATGTGTTTTATCTGTGTGATTTCTTTTTTACCCAAATTGCTCCCTCTTTTTTCTGTAGTTGTTTTAATTTTTGTTCTCACTCTCTAATTGCTGTTTCAATGCTCCCCCTCCAATTGTCGATTTCTACTCTCTTTATAGAGGTAAAATCAGTGTTTGAGATGAGGTTCAATGACCGGATCAGAGTAATCTGATCTTGATCCTCACCCCTTTTCTTTAAATTTTCAATTTATCTGTTTTTTATTTTTTGTATTTTTGTATTCAAATGAAAGAAAAGATAATTCTTCTTCTTATTTTTTAAAACATCTTTTATTTTTTATTTATTAAATGGATAAAAACAAATGAAATTACAGAGAATATCCGCTTGTTGACGCGTGATCATTCTTTAAAAAACCAGGTATGATAAGTTTAAGAGTACCCAAATATTAAATGGGATGACAAAAACAAAAGAATTAAAAACAACATATACTGCTACATGTGGATAGGAACTGCCTCGGTTAGAAGTAGATTGCAACATAAGAAAACAAAATGTGTTGCTTGAGTAACCAAAAGCCTAAAAATAATGTGTCGAGGAATAATCCAACTCCGCATTAGAGAATTTTAACTTCGTTGGCTGTATGTGTAATCAATGTTAATTCATATCGATCTCCACTTTTGATATTGTTGTTCTTAACAGAGGTAATAACATACACTTCTTACCTCATGGAAACGAACTTCATACCTCATCCCACATTTTAGGCATTTAAGTAATGGAATTGCTATCTAAACTTGACAGATTACTCTGTCAATTTCAAATGCTGAAATTCATAACATTAACTGTCAACAATCATTTTTATAAAGAAACATTACTATAAATAGTAATAATATTAACCTTAAAAAGTATTAACTCAGATAATGGCATCAGCCTTCTGCAATTGAACATTTATAAAAACACAAATTATCAATTCAAACAACAACATGAATGATTCTATATAAATAGGAAACACCAAAGAACAGCTTGATTTAATTGAAGAATGAATAAAACATTAAACAAAGACCATCCTAAATGCATTACGTTGTCTAAATAAAAACCTAAAAGAAGTTAAGCGGAAAGTTAAATAAGAGATAGAATGATACAGTGCAATAAAAACTAAAGCTTTACAGAGTTGAGATATTTCTATACAAAGACAGAATAATATAAAGCAAGACACGCAACCATGACCATTCAATCTTTCCAATTAGCAATTTTATCAAAAAATTCGATTTTTAAAGAACTTGATCAAAATGATAAGCAGAGTGCTAAACAGTTCATTTACTTAGATATGAATTCTGTCTTAAATTTGATCCATGTTCAAAATAAGACATGTGTACAACTGTGCACAAGTGCATCAAATATGAATTGATAAAATTTTATGAGTTTTGCCTATACGTTTGATTAGCATTTAGCATAATGAAGCAAATCACCTAATGTCACATAAAGTAATTCTAATCCTATATGCACTCTGCAAATTAAATTAAAAACCAATATATCTTGATCTAATTTACTTTCTAATTTAGATAGAGAGGAGATGCAAGGAATGAAAGTGAAAGATTTCACCTGGTGTTGAAAAAGAAGGCAACTTATTATGGAAAATATGCATTTAGCACGTTTTAGTTTTCTTTTATCTGACTTAAGTGTAGCTGAGGTATGCACCTTTGGTAAGATAGCAATTAAGAGAGCCCTTATCTAGAGGAGAATAACAATCTTAGTTTCAATCAGTGCTTTAAGTTGAGAGATGGCTTCTTGTAATGTTTGCAGCTACTCAACTGCTTTTTGATCTGTTATCCTGCAGGCTTTTAATGGCTTCCCTTTGTTCAAATGCCTATGCCTGAGCATGATATTTGCAAAGAATACAAAAACAAATGTCGAGATACACCTGATGCAACCCTTGCACATCATAATTAATGGATTCAGTACATCACTCTGTTTGTTTATGTAATGACCCGAAACTGTAAACTTTTAGTAAATTTATTGTGGAAGTGTAAAAATGTGAGCTAAATTTTTCAAAATTTTCTTTCCTTACATGTTAGTCATGTGAGTACAATCCTACATATTTATATGTCTCAATTACCTAGCTTGGTTTAAAGTTATGAACCTAAGGTCTCAGCCTAACTTCTTATTTACTTTTATAATCAATTCTTACTTTAATACACATCCCGACACATACACTGAAAAGTAACTGTCTGATAAAGTACAATTAAACAATAAGAATAATTATATCGATATGAGCTGCTAGATCTCGAAGTCTTTACTTTGAAGCCGATACTGGTACTGATGCTGATGCACATCTGTTCTAAACCTGTGATGGAATTAGAGGAATGAGTTTTGGGAAAGTTCAGTAAGTAAACCACATAAGCACATAGAAAATAATTTACATGATACTTGATTTCTAATGCATGTCTAACACATTTCCATTCGATTATTCTTTCTTACTACTATTTCGAATCACAATTCAAGACTTATCACACTTCGAAACATATCTTGTTCCAAAACATACTTTGCAGTCGAAACTTATCGAATGTCATACTTCTCATGGGTATTATGTTCCCTCTTCGGAAGATGACATCTTTTAAGGATGCTACGCGTATGGTTATTGCCACATGATAGTGATATTAATATTCCTAGTCTCCATGTTTCAGTATATGAATGATTTGAATTACAAAAGTAAGCTTTCTTAAAGTAAACAACTAGGTGAATTTGACTAAATATGTCACGCCCTCCTCCCACACGCGACTTTACCAAAAACCACAATAAATTTTTCACTTTTTACTTACCTTTATCTCCTCAACAGTTGGGCTGTGAATAGGCATTAGTCTCCTCATCCAGACATACCTTACCATTCTTTTTCGTATCATACATACATGACATTTATATCATAAGTAAATTTGTATACTTAAATATAATTACATCATTACATCCCCCATATTAAAACGTGTACATAACTGTGTTTATGCATTGTTTAGATACAAAAGAGTACGCATGTGTATACCTTTCGCTAGATGGGGAGTCGCAGCGGATCAAAGGAATGCAATACCCCGGGCGACTCGATCTACTGACGAGAATCTGTAGAGATGGGGGGAAAATGAATGGGATGAGCTATCAACGCGCTCAGTAAGGAAATCAGGCAAGCAAGTAGACATCCATACTATCTACTGAAAATAGTGCTTTGCCTTTCCTTCTCTCATTTCAAAAGCATGTTTAAAATATATATAATATAGTACAGATTTAAAATCCCATGTACTAAACACATGCTGGTTTATCAATCAGAGGCATTCATGCAAAACAGTGCATATTTAATCATTTAAGAATGCCATTATATAAAATATGCCATTTACATTCAAAACACAGTAAATATGGCATTTCTCATCACAACACAAATAAATCGGGTTCCGACCCATCCCTCAGGTCTACCCGTATCATAAAACACATGTGATATATCATGCGAGACTCAGTGGCTAAATGCAATCTCTCTAGACTATGTAAGAGAGCCTCCCTGCCGAACAGAGCCTCCCCGCCTACTCTGGCTTAAGGATGTTGGGCTTAAGGATCTTACCGTAAGAGAACATCTCCGGACTATGGCCATATCCTAACATGTGGTGAAATCCCAGGCAACACAGTATTCGGTGCGCGGGTTATCACTGCTGTAACGGGAGGGGGGCCAGTCCATCACAACCGCCAGCTATCAACAACTCTCCTCCACAACTCCACAACAAAACACGGTACAGTGTACTCCATGCCACACGCACGGTACAACGTATACCCGTGGACCCATACATCATGGTCGGGGTGCCTGCCATAGGTCTTAGCCGCTCATACCATGAAAATACATCATAGTGGGGTGCCTGCCATAGGTCTTAGCCCTCATACTATGGAATAAATGCCACGTCTCTAAATCCACGTGAGAGCATCTCAACAGTGTGACACTCAGTCTACACGGAGAAAATCGTCACGATTTTTCTAACATGTATATATATCACAAAAAACTACAGTGCGCGTCTTGAGTGTGACACACAGTCAACGCTTCGCCTCAAAACACTATATATGCATGTCAAAATATCAACACTAGTGCGAGTAAACCTCCAGCACTAGGTCATGCATAGTTCTCATTTCAAATCAAGTAAGAGCAAATCGCTCAAGTACTATGTCATATACAAATCATGAAGAATCGAGTACGAGCAACGCTCCAGCACTCTGTCATGCATCTCATGTAAAACTCGAGTACGAGCTAATTGCTCCAGCACTCTATCATGCACAAATCACATTAAAACTGAGTACGAGCAATGCTCCAGTACTCTATCATGCATGTCAAATAAATGTAGTGCAAGTAAACCTCCAGCACTAATGTATATGAAAAACATCTGAAATCAAGTGAGAATTGTGCTCCAGCATGATTGTTTCCACATAATTTGGTAGATGGCTCTTTAAAAATAGGGATGTTTAAAATCATTAAAATCAGCACTATAAAGTGTGCTTAGTTTACATTGACCTCAAAACATTAGCTCATCCACCTACTCTTCTGCTACACAGCAGTAAAAACCACTCAAAACATTATTTCCATGCTTTTTTACCACTTTCCCCAAAATTTCACTTTTTGCCTAACTAGGGGCAAAATCGTAATTTACCCATATCGGGTCCCTATAATATTATCAATTTTCTCTGACCCTCAAATAATTTCAGTGAATGTAAAATCTAACGAAAATATGCACAGATATCTCTAGCTACTTGCAAGAGTCCCCTACCTCGGATCACGTCGTGTGACCTCTCTTCCTCTGTGCCGTCTAATCTGGCAGTCCGGTCAACTCTCAATATGACTCTGGAGCTGCATTTAATCATTCACTGAGTTAATTACACGTTTCCTACTGTATTACACATTTAATACAGTTCATTTCACTTAAATGTGCTCGTTTACTCTTAATGGGCCTTAAACACGTTAATCGGGTCTTAATCCGTATTAAGCCCGTTCATCAGGGTCTATCGACTCATTGAGCCTATCTATACCCATTGGCCTTTATTCCAAGCTCTTTGGATAGCCCGTATATCATTTACGACATTTATTTCAATTTTTCGAATATAATTCACTAAATCTGAAATTTAATCCGAAATGCGTAAATTAAATCTTAAATACGCATAAATCACTTAAATTGTCGTAAATGAGCTTTACTTACCCGAGATTGTGCGATGGTGCGCGAATCGGAGTTCGATCGGGCTTCCGTTCGAAATTAATCGTCGAACTGCACAATTTCGTATATTTAACTCTGGGTCAATTTTCGATTAAATATAATTTAAATAAATTTATCGAAAATTAAATTGGTCACTTTTAACCTCGTATCGACTTACCCGAAGTCCGGTGCAATCCCAAAAAATTTTCTTTTCCTTTTTCTTTCTTTTTCCCCTTTTCTCCTTGGCTGAACCGGTCCTGTCCGGTTCAGCACAGTCACTTTCCACTGAACCGGCCGATCCCACCACCAAATGGTTCGGCCTCGCCTCTAGAGGCTTCTTTTGGCCTGGGCTGGGGTAAATCGGCGCCGAATTTCGCCCGATTTACCCTTCTCTCCTGCGGCCTCCCACGTCTCCGATCTCCTCATCGGCGACGATTCCAGGCGCGTGGTAGCCGTCGAACTCTCCCCCAGTGCCGGTCGTCCCATTGCCTAGCACTCCTCGCGCCGTCGGCCGCTGGTTCATCGCCGGTGAAGAATTCTCCTCGGTCGGCTTCGTTTCGTCTTCACGCGGGTTTCGTTTTCCATTTTTTTTTCAGATTTTCATTCTTTTTTTTTTCAATTTCTTTATAATATATTTTTAATATTATTTTAATCCTTAAAATAATATTAAAAATCCTAAAATATCCCTAAAATATCTCAAAAATTCCTATTAAATTCATTTAGTCCGTAAATGAATTTATCAGTCCGGTTTTACTTTTTCGGTAGATTTTTCCACTATTTTTGAGCTCATTTTTCGAGACAAAAATTTCAAAAATATTAATTAAATTCATATCTCGATCAATTGGATTCGAAATTCAATATTTTCCTCGTTATTGATCAAGATTTCTCAATTTCATATTTTTAATGAAATTTTCTCATCAGATTTATATCGAATTTTGGTCATTTGACCGTTTTACCCCTGTACTTGCTCGAAAATCACTTTAACCCTTATCTCACTATTATGTAGCTTACATGCATTTTTAATTTCTTAAATAGTCGATTGCATGTTAATAAATACTCTTCTTATGATTCAACTATGAAATATAACGTTCGTACACATAGGAATCATAAGGTACAAGCTACATACGTAAATCGAAAACTCGGGTCTGACAATCCTCCCCAACTAAAAGAATTTGGTCCTCCAAATTAGAACCAAATCAATCCTCAAACAACTGGGAGTACTTATCTCGCATCAAGCTCTCTAACTCCCAAGTAGCCTCCTCGTAAGTGTGATGCTGCCATAAAACTTTCACTAACCCGATAGTCTTCGATCTCAAAACCTTCTCCTTCATATCCAGTATTCGAATCAGCCTCTCAACATATGACATGTCCTCACTGAGCTCCAAAGGCTCATAACTAATCACATGTGCCGGATCCGGGTGATACTTCTGAAGCATCGAAATGTGGAAGACGTTGTGCACGCCTGACAAATCTGGTGGTAATGCCAACCTATAGGCCTTATCTCCCACTCGATCAAGTATCTCAAAGGGTCCAATGTAGCGAGGACAGCTTACCCCTCTTCCCAAACCTCGCTATACCCTTGGACAGAGAAACCTTCAGAAACACGGACTCACCAACTGCGAACTCAAGTGGCCTACGTCTCCTGTCAGCATAACTCTTCTGTCGACTCTGAGCTGTCCTCAATATCTCAACTATCAATCAGACATCCTCAGAAGCCTGTGTAACCATATCAGGAGCAAAAATCTTACGGTCACCCACTTCTTCCCACCCAATAGGGGAACAACATCTACAGCCATACAAGACCTCATACGGTGCCATCCCGATACTCGAATGATAACTGTTGTTGTAGGCGAACTCGGCTAGTGGCAAATGATCATCCCAGGAGCCTCTAAAATCCAGCACATATGCTCTCAACATATCCTCCAGAGTCTGTATTGTTCTCTCTGACTGACCATCTGTCTGAGGATGGAAAGCTGTGGTCAAACTCAATTGGGTTCCCATAGCTTCCTGAAAATGTTCCCAAAAGTGGGAAGTGAAGCGGGAATCCCTATCCGAGACAATGCTCACTGGAACACCATGCAACCTCACTACCTCGCGTACATACAACCCTGCCAATGTACTCAGAGTATCGATAGCTCTCATAGCTAGGAAGTGGGCTGACTTCGTCAGTCTATCAACGATCACCCATATAGCATCGTGATTCCTTCGGGTCCTCGGTAAACCCATCACGAAATCCATTATGATATGCTCCCATTTTCATGTCGGTATAGGTAGAGGCTGCAACAATCCTGCAGGTTTTTGATGCTCTACCTTCACCTGCTGACATACGAGACATCTCGCCACAAAATCTGCCACATCTCTCTTCATACCTGACCACCAGTACACCTTTCGGAGGTACTGATACATCTTGCCACTCCCCGGATGCAACGTGTACCTCAATGAATGAGCTTCCGACAATATCAATCTCCTGAGCTCTGGATCCTCGGGAACACACAATCTACCTCTGAGCCTCAGTAGTCCATCAGGACTCAACTCAAAATCTGTTACTGTGCCCCTCTGCATCTGACCAATCACATCGATGTACAGCAGATCTGTCTGCTGAGCCTGTCTGAACCTGTCCAATAGATCTGGCTCTAAACATAGACTCGCAATCATACAATCTGCATCTCTGTTCGAAGGCACAACTCCCAAACTGAGGCTAGCAAACTGCTCTAGCAGCTCGTGCTCCCTGACCATCATATACGATACCATCCCAATGCTCTTCCTACTCAAAGCATCTGCTACAACATTAGCCTTACCCGGATGATAAAGTATCTCACAATCATAATCCTTCAGAAGCTCTAGTCATCTTCTCTGTCTCATGTTCAGCTCCTTTTGTGAGAACAGGTACTTGAGGCTCTTGTGGTCGGTAAAAATTTGAAACTTCTCACCATACAAGTAGTGGCGCCATACCTTCAACGCAAACACTACTGCTGCTAACTCTAAATCGTGGGTCGGATAGTTCTTTTCATGGTCCTTCAGCTGTCTGGATCCATAAGCAACTACCCTCCTATCTTGCATCAACACACAGCCTAGTCCCTGATGCGAAGCATCGGTATATACTGAAAATCCTCCTGAGCTGGTAGGAATAGTGAGAATCGGAGCGGTGGTCAATCGACTCTTCAACTCCTGAAAACTCCTCTCACAATCCTCGTCCCACACGAATGCAACATTCTTCCGAGTGAGACGTGTCAACGGAGCAGCCAACTTCAAAAATCCCTCAACGAATCTCCGATAGTACCCTGCTAAACCCAAAAAACTCTTGATCTCGGTAACTGTCCTCGGCTGTTCCCACTGAACTACAGCCTCAATTTTGGATGGATCTACTGAAACACCATCCCTCGACACTACATGTCCCAAAAATGAGATCTCTGTCAACCAAAAATCACACTTACTGAGTTTAGCATACAACTGCTGCCCTCGTAGAGTCTGCAATACAATCCTGAGGTGCTCCTCATGATCTTCCTCGGATCTCGAATATACTAATATGTCATCGATGAATACGATAACAAACTGATCCAAATATGGCTTGAATACATCGTTCATCAAAGCCATAAAAGCTGCGGGAGCATTCGTCAGTCCGAATGGCATAACTAGGAACTCATAGTGGCCATATCGGGTCCTAAATGCTGTCTTGGGTACATCTCCACTCCAGACTCTTAACTGATGATACCCAGACCTCATATCAATCTTAGAAAAGACCTGCGCTCCACGAAGCTGATCCAGTAAGTCGTCAATGCGTGGAAGGAGATATCTATTCTTGATGGTAGCCTTATTCAACAATCTGTAGTCTATACACAATCGGAGGCTTCCATCCTTCTTCCTCACAAACAGAACCGGTGCTCCCCATGGTGAAACACTCGGTCTGATAAAACCCCTATCCAACAGCTCCTGCAACTGTCTCTTGAGCTCCTCCAGCTCAACTAAGGCCATGCGATACGGTGGCCTCAAAATAGGCTCAGTACCAGGCACCAAATCTATACAGAACTCCATCTCTCTGTCTGGTGGTAACCCTGGCAACTCATCCGGGAAAACATCTGGGTACTCACTGACCACTAGAATATCTACCAACTCCGGATGTACCTTATCTGTATCCACTACGTACGTAATGAAACCTCGAATGACATCCGCAGAAGCATCAGTTTTGTCTTGGTCCAAAGCATGTACTCACCCTCGACCCATCACCTGCTTCCCCTTCTCCTCTGTCGTCGCTCTACCTCTCTGAGCAGACGTACCAGCTGGAGCTCTATCATGCTCCCTGCCCTTCTGTGGGGCAGTCACATATGTCTCTGGGCACTCTCTATCAATATGCCCATGTTTTCCACATCGGAAACACACAACAGGGCTCAACGGACAAGGTCTACAGCCATGATGTCTACCACATCGACTGCACTGATGAGTAGTAGGCCTCGATCCTCCAATCACAATGCCCTTCGCCGGAGCTATGACCGGGTACGTAGGAGGTCTAACTGGTCGCTCTCGCACCTCCTCTATCCGTGGTCCCTTACCGAAGAGTCTCCTCCATCCTCGATAACTGAACCCTCTATCTTTAGTCAGCCTCTTCCTCTCTCTATCTCAGCTCCGACTGAACTTCCCAAACTCAAAGGCATTTCTCTCGTAATCCTGCTCACAAAGCTACGCTCTGCGCACTGCCTCATCATATGTACCAATGTCTAGTGGTACCAATCTAGACTGCAACACCGGTCTCAATCCGTCAACAAATTTACGGACCTTCCTGGTCTCGCTGTACATGGTATTGGGATCATACCTCTCCAGGTCCAAAAATCTAGTCTCGTACTCATCCACTGTGAGACTCCTCTGGCTTAATCCCAAAAACTCAGCCTGCAGTCTATGCTGTGCAGTATCAGGAACAAACTGCCTCCTGAAGGCATCTAGAAACATCTCCCAACTGATCTCAGCATGTCAGGCTCTCAATAACGGCCTGGTGGACTTCTACCAATGCTCTGCCATTCCCTTCAGTAGGAACGCAGCAAATGCGACTCTCTCTTGAAGTCGTACAATCAAAGAAGTCGTAAAACTTCTCCATCTCGCTAATCCACTCCTCTGCACTAGCTGGGTCCTTGACCCCTAGAAAAGATGGAGGTCCAAGCTTCTGAAATTGTCGCAATCGATCCAAATCACACCCATATCCTCTACTAACCTGAACTGGTGGAGGTGTAGGAGTATCAGTAGTCCGTGGCCTCTGTACAGGCTGCGCAGGTGTATCAAGTGCAACTGCCTCTCCAGTCGCAGTCTCTGCATCCTGTCTCTATCTACCTGGCAAAGTCTATGCCAACAACCCTACTATCGCCTCCAGGCTACGCTCTATACTCGTGAAGCGTGCCTCAGTAGTATCCGGTACCTCAGAAGTATTCGGCACCTCAATGGGACTCTACGTCACCAAGTCAAATGAGGACTCATCTCGGCTCTCAGGCCTACCTCTAGGGCCTCTAGCCCTACCTCTCGCCCCTCTACTACGGCTGTTATTAGCCATAATGGTTAGATTCCTGCATTCACAAACATTAATTTGTCCAACTCTCATCTTGTATACACAATTGTAACTGAACATAAACACAGTGATATGGGGATGTACACTTTTCTAATTACTAATACCTATTCACATCAGGCCAACTACGCTCTGATACCCCTCGGTCACACCCTCCTCCCACACGCGACTTTACCAAAAACCATAATAAATTTTACATTTTTTACTTACCTTTATCTCCTCAACAATTGGGCTGTGAATAGGCATTAGTCTCCTTATCCAGACATACCTTACCATTCTTTTTCGTATCATACATACATGACATTTATATCATAAGTAAATTCGTATACTTAAATATAATTACATCATTACATCCCCCATATTAAAACGTGTACATCACTGTGTTTATGCATTGTTCAGATACAAAAGAGTACGCATGTGTATACCTTTCGCTAGATGGGGAGTGGCAGCGGATCAAAGGAATGCAATACCCTGGTCGACTCGATCTACTGACGAGAATCTGTAGAGATGGGGGGAAAATGAATGGGATGAGCTATCAACACGCTCAGTAAGGAAATCAGGCAAGCAAGTAGACATCCATACTATCTACTGAAAATAGTGCTTTGCCTTTCCTTCTCTCATTTCAAAAGCATGTTTAAAATATATATAATATAGTACAGATTTAAAATCCCATGTACTAAACACATGCTGGTTTATCAATCAGAGGCATTCATGCAAAACAGTGCATATTTAATCATTTAAGAATGCCATTATATAAAATATGCCATTTACATTCAAAACACAGTAAATATGGCATTTCTCATCACAACACAAATAAATCGGGTTCCGACCCATCCCTCAGGTCTACCCGTATCATAAAACACATGTGATATATCATGCGAGACTCAGTGGCTAAATGCAATCTATCTAGACTATGTAAGAGAGCCTCCCTGCCGAACAGAGCCTCCCCGCCCACTATGGCTTAAGGATGTTGGGCTTAAGGATCTTACCGTAAGAGAACATCTCCGGACTATGGCCATATCCTAACATGTGGTGAAATCCCAGGCAACACAGTACTCGGTGTGCGGGTTATCACTGCTGTAACGGGAGGGGGGTCAGTCCATCACAACCGCCAGCTATCAACAACTCTCCTCCACAACTCCACAACAAAACACGGTACAGTGTACTCCATGCCACACGCACGGTACAACGTATACCCGTGGACCCATACATCATGGTCGGGGTGCCTGCCATAGGTCTTAGCCGCTCATACGATGGAAATACATCATAGTGGGGTACCTGCCATAGGTCTTAGCCCTCATACTATGGAATAAATGTCACGTCTCTAAATCCACGTGAGAGCATCTCAACAGTGTGACACTCAGTCTACACGGAGGAAATCGTCATGATTTTTCTAACATGTATATATACCACAAAAAACTACAGTGCGCGTCTTGAGTGTGACACACAGTCAACGCTCCGCCTCAAAACACTGTATATGCATGTCAAAATATCAACACTAGTGCGAGTAAACCTCCAGCACTAGGTCATGCATAGTTCTCATTTCAAATCAAGTACGAGCAAATCTCTCAAGTACTATGTCATGTACAAATCATGAAGAATCGAGTACGAGCAACGTTCCAGCACTCTGTCATGCATCTCATGTAAAACTCGAGTACGAGCTAATCGCTCCGGCACTCTATCATGCACAAATCACATAAAACTGAGTACGAGCAATTCTCCAATACTCTATCATGCATGTCAAATAAATGTAGTGCAAGTAAACCTCCAGCACTAATGTATGTGAAAAGCATCTGAAATCAAGTGCGAGTTGTGCTCCAGCACGATTGTTTCCACATAATTCGGTAGATGACTCTTTAAAAATAGGGATGTTTAAAATCATTAAAATCAGCACTATAAAGTGTGCTTAGTTTACATCGACCTCAAAACATTAGCTCAACCACCTACTCTTCTGCTACACAACAGTAAAAACCACTCAAAACATTATTTCCATGCTTTTTTACCACTTTTCGTAAAATTTTACTTTTTACCTAACTAGGGACAAAATCGTAATTTACCCATATCGGGTCCCTATAATATTATCAATTTTCTCTGACCCTCAAATAATTTCAGTGAATGTAAAATCCAACAAAAATATGCACAGATATCTCTAGCTACTTGCAAGAGTCCCCTACCTCGGATCACATCGTGTGACCTCTCTTCCTCTGTGCTGTCTAATCTGGCAGTCCGGTCAACTCTCAATATGACTCTGGAGCTGCATTTAATCATTCACTAAGTTAATTATATGTTTCCTATTGTATTACACATTTAATACAGTTCATTTCACTTAAATGGGCCCGTTTACTCTTAATGGGCCTTAAACACGTTAATCGAGTCTTAATCCGTATTAAGCCCGTTCATCAGGGTCTATTTACTCATTGGGCCTATCTAAGTTTTAAGTGTGAATAAATCAAAAATTGGATATTGAATGGATTAAATGAGGGTTTAACTTGGAAAATTATAGCAAAAATGCTGTAGGGTGAAGGCCAAATCGATCCCATGCAAGGAGAGATCGATCTCATGGCCTGAAGAACTCAATGCCAAGCATTCTACAAGAGGGAGATCGATCCCTCACTCAAGAAGATCGATCTCTATTAGTCTCGGGTTGGACAAGATCGATCTTCTCTTAAGGTCAGATCGATCTCCTAAGCTCTCTTTCTAAAATAAATCGATCCTATTCCATTGAGCAGATTGGTCTGATGCAATATGGCAGATCTATCTCATACATCCAACAGATCGATCCCTTACCTGTAAAATTTTAAGAAATTAAAGGATTCAAGCAAGGCCAGGTCGATCCACACCCTATGCAGATTGATCTCCTAAGGCGTTTTCTATAAATACGGGGCAGTTGGATATGCATTTTCACGGAACAAACACAGTTCTTCCATTCTCAACCTTAAACCTAACTTTCTCACTCTAAAACCATCACATTTCCATAAAGATTTGAGAAAAAACTGTTAGAGCAAAGTTATTCATTGGAAAGAGAAGAACAACATAGTTTGAAATCAATACCTCATTGGTTGGATTGAAGGAGCAAATGAGTATTCTTATTTGGAGTAAGGAGAAAGTCAAGCTAGGTAAGTTTCTAATACACCAACTTAAAGAATATGTATCTAGTAATTGCTGTGAGTAGATAAGTGTATGTATTAATGATAGAAACTACCTAGAATGTAATGAAACAAGTATAACCTAGAATGAGTCTAGTGTGAGAAAATGTAATAGGGATGAGTTGATGATAAATGGATTATGCTAAGGTGCTAGTGAAGTAATATGTATGATTTTGAGATGATGGAATGAAGCTACATTATGAGATTAGTCAAGTTAAGAAAATAAGTATATGAAATGTTTGATAAATTGTCACAGTGAAGTAAATGGCGGACTAAAGGCACTATGAACTAAATATCGATTTAGTGTGAATCAATAGGCCTAAAAGAGTTCAATAGACTCTCGAGAAATTAATAAAGCGATCAAAATGAACTTAAGAGAGAGTGAGACTTTATAAGTGTTAATGAAAACTATAGGTCGAATCGACTATAGTAAACGCAAGAATTGTGTTATATTAGGCTGAATTGATATGGTATATGATTTCGTGCAATCCTGGAGATTTCGTTGGAGGCGAATCGAACTACACAAACGACCAGCATTGAGGAAGTGAAATCATTCGACGCGATTCCAGTTAAGGGAATTTTGTAAGTACTTAGAGATAACTGCTCATATTTTGTGGGTGAATATAGGGTTTTGTAAATGCATGGTTATCTAGAAAAGTAATTGATGGTATATGTGAATGACTCCGAGTGTATATATATGATTCGGCTTTCGAAGTAAATCTTAAAAAGGGGATAGTAAGGCTAATAATTGCATAAATCATATATTTTGATATTTTTACAAAATACATTGCTTTGGTTTAAGCAAAATTAACGGATGAGCTGGCTAGTGATTTCATGATTTGTGAAATAGCACAAGTGAGGTGCTAAATTTGGTTTTGAGAAGTGTTTTGTTGAAATAGAGCCGCCTATCGTTCTTATATGAGTTAAATCGTGCTAGAGCGTTGTTCGCACTGAATTTTTGATGTTTTCTATATGTATGAAATGTGTTGGAGCCTAGCTCGCAACATATTTGAGTCAATGATGTTTTATAAGTTGTACTAGAGCTGATAGCTCGTACGTGGATTTTTCCTTGACTTACTTATGCATACAACCGTACTGGAGCTATGCTCTTACGTGATTTTTTCATTATTTGTTATGCATAAAGTCGTATTAGAGCGCTGCTTGTATGAGGATATTTGTTGATGATGCATGAAAATGTGCTAGAGCATTGCTCGCACTGAGTTTTCACATTGTGATATGTAATGAGTCGTGCTGGATGCCTCATGTAGACTTTGTGTCTAACGGATGAGATGCTCACACGAGTCGTGCTGGATGCCTCGTGTGGACTGCTAATCACACGGATGAGATGCTCGCACGTGCACTTGAGACTGAGTAGGTTATGCGTGGTGTGGGGTTGATAAGACCTATGGCAGGCACCCCCAACCATGATATGGGTCCGCGGAGTACGTTGTACCATGTAGATCACATGGAGTATGCTGTACCGCGTGGTTGAGATGTTGATTTAAAAGACTGGCGTATGACTAACCCATCTTCGTTCCAGCATGATGCCCCACACACCGGGATCGTGTGGTCTAGGATGATTATGACATAGTTGGCCAACATAGTCCTTGATATATATATAGTGACCACCTGTCTTACATGATATCACATGGTTTTGTTTACTGAGTATGATTTGCATTGTTCATGGTAGACCCGAGGGAGGGGTCGAGCCTTGTGGGATTGTGTTTAAAGAGATGGTTTTGCTAATTATGATGAATTTTGACGTGTTTTAAGAAATAGATAAATCCTGAGGGATGTTTTGTGATGAATTTTCATTTTATGATGAGATTTAATGATGATGAGCATGAGAAGTCTTACATGATGATTTTTCATGTTTTCTTTAACAGGCTTATTTCCATGTTTTTCAATACATGATATATGTATATACATGGCATGGTTTTATTATTTCCTTATGCTCTAATTATAAATGATTTATGCCATGACATTATCAGCATGTAGATAGTGTAGTTATCTACCATGCTTGCATTATTGCCTTATTGAGTGTGTGGTTGCTCATCCCTCCATTTTTCCCCTCTACAGAGAGCGCACAGTAGCCTCATGAAGGACTGAGGCATTATATTTTGGTTATCCGCTGCTCTCTATCGCCCAGAGGTATACACACAAGAATTCTTTTGGTATCTAAACATGTAATAGCATTGTAATTATTCTGAATTGTAATATGAGGGATGTAAATGTTAACAAAACATGTCATGTTTAAATATGTGACCTACCTTTCAAATGTATGAAATTACTTTTAATTAATTGGAAAATGGAGGGTAAATGATGATTAATACTGGCTCATAGCCCAACTGTATTTGTTAGGGTTGATCACGATCGGGTAAGTTAATGAATAAAGCAAAAATTTTATAGTGATTTTTAGATGAAATGGATAAAAAGGGTCGTACCAGAGATTGATATCAAAGCTAAGTTAGCCTCATGTGAGTCGGTAATAATAAGTAGGAAAATTACATCCCCACATTACTGTGCTTTTGTTTAGGTATAATTGTGTATACCGAGATGGAATGAGACTAATAAATGGATATGGATACAAGAAGTTAGACATTATGCCTGTTACACGCTAAGGTAGAGGGGCGGGTGCACGCGCTAGAGGCTGTAGGGGTATGCCCGAAGGCCGTGCGGAGCCACAGACTGACCAGGCTCCACAAGACCCTACTAAGAGACCAGGAGATATAGAGGCACGCTTCGTTAGGATAAAGCTGAGTATTGAGAGCCTCGTTGAGATAGTCACTCAGGCGTTAGGGGTCGGTGATAGATGAGGTCTCGTAGCGCAACCTACTACTATTAGATAGGCAGCTGCAGAGGCAGAGAGGCCTCAGACTACGGGAACTGTCACACCACCCCTAGTACAGGATACGACTTCTCCTATCGCTCCACAGCTGAGCGACAGTGACTTGGGTTATGATTGTGAACTGAGTAGGCTATGCCAGTTTTAAGAGTTGAAACCTCCAGTATTTAGAGGAGTGAAGGACCCAGTTATTACTAAGGACAAGGTGTATGAGATAGAGAAATTGTATAGGTTCTTCAGATGTACATCGGCTGAGAAAGTGACCTTTATCGTATTTATGCTGAAAGGCGAGGCAGAGTACTGGTGGAGATCCACCGAATCTATTCTGAGGACCCGACACTCTGAGATCACATGTGAGATATTCTTAGAGACCTTTAGGAGGTAATATATTCCGGCTACTGCACAGAGGAAATTACGGATGGAGTTTATAAACTTTGTTTAGGGGAACCGTTCTGTGGATGAGTATGAGTCGAGGTTCATGTCTTTAGGGAGATACGACCTGGATACGATGAGTAGTGAGACTCGAAAGGTCTAAAAGTTCATGGATGGATTGAGATTAGCCATTCGGACTAAATTAGCTCCATTTGACATTCACACTTATGAGGAGGTAGTGCATAGGGCACAGTTGTGCAAGCAGGACTTTGAGCAGAATGCCTCCAAGCTTGTAAAGGTTAACGACCGAAAGGACAGAGACCAGAAGAGATCCGGGATTGATAGAGTGGCCAGGAGAAGAGGCCAAAGATTGTTTGAGAAGAGGCTAAAGATTGAGGAGGTGCAGGAGAGAGTTGCTAAACCTCTTGTGTATCCAGCTTTAGCTCCATCGAGAGGTATGATCATTGGCGGACAATGGCCTACTGAGCAATATAGGAGATGTGACAGATTTCATGGGACTAAGCCTTGTCAGACGTCCCATGTTATGTGTTACAGATGTGGGAAACCCGGACATATAGCGAGGCATTATCTTGAGATGATTGAGACTCCCCCACAGAATGGCAAGGAGCCAGAAAGAGCTCCAGTTGAGACAATTGCTCCAAGGAGGAGAGCTATAACTGAGGAAAAACGGAAACAGGCGATTGGTGTTGGCAGACGGCGACTACATGCACTGGACCAGGACACCGCAGCCACTTCTACGGATGTGATTAAAGGTACCATCCTAATTTTTGATTTAGAAGCATTTGTATTGTTTGATCCTGGTGCCACACATTCCTTCATATCACCTTCCTTTGCACATAAATTGCTGAAACATGTAAAACCCACATTGTTAGATAGGATGTTGATGATTTCCACACCTATGAATGATAGTCAATTGACTGAGTATGGATATAGGAATTGTAAGTTAAAGATATGGGAAAAGATATGGCAGCCGATTTAATTTTATTGAGTATGAGAGATTTTGATGTAATCCTAGGAATGGATTGGTTGGCTACAAATCATGTTACTATGGATTGTCATGCTAAGACATTGATGTTTCCAGAGATAGATAATCTTGTTGTAAGCTTTGTTGAAAAGAAATGAAGAACATGATTATTGTAAATGAAAAGTGTATAATCTTAATCCATCATATTTGAGAGATGCATTTATTTATTATTTATGAATGTTAAAGTGATAACTTATGTTGCTAATGGTGGAAAGGATAATGTGAAGGGTTCATTGCATACGTGGTTGACATAGATAAGGCACACCTGGAATTGAGAGACATTCTAGTAGTTGCAGAATTTTTTGATGTCTTTTCGGACGATTTACCAGGCTACCACCTGATAGGAAAATTGAATTTTGTATAGAGTTAGTACCTGGTACAGAGTCGATATCTAAGCCACCGTATAGAATGGCTCTGATTGAGTTGGAAGAGCTAAAGAAGCAATTGCAAGAGTTGCTAGAGAAATGGTTTATTAGACCGAGCGTCTCACCTTGGTGAGCTCTGGTTCTGTTTGTAAGGAAGAAAGATGAAGCCTCCGACTGTGTATAGATTACTGGTTGTTGAATAAGGCCACCATTAAGAACAAGTACCCCCTTCCATACATTGACGATTTGTTAGATCAGCTCCGAGGAGCCCAAGTATTTTTAAAGATAGATTTGCGGTCAGGGTACCATCAGTTGAGGATATGGAGTAGAGATGTACCCAAAACAGCATTTCATACCCGTTATGGCCACTACGAGTTTTTGGTGATGCCGTTCGGATTGATGAATGCCCCCACAGCATTTATGGTGTTGATGAATGATGTGTTTAAGTCATACCTGGACCAGTTTATGATTGTGTTTATTGATGACATTTTGGTTTATTTCAAGTCCAGGGAAGATCATGAGCAGCATTTGAGGATAGTTCTGCAGACCCTCTAAGAGAAAGAATTATATGCCAAACTCAGTAACTGTAACTTTTGGTTAGAGTAGATCTCATTTCTAGGCCATGTTGTATCGAAGGATGGGGTATTAGTGGATTCATCTAAGATTGAAGCAGTTGTACAGTGGGAACAGCCCAAGACAGTCACTGAGATCAGAAGTTTTTTAGGATTGATATGTTATTATCGAAGATTTGTTGAGGGTTTCTCCAGACTAGTTGCTTCATTGACACACCTCACACGAAAAGATGTTAAGTTTGTGTAGGATGAGGCATGTGAGAGGAGTTTTCAGGAGTTTAAGCGTTGGTTGTGCTCCGATTCTCACCATTCCTACCAGCTCAGGAGGTTTCTCTTTGTATACGGATGCATCACACCAGGGACTGGGCTGTGTACTTATGCAGGATGGGAAGGTAGTTGCCTATGAATCCAGACAGTTAAAGGATCACGAAATAAACTATCTAACTCACGATTTAGAGTTGGCGACCATAGTGTTTGCATTGAAGATATGGCACCACTATCTCTATGGTGAGAAATTTTAGGTATATACAGATCATAAGAGCCTTAAGTATCTGTTTTCACAGAAAGAGTTAAATATGAGATAGAGAAGATGGCTCAAACTCCTAAAACATTATGATTGTGAGATCATGTACCATTCGGGTAAGGCGAATGTAGTTGCTGATGCCTTGAGTAGGAAGAACCTTGGGTTGGTGTCTTATATGATGGTTTGGGAACCCGAGTTGTTGGAACAATTTGTGAACCTCAATTTGGATGTGACCCCACCTGGTTTAGAGAGATTGGATATTACTGCTAGTTTGAGATTGGAGCCAGAGTTGATTTGTCATATTCGACAAGTTCAGCAGAGCGATCGACAATGTATCGATTGGTTGAGTCAGATACAGGCAGGTGTGGGTACTGATTTTGAGCTGAGTACAGATGGATTATTGAGGTTCAGGGGCAGAGTATGTGTTCTCGAGGATCCAGAGATTAGGATATTGATTTTATCAGAGGCTCACTCATTGAAGTATACGATACATCCGAGGAGTACCAAGATGTATCAAAACCTTCGAAAAGTTTATTGGTGGTCTGGAATGAAAAGAGACATTGCTGAATATGTTGCTAGATGTCTCGTCTGTCAGCAGGTGAAGGTAGAGTATCAAAAGCCTGCAGGGTTATTGCAGCCTCTACCGATACCTACATGGAAGTAGAAGCACATCACCATGGATTTTGTGATGGAATTACCGAGGACCCATAGAGGTCATGATGCCATTTGGGTTATTGTGGATCGGTTGATGAAGTCAGCCCATTTCTTGGCTATGAGAGCTATTGATACTCTGAGTCAGTTGGCGAACTTATATGTTCGAGAGATAGTTCTATTACATGGTGTTCTAGTGAGCGTTGTTTCTGATCGGGATGCCTGCTTCACTTCCCATTTTTGGCAACATTTTCAAGAAGTGATGGGGACCCAACTGAGTTTTAGCATCGCTTTTCATCCTTAGATAGATGGTCAGTTAGAGAGGAATATACAGACCCTAGAGGATATGTTGAGAGCGTGTGTGCTGAATTTTGGAGGCTCTTGGGATGATCACCTACCATTAGCCGAGTTTGCCTATAATAACAGCTATCATGTGAGTATCGGGATGGCACTATATGAGGCACTGTATGGACGCAGATGTCGATCCCCTATTGGATGGGAAAAGGTTGGTGACAGATAGATTTTCACTCCCGATTTAGTGCAGCAGACCTCTAAGGATGTCCAGTTGATATGTGAGAGATTACGGATAGCTTAGAGCCGACAAAAGAGTTATGCTGATAGGAGAATAGACCACTAGAGTTTGTTGTGGGTGAGTCAGTATTTTTTAGAGTTGCTACCTCGAAAGGGATTATGAGGTTCGGTAAGAAGGGAAAGTTTAGCCCTCGGTATATCGGACCCTTCGAGATTCTAGAGAGAGTGAGAGATAAGGCTTATAGGTTGGCGTTACCACCAGACATAGCAAGCATACATAACGTCTTCCACATCCCTATGTTTTGGAGGTATCACCCAGATCTGGCACATGTGATAAGATATGAGCTATTGGAGCTCAATGAGAGTATAACATATGTTGAGAAGCAAGTTCGGATATTGGATAGGAATGAGAAGGTATTGAGGTCAAAGATTATTCCCTTAGTGAAAGTTCTTTGGCAACATCACACTCCGGAGGAAGCTACATGGGAATTGGAGAGTAAGATACAAGAGAAGTACCCAAAGTTGTTCTCAGAATAACTTAGTTCTAATTTGGAGGACTAAATTTCTTGAATGAGGGGAGGATTGTAAGACCCGTAAATTCCTATGTAATGTTTGTGATTATTGAATGTACGAACAAGTTACATTACATATGAATTACAAGAAATGAATGTTTGAAAGTTCGAAGTGTGAATAAATCGCAAATTGGATATTGAATGGATTAAATGAGGGTTTAACTTGGAAAATTACAGCAAAAATGCTGTAGGATGAAGGCCAGATCGATCCCATGCAATGAGAGATCGATCTCATGGCCTGGAGAACTCAATGCTAATCATTCTGCAAGAGGGAGATCGATCCCTCACTCAAGAAGATCGATCTCCATTAGTCTCGGGCTGGACAAGATCGATCTCCTCTAAAGGTTAAATTGATCTCCTAAGCTCTCTGTCTGAAACAAATTGATCCTATTCCATTGAGCAGATCAGTCTTATGCAACATGGCAGATCGATCTCATACATCCAACAGATCGATCCCTTACCTATAAAATGTCGAGAAATTGAAGGATTCAAGCATGGCCAGATCGATCTTCACCCTATGCAGATCGATCTCCTAAGGCATTTTCTATAAATACGGGGCAACTGATCTGCATTTTCACGGAACAAACACATTTCTTCCAATCTCAATCTTAAACCTAGCTTTCTCACTCTAAAACCATCACATTTCCATAAAGATTTGAGAAAAAGCTATTAAAGTAAAGTTATTCATTGGAAAGAGAAGAACAACATAGTTTGAAATCAATGCCTTATTGGTTGGATTGAAGGAGCAAAGGAGTATTCTTATTTGGAGCAAGGAGAAAATCAAGCTAGGTAAGTTTCTAATACACCAACTCAAAGAATATGTATCTAGTAATTGCTGTGAGTAGATAGGTGTATGTTTTAATTATAGAAACTACTTAGAATGTAATGGAACAAGTATAACCTAGAATGAGTCTAGTGTGACAAAATGTGATAGGGATGAGTTGATGATAAATGGATTATGCTAAGGTGTTAGTGAAGTAATATGTATGATTTTGAGATGATGGAATGAAGTTACATTGTGATATTAGTCAAGTTAAGAAAATAAGTATATGAAATGTTTGATAAATTGCCATAGTGAAGTAAATGGCGGACTAAGGCACTATGAGCTTAATATCGATTTAGTGTGAATCAATAGGCCTAAAAGAGTTTAATAGACTCTCGAGAAATTAATAAAGTGATCAAAACAAACTTAAGAGAGAGTGAAGCCTTATAAGTGTTAATGAAAACTATAGGTCGAATCAACTATAGTAAATGCAAGAATTGTGTTATATTGGGCTGAATTGATATGATATATGATTTCGTGCAGTCCCAGAGATTTTGTTGGAGGCGAATCGAACTGCACAAACGAGCAGTACTGAGGAAGTGGAATCATTCGATGCGATTCCAGATAAGGGAATTCTGTAAGTTCTTAGAGATAACTGCTCGTATTTTGTGGGTGAATATAGGGCTTTGTAAATGTATGGTTATCTAGAAAAGTAATTGATGGTATATGTGAATGACTACGAGTGTATATATATGATTTGGCTTTCGAAGTATATCTTAAAAATGGGATAGTAAGGCTAATAATTGCATAAATCACATATTTTGATATTTTTACAATAATACATTACTTTGGTTTAAGCAAAACTGACGGATGGGTTGGCTAGTGATTTCATGATTTGTGTAATAGCACAAGTGAGGTGCTAAATTTGGTTTTGAGTAGTGTTTTGTTGAAATAGAGCCATCTATCGTTCTTATATGAGTTAAATCGTGCTAGAACGTTGCTTGCACTGGATTTTTGACGTTTTCTGTATGTATGAAACGTGCTGAGCCTAGCACATACCATATTTGAGTCAATGATGTTTTATAAGCCGTACTAGAGATGATAGCTCATATGTGGATTTTTCCTTGACTTACTTATGCATACAACCGTACTGGAGCTATGCTCGTATGTGATTTCTTCATTATTTGTTATGCATAAAGTCGAACTAGAGCGTTGCTCATATGACGATATTTGTTGATGATGAATAAAAACGTGCCAGAGCATTGCTCGCACTGAGTTTTCACACTGTGATATGTAATGAGTCGTGCTGGATGCCTCGTGTAGACTTTGTGTCCAACGGATAGGATGCTTGCACGAGCCGTGCTAGATGCCTCGTGTGGACTGCTAGTCACACGGATGAGATGCTCGCACGTGCACTTGAGACTGAGTAGGTTATGCGAGGTATGAGGTTGATAAGACCTATGGCGGGCACCCCCAACCATGATATGGGTCCGTGGAGTACGTTGTACCGTGTAGATCACATGGAGTACGCTGTAACGCATGGTTGAGATGTTGATTTAAAAGTCTGGCATATGACTAACCCACATTCGTTCCAGCATGATGCCCCGCACACCGGGATCCGTGTGGTCTGGGATGATTATGACATAGTTGGCCAACATAGTCTTTGATATATATATATAGTGACCACCTGTCTCGCATGATATCATGATAAGTTACATATTAGACATATTAATTGTCATATTTTCCCATGATTTAAATTCTTTTATATGCTTAATTTTTGGATTTGACTTATATTTTCTATTTTGTATTGTGAATGAAGGAAAATGGATAAAATAGATTAAAGCTACAAATTCTGCTCAAGTCACAAAATCAGAAAAAATCTTGGAATTCAAGTCAAGATCTATCAGTTGTAGCTGAAGTTGACTGAATCATCTAAAGATGCCAAGTGGAAGATTTTAATTATTAAGGAAGAGATTGGCAATTACTGTCTTTGGCAAGTGGTGGAAAAAGTAAAGAAGTTTAATTGTAATCAAACTCAATCAGAGAACTTTCCTTTGGAAACAGATTCTGGAACTAGGATATTTAGTATATATAGACTAAGAGTGGAAGAGGCTGATATTCTGAAATCTTGAATTATCATAGACATATATTTTTCTTTAGTATTTTTCTTTGAACTTATGGCTTGCTAAGTTTTTAGTCTAGCCAAAGGATAATTAAAGTTTGGGTTCTTTAAGAATTGTGAGATCTAATTAGTTTTTATCTTGTTCTTTTATATCTTTATTATTTATATGTCTTTTATGCTTGTTTAAATTACTGTTTTGATTGATTGTGCAAAAAGGGCCATTTATTCAATTGTCAGGATAATATATCACCAATTAGAAACCTGAATCCGTAATTGTTTAGGCATTCTAATATAAGTGGTAAATAAGATAATTGATTCCATATAGGTTTTCAATTCTATGAAGATATATAATCTAGCTTAAATGAACCTACATGTGTGTTTGTTGGTTAGAATTGGTAGTCTCTCTAGTTTTCAATGTTGTTGGTAAATTAAATCTTAAGATCGTATCTAAGGTTGTTTAACTGGCAAGAGAAATAATTAGAGATCATATCCTGATTATCAGAGAAGTAAGGAGAGATAGGTTGTTAGGTCGTACCAATAACCATAACCAATTTGGTAAAGATTAAAAGAACTTATTTTTGCATCAATGATCAATTCCATGAACCCATTCTAAGATTATTCCTTTGATTAGATGTTTTCATCATATTGATTTTTCTTTGCCTACATTTTAGTTTATTCATTTTTCTTTTTATTTTCATTACAACAAATCCCCATTTTTATTTTCTTTTTAAATCTTCTGCAGAAAAATAAATCTAACCAATCTCTTGAAAAATGACCTTACTCATTTATACTACAGTTTAATTTATTTTGAGTAGGAATTATTATTGTTGGTCTCGACAACCACCAATTTTTAGTGCCGTTGCTGGGGATTGGTTATTAATTAGATTTATTTTGATGCCCCGTTCTTTTCGTGCAGGTGAATTAATCTCATACGATCCTGAGATTGAAAAGACAGCTAAGCAGAATAGGAAGGAAACAAAAATTCAAAAGGCACAGGAAGCTACATCTTCATCCCCTGGACTGAATTTAGCAGTTGATTTGGCCAATTCATCAAGTGATTCTGAGACTGAAAATAATGGCTGAAGAATAGCGAAATTTAAGGCAGTTGGCTACACCACCTGTCAATCAACAACCCATCTGCATTCACTACCCAACTCTACAAGCAGATTTTGAATTAAGATCGGGTTTGATCCATTTGCTTCCCAAGTTCCATGGTCTTGAGAATGAAGATCCTCACAAGCACTTAAAAGAATTTCATGTGGTATGTGCAAGCCTGAAACCACAAGGAGTTACCGAGGAACAAATTAAAATGCGAGCTTTTCCATTCTCACTAGCTGATAGAGCAAAAGATTGGCTGTTTTATTTACCTTCTGGTTCTACAACCACATGGACTGAGATGGTGAGACTTTTCTTGGAAAAATTTTTCCCTGCTTCAAGAGCTGCCAGCATTAGAAGAGAAATATGTGGAATCAAGCAGAAAGACATTGAGACTCTTCATGAATACTGGGAAAGATTTAAGCAACTTTGTGCAAGTTGTCCTCAACATGAGATTTCTGAACAGCTCTTAATTCAATACTTTTATGAAGGATTGATACCCATGGAAAGAAGGATGATGGATGCAGCTAGTGGAGGTGCGATAGTGAACAAGACGCCTAGAGAGGCTAGAGATTTGATTTCCACCATGGCTGCTAACTCCCAGTAGTTTGGATTCAGACAAGAAATACCTCATAGAAGAGTAAATGAGGTAAATGCACATTCTCTTGAAAATCAAATAGCTAATCTAACATCTATTGTTCAAGAATTGGCTATAGGAATGGGAACGTGCAACAAGTTAAAGCTTGTGAAATTTGTGCTGCTACTGGCCACCCAACTGACATGTGCCCCACACTTCAAGATGAACCTCATGAGCACGCAAAGGCAGTTGGAGGATTTTTTAGGTCCACCACAAAGGAATCACGATCCATATTCAAATACTTATAACCTAAGATGGAGAAATCATCCCAACTTTAGCTACGGAGCAAGGCCTCAATTTCAGAATTCTCAATATAGCCAGCCTGCTCCACAACAACAACAACATCAGCCATCCTCAAGTTCAGGTACGTCTCTTGAAGAAATTGTTAAATCACTTGCAATTAACACACAACAATTTCAACAGGAGACAAGAACAAGCATCAAGAAGATGGAAGATCAAATGAGTCAGCTAGCCACTTCTGTGAGTAGATTGGAATCTCAAGGAAAATTGCCCTCATAAACAGTTATGAACCCCAAATAGAATGTCAGTGCAATGACCTTGAGGAGTGGAACTCAGTTGAAGGAACCTAGCAAGACAACCCAAAAACACAATCTAGACGAAGAACCTGAAAAAGAAGTTGTTGCACCCCTGCCACGGTTGGATCAACCTAAGGAATCTAATGGTGAGAAACAAAAAGTTTTTACACCAGTTCCTCCTTTCCCTTATAGATCATCTAAATCCAAAAAGGAGGAGGAGGAAAAGGAAATTTTTGACATCTTTCGCAAGGTTGAGGTAAATATCCCTTTACTTGATGTAATTAAACAAGTGCCTCGATATGCCAAATTTCTCAAGAAGTTGTGCATCAACAAGAGAAAATTAAAAGGTAATGAATTTGTAAGCATGGGTGAAAATGTTTTAGCTGTCATTTAGAAAAAGTTACCTCCTAAATGCAAGGATCCATGTATGTTTACTATCCCTTGTAAGGTAGGTAATCTTAAAATTGAAAGAGCAATGTTAGATCTAAGAGTTTCAATTAATGTCATGCCTCTGTTTATTTTTAAATCTTTGAATGTTGGACCATTAAAAGAGACTGGTGTGATTATTCAACTTGCTGATAGATCTAATGTTTATCCTGAGGGTGTCTTAGAGGATGTTCTGGTGCAAGTAAATGGACTGATCTTCCCTGCTGATTTTTATGTGCTTGATATGGAGGATGATGACTTATCTAGATCTTTAATTTTGTTGGGAAGACCTTTTCTAAAAACATCTAGGACTAAAATTAATGTGCATGATGGTACACTCACAATGAAATTTGATGATGAAATCATTAAGTTTAATATTAATCATGCCTATGAAAGCTCTGTGATTTATAAGGAAGAGATAAATGCCTTTCATGATCATATAGTTCCTAGGAAAAATTTTTATATCGGTCAGAAAGTTAAACTATCTCATTCTAAATTAAAAATATTTCCTAGTAAATTTCGTTCTAGATGTTTAGGCCCTTATATTGTTACTAACGTGTTTCCTCGTGGTAAAATTGAAATTCAAAGTTTGGATACAGGTCAGATCTCTAAGGTCAAGGGTCATCGTTTAAAACCTTTTTATGAAGGTTTACAAGTGCATGAAGTTGAACGAATTAGGTTGAAATGTCCAACATATAATTGAGCATGACTATGTCTAGCCAAAAACTTTAAAGAAAAGCGCTGTTTGGGAGGCAACCCAAAATTTCTCTTTATTTTCTGATTCATAATTATTTTTCTTAATTTTTTTGTTGTTTTATTAATAATAAAGAAGATTTATGTGTTTTGATTTAAAAAAAAAAAAACAAAAAAAGTATTTGCATAAGGCGTGCCCACGCCTTATGTTGAGAACACTTCTATTTTCAAAAAAAAAAAAAAATCAGAAGAGCATTATTGATAGGGCGTGCCCACGCCCTATCAAAACATCTCTTCTGCCACCAACATAGAAAGAAAAAAAATAATTTTTTTTCTTTTCATATTAACTTTTATTATTTTTATTTTTATTTATTTTTTCTTTTCTTCTGCAGATTCCAACCCCCTTCTCTGCACTCTTCTTCACAGTCCCGAGCAGTACCCACCGGAGCAAATCGTTCCCCATTACTGGCAGCAGCTTTGACAGTTACATACCCTTCTTCCTGGAAGCATCTCCGGCAGCACAGAATCAAGCAGCAAACACCAAGCACCTGAGACCGGCAGTAGCGCCGTTGCAGAACCCATCGGAATCGAGATTTACAGCATCCAACCGGCGGTATCGCTCCAGTAGTAACAAATCCTTCCCCCGACGAGCCCAACCTTCGTCTCTCTTCTTCACAGTCCCGATCACAGCAGCCTGCGACTCCCAAACTCTAAGCTTCACATACCAGCAGTAGCATCTTCAGACTACAGCACATACCCACCGGCAACTCTCTCAGATTGCACCGGAACTGAGAACAAACCGGAAGCAGGAATTGGCAGTACCAGTCCATTCTTTTCGGTCCCTCTCCTAGCTTCCAGTTTCCTACTTACCGGCAGCATTAGCAGTAACAGATCCAGCAGCTCGCGCTCTCCCTTCTTCCCGAGCTCTTCACGCTCCGACTGCAGCCACCAACTTTTCTTCCTCGTTGATCATCACAAGTTCGTCGTTTAAACCACATCAAGCCTCATCATCACCGATGTCTCTTCCCAACAGATCCTTTCTCCCCTTTTCGACACCAATTTACTTTTCTTCCTCGCCGGTCATCGCGCCTGTCTTTACCGACAGCCTCACCCTTCCACTGGCAGCAATCCCCAACCTGCGGCAAGAGTTATCTCTGATTTTTTTTTAATTTTATTTTTACTATATTTTTCAGATAAGAAGACAATAAGTAAAAAAAAATAACAAAAAAAAAAAACAAAAATAAAAGAAAAAAAGAAAATTTGGGTGACCGTTTTACTTAACTGACAAATTTTAGCTATACCAATTTTATTATTAATATTATCTGATTTGGTGTAGTTATTTTTACTTGTTGAAGATTAACAATCGCACGGGGTGATGAATTTTTCAATGGCTAGCAGTGGAAATCAAGGAGCTTCTTCCTCTCATAAGCGTATTCGGATTGACGAAGTCATGAAAATCAATGCAATGCTTCACATTGCTCAATATTTTTTAGGGAAGTTTCCTTAATTCTCTAAATTCTTTTACAGTGTTTGAGCAATTATTTTGATACATTGGGGACAATGTATAGTCTAGGTGTGGGGGAGGGTATTTAATTGTGACTTTGATGTTTTCTTTCTTTTCCTTTCATTCTTGATTAATTTTCATGAAAATTTTTGTAAATCTAAAAAATTTTTGTTCCAAAAGGTACATTAGTTAATGTTTGTAATTTCTTTGAATTCTAGATTTTTCCAATGCTTATCCCATGAAAAAAAAATGTGATTTACATATGTGCAAAATAGTTTTGAATTCTAATTAAAACACTGATTAGTAACTTTTAATTCATTAGATGAAAAAGTGTCACGACCCATTTTTCCTAAAAACCCTTACAAATTTTTCCTTACTTTTTCATTTCCTTACCCGTGGTGAATAGTTTTACCACTAACAGTTGGGCTATGAGTCGATGTTAGTCCCTCCTGTCATGTTACTCACCTTAACCTCTATTTTTCGTATTACATTTACATATCAATTTATTTTAACTAAATACATCCCCAACATTACAATACGTGTACATTACTGTGCCTCTATATGTTCAGATACAAAAATTATACGAATGTGTATACCTGGTCTTGATAGGAAGCAGCGAATAACCGAAATGCAAGACTACTGTCGTTCTCTTCCACTGAATGTACCCTGTAAGGTGGAAAATGAAAGGGTGAGCGAAACTTGCTCAATAAGGTAATAATGTAAGCAGGTAGATAACTATACTATCTACGTGCTGATAATATCATGATATAAAATCGTTTATATTTGGAGCATAATGTATGACTAAAATGATGTCACATGTATGTATATATCATATAAAAGAAATCATGAAATCGACATATAAAACAAACATAAAAAAATCATCATGTATGACATCTCATGCTCATCACATTAAAACTTATTTGTTTCATAATAAACTCATCACTTTAAAACTTATTTGTTTTATCACAAATTCATCACATTAAAACTTATTTGTTTCATCATAAAGTAATCACATCAAGGCTAAACCCATCTCTCGGGAATACCTTGATTCATTAAATTGTATCTCGTTTAAAAACATAAATCGGGACCTTACCCCTCCTTCGGGTTTGTCCTGGTCTATTCAGACCGTATGATATCATGTGAGGCATGTAGGTTACTGTATGAAAAATCGAGGACTATGGCCATATTATGTCCCTGTGATCCCAGGCTACACGGATCCTGGTGTACGGGGCATCACAACTACAACAGGAGGTGTGGTCAAATCCTACTCGCCAGAATATCAAGTAACATTATCGAGTCATCATGACTGCATGGTACAACGTACTCCGTGTGACATACACTGTACAACGTACTCTATGGACCCATATCATAGTCTGGGGATGCCTGCAGTAGGTCTTATCCACCCCAATACTATGTCGATAACCAACCCATGTCTCAAAGTATACGTGCGAGCATATCAACTCTCTGCGACACACAGTCTACAGGAGGCTTCCGCACGACTATATGCATATCAACTCACGTCTAGTGCGAGCGAAGCTCCAGCACGACGCTATGCATATCATGATATCTAAAATCTCGTGCGAGCGTAGCTCCAGCACGGTTTTTGTACAAACACAAATTTCTCGTACGAGAAATGCTCCATTACGGCTTTTATGAGTAATAAATCAGTAAAATTTAGTGCGAGTAAGACTCTAACACTCTCTTTACTCGTGTAAATATGATAGGTGGCTCAATCTTGATAAAATATCTTTTAAAATCGTAACCGGTATAAACTTGTACCATTTCGTATAATTCATAAAATCAACAGCCAACCTATGTGTAAATTTGCTTAAATCAAAGCAATACATTCATATAAAACATTAAAACATGATAATCATGCAATTTAATTGCCTTACTACCCTTTTTGTAAATTTTACTCTCAGGGGTAATATCGTCTTTTTTTATTCAACCATGCCCCGAGTTTTCATAAAAATTATTATTTCGTTTCTAGATACTTTAAGAAATTCTAGGCCCTATAAATACCCTAAAAAATACGTATAGAAATCTCTATGCACCTACAAAATTCTCTTACCTCGATTCAGGCGTAAACTTATCTCGTCTCGATAATACTCGATCTCTCAGTCCAACTGCGCATCAACCAAGTCTACGGAACTGCATGTAACCACATATTTTGGGTAAATTCACTTATCTTTAACAGTATGTCACATTCACTGATCAATCTAAAGTACTGGGCCCGTTTTACTTTATTGGGCCCAATTGCACCTTAATGGGCCTCGACCCATTTTCAGCCCCTTTATACTTATTAAATCCTTTCTTCGAGTTTATTGGGCTCATTCAGCTTACCAATAATCATCGGGCTTCATTTCAAACTTAGTGGATAGCCCGTATACTATTTACGGTAATTACGTTGCAATTCCGAATAATATTCCTTTTTATACAGAATTAATCCGTAAATTTCGTAAAATAATCGAAACTCTATATTAAAGGACTCATATTATCATAATTAAAATATACTTATCCAACATGATGTGGGGTATGAGAATCGGAGCTCAATCGGCTCTCGTTCGGGCTTTGTCGTAAAACTGCACAATTAGGTAAATTCGAGTTATTTTCCATTAAATATAATATTAATTAAATTTTCAAAATTTACCCGTAGGTCAATCTCAACCCTCGGTCAACTTACCCGAATCTCGAGTCATCCCCGGTAATTTTCTTTCCTTTTTTTTTTCTTTTCTTTTCTTTTCTTTTCCTTTCCTTCCCTTTTTCCTTCATTTTCCTTCCATTTCCTTCCTTTTCCCTCCAGCCAAACAGTGCTGTTTTACTGCTCTTTGCCGTCGTCGACGTTTCCAACTATTTTTTCGGCCGATACCAGTCTCAAAAGAACCGGCTCCTCCTCCTGAACTCGTCGGTGCTCCGTTCAAGCCCAGCCGCCGTAGATCGTTGAAAATCAGGCTGTTTCTCCCACGATTTTCCTTTGCTTTGATCGGCGTACTTCGGCCTCCAAACGGCGCGTCTCCGGTGTCCTCAAGATCGTCGGCCTCTCCTCTTCCTCCTCGGGTCTTCGTCGGCGTCGTTGATCGTCGGTGGGCTGGGATCGTCCTCGGTTTCTCGCGGGTCGTAAGTCAGTTTCGTTTTCTCGAGTTTTTCCCGATTTCAAATTTTCGTTCTTTTTTTTAATTATTATTATTATTATTTATAAATTATTTTATTATTAAAGTAATCATTAAAATATTCAATTATATTCTAAAATATCTACAAAAATCAATTTTTTATTCCAATTAAATTTATTTAATTTAATTTAATTAATTTATTTTATTTTTAACCATTTTTTCGGTATAATTTCTCCATATTTTCGAGATTTGTCCCGGGTGACTATTCGGTATTTCTAAAAATTTTGGATCTTGATCAATTGGACTCGAAATTTAATTATTTCTTCGTTATTGATCAAGATTCTCAAATCCATTTTTTAATTAAATTTTCTTGTCGAATTTATACCGACTTTCGATCTTTTGATCGTTTTGCCCTTCAACGTGTTCGAAAATTTCATTTCAAGTCTTTTTGCATTTTTAATTTTGTGTTTTGAATCCTTATCTCCAGTCTGAATCCCGTTCGTTTAATTTGGGACCATTTCAATCATTCCTTTCACGAACATACTCATTTCGTGTTTTAACTAAAATCGGGTCTTACAAAAAGTGTATATGTTCTAACACATAACCATTTTTGGTGAGAATTGAGCCTATGAGCATTCACTATATCATGCTCTATTCCTTTGTTTGTGTGATTTTCATACATAGTCGATTATTCTAGAACTTGCTCTGTCATACATGTTTCAATCAACCCCTTTAATGAATAACATGCAATAAATCAAATAAGGGCATTTAGGTTAAAACCTTATTCTTGTCATTAAACCATTTCTTTTCAAGCCTACTCCTGTTATTATTAACCCCTAGAGAAACCATTTTGTGCCTAGCCATTTTCTGTGGATTAAACCACACTACAAGCCATAATAAACTATTTTGTTGATTTTTCCCTCTTTTTGAACCTTGAATTGAAAAATCATATAGACTTATGCACATGAAACTTCAAAATATTTCTGAAAAGATTGCAACATGTTGAAAATTTAGTGTTCCAAGCTATTATTTCCATTGAGTTTTTCTCTTTCAAAAAAAGAAAAAAAAGAAAGAAGAAAAAAATAGAAGAAAGAAAAAAAAAGAAAAAAAAAGAAAGGAAAAATGAAGAAAAAAACGATGAAAAAAAAAGAGAAAGAGAAGTGTAATTTTTATTGCTTGGAAGTTAGTTCTGAAAATTATGTGATTGAAGCAGTCTTTTGAAATCATTAAGTTGAGATTTGTGTGAAAAGTTTTGTATGATTTTTTTTTCAATTTCTCTAACCTAAAAATCCTTTTATCATACCTTACCTAAGCCCCATTACAACCCTTTTATACCCTTAGATTTTTGCATCTTAATTCATTCATTGGTGGAAGAGATGTGATGAATTTGCAAGCTTATGGTAAGAAATCTTCTATGCAATGATTTGAGAGCTCATTGATATACACCTTAAACACTTGAGTGTGATGAGTGAAATCCAATTGCGATGGTGTTAGATTCTTTGTGCTTTATGAATTTAATTGAATCGTTAAAGTGTTATTCATGTGTGTTATGAGAATTCGCCTTAAAAATTTGTGTTTTAATTCTTGAAAAAAAATTGTTTTGGATGAGCATAGGAAGAGGCTGAAGGAATGATGAGAAGAGATTATGAATTTAGACTAGTGTATGCTTGAGGACAAGTAAGGTTTAGGTGTGGGGGAATTTGATAAGTTGCATATTAGACATATTAATTGTCAAATTGCCCATGATTTAAATTCTTTTATATGCTTAATTTTTGGATTTGACTTATATTTTCTATTTTGTATTGTGAATGAAGGAAAATGGACAAAATGGATTAAAAGCTGCAAATTCTGCTCAAGTCACAAAATCAAAAGAAATGTTGGAATTCAAGTCAAGATCTATCAGTTGTAGCTGAAGTTAACTGAATCAATCTAAAGATGGCAAGTGGAAGATTTTAATTATTAAGGAAGAGATTGGCAATTACTGTCTTTGGCAAGTGGTGGAAAAAGGAAAGAAGTTTAATTGTAATCAAATTCAATCAGAGAACTTTCCTTTGGACAGATTCTGGAGCTAGGATATTTAGTATATATAGACTAAGAGTAGAAGAGGCTGATATTCTGAAATCTTGAATTATCATAGACATATATTTTTCTTTAGTGTTTTTCTTTGAACTTATGGCTTGCTAAGTTTTTAGTCTAGCCAAAGAATAATTAAAGTTTGGGTTCTTTAAGAATTGTGAGATCTAATTAGTTTTTATCTTGTTCTTTTATATCTTTATTATTTATATGTCTTCTATGCTTGTTTTAATTATTGTTTTGATTGATTGTGCAAAAAGGGCCTTTTGTTCAATTGTCAGGATAATATATCACCAATTAAAAACCTGAATCTGTAATTGTTTAGGCATTCTAATATAAGTGGTAAATAACATAATTGATTTCAGATAGGTTTTCAATTCTATGAAGATATATAATTTAGCTTAAATGAACCTACATGTGTGTTTGTTGGTTAGAATTGGTAGTCTCTCTAGTTTTCAATGTGTTGGTAAATTAAATCTTAAGATCGTATCTAAGGTTGTTTAACTGACAAGAGAAATAATTAGAGATCGTATCCTGATTATCGAAGAAGTAAGGAGAGATAGGTTGTTAGGTCGTACCAATAACCATAACCAATTTGGTAAAGATAAAAAGAACTTATTTTGCATCAATGATCAATTCCATGAACCCATTCTAGGATTATTCCTTTGGTTAGATGTTTTCATCATATTGATTTTTCTTTGCCTACATTTTAGTTTATTAATTTTTCTTTTTATTTTCATTACAACAAATCCCTATTTTTATTTTCTTTTTAAATCTTCTGCAGAAAAATAAATCTAACCAATCTCTTGGAAAATGACCTTAATCATTTATACTACAGTTTAATTTATTTTGAGTAGGAATTATTATTGTTGGTCTCGACAACCACCATATCACATGGTTTTGTTTACTGAGTATGATTTGTATTATCCAGGGTAGACCCGAGGGAGGAGTCAAGCCTTGTGGGATTGTGTTTAAAGAGATGGTTTTACTAATTGTGATGAATTTTGACGTGTTTTGAGAAAGAGATAAATCCTGAGGGATGTTTTGTGATGAATTTTCATTTTATGATAAGATTTAATGATGATGAGCATGAGAAGTCTTATATGATGATTTTTCGTGTTTTCTTTAACAGGCCTATTTCCATTTTTTTCAGTACATGATATATGTATATTCGTGGCATAGTTTGATTATTTCCTCATGCTCTGACTATAAATGAGTTCTTGTCACGGTCCTCCATGACTTAACCAAAAACCACTACAAATTTTTTGCATTTTTAACTTACCTTTCCTCTCTTCAATGGTTGGACTGTGATTCGATGTTAGCTTCCTCGCATACCATATCATCCATTATCATACATACATATCAATATACTATTACTGACTGTAACTTCTTTTTATAATACATGTGAGATCATATAAAAGCTAATACAAATACATTCCCTATAATATATATCGTACACATCACTGTGCTGTTTCTATGTTTAGATACATAACTGTACAAAATATGTATACCTGTCGATCGATAGGAAATAGCAGCGGACAACAGGAATACTATCCCTCAAATGCTCTCACTCTATGTTGATGCTCTGTAGAGAGATGTAAAAGAAAGGGGGTGAGCATACAACACACTCAGTAAGGAAATCAGGCAAGCAAGTAGACATCTACATTATCTACTCAAAATAATGCTCTGTCTCGAAAACATCATTTCCTTAACTCACTTTAAAAGCATGTCTTTAAATATATATATATATATACATACTTGTACAGACTAAATCCCATGTACAGAAATCATGCTTGCTTTCTCAAATGTAGGCATGTAGTGCAAAATAATGCATCTTTATAATATCACAATGCCTTTAATAAATCATGCCATGTATATTTAAATCACATTAAATATGACATTTAAATTATTCACATCACAACAATCGGATTTCGACCCATCCCTCAGGTCTATCCGTAATAAATCAGTCAATCAGGTGATATATCATGTGAGACTCTGTGGTAAAATGCAATAATATCCTGGACTATGGCCATAACCTATAATGGTGATCCCAGGCAACACAGATCTCGGTGTGCGGGGCATCACTGCTATAACGGGAGGGGGGTCAGTCCATCACAACCGCCAGCTATATCCTCCTCAACTCTACAACACCACACGGTACAGTGTACTCCATGCCACTCGCACGGTACAACGTACTCTGTGGACCCTACATCATAGTCGGGGTGCCTGCCATAGGTCTTAGCCCTCAAACCATGAAATATCATACCACGTCTCTAAATCCACATGCGAACCTCTCATAGTGTGACACTCAATCGACACGAGGAAATCAAGCATGGTTTTCAACATGTATTATATATCACATAAATTACAGTGCGCACCTTTGAGCACGACTCACAGTCGACACTCCGCTCATGTCACAACCCAATTCCATTCTCTTAAACCGAAAATCACTGAAATTTTTTTGCAAATTTCTTTCCTTACCCGATCGTGAACTAACTTACCACCACACTGTTGGGCTGTGAGTCAATAATAAACATCACAACTCATTCATTCTCAGTTAAATAAAACGATGTCATACATTTGAAAGTTAATCATTAACTTACATAAGTTATGTTCACTGACATCTACATCCCCCATAATTACATTTCAATTGACTACTGTGCTTTTACATTGTTATATACAAAAAGAAATCACTGTGTATATACCTCTCGTCGATGGAAGCAGCGGATGTCCAAAAACACAATGCCTCAGTCCTCACTGGGATACTATGCACGCTCTGTAGGGGAAATTAGAGAGGGATGAGCGACCACACACTCAGTAAGGCAATAATGCAAGCATGGTAGATTACTACTCTATCTACATGCTGATAGTGTTATGCATAAATCATTTATGGTAGGAGAATGAGGAATAAAACTATGCCATATGAGTATACATATATATCATGTATCAAAATCATGTACATTGGCATATAAAACATGGTAAGAGCATCATGTATAAATCATCTCATGCTCAATCTCATTTAAACTCATAAAAAGGGTAATTCATTAAGAAACCTCCTTTTTAAACCCACATCATAAAACTCTTTCTCAAACACATACAATCCCATCAAATCAATTCACAACCACAACCACATTTTCATTTCACAATTCACACATGTGTATAAAAACCAGGTCACTATATCAAAAGTGCCTATGTGGACCAACAACTACATCATAAATCATCCCAGACCACACGCATCCAGGTGTGCAGGGTATCGTGCTAGCATGAAGATGGATTATCCCTCGCCAGACTTTCTCATCACATAACCATCACGCGGTACATCGTACTCCATGTGATATACACGGTACAGCATACTTCGCGGACTCATATCGTAATTTGGGGGTGCCATTCCTAGGTCTTACCTACCCCATACCAAGAGTTTTCCATATCCGTGAAAGAGAGCCTCCCTACAGAACAGAGCCTCCCCGCCCCTCCAGGGCTTAAGGATGTTGGCTTAAGGATCCTTCTATACCCATGTAGGAGAGCCTCCCTGCTGAACAGAGCCTCCCCGCCCCTCCAGGGCTTAAGGATGTTAGATTAAGGATGTAGGGCTTAAGGATCTTACCGTAAGAGAGCCTCCCCACCGAACAGAGCCTCCCCGCCTAACAGAGCCTCTCCACCTCCTCAGGCTTAAGGATGTTAGCTTAAGGATGTAGGGCTTAAGGATCTTACCAACTTTCACAACCTTATCCGTATCACAACGTGCAAACTTGTGCGAGCAAAACTCTAGCACGACTCATGCATCCTATCATAAAGAGATCGCGTACGAGCATAGCTCTAGTACGGTTATACTCATAAGACAAACCGCTCAAAAGTCACGTACGAGCAGAAGCTCTAGTACGGTTTATAAACATCATCATAGTTTCCAAATCAAGGTGCGAGCTAAGCTCCAACACGTTTCATACAAATGAAAACATCAATACCCGATGCGAGCTAGGCTCCAGCACGGTTTAATTCACACAAACATGATAGGCGGCTCATAAGCTTTCAAAACTAATCTCAAAACATATTTGGCACTTCACTTGTGCAATCACAAACATCAAACCACAATAGCCAACCTATCTATCAATTCGTTTAAAACTAAACACATGTTTTGTGAAAGCATTCAAAACACTTGATTTATGCAATTATTAGCCTTACTATCCCTTTTTATACATCCATGTAAAACCAAATCATCCAATATTCACAACTATTTTTGCATACCAAACAACCAATTTCTCAAACGTTCATGCATTTCATAAACACCCTATAATCCCACAAATTACAAGCAGCTACCTCTATATATTTACAGAATTCCCTTACCTGGAATCGTGATGCGTGATTCCACTTCCTTAAGCTGCTTACTCGTACGGTTTGATTCGTCTCCACCGGACTCTTTGAAACTACGCATAATCATATTTCACATTATATTCGATCCATATAATATGACATCGTGCGTTCACTATAGTCAATTCGACCTATAGTTTCTAGCGACGCTCTTAAGGCCTCGTTTTATTACTCTACTCATATTTCGAGTCTATGGATTCTTTTAGGCCTATTAATTCATTCCAAATCAATATGAAATCGACATTAAGCTCATAGTGTTCATATCTCATGAATTCCCTCACTATGGCATTTATCAAGCATTTACATACTCATTTTCATAATTCCACTTAAACCCACATTATAACTCCACATAACCGTTCCAAATCACCCACATTACTCATTTAACAACTTATCATAACCCATAAACTACCAACTCCCCAAATCACACTTTCTCACACTAGAGACATTCCATTTTCTAGGTTACATTAGTTTCTAACACAACCTAGGTGTTTCCAACCATCCATACTCATGCCAAACAACTCCAAAATCAATTAAATAGACAATGTACTTGGATTGGAGTGTTAGAATCTTACCAAATCTGATTTTTCTTCTTACTCCAAATGTCAATGCCCTTAGCTCCTTCAATACCAACAATGGGATTTTGGGTTCCCACTATGTTGTTCTCTTCCTCAAGATGAACAATTTTACTTCTAATGGCATCCTCTCAATTCTTACTGGAAATGGCTGATTTTGGAGAGAGAAAGTTAAGTTTTTGGGTTAGAAATGGAAGATTTATCTTTTTCCCCAAATTTTTAAATTTTTAGCCCTTCTTTTATAGAAATAGCTTGAGGAGATCGATCTGGTCCAAGAGGAGATCGATCTAGTCCCCTTAAATCTCTCATTTTCACGGTATTTTAAGCATGAGATCGATCTGTCGAAGTAGGAGATCGAGCTGCTCCCAAACAGAAAGCTAAGGAGATCGATCTGTATGCTTGAGGATCGATCTTTTCATTACAGAATGCTTAGAAGATCGTTCTGGCCCCATTGGAGATCGATCTGCTCTATTCCATTGCCCAAATAAGAGCATTCTGGCTCTTCCAGATCGATCTCTCATCCTATGAGATCGATCTGGCTTTCATACTTTCCAAATTTTCTGCAGTTTTCTTGCTGCAACTCACACCCAATTGTCCTTAATCTACTGCTATGGCTATTTTCTCATCCAACCACCTTTATGACTTGAAAATGGCATCCATTCATACCTTATGCACATTGAAACTTGTGTGCATTCATTGTATATCCAAAGGTATCACATTCCAAACTAAATGGAAGCATAACTTCATTCCATTTTACCACACTACTAATTTTGAGTTTCAATCACATCCATCACTTATAAGAACTCACTTCTTCATATTCATACTCAATGAAACTTGTATGTACGTTACAAATCATATTATACATACGTACATTGAATCCATGGACTTACATCAATCATACTTTACATTACAAGTCCATTCACTTTCATTACACATTACAACTATACATATACGGGGTCTCACAGCTCAAATACTGTTTCACATCACAAACTCAAACTCTAGTGCGAGTAAACCTCCAGCAACTAGGTCATGCTTAGTTAATGTTTCAAATCAAGTACGAGCAATAGCTTCAGTACTATGTCATGTATAAATCATGAAGAATCGAGTACGAGCAATGCTCTAGCACTTTGTCATGTATCTCATGTAAAATTCGAGTACGAGCTAATCGCTCCAGCACTCTCTCATGCATATATCATATAAAACTGAGTATGAATAATAACTCCAGCACTCTATCATGCATGTCATGGAAATTTAGTGCGAATCACAATCCAGCACTAATATATGTGGAAAATATATGAAATCAAGTGCGAGCTGTGCTCTAGCACGATTTATTCTCACATAATATGATAGATGGCTCTTTAAAAATGGATGATTTTCAAAACATCAAAATCAACACTATAAAGTGTGCTCTATTCACATTAACCTTAAACTTTTTAGCCCATCTATTTATTCTTCTGCTAAACAGTAGTAAAACACTCAAAATGGTGGTTTCCATGCTTTTTACAACTTTTCACAAAAGTTGACTTTTTTCCTAAGGGCAAAATCGTAAATTGCCACTATCGGGTCACAATAATTATTATTCATTTTATCTGACCCTCAGAGTTTTTAAGTGAATGTAAACGCAAACGAAAATACATGCAAGTATCTCTAACTACTCACAAAAGTCCCTTACCTGCAATCACTCGAGAAATTTTACTTTCTCAATGCTGCCCGATCCAGCAGTCTGATTTACCCCTCCAATAATCTCTAGAGCTGCATACAACCATTAATCAGGTTAATTATATTTTTTCTACTGTATTTCACATTAAATACAGTCTATTTCCCTTAATGGGCTTTAATAAACCTTAATGAGCCTAACTATGCCTTAAGCCCATTTTCATTTTACTATTCATTTTCGTTGGGCTTATTGGGCTTGTGGGGCTCACCAACTCTTATTGGGCTTGTCCTAGACCCATTACATCACATTGGGCCTAAATAATTGGACCTCTCGGCCACATGCCATGGCCGAGAGCACTCCATGCCGTCGGTCACACCATGGCATGCCGTCCATGTCCATTTCCTTAGCCAATTCACTTAGGTATTTTCACAAACACTTGGTTGGCAATGTTCTTAAGCATCACATAGTTCATTTAGACATTTTATCAAACAACTTGATTGCCAACTTAATACATGTATTAATTAATCAAATTGATTAATTCTAACTATACCATAATCATTAACACATGTACATTAACTCATTTATGCCTTAATATCATATGGTCATTCATCAATATTTCACTACTCACTCTCGGCCTAACCATGATCATAGTGATTTCATATGTTTCAATGCTTAAAACATATACCAATATACTTAAAATCATTCATACATTAACATATATGAATTTGAAAGCTTGAAAATATACATAGTATTTGTGTTCACACTTAGCCGAAACTTTGGAGTCTCACGGTTTGCACACTATGGTTTCTTGATAGCCAATTCCAACATATTTCACTCTCCTCTCAATTTGGAACAACTTTCATGAAGAATGCAAGTTCCAAATATGCCTAATTCCTAGTGAGAGAAAGCTTGGTTAATGTATTTCAATGGTTTCCTTCTTCTAGCCAAGAATGGTATGGTGAAGATGACAATGGTATGGCTGATTTTATAAGCCATTTACTTAGCCATTAAGCCTTACTTTTCAGCCATTATAATTGACTTCCTAAGGTTTAGTTATGAGTCACCTAATGAGTCATCCAATGAGTCATAGTTAGCTTTAACTATGGTTAGATATTTACCTAATGGGCTTTTCAATTGGGCCCTCGATTTGGGCTTTTTTAATGGGCTTTCGGGCTGAACTTTTTACTATACCTCGGGCCTTTTATTCTCTCAATATTTGGCTTATCAATCGGTCCAACAATTCGGTCTAAGGAACCTAAGAATTTTGATCTACGTTTAGTATACCTTAATGGGCCTTAAAATCTTTACTTTAGGCCCATTACATTTTTAACCATTAAGTTAAATCCGGAATCCTTACGAATAAATTTTTCTTACTTTCGAGGATGATTAGCTTGTATTCTGACCAAGAATATTTTTCTCCAATTTTTTTTCATAGGTTAATTTTTAACTATGGTTAGTTAACTATGGTAAAAGTCCACTTTTCTTAACTATAGTTGACTTTTTCTTAAAATTTTGAAAGTGTCATATCTTATGTCTTACACTCTTTTCTTTACGTTTTAGCCATTTTCGGTAGATAATTTGTCACGCCCTCCTCCTACATGCGACTTTACCAAAAACCACAATAAATTTTTCGCTTTTTTACTTACCTTTATCTCCTCAACAGTTGGGCTGTGAATAGGCATTAGTCTCCTCATCCATGCATACCTTACCATTCTTTTTCGTATCATACATACATGACATTTATATCATAAGTAAATTCGTATTCTTAAATATAATTACATCATTACATCCCCCATATTAAAACGTGTACATCACTGTGTTTATACATTGTTCAGATACAAAAGAGTACGCGTGTGTATACCTTTCGCTAGATGGGGAGTGGCAGCGGATCAAAGGAATGCAATACCCTGGCCGACTCGATCTACTGATGAGAATCTGTAGAGATGGGGGGAAAATGAATGGGATGAGCTATCAACGCGCTCAGTAAGGAAATCAGGCAAGCAAGTAGACATCCATACTATCTACTTGAAAATAGTGCTTTGCCTTTCCTTCTCTCATTTCAAAAGCATGTTTAAAATATATATAATATAGTACAGATTTAAAATCACATGTACTAAACACATGCTGGTTTATCAATCAGAGGCATTCATGCAAAACAGTGCATATTAAATCATTTAAGAATGCCTTTATATAAAATATGCCATTTACATTCAAAACACAGTAAATATGACATTTCTCATCACAACACAAATAAACTGGGTTTCGACCCATCCCTTAGGTCTACCCGTATCATAAAATACATGTGATATACCTTGCGAGACTCAGTGGCTAAATGCAATCTCTCTAGACTATGTAAGAGAACCTCCCCGCCGAACAGAGCCTCCCCGCCTATTTTGGCTTAAGGATGTTGGGCTTAAGGATCTTACTGTTAGAGAGTATCTCTGGACTATGTACATATCCTAACATGTGGTGAAATCCCAGGCAACACAGTACTCGGTGTGCGGGTCATCACTGCTGTAACGGGAGGGGGGTCAGTCCATCACAACCGTCAGCTATCAACAACTCTCCTCCACAACTCCACAACACAAAACACGATACAAGGTACTCCATGCCACACGCACGGTACATCGTACACTCGTGGACCCATACATCATGGTCGGGGTGCCTGCCATAGGTCTTAGCCCTCATACTATGGAATAAATGCCACGTCTCTAAATTCACGTGAGAACATCTCAACAATGTGACACTCAGTCTACACGGAGGAAATTGTCACGGTTTTCTAACATATGTGTATATCACGAAAAACTACAGTGCGCGTCTTGAGTGTGACACACAGTCAACACTCCGCCTCAAAACACTGTATATGCATGTCAAAATATCAACACTAGTGCGAGTGAACCTCCAGCACCAGGTCATGTATCTCATGTAAAACTCGAGTACGAGCTAACCGCTCCAGCACTCTATCATGCACAAATCACATAAAAACTGAGTACGAGCAATGCTCCAATACTCTATCATGCATGTCAAATAAATGTAGTGCGAGTCAACCTCCAGCACTAATGTATGTGAAAAACATCTGAAATCAAGTGCGAGTTATGCTCTAGCACGATTGTTTCCACATAATTCGGTAGATGGCTCTTTAAAAATAGGGATGTTAAAAATCACTAAAATCAGCACTATAAAGTGTGCTTAATTTACATCGACCTCAAAACATTAGCCCATCCACCTACTCTTCTGCTACACAGCAGTAAAAACCACTCAAAACATCATTTCCATGCTTTTTACCACTTTTCCCAAAATTTCACTTTTTGCCTAACTAGGGGCAAAATCGTAATTTACCCATATCGGGTCCCTATAATTATTATAGATTTTCTCTGACCCTCAAACAATTTCAGTGAATGTAAAATCCAACGAAAATATGCACAGATATCTCTAGCTACTTGCAAGAGTCCCCTACCTCGGATCACGTCGTGTGACCTCTCTTCCTCTGTGCTGTCTAATCTCGCAGTCCGGTCAACTCTCAATATGACTCTGGAACTGCATTTAATCATTCACTGAGTTAATTACACTTTTCTTACTGTATTGCACATTTAATACAGTTTATTTCACTTAAATTGGCCCTTTTACGCTTAATGGGCCTTAATCACGTTAATCGGGCCTTAATCCGTATTAAGCCCGTTCATCAAGGTCTATCGACTCATTGGGCCTATCAATACCCATTGGGCTTTATTCCAAGCTCTTTGGATAGCCCGTATATCATTTACGACATTTTATTCAATTTTCTGAATATAATTCACTAAATCCAAAATTTAATCCGAAATGCGTAAATTAAATCTTAAATACGCATAAATCACATAAATTGTCGTAAATGAGCTTTACTTACTCGAGATTGTGCGATGGTGAGCGAATCGAAGTTCGATCGGGCTTCCGTTCGGAATTAATCGTCGGACTGCACAATTTCGTATATTTAACTCCGGGTCAATTTCTGATTAAATATAATTTAACTAAATTTATCAGAAATTAAATTGGTCACTTTTGACCTCGTATCGACTTACCCGAAGTCCGATGAAATCCCAAAAATTTTTCTTTTCCTTTTTCTTTCCTTTTTCCTCTTTTTCCCCTTTTCTCCTTGGCTGAACCGGTCCGGTCCGGTTCAGCACAGTCACTTTCCACTGAACCGGCCGATCGGTTCAGTACCTTTTTAGTCGTGCCGGCGTCATCCGACCGGTTCCCGGTGTGCCGTTGCCGCTGTTCGACGCGTATTGGACAGGGGACCTCTCGGTTGGCCTCGATGGGAGTCAACTCCCGCCGGTGGCCGCCGAATGCCCGTTTTTCCTCCGCGGCTTTCTCCCTTCGATTGGCCGGATTCCGGCGCCGGTGGCGCGCGTCTTGGTGACTGGGAGGTCGCACGGGGCCGGCCTTCCTTTCCCGGTCGCGTGCGTGGCCGCTGGTTGCCGGATTGGTGGCCGTCCGGCGAGCTCTTCCCTCGGCTTGTTTCCGTCGGTCTGCTCGCGTTTCTCTCTCCCCGAAATTCCTCTCCAGATTTCGTTTTCTGTTTCAATTTTTTTTATTTATAATTAATTTTTATTATTATTTTACTCATTAAAATAATAATAAAAATCCCAAAAATATCTCAAAAAATCTCAAAAATTCATATTAAATTCATTTAATCCGTAAATGAATTTATCAGTTTGATTTTACCTTTCCGGTATATTTTTTCACTATTTTCGAGCTCATTTTTTAAGACAAAAATTTCAAAAATATTAATTAAATTCATATCTCGATCAATTGGACTCGAAATTCAATATTTTCCTCGTTATTGATCAAGATTTCTCGATTTCATATTTTTAATGAAATTGTCTCATCGTATTTATACCGGATTTTGGTCAATTGACCGTTTTACCCCTGTACTTGCTCGAAAATAAATTGAACCCTTATCTCGCTGTTATGTAGCTTACATGCATTTTTTAAATTCTCAATTAGTCGATTACATGATAGTAAATACTCTTCTTATGATTCAACTATGAAATATAACGTTCGTACACATAGGAATCATAAGGTACAAGCTACATACGTAAATCAAAAACTCGGGTCTGACAATCCTCCCCAACTAAAAGAATTTGGTCCTCCAAATTAGAACCAAATCAATCCTCAAACAACTGGGGGTGCTTCTCTCGCATCAAGCTCTCTAACTCCCAAGTAGCCTCCTCGGAAGTGTGATGCTGCCATAGTACCTTCACTAACCCGATAGTCTTCGATCTCAAAACCTTCTCCTTCCTATCCAGTATTCGAATCGGCCTCTCAACATATGACATGTCCTCACTGAGCTCCAAAGGCTCATAACTAATCACATGTGCCGGATCCGGGTGATACTTCCTAAGCATCGAAATGTGGAAGACGTTGTGCACGCCTGACAAATCTGGTGGCAATGCCAACCTATAAGCCTTATCTCCCACTTGATCAAGTATCTCGAAGGGTCCAATGTAGCGAGGACTCAGCTTACCCCTCTTCCCAAACCTCGCTATACCCTTGGAAGGAGAAACCTTCAGAAACATGGACTCACCAACTGCGAACTCAAGTGGCCTACGTCTCCTGTCAGCATAACTCTCCTGTCGACTCTGAGCTGTCCTTAATCTCTCAACTATCAACCGGACATCCTCAGAAGCCTGTGTAACCATATCAGGAGCAAAAATCTTACGGTCACCCACTTCTTCCCACCCAATAGGGGAACGACATCTACGGCCATACAAGGCCTCATACGGTGCCATCCTGATACTCGAATGATAACTGTTGTTGTAGGCGAACTCGGCTAGTGGCAAATGATCATCCCAGGAGCCTCTAAAATCCAGCACACAGCTCTCAACATATCCTCCAGAGTCTGTATCGTCCTCTCTGACTGACCATCTGTCTGAGGATGGAAAGCTGTGCTCAAACTCAACTGGGTTCCCATAGCTTCCTAAAAATGTTCCCAAAAGTGGGAAGTGAAGCGGGAATCCCTATCCGAAACAATGCTCACTGGAACACCATGCAACCTCACTACCTCGCGTACATACAACCCTGCCAATGTACTCAGAGTATCGGTAGCTCTCATAGCTATGAAGTGGGCTGACTTCGTCAGTCTATCTACGATCACCCATATAGCATCGTGATTCCTCCGGGTCCTCGGTAAACCCATCACGAAATCCATGGTGATATGCTCCCATTTCCATGTCGGTATAGGTAGAGGCTGCAACAATCCTACAGGTTTCTGATGTTCTACCTTCACCTGCTGACATACGAGACATCTCGCCACAAAATCTGCCACATCTCTCTTCATACTTGACCACCAGTACACCTTCCGGAGGTTCTGATACATCTTGCCACTCCCCGGATGCAACGTGTACCTCGATGAATGAGCTTCTGACAATATCAATCTCCTGAGCTCTGGGTCCTCGGGAACACACAATCTACCTCTGAACCTCAGTAGTCCATCAGAACTCAACTCAAAATCCATCACTGTGCCCCTCTGCATCTAACCAATCACATCGATGCACTGCAGATCTGTCTGCTGAGCCTGTTTGATCCTATCCAACAGATCTGGCTCTAAGTGTAGACTCATAATCATACAATTCGCATCTCTGTCCGAAGGCACAACTCCCAAACTGAGGCTAGCAAACTGCTCTAGCAGCTCGTGCTCCCTGACCACCATATACGATACCATCCCAAGGCTCTTCCTACTAAAAGCATCTGCTACAACATTAGCCTTACCCGGATGATAAAGTATCTCACAATCATAATCCTTCAGAAGCTCTAGCCATCTTCTCTGTCTCATGTTTAGTTCCTTCTGTGAGAACAGGTACTTGAGGCTCTTGTGGTCGGTAAAAATCTGAAACTTCTCACCATACAAGTAGTGGCGCCATACCTTCAATGCAAACACTACTGCTGCTAACTCTAAATCGTGGGTCGGATAGTTCTTCTCATGGTCCTTCAACTGTCTGGATCCATAAGCAACTACCCTCCCATCCTGCATCAACACACAGCCCAGTCCCTGATGCGAAGCATCGGTATATACTGAAAATCCTCCTGAGCTGTTAGGAATAGTGAGAATCGGAGCGGTGGTCAATCGACTCTTCAGCTCCTGAAAACTCCTCTCACAATCCTCATCCCACATGAATGCAACATTCTTCCGAGTGAGACGTGTCAACGGAGCAGCCAACTTCGAAAATCCCTCAACGAATCTCCGATAGTACCCTGCTAAACCCAGAAAACTCCTGATCTTGGTAACTGTCCTCGACTGTTCCCACTGAACTACAGCCTCAATCTTGGATGGATCTACTGATACACCATCCCTCGACACTACGTGTCCTAAAAACGAGATCTCTGTCAACCAAAAATCACACTTGCTGAGTTTAGCATACAACTGCTGCCCTCATAGAGTCTGTAATACAATCCTAAGGTGCTCCTCATGCTCCTCCTCGGATCTCGAATATACTAATATGTCATCGATGAATACGATAACAAACTGATCCAAATATGGCTTGAACACAGCGTTCATCAAAGCCATGAAAGCTGCGGGAGCATTCGTCAGTCCGAATGGCATAACTAGGAACTCATAGTGGCCATATCGAGTCCTAAATGCTGTCTTGGGTACATCTTCACTCCGAACTCTCAACTGATGATACCCAGACCTCAGATCAATCTTAGAAAAGACCTGCGCTCCCCGAAGCTGATCTAGTAAGTCGTCAATGCTTGGAAGGGGGTATCTATTCTTGATGGTAGCCTTATTCAACAATCTGTAATCTATACACAATCGTAGACTTCCATCCTTCTTCCTCACAAACAGAATCGGTGCTCCCCATGGTGAAACACTCGGTTTGATAAAACCCCTATCCAACAGCTCTTGTAACTGTCTCTTGAGCTCCTCCAGCTTAACTAAGGCCATGCGATACGGTGGTCTCGAAATAGGCTCAGTACCAGGCACCAAATCTATACAGAACTCCATCTCTCTGTCTGGTGGTAACCTTGGCAACTCATCCGGGAAAACATCTGGGTACTCACTGACCACAGGAATATCTACCAACTCCGGATGTACCTTATCCGTATCCACTACGTACGCAATGAAACCTTCAAGATATTTATCTCTCAGTCAGCAAAATATTTTTATTTATTAACAACATATTTATTTCTTTCATTTCTTCCTATCAAACTTTACAATAACTTTCGTAGGGTTAGGAAACAAAACTGTCTTAGCATAACAATCTAAAACAGCATGGTTTGCAGATAACCAATCCATACCTAATATTACATCAAAGTCACTCATACTTAGCAATATTAGATTGGCTGTCATATCCTTTTCCCCTACTCTTAACTTACAATCGTTAAACACATGCTCAACTAGCTGACTGGAATCCATAGGCGTACAAATCAACATCATCATCTTTAAAGGAGTACACTTTACATGCTTTTCTAACTTACATGCAAATGATGGTGATACAAATGAATGTGTGGCACCAGGATCAATTAAAACATATGCTTCTAAATCATAAATCAGGATGTTACCTCGAATCACATCCGTAGAAGCATCAGCTGTGTCCTGGTCCAAAGCATGTACTCGCCCTCGACCCATCACCTGCTTACCCTTCTCCTCTGCCGTCGCTCTACCTCTCTGAGCAGACGTACCAGCTGGAGCTCTATCTTGCTCCCTGCCCTTCTGTGGGGCAATCACATATGTCTCTAGGCACTCTCTAGCCATATGCCCCTGTTTCCCACATCGAAAACACACAATAGGGCTCAACGGACAAGGTCTACCGCCATGATGTCTGCCACATCGGCTGCACTGATCAGTAGTAGGCCTCGGTCCTCCAATCACAATGCCCTTCGCTGGAGCTATGGCCGGGTATGTAGGAGGTCTGACTGGTCGCTCTCGCACCTCCTCTATCCGTGGTCCCTTACTGAAGAGTCTCCTCCCTCCTCAATAACTGAACCCTCTATCTCTAGCCGGCCTCTTCCTCTCTCTATCTCAGCTCCGACTGAACTTCCCAAACTCAGAGGCATTTCTCTCGTAATCCTGCTCACAAAGCTGCACTCTGCGCACTGCCTCATCATATGTACCAATGTCTAGTGGTACCAATTTAGACCGTAACACCGATCTCAATCCGTCAATAAATCTACGGACCTTCCTGGTCTCGCTGTACATGGTATCGGGATCATATCTCCCCAGGGCCAAAAATCTGGTCTCATAGTCATCCACTGTGAGACTCCCCTGGCTCAATCCCAACAACTCAGCCTGCAGTCTATGCTGCGCAGTATCAGGAACAAACTGCCTCCTGAAGGCCTCTAGAAACATCTCCCAACTAATCTCAGCATGTCGGGCTCTCAATATCGGCCTGGTGGACTTCCACCAATGCTCTGCCGTTCCCTTCAGTAGGAACGCAGCAAATGCGACTCTCTCAGAAGTCGTACACTCAAAAAAAGTGTACAACTTCTCCATCTCACCAATCCACTCTTCAGCACTGGCTGGGTCCTTGACCCCTCGAAAAAATGGAGGTCCAAGCTTTTGGAACTGTCGCAACCGATCCAAATCACACCCATATCCTCTACTAACCTGAGCTGGTGGGGGTGTAGGAGTATCAGTAGTCTGTGGCATCTGTACAGGCTACGTAGGTGTATCAGGTGCAACTGCCTCTCCAGTCGCAGTTTCTGCATCATGCCTCTGTCTAACTGGAAAAGTCTGTGCCAACAGCCCTACTATCGCCTCTAGACTACGCTCTATCCTCGTGAAGCGTGCCTCAGTAGTATCTGGTACCTCAGCAATACCTGGGGGTGTATGGGTAGTTGAAGACTCACCTTGGCTAGCCGGCCTACCTCTATGGCCTCCAGCCCTACCTCTCGCCCCTCTACCACGGCGGGTATTAGCCATAATGGCTCAATTCCTGCATTCACAACCATTAATTTGTCAACTTCCCATTTGTATACACAATTGTAACTGAACAAAACACGGTGATATGGGGATGTACATTTTCCTAATTACTAACACCTATTCACATCAGACCAACTAGGCTCTGATACCACTCTGTCACGCCCTCCTCCCACACGCGACTTTACCAAAAACCACAATAAATTTTTCGCTTTTTTACTTACCTTTACTCCTCAACAGTTGGGCTGTGAATAGGCATTAGTCTCCTCATCCATGCATACCTTACCATTCTTTTTCGTATCATACATACATGACATTTATATCATAAGTAAATTCGTATTCTTAAATATAATTACATCATTACATCCCCCATATTAAAACGTGTACATCACTGTGTTTATACATTGTTCAGATACAAAAGAGTACGCGTGTGTATACCTTTCGCTAGATGGGGAGTTGCAGCGGATCAAAGGAATGCAATACCCTGGCCGACTCGATCTACTGATGAGAATCTATAGAGATGGGGGGAAAATGAATGGGATGAGCTATCAACGCGCTCAGTAAGGAAATCAGGCAAGCAAGTAGACATCCATACTATCTACTTGAAAATAGTGCTTTGCCTTTCCTTCTCTCATTTCAAAAGCATGTTTAAAATATATATAATATAGTACAGATTTAAAATCCCATGTACTAAACACATGCTGGTTTATCAATCAGAGGCATTCATACAAAACAGTGCATATTAAATCATTTAAGAATGCCTTTATATAAAATATGCCATTTACATTCAAAACACAGTAAATATGGCATTTCTCATCACAACACAAATAAACTGGGTTTCGACCCATCCCTTAGGTCTACCCGTATCATAAAATACATGTGATATACCTTGCGAGACTCAGTGGCTAAATGCAATCTCTCTAGACTATGTAAGAGAGCCTCCCCGCCGAACAGAGCCTCCCCGCCTATTTTGGCTTAAGGATGTTGGGCTTAAGGATCTTACTGTTAGAGAGTATCTCCGGACTATGTACATATCCTAACATGTGGTGAAATCCCAGGCAATACAGTACTCGGTGTGCGGGTTATCACTGCTGTAACGGGAGGGGGGTCAGTCCATCACAACCGTCAGCTATCAACAACTCTCCTCCACAACTCCACAACACAAAACACGGTACAAGGTACTCCATGCCACATGCACGGTACATCGTACACTCGTGGACCCATACATCATGGTCGGGGTGCCTGCCATAGGTCTTAGCCGCTCATACCATGGAAATACATCATAGTGGTGTGCCTGCCATAGGTCTTAGCCTTCATACTATGGAATAAATGCCACGTCTCTAAATTCACGTGAGAACATCTCAACAATGTGACACTCAGTCTACACGGAGGAAATCGTCATGGTTTTCTAACATGTGTGTATATCACGAAAAACTACCGTGCGCGTCTTGAGTGTGACACACAGTCAACACTCCGCCTCAAAACACTGTATATGCATGTCAAAATATCAACACTAGTGCGAGTGAACCTCCAGCACCAGGTCATGCATCTCATGTAAAACTCGAGTACGAGCTAAACGCTTCAGCACTCTATCATGCACAAATCACATAAAAACTGAGTACGAGCAATGCTCCAATACTCTATCATGCATGTCAAATAAATGTAGTAGGAGTCAACCTCCAGCACTAATGTATGTGAAAAACATCTGAAATCAAGTGCGAGTTATGCTCTAGCACGATTGTTTCCACATAATTCGGTAGATGGCTCTTTAAAAATAGGGATGTTAAAAATCACTAAAATCAGCACTATAAAGTGTGCTTAATTTACATCGACCTCAAAACATTAGCCCATCCACCTACTCTTCTGCTACACAGCAGTAAAAACCACTCAAAACATCATTTCCATGCTTTTTACCACTTTTCCCAAAATTTCACTTTTTGCCTAACTAGAGGCAAAATCGTAATTTACCCATATCGGGTCCCTATAATTATTATAGATTTTCTCTGACCCTCAAGCAATTTCAGTGAATGTAAAATCCAACGAAAATAGGCACAGATATCTCTAGCTACTTGCAAGAGTCCCCTACCTCGGATCACGTCGTGTGACCTCTCTTCCTCTGTGCTGTCTAATCTCGCAGTCCGGTCAACTCTCAATATGACTCTGGAACTGCATTTAATCATTCACTGAGTTAATTACACTTTTCTTACTGTATTACACATTTAATACAGTTTATTTCACTTAAATTGGCCCTTTTACGCTTAATGGGCCTTAATCACGTTAATCGGGCCTTAATCCTTATTAAGCCCGTTCATCAAGGTCTATCGACTCATTGGGCCTATCAATACCCATTGGGCTTTATTCCAAGCTCTTTGGATAGCCCGTATATCATTTACGACATTTTATTCAATTTTCTGAATATAATTCACTAAATCCAAAATTTAATCCGAAATGCATAAATTAAATCTTAAATACGCATAAATCACATAAATTGTCGTAAATGAGCTTTACTTACCCGAGATTGTGCGATGGTGCGCGAATCGGAGTTCGATCGGGCTTCCGTTCGAAATTAATCGTCGGACTGCACAATTTCGTATATTTAACTCCGGGTCAATTTCTGATTAAATATAATTTAAATAAATTTATCAGAAATTAAATTGGTCACTTTTGACCTCGTATCGACTTACCCGAAGTCCGGTGAAATCCCAAAAAATTTCCTTTTCCTTTTTCCTCTTTTTCCCCTTTTCTCCTTGGCTGAACCGGTCCGGTCCGGTTCAGCACAGTCACTTTCCACTGAACCGGCGGACCGGTTCAGTACCTTTTTAGTCGTACCGGCATCGTCCGGCTGGTTCCCGGTGTGCCGTTGCCGCCGTTCGACGCGTATTGGACAGGGGACCTCTCGGTTGGCCTCGATCGGAGCCAACTCCCGCCGGTGGCCGCCGAATGCCCGTTTTTCCTCCGCGGCTTTCTCCCTTCGATTCGTCGGATTCCGGCGCCAGTGGCGCGCGTCCTGGTGGCTGGGAGGTCGCACGGTGCCGACCTTCCTTTCCCGGTCGCCTGCGTGGCCGCTGGTTGCCGGATTGGTGGCCGTCCGGTGAGCTCTTCCCTCCGCTTGTTTTCGTCGGTCTGCTCGCATTTCTCTCTCCCCGAAATTCCTCTCCAGATTTCATTTTCTGTTTCAATTTTTTTATTTATAATTAATTTTTATTATTATTTTACTCATTAAAATAATAATAAAAATCCCAAAAATATCTCAAAAAATCTCAAAAATTCATATTAAATTTATTTAATCCGTAAATAAATTTATCAGTTTGATTTTACCTTTTCGATATATTTTTTCACTATTTTCGAGCTCATTTTTTGAGACAAAAATTTCAAAAATATTAATTAAATTCATATCTCGATCAATTGGACTCGAAATTCAATATTTTCCTCGTTATTGATCAAGATTTCTCGATTTCATATTTTTAATGAAATTCTCTCATCGTATTTATACCGAATTTTGATCAATTGACTGTTTTACCCCTGTACTTGCTCAAAAATAAATTGAACCCTTATCTCGCTGTTATGTAGCTTACATGCATTTTTTTAAATTCTCAATTAGTCGATTACATGATAGTAAATACTCTTCTTATGATTCAACTATGAAATATAACGTTCGTACACATAGGAATCATAAGGTACAAGCTACATACGTAAATCAAAAACTCGGGTCTGACATAATTACACCCGAAACACCTTAAATACTTTAACTCGCTAAAAAAGTCCATTTTACCCTTTTTAGCTTTTACTCTCGTTCTTTGTGTTCGGAACTAAATCAAACTGACTTTCCTTCATAAGCTCTCTATATTTTCTCATTTTAAGTTCTTATTTTCAGTCAGAATGATTCAGATCTACTCGGTTTAGCTTGTGACTCTTATAGCTCACATTAGGCTTTTATGTAGCTTATGCGTGTTAAATCATTTTACATACTCTTTAAATCTAGTAAATACTCTTCTTATGATTCAACTATAATATTAGAGTATTCATACACATAGGAATCATAAGGAACAGGCTACATAAAATACGGGTCTGACAATTCTGCCATGACATTATCAGCATTTAGATAGTGTAGTTATCTACCATGCTTGCATTATTGCCTTACTGAGCGTATGGTTGCTCATCCCTCCATTTTTTCCCCTATACAGAGAGCGCACAGTAGCCTCGTGAAGGACGGAAGCATTATATTTTGGTTATCCGCTGCTCTCCATCGCCCAAAGGTATACACACAAGAATTCTTTTGGTATCTAAACATGTAATAGCACAATAATCATTCTGAATTGTAATATGGGGGATGTAAATGTTTACAAAACATGTCATGTATAAGTACGTGACTTTACTTTCAAATGTATGAAATTACTTTTAATTAATTGGAAAATAGAGGGTAAATGTTGATTTTAATGAATAAAGCGAAAATTTTTAGTGATTTTTAGATGAAATGGATAAAAAGGGTTGTGACATTAATATACTATTATTCTCATGAGTTGGCAACTCACGCATCATAAATATTTTCATTTGACATGTTTCAACTTTTAGGACGTACAAAAGGAAAATATGTACTATCTTGAAGCAAAGAATGCAAGACACCAGTCAAAGACAATATTTACCTAATTGCTTCTCTCTACATCTGCACACCACAGTGGAAACTCCATAACTAAAATTTTCAAACTCAAAGAAAGATGGTAAAACTACTCATTGAAAAAACACCCAATTTTTCTATAGTTCATAACAACTACTGTGAGACCCCGTATATGTATGAGGGTATATATGTACATAGAAGTGTAAATAGAGTTGTACTATGAATTTATGAGTGAAGTATATGTGATGTAAGTCCATAAGTAATGTACACACTTGTAATGAGAGTGGTAATCGTACATACAAGTTTCATTTAAGTATGAATGTGTAGAAATGGACTTAAACATATGGAGAATGTGTGTAGAATGGATTATGAATAGTTTGGTAAAATGGAAGTAGAATTGCATAAGATGTGCACTTCCATTTTTTGTTTATATTAAGTACCATTGGTCATACAAAGATCCTACACAAGTTTTAATGTGTATGAAGTGAGGATGGATGCCATTTTCAAGTCTCAAAGATGAATGAATAAGGAAATGATCATGGTAGCAAATTAAGGATGTTTGGTAAGGTTGTTGCAGAGGAACTGCAGAAAATCTGGAAATTTTGAAGGGCAGATCGATCTCATGGGATGAGAGATCGATCTGGAAGAGCCAGAATGCTCTTATTTGGGCAAAAGAATAGAGCAGATCGATCTCCAATGGAGCCAGATCGATCTCCTTAGCTCTCTATTTGGGAGCAGATCGATCTCATGCTTCGACAGATCGATCTCATGCCTTGACAGATCGATCTCATGCCTCGACAGATCGATCTCAGGCTTGAAAATACCGTGAAAAAGAGGGATTTTAAGGGACCAGATCGATCTCCTCTTGGACCAGATCGATCTCCTCAAGCTATTTCTATATAAGGAGTGCTGGAAATCAAAAAAATTTTGAGAAAAACACAAACCTTCCACTTTCAACCCCAAAACCTAACTTTCTCTCTCTAAAATCAGCCATTTTCAGTGAGGTTTGAAGAGAGACCATTAGAGGCAAAGTTGTTCCTATCAAAGAGAAGAACAACATAGTTGGAAGGCATTTTCCCATTGTTGACATTGAAGAAGTTAAGGGTATTGCCATTTGGAGCAAGAGGAGAAATCAAATTGGGTAAGATTCTAACACTCCAACTATGGTGCATTATTTATTTAAGTGATTTTGGAGTTGTTTGGCATGAGTATGGATGGTTAGAAACTATCTAAATACATTGGAATGATTATGACCTAGAAATAGTCTAGAGTGAGAAAGTGGAATGTATGGAGATTAATGATGAATGAGATATGTAGAAATCATTAATAGTGATTGTGGTATGATTTTAAGATGTGGTTAGTGGATAAATTGTGAGGTTTACCTAAAAGAGGTAAAATGAGAGTTAAGGCATTTGTAAAATGCATAAGTGAATAATGTTGACTAGTGAGGTCAATTATGGGTTAAATACATTAACTCAATCGATTTAATGAATGAATCGCAGCTTCCGAGGATACGCCGAGGCGAGTTGAGCCAAGAGCGTGAGAAGCTAAAAGGAAAGGAGTCACACCAAGTAAATCGAGGTAAGGGAATTGTGTGGACTCCTAGAGATATTTGTGCGCAATTTGGGCGCTTAAATGTTTTGCTAGAATGCATGAGATTAGGAAATGATGTTGGGTGATTGAAGGGTAAAAGTTGGGAGTTTGAGAAATGTGCATGAAAACAAAAGCATATTGCTTTGAAAATCATGTTTTATTGCTTTTTAGCAAATAATTGGTAGGTTGGCTAACATTGAAATGATTTGCAAAAGAAATGTGTGTGTTTTGGTTTTGTTAACCACATTTTGCAAGTTTTGAGCCACCTACATGATTTCGTGAATATGAAAGAGTGCAAGAGGCACTAGTTTTCACATGGATTTCATAATTGTTTTGGCATTGTGCTCGAGTTTGTCTCGCACTGGATGCCCACCTTGCATGTTGCCGTGTTTGGAGCTTCGAGTAGACTGGGTGTCACATCGATTAAATAGGCTCACACGTGCATTGTTTTGACATGATTAATTAGCCGTGTTAGGAGCTTCGGATAGACAAGAGGTCGCCCCGATTAAATAGGCTCACACGTGCGTTTGAGATGTGGCGTGATATGATGTGTTGATTGGGTCCACGGAGTACGTCGTACCGTGCATGTAGCATGGAGTACATTGTACCGTGTTGAGTTATGATGTGTTGTCTTCGGACAAGATCTGCTATTGACCGGCGGGTAGGATTTGACCCACCTCCCGTGTGGAAGCAGATAGTGGTGATATCCCCCACACCTGATCCGTGTAGCTGGTATCACAGGTTATGTACATAGGCCTTGAGGTTATTACCTATTGTTGAACTGCCTATCTCACATGTCTACTGCTATTTGAGATTAAATCCATGTTTGAAATGATTGTGGGTCAGGAAAGCCCGAGGGATGGGTCGAGACCTGACCAGTGATGAATTGATTTGTTAATGGTCTTTAAAGTGCACAGATGCATGATGTTTAATGCCATGCTTTATTGTGAAAATGCATGATGGGTAATGCCATGCTTTTATTGTGAATTATGCATGATGATTTATACCATGCTTTGAGTTGACATGTGCACTTGATTTCTATAGCATGAATGCTTTACATACCATTAACACAATCATACACTCATGTTTTGAGATAAACAATGAATTAAATGCTTTTGAGCATGGCATCACGATCACGTAGATAGTGCAGTATCTACCTATTCGTATGATTGCCTTACTGAGCGTGTGGTTTGCTCACCCCCCTTATTTTCCCATCTCTACAGAGATTTGAGTATAGATTGGACGTGACTGGAGGCGTTCCCTTTTTGGTAATTCCGCTGCATCCCATCGCTAAAGGTATACACACCTTGATTATTTTGTATCTAAACTAGACATAGCACAGTAGCATTTTGTATGTAACCACTGGGGATGTAAAATAATGTAAACACATGTAACAACTCTGATATATATACATTTATACAAGTGTTTACTCATAAATAATGTTTCAAATTGAATTGGTATGGTGGAGTGAGTTAGACGTCGACACACAGCCCAACTGTTAAGCGTGTGGTTGTTCACGATCGAGGAAGGATGATTAAGGATTGATGTATGAAAATGCGAAAAATTTGTATGTATTTTGGTAAGTTGAGGGTCGTGACAACTACAATAAAAAACAAAGAACAAAAACTAAAATCAAGTTTTCATCTATGCATTTTGAAACCAAAAGTGAAGCAAAGAACATTCTGCAAAGACACGCTTTGCAAAACCCATGGCTGCATTGCTATAAAAAAGTAATTAAGAGGAACATGAAAATGAAAAATAAAAATAAAAATGGTTTACGGAAAAATAACAACGATTAATTACCTGTTAAAATTGGGATTGCATTTAGTTAATTATTCATTTAAAATCACTTATTCCACTTTGCACTATTTCCTTTTTAATTTTAGAAACTACTTAGGAAGTAAAAGCAAATAACAAAATGAAAATAACCTGATTCTCATCACATTGTTTTAAGCGTTTCACAGAAAGCTTAAGCCTTTTATTATGTCACTAGCGTGTTCATATTTAGCCTACACCAAACCAAATATTCACCAACAACAATAATAATAATAACATATAAATAAAAAATTTAATATTTATAAATAATAAAAAAATTGATTATAATAATTTTACCTTGATATCAAACTTTTTTTCCTCTTGGCTTCTAGTTCAATATGTCTTCAACTTCTTCTTTGGTCTTTTGCTTGCTTTCATGTACGTACGTTACCTCTTTTCCTATGAAGGAGGGAAACAACCTCATTTTGTTAAGTTTCATTAAAACTAAAGAAATGAAACTATATAATTTAAAACACTTAAAATTAGTAGATCCAACAAAATTCAAGCTTTATTCTTTCTGTAGAAGATCAATTGAGTTCAACTCTAAGCACTCAATTGTTACAAATATAACGAATAAAAATAAAAAACAAAATTTGGGTTGAATACTTTAACAGGAGAGGTTGTTTAGGTGCAGTTGCGAAACATAGGACAATTATATTATAGAGTGTTTTAAGTGCTAATAATAGTGAAAGTTAATTTTAAGAACAATCTTGGCTTGATGATGCGAACTTTTAAAGTTTCGAAATAAGGGAGAGAAAGAGAATACCAAGACCCAAGAAACCATTGTAATGAAAACATATAAAACATGATGTAACGATCGTGTGACATTTTGTTCCCGCAGGTTCAAGAGGTGGCCCCCACAGTCTCACATGATGAGCAATAAACAAACAACATACATCATGAACTAAATTTTAGCTGCTTTGTTTTTTTCTTGGTGGTGCCATGACTAAAATTTTTCGTAGGGATGAGTATACTCCCATGATATGCAGGGAACTACTTATATCTAGCTTCAATTCACCTTTATCAGTACTAAATATCAAAAGACATCATGAAACAATTTTAAATTTGTTTTTCAGTAAACCTTTTAATTTAGAGTCTTATTTTCTTGATCAATGACTCAAATCTTTTAAAAATTCCAAATTTAAACTACAAATTAACCTAAATAATCATCAATTCCTAACTTAAAAATCCAAAGAACAAAAAGCAAACAGTAGAAACTCACAATTATCTCATATTTCCAACTTTTGTTGTTATCACATTCAAAGTTAACGGGCAATCCCATAGTCGCAAGAAAATGCATCACGATTTACATCTAGAAAAACAAAAAAATAAATAATAAAACGAAAATAAAAGATTGGTATTAGATCCAAAATAAAAACATTAACCTATATTAGAAAGCTTTATGATTCATCTTTATAATTTGAATTGAGCTGCTGAAAAAGATTTAACACATTACTTCAAAGTGTATTATAGTGATCGAACTAAAATTAACTCCATTTTCAAATTGAGAATCAAAGAAAAAACAAAGAAAAAAAAACTTGAAGAAATCCTTCTAAAAGTTTATAGAATTTTGAGGGAAAGCAAAATTAATTTTTTTGGGGTTTACGATTAGCAAAACTACCACATTCATTTTTTAAAATAACATACAAATTTGATTCATATTATTTGAGATTTTTTTTTTGTACACTAATTCATCATTTCATAATTTCATATTTATGAAGATTTACTCTGTATTAATATATTGCATGAGCTGAAACAACTTGGAAGATAGTGAGTGTTAAATCTTATAGGGAACTATCTAACATAAACAGACATTGGGATTAGCGAAGAAAAGCTATGTTGCTAATATATTAAACAATACGTCAGAGTCAATAATGAAAAGCAAAGCTCAAAATCATGCAGGGAACTTGAAGTAGCAAAATGATTTGAGATTAAACGCTCAATTTATTGTATATGTGATTGCAAATGAACATATCGGTGATGTGATAAAAGAATAAAAGTAGACCTCTTATATCTAATGCTCTACACAAATATATATATATATATATATTGCGCCCGAGGAACGAAGAGGAGGTTAGTGAAATTTCAATTAATAAAGAAAACAAATAACAAACAATTAAAATAAAAGAAAACTTAAAACAAGAAGAAATAGACAATAGATAAAATGCAGAAAGTAAAATAGCAAAATAAATTAGGCGGCAAAGCCAGCCATTAAGCAAAGAAAATAATGCAGTAAGTAAAGAAAATAATGCAGTAGGCGGCAAGGCCAGCCATAGAAAGAAAAGAAATGATAAAAGAAAAATTCATTTATCAAAATAGTACTTACATAGTTTTGGATAGGAATCCAGAAAAGTAAAAGGAAGAATGGGAATGGAAGAGGAAGAGATGGAAAGAGAGAAAGAGGGAGAGAGTATTTCCTAAGAGAAAATTTCTAAAGAAAAACTTCCTAAGGAAAAAACTTGTCTTCTCTCTTGGAAGAGGGTTACATTTATAGAAAAATTTTTGACACTTTACACTGTTTGATGAATAGTGTCTTGTCGTTTTTGTCACGCGGACACTGTAGATAAATAGGAGACTGTCGGTAGGCGGGTACTATTAGTGAATAGCATTCTGTCGACAGTTTAACTATTTCTTCTTTGTCATTTTGCTGGAGGCCTGTTTTGCTGGAGGAATTCCAGGAATTCCATAGCAGTCGTCTTCATTATCATCTGCCAGGTTGATAGAGCCCATGGAAGATGCTTCTGAAGCAATGGAGTCAGCTGAAGATTCTGATCCGTCAGTAGAGAGGAGGTCCTTCATTATAGCAAAGTATTCCTCTTTTGTTTTGGCCGCTGCGAGGAGGGCACTGGTCTGAGTTTTTTGGGCCAGAAATTGGTTGTGTTCTGGTCCTGGATGGAGCAACCCCTGGGTTCTGAGCCACTTCTGTACTCCGGGAAGTGAAAGGGAATCGGGGATCTTGAAGGAGTTCCACCATTTTGTTTTGAACCTTCTTTGGATTACTGTAATATTATTTTCAATTTTGTATTCTAAGCTCCAGGCCGATACCCATGGAACAAAGAATTTTGCTGATAGATGGCAGATTGGTGGAAATCTTCTTTCTGCCTCAGTTGGCTTAAAGTGAGTTTTGAACAGGTTGAAACTGTCCTGTAATTCTGGTGGCAGGATGTCTTGGATGGCGCCGTAAAGGTTCCACCAATGGATGAACCAGGAAGGTAGGATGGAAATGTTGATTTTGTTGTTTAAGTAAAACAACCAGGTGTGGGTAAATTTTGGGTTCTGGAGGAGAGGCATGTTATACCAGGCCTGTTCATAGTCCCAATAATTGAAGGTTTTACAGAATTGCTGTGAAGGGTTAGTTGGAAGGGTTTTTGGTTTGGCCAAATCTTGACCCCACTCTGAAGGAGTGATGACCTTAAGGATTTTGCAGGTTGAATAGGAGGGAGAGTTTGAACCAGGATAAGCAAAGTGTTTGAACGAGGCTGATCCGGTCACTTCCAGTATGAACTGGTAGTAATCATTAGTCTTTTGGAGGTCCCATGTTTTAAAGAACCAATTTTTTCCAAATATATTTTGAATGGAAATAATTGGGTTAGGGTCAAAAAATTCTTTTTCGACCGAGATAATATTTTGAAAAACTGGTTTTATGATAAAAGCAGATTTTCTCAGAAGTTTTTGTTGGGAAACAATAATTTGTGAGGAGCTTGTGGATTGCTCCAAAGGATTTTGTAATAAAATTGTTTTGGAAAGGGTTTGAGAAGAGGAAGATTCTCCTTTCCTGGTTTCTGAAATAAGTTTTGGATTTTTACCTGCTTGGACGACTGTGAGAGTTTCTGCCTTGTCCTTGGCCATTTTTTGGATTGCCTTTCTGATTCGAGGGGCTTCCTTGTCTTGGGAAATCTCAGAACTCGGGATTTCCAAAGAGCTTTTGATGGCGAGAACCAACTCAGGGTGTTTGGCTATTGATTGTAGCCATTCATTGATTTGATCTGTTTTGTCTTCTGGAGACGGGGGTTTTTGTGAAGCTGTTATTGCTTCTTCATCGTCCACGATCTGAGACCATGGAATCATGGTTTTGCTTTGGGAAGCTTTTTCTTTTCCTTTGCTTTTTCTGGGAGGCATTTTGATGGTCTGTTTTGGAGGAACTCTCTGGTTAGAAAATCTGGTAGGGAATTGGATTCTCCAGAAATATAATTAATATCAAAATCAAATATACTAAGTAAAGCTTGCCATCTAGCAAAAATCTGTTTTGATGCAATATTTTGAACATCTTTTTGCAAAATTTCTTTTGCTGATTTGCAATCAATTCTTAATAAAAATTTTTGATTTAATAAATCACTTTGAAATTTTGTAATGCATAAAACAATAGACAAAATTTCTTTTTTAATAGTAGAATAAGATTTTTGGCAATCATTCCAATGCCCTGAAGTGAATTGGACTAAAACTTCTCTTTGGTCTTGGACCTGTTTTAGAATGCCTCCATGGCCTATATCACTAGCATCGGTTTCCACAATTTTGGGAAGATTGGGGTTTGCTAGATGAAGACAAGGTAAGTTAGCAATTTGGGTTTTGATTTGTTGAACGAGAATGGTGTGTTTATTTGTCCAAGGTGAAGGATTTTTCTTCAATCTGCTGTGAAGAGGTTTTGCCATTCTATTGATATTTGGGCAGTAATCTAGGATGTAGTTGAGACTTCCTAGAAATCTTTGCAGCTGGGTTTTATCTAAGATTTTGTCTGGAAATTTTGAAGCAAATTCTAGACTTCTTTCTATGGGAGTGATGGTTCCTTGATGAATGTAATGTCCAAGAAACCTAATTTTTGTTTGAAATAAAGAAATCTTTTTGGCTGAGACTACTAAGCCATTTTGCCTAATGACATAAAAGAAGGTTTTTAGGTGTTTTAGATGCTGTTCGATAGAATTAGAAAAGACTAGAACATCATCAATATAAACAATACAAAATTCAGAATAAGGATTGAAGATATCGTTCATTATTCTTTGAAATTCTGAAGGAGCATTTTTTAAGCCAAATGGCATGACATTCCATTCGAATTGTCCAAATGGGACAGTGAAGGCTGTTTTATACCTATGGTTTTGTTCGATTTGGATTTGCCAGAATCCTGACTTCATATCAAATTTTGAAAATACAAAAGAGGAGTGGAGTTTTTGGAGTAAATCTTTTTTGTTTGGAATAGGATATCTAATCCATTTTAACGCTTGGTTGAGGGGTTTGTAATTAATAACTAACCTAGGAGTACCACGTTCTATCTCAGCAGGTTTGTTGACATAGAAGGCTGCACAGCTCCAAGGGGATCGAGATTTGGAAATTAATCCTTTGGAAAGAAGATCCTGAATTTCTAATCTGCAAAATTGTTCTAATTCTGCATTCATTTGGATTGGCCTAGCTTTTGTAGGAATATCCTTTTCATTAAAATTTGACTCATAAGGAAGGTCAACGGCATGTTGTTTCCTATTCCAAAAGGCATTTGGTAAGTCAGAGCAAATTTCTTTTTCAAATTGAGTTTTGATTCTTAAAATTTGTTTTTGAAAAGATTCTGTTTTTAGTTGGGTATCAATTTTTTGTAAATGAAGATTTTGTTTTAAGAACAAAATATCATTCTGTTTTCCCTTAATTAATAAAGCTATTTCGTTATTGTAAATAGAATTAGCTTTAATTATATTAAGATTCCTGGTTTTGGGTTTTTCGATAAAATCAAAGTTTATTTTGACATTTTTTGTTTTGAAAGATATTCCATCATAAGAAACTTTATAGGGAGTGATTAAATTGATGAAAGGTGTCCCTAATATAAGAAAATGATGAATATCATTGACTAAAACAAAAGAAGTTTTGATATAAAATCCTTTATTAAAAATGCTTGCTTCTGTTTTTCCCTTAATATCCATTTTGGAATTGTTAGCAGAAGTAAGTTTCTCAGAAGTTTCTTGGTGAAAACGTTTTGGTATTAAACCAGTTTTGATACAGTTTAAATCTGCCCCTGTGTCAAATAAGGCAACAGTATCAATTTGAAAATCATTTGAAAAGATTTATGAGATTTTAATAAAATATTTCCTAGAAGTAATTTCTTTTAAAACAAAGAGAAAATCTTCTGGAACAGTTTCAATATTTTCAATTTTATCGGTTTTAGAATCCTGGTCACTATGATCACTATCACTGGATTCTAAGGTAGTTTTGGCAAGGAGAGATTGGATGATCTCAGAATCATGCTGTTGTTTTTCTTTAAGTCTTTTGACTTCAGTTTTGAGGATTTTGATATCTTTGTAGATATCGTTAATGGACGGAGAAGATGATTTTGAAGATTTTTTGGATTCTATAATTGTTTTGAGATCATAGAAGTTTGTCGAAGGACCTGGACGGGTGGTTTTGTTCTCTGGAATGGTTTCAAGAGATTTTTTGAGCTGTTCAAGAAAATTCTTCTGGATTTCTGGGTCTTTAACATACTGGACCATATCAAGAAGAAGACTCTGATCTTTTGAAAGCATATTGAGAGTTTTTGATTCGATGGAAGAATCAGTTTGGGAGGCTATTTCATCTAGATATGGATCAGAAGTTTCGTCTGAGCTGGTTTCTGATTCAGAGGATTCTTGGATGAAGAGGGCCTGGATTTTTTCAAGAGTATCTTGATTTAATTGGAGTTGTTGGACTTTTTTGGATATACGACAATACCTAGAAATGTGGCCCATTTTGCCACACTTAAAACATTTGATATCCCGATTTTTAGAATTGGGCCAAGAGGGTTTTGGGCTTTTTCTAGGTTTATGGACAGGTTTTTCTTCATGGGCTTGATTCCAAAAAGGTTTTTTGTAATTATATCTAAAAGAGTTTTTGGGCCTTGTGAATTTGGGGTTTTCTGGTTTTTTGCTACATTGGCCTTGACATGGTTTTTCGTGGTCAAAGTAGTCAAATTGTTTGCAGAAAGAACCTAACTCTTTTTTGGACTGCCTGAGTTCCTTTTTCAGGCGTTTTCTGAGCTTGAGGTCTTGGCAAATTAGTTGGCCTTGGTTTTGGGTAAAACTGATGAGTTCTCCATAGGTAAGCTGGTCGTATGGGATTGTATGGGTACCCATAGTTTCTCGGATTTTGGTTCTGACCTTTTCTCCTAAGAGAGTTGGAAGACCGGCAAGGAATTTTTCTTTCCAGAAGGGTTGGTTTGAATCATCTCTAAGCATGACCCTAGTGAGGAAAGTGGATTTGTACCATTGGAATTCGCTAAGATTCCTGCATTTAAGATTTGATAATAAATCTGCATTTTTATCTTTAAGATGGGATGGATCTCCTATAAAGTGTTTAACAATAGAGAATATAAGAGTTGATACCGCATCTTGGATAGGGTTTCCTAAGTGATCTAAGATTGGTTCATCCTCATCACCGGTTTGAATTGCATTCAAGATTTCAAATTGATCTGAGGGTTTTAGATGGTAGTCCCACCATCCTTTGAGTTGTCCTGAAAATCCTGCTATAAGAAGTTCAGCAACAGTTTTATCCGTGGTATTTTGCTGGGTTTTATACGCATTTGACGCCATCGTCATTTGCTGTGCGAGATTAAGGATTTGGTATTCTGACATTCCATCTATATTCCATTCATAGATAGAAGACGCATTACACCTAGGTTGGACTATCGTACTTGGTTGATTTCCTAGTTCGATTTCCGGGTATCTGGGCTGAATGGCAAGTGGTTTTGGATTGTACCAATTGACTTTGTTGATTTTTGGAGATGTAGATGGTTCATCTTCAGAAGAGCTTTGGCCAGATGATTGGCTGGATTTTTGTAAGACTGAGACACTTTGTTGAGTTTCTTCAGCTAGTTTTGATGTTTGGCTAGAGGAAGGGATAACTAAAGAGTCTAGTTTTTGCTGGATAGCTTGAAGGAACTCAAGTTTATTTGAGGAAACTTCAGTTTTTGCCGAGTTTGAGACCTGGAATGGTTTGAACACTGGGTTAACCTTTTGGTGTTCTATAAGTGGTTTTGAGGTTGTGGGCTTATTGACTGTCGTGACTGGAGCTTTTGCTTGGTCAAGACGAGAAAGCTGTTTACTAATGGTTTTAAGAGAAACATTAGTAAAATTATTTTGTAAAACAATATTTTTAATATTAATGGAATCGGAATCCTGTGGTGTTTTGACTGGACAGGCGTCTACCTTTTGATCTGCATGAGAGAAAGAGATATTCCTAAACGGAGGATGTTCTGATTCTATGGATCCAGAGGCAGTTTCCCATATAGAAGTTTGTTTTTTCCTAAGGGTAACAGGATTGAGAGTTTTGAAAGGATAAGAAATATTATGTTTTTGGGCATATATTTCAAACCAATCGAAGAATAAAATGTGAATTTTGTTTTGTAAAACAAAATTATAATAATCATTTTGAATTTCTTTTCTTGAAGAAAGGAAGTTCTGAAAAAACCATAGTCTTTTATCAGTGTTTTTAATAGAATAGAAATCATTGTGCAAGTGGGTTTTGTCAAGGACAAATTCTTTTTCAAGAACATTTAGCTCGTTTGCCATATTTTCCGTTATGACTGAGGCTGGAGGAGACTCTGGAGGAGACTGGTTTTGTGTCTGTTGATACACAGGTTGGGGAATAGTTTTTGAAAAATCAATGTTTTGTAGAGTAGTGGATGGTAAATCTGAAGTAGAATACCTGGGTTTAAAAGGAAGATTAATCACTGGAGGAAGATTTGGATGAAAATCCGGAATCTGTTCAGTAAATGGGAGATTTATGACAGATGGGAGCTTTTGGCTTCTTGCTAGATCTACCGATTCTGAGGAAGAAACGTCAGAAAACCTAGAACTTGAAGCTCTATTGAAACTAATTTTTACCTTACCGTCACGAAATTGGGTAATGTTTTTTATAGCAATGTTTGGTTCTGGAGAAGGAATGGGATCTTCTTCTGGCTGAACCGCTCCCTCAAGGATCCAATCATCAGGGAGTTGGATGTCTTTCCATTGAATGGGTTTTGGAATAACAACATGAGATTTGGAAAGATCTGTTTGTAAAAGGAGTGTTTGACCCTTTTCACTTTGAAATTTATGTTTTGTATTAAAGGCAGTCATCATAGCTTTGTAATGAACCCTAAAGATTAAAGCTACTGGAATTGATCCTTCTAACATGTGATAATTATGGGTTTTAATCTGGAGGATTAAAGATTTCAAAATGTTTTTGTCTTTTAAAGAGACAGTGAAATTTGGATAACAATCGAAAGAGACTGGTCCTTTACAAAGACTTGACTCGACTGTTCCGAGAAGAGAGTCATGAAAATTTTTGAATCTGGCATCCCTAAGGGCTGCTAAGATTGAAGTGTTTAGTCCTTCCTTGGTTAAAGGTTTAAGACCGATTTGGACAAGTCCTATATGGATATATCTATACCCCTTTTTTGCATGTTTTTCTAAAGATTCCTGGGAAAGTAAAGGGATGGTTTCAAAAGGTTTTGAGAGTTGGATATCTCTATCATGGGTTCTAATGGCATAATCAGAAAAAAGATTTAGCCTATTGGTTTTATAGATTTGGTCTCTATGGACTTTTGGAATTTCCCAATCATCGATTTTTGAAGAAATGTTTTCAAAATTAATTATTTCATCACTATTGACCAGATCGGACTGGGTTTTGCTAGTAGCAGATGAAGATGAAGAAGTATTTCTTCTGAGTAAAGACTCCATTTTAAAAAATAAATTTGGTTTTTCCGTTGATATCGAGCAAACAACACCAGCTAAACCAACGGCCTCACTGCCTCTCTGGGGCTTACTGCCGGGATCACTGATGGAACAACCGAACGATACCAAAAGAAATTGAAATTTAGAGTTTAAAACGGTTCCTAAAATCAGAAAATATACTACCCCCCCTGGCTCTGATACCAAACTGCGCCCGAGGAACGAAGAGGAGGTTAGTGAAATTTCAATTAATAAAGAAAACAAATAACAAACAATTAAAATAAAAGAAAACTTAAAACAAGAAGAAATAGACAATAGATAAAATGCAGAAAGTAAAATAGCAAAATAAATTAGGCGGCAAAGCCAGCCATTAAGCAAAGAAAATAATGCAGTAAGTAAAGAAAATAATGCAGTAGGCGGCAAAGCCAGCCATAGAAAGAAAAGAAATGATAAAAGAAAAATTCATTTATCAAAATAGTACTTACATAGTTTTGGATAGGAATCCAGAAAAGTAAAAGGAAGAATGGGAATGGAAGAGGAAGAGATGGAAAGAGAGAAAGAATATATATATATATATATATATATATATATATATATATATATATTTGAAGTGTTAAGACAACGAGAGAAACCTTAATGAAATTGAAATCATTTCCAATGCATCTCAGATTTCCTAGACATTTCAAGATTTTTTTTCACCTGGATGAATACCTCAGACATTAAAATTGGCATTATTTGGGACGGGATAACACTCTCGCTTAACATTACGAGAAAGATATTCCATTTCAAAATGGTGGTAGATGTGGAGATAGCAGTTAATTTGATGGGTAAAATGCATTTGTTGCTAATAGCCTTTTTTTTTTCTTTTTTTTTTGTAAATTAAAAAATATTTAATAATTGAAAATAGAGATAAAATTGGTTAGATTCGAACCCAAATCTTTTAATACATTCCAACTTTTCATTAACCTCAAAAATGAAACTAAGCATACAAGTTGGTTGCCTTTGTAAGGAAGAATTTTTTGTCTCCCTAATAAAAAAAAAGTGCATTTGGATACAAAAGTAAACAATAGTTTTAAGAATTAAAAATTAAGAATATAAAGTTGCAAATGCATTATGTTACTTTATAATCATATATTTATTGGACAATTTGTTTATACAAATTTCGCGTCTAAAAATTTTAGAACACGAATTGGTGAAAAAATTTAATTTGTTTTCATTTATGTGAATGAGTACAAATCTCTGTTTTAAATTCAGCATAAGAGAATAATCCTCTGATTCAATCTCCTAGAATAAACTTGTCGAGAGCTTGACGTTTAATCTCGACGGAGTGAAAATGAATAGGTGTAAGGAGGAACAGGCGAAGGCTTGTGGTTCCTCATGGGTTTGCAGCGTCTTGGTTGATCATTGAGAGAGCAGTCTCTAACTTATTGTCATCTTGTAGATCTCCTGGCTTTACGGTAGCTTTGATGAAGAGAAGGTTTGCTAGCTTCAAACTTAGGAGAATGACCGATATCCTGAACGCTTCAAAATCTTTGAGGAGGCTGAGACTTCTCCACAATGTGAACTGCTCTTCCTCTTCCGTCTTCATATGAAGGAGCCCTCTATTTATAATGTTAGGTGATAGAGAGTTTCAAAAGGAGTTAGTCACTCTAAGTTTTATCTCTAATTAATTTTGATTTAGTTAGAGATATTATAGATAGTTAATTTCTTTTGACCAATCTATTAGGAGATTATTAATCACTTAAATATTCAATTTTAATAATTAATAATATTAAATTTTTTATGTCTACAAATGCTCCCACTTTAAGGTATGGGTGTGTGCATGCTTGGTATAAAGTATGTACGAAACTTGAAATTCATCAATGTCAACGACATGTCGACTGGGATAAAATTCTTCAATTTTTTTTTTTTTGTAAATAGCACAACATTATTTATTTATTTATTTATTTTACATATTCTCTAAATTTGTGTTTATTTCAACAAACTTGGGACTAAAGAAGTAAATCACAAATTGACCTATTTACTTGGAGTCAAACTCAAATTCTTCTGTTAAAGTATATATATTGACTGTTCATAGGACTAATAATCATAGTCTTTCTTCTATAAGTTTCAAGTGGCTCAGATTTTGCTCTACTAGCACTTTTCTGCAGGAGTATTGAGGACAAAACCGTTAGGTATGGATCCTTCTTCTTCTTTTTCAATATTTGCAACATGGCACACATTGCAACATAACAACACTTCCAATGTTTACAATATTTCCGATGTTTACAACATCAACAGCATAAGGAGATGATTCCAAAGAAGGCTCTACTTCGAATTCAAAATTACTCTCAACCATAAAAGGTCCTCCACCATGCATGACTTATTTGGACAAGACTCTGATTCACAAAGGAATTACAGTAGTAAAAAATCATCGCGCAATAACAGTTTTTCTTCCTTGCTTCTTTTATCCTTTCTCTCTACCTTGCAGCTAAGTCTTGCTAGGAATGGTAAAAGCTGGGGATAAAAGGCAGCAAGATATGGCAAGCAGTAACACAGTAACAAGGCAAAGAAGTGACAACAACAGGATGGCAGAAACAGTGATACAACAGTGGTGCAAACATGCACGGGAGCAGAAGTAAATCTTTTTCACAGCTGTACAGAACAACAATGCAGGGGAAAACAATGTAGAAAAACAGTAAAAGTGGTAGGGCTAGGCTGGCAGAAGTAGTAGCACTGAAGTTTTTTACACAGCCAGCAAGGAATTCTTAACAGTAGCAATAAGTCAGACTTCTTCTTCACAAGAGCAGAGAGACAACAAGGATGGAAGCAGTAGCCAGCACTCCACGCAACAACAAAACAATCGAGAAAAAAACACTTGCAACAAAGAATATTATAGAACAAAAACTGAGTAGTGGAATCAATAATCTTCATAGCGGCGTGGACTGATGTAAGTGGTGACTATTTCGAGGGACGATGGGGAAGAGGATTAGTGACTGCAGGGGACTCGAGCCTCAACGACCACCTTTGAAAGAAATCTTCATAATCTATTTTATTCTCCCTAAATTCTTCATCCAAATAGAAATCGAAGCAATATTGGATTTTTGTATCAACGACCTAAGTTCACTTTGTAGGTGCAAGATTTTTGCCTACATAATTGATACTTTTTGCTGACTCTCTTATAAGCTTTCATTAGTGGGATCAAGTGGATTCTCAATGGCCAACGCGCGTTTGCATTCTTGAACCACTTCATCGTATTCTTTTCCATCGTTGGCTACTTCATACAGTAAATTAGCATAAAAATGAGCAAATTTGATAGAGTTCAGAAATAATTCCACGACCTTTTTGGCTGAATCTATTACACTTTTTAAATATCGACGTTTAGTGCTTGGGTCGTCAATAATGTACACCACTTTCATATGGACTATTCCCTAAATGTGGTGGATTAGCACTGCATGATCCAAGTTCTCGTTACGAGTACAAAATTTTTTCATCAACCGAAACGCTTTCATATGGTTGCCACGTCGGAGTGCCATTAAGGCTCGATCGCATTCTACCTTGACTGTCGCGTACGATCATGAAGACGAACCATCCGATTCAATGGGAACGAATGCCTCCTTAATCTTCGCATTATTCCTACTCAGCTAAGCTTCTACTGAATCGGTATTGACACCCATTGACGTTGAGTCTGCCATCGGCAGCATCCTTGTCGACAAGTTTTTTGAGTGTGGAGCAACGTTTTTCTTTTCATGCCCCATCTATTTTTATCTTAATTGAATCAACATACATAAATTTTTTTTTTGTCTTTTTTTACCTGCTCGCTAAAAGAGATTGAAAGGAGTAGAAAATAACTTACTGGAAATTTAAGCTTTAGTGAGAAAGGAAACAGAGAAGGATCTGCAGTGAAATCAAAGCGACGAGCTGCGAGTATGGAATTATAATTGCTTCTTGTTTGATCGCAACTTTTAGCATGGTGTGTCACTTATTGATCATTATCTACTTTCAGAACAATTTCTCGCAAGGTTTGTCACTCATTGATCACCCTCTACCTCGACAACAAAATGAATGAGTGTTCGTGAAGGAAAGTCGGGTTAAATTAATCCCGAACACGTGTAAGGGCAAAACGGTCAAAAGACCAAAATTCGGTATAAACCCGATAAGAAAATTTTATTAAAAATAATGGATTTGAGAATCTTGATCAATAACGAAGAAATAATTAAATTTTGAGTCCAATTGATCAAGATCTGAAATTTTAAAAATACCGAAAAGTCACTCGGGACAATATCCCGAAAATACGAAGAAATTATACCCGAAAAAGGGTTAAAAATATAATAAATAAATTAAATAAAATTAAATAAATTAATTTGAATAAAATAATAATTTTGGTAGATATTTTTGACAAAATAATAATAAAATAATAAATATAATAATAATAAACTAAATTATAAATAATAATAAATAAAAATAATAATAATTGTAAAAAAAAAAAGGGGGAAATCGCGAAATCGCGATTGGGAAGGAAAGCGGGAACACGAGGCCTCAGCTTCCACCGGACGGAGACCACCGGGAAGAGACGCGAGGCCGAGAGGGGAGAGCCTCACCACCGACGTCGATGCTGACCCGACCTAGGTGAAATCCGACAGAGAAACGAGGCCGGCGAGTGGGAAAAAGGAAAGAGAAACCGACAAAGGAGAGAAGCCAAGAACGGCGACGAACGATGCCGATCTAGCCCCACCCGACCACCGTCAAACGTCCCCGAGGCCCAGATGACGCGATCGGTGGTGGCCACAACTGCCAAAACCGACGAACGGCGTCGAAAACGGCAGGAATGGAAATGGGTTCCGACGGTCGAGGGAGAACAGTCGGACCGGCCACTTCCCGGCCACCTCGTGCCAAACCGAGACCATATTCGAGCTGCAGACGACACCGCGGAGCTGCTGACGGTGGAAGCCGTTGGAGAACCGGCCAAACCGGAGTGAACCGGTCTGAACCGGGTTGAACCGGACTGAACCGGTTCAGCCAAGAAAGAAGGAAAAAAAGAAAAAAAAGAGAAAAAGGAAAAAAGGAAAGAATTTTCGGGGATACATCGGACTTCGGGTAAGTCGATACGAGGTCAAAAGTGACCGATTTGAATTTCAAAAAATTTATTTAAATTATATTTGATCGAAAAGTAACCCGAGATTAAATATATAATTGTGCAGTTGTACGACAAAGCCAGAACGAGAGCCGATTGAGCTCCGATTTTCGTATCCCGCATCATATTGGGTAAGTACATTTTAATTCTGACAATTAGAATCCTTTAATACAAAGTTTCGATTATTTTACGGAATTTATGGATTAATTCTGTATAAAAAGGAATACTTATCGAAATTTGCAACGTAATTATCGTAAATAGTATACGGGCTATCCAATGAGTTTGGAACGAAGCCCGATGATTATTGGTAAGCTGAATGAACTCAGCAAACTCGAAGAAGGGATTTAAATAGTACAAACGGGCTGAAAACGGGCTCGAGGCCCATTAAGGTGCAATCGGGCCCAATAAAGTAAAACGGACCCAGTGTTTTAGATTCGATCAGTATAAGTGAAATACTGATAAGTATAAGTGAATTAACCCAAAATATGTGGTTATATGCAGTTCTGTAGACTTGGTTGACTTGCAGTTGGACTGAGAGATCGGATATTATGAAGACGAGATAAGTTTGCACGTAAATCGAGGTAAGAAAATTTTGTAGGTGCATAGAGATTTCTTTATGTATTTATTGAGGGGATTTAAAGGGCTTAGAATTCCTTAAAGTATCTAGAAAACAAAATACTAATTTTTACGAAAACCGGGACATATGTAAACAAAGAAAAAGATGATTTTGCCCCTGAGAGTAAAATTTACAAAAAGGGTAGTAAGGCAGATAAATTGCATGATTTCATGTTTTTAATGCTTTATATGAATGTATTGCTTTGATTTAAGCAAATATGCACATAGGTTGGCTGTTGATTTCGTAAATTATACGAAAGGGTATCGGTTTAGACCGGTTACTATTTTAAAAGATGTTTTATCAAGATTGAGCCACCTATTGTATTTACATGAATAAAAAGAGTGCTAGAGTTTTTCTCGCACTCAAGTTTATTGATTTATTACTCATGAAAAGCCGTACTGGAGCATTGCTCGTATGAGAAATTTGTGTGTGCACAAAACCATGCTGGAGCTTCGCTCGCACGAGATTTTAGATATCATGATATGCATAGCGTGGTGCTGGAGCTTCGCTCGCACTAGACGTGAGTTGACATGCATATAGTCGTGCAGAAGCCTCCTGTAGACTGTGTGTCACAGAGAGTTGAGATGCTCCCATGTATACTTTGAGACATGGGTTGGTTATCGACATAGTATTGGGGTGGATAAAACCTACGTCAGGCACCCCCAGACTATGATATGGGTCCACGGAGTACGATGTACCGTGTATATCACACGGAGTACGCTGTACCGTGCAGTCATGATGACTCGATGATGTTACTTGATATTCTGGCGGGTAGGACTTGACCCCACCTCCCGTTGCAGTTCTGATACCCCGCACACCGAGATCCGTGTAGCCTGGGATCACAGGGATAAAGTATGGCCATAGTCCTCGATTTTCATACAGTAACCTACATGCCTCACATGATATCATACGGTCTGGATAGACCAGGATAAACCCGAAGGAAGGGTAATGTCCCGATTTATGTTTTTAAATGAGATGCAATTTAATGAATCAAGGTATTCCCGAGAGATGGGTTTGACCTTGATGAGGTTGTTTTATGATGAAACAAATGAGTTTTAACGTGATGAGTTTATAAGGAAACAAATAAGTTTTAAATGTGACGAGCATGAGATGACATACATGATGATTTTTCCATGTTTGTTTTATATGTCGATTTCATGATTTATCTTGTATGATATATACATACATGTGGCATCGTTTTAGTCATACCTCATGCTCCAAATGTAAACGATTTTATATCATGACATTATCAGCACGTAGATAGTATAGTTATCTACCTGCTTACATTATTGCCTTACTGAGTTGTTTATGCTCACCCTTTCATTTTTCACCCAACAGGGTATATTCAGTAGAAGAGAACGACAGTAGTCATATCCGCTGCTTCTTATCAAGATCAGGTATACACATTTGTATAATTTTTGTATCTGAACATATAGAGACACCGTACTGTACATGGATGTAATATTGGGGAGGTATTTATTTAAAATAAATTGATTTGTAAATGAAATATGAAAATGGAATGGTAAATAGGTGAGAGGTGACTAACACCGAATCATAGCCCAACTGTTTAGTGGTGAAACTGTTCACGACGGGTAAGGAAATTAAAAAGCAAAAAATTTACTCTGATTTTTAGGTAATTTGGGTCATGACAGAGCGTGTTACCCATTGATCACCCTCTACCTCGACAATAATTTCTGGCAGAGTGTGTCACTTTTTGATCACCCTATACTTTTATAATAATTTTTGGTAGGGTGTGTCACTCATTGATCACCTTCTACCTCAACAATGATTTTTGATAGCTCACTGGATGTTATTTTACCACAAATGCATTTTTATTTTATTTATTTATTTATATTTTTTTGGCATTATCTTTTATTTAAAGGTATTTGATCCCCTTTACTTTTTTTTTTTTTTTTGTAGCCATGGACGAGTTCCCTATATATCATCTACCAAAACCATCCATCGTCAAGTATTACCAAGATGAAGTTAGGGGTAGACCCTTTTTTTTTCTTCCAAAAATTCAAGAAGAGTATAAAGGTCGTCTACGTGACTTCTTACTTATTTGGAGACAAGGCAAGTGAGGGTGTAAGCAAAGTCACTAAGTGTCTAATTCACACACCAGCTATTGGCAGTAGTGAAAATAATTGGGATTTCGATGCGGCAACTCTTTACCATATGGACATTTGGACTTTAGAAGAGGTTGATGAGGTATTCTCTTGCAAGTCTCATACTACTCAAAAAAGCACCTTGAAGACGATGCTATGTAAGACCCATATTTTTATGTAACTTGTTCCTTATGATTTATATATGTACAAACATTGTATTAAGTTATTTGAATCATAAGAAGAATATTTACTTGATTTAAGTGTTAGTGAAATGCTTTAACACTTATAAGCTACATAAAAGTCGAAAAAGGGCTATAAGAGCCACATGGCTAAACCGAGTGAATCTGAATTATTCTGACTGAAGAGAAAAACTTAAAATGAGAAAATATAGGGAGCTCATGAAGGAAAGTCGGTTTGATTTGGTCCGAACACAAAGAAAAAGAGTAAAAGCCAAAAAGGGCTAAACGAGTCCGAAATGGTCCGTTCAAGATATTTTGGGTATATTCACCTATCGAAAACGGCCAAAACATAAAGACAAGAGTGTAAACCATAACATATGACACTTTTGGATTTTTGAGAAAAAGTCAAAAGTAGCCAATGGTCAAGAAAAATCGACTGTAGTTAAGAAAATGGACATTGATCATAGTTGACTAACCATGGTTAAAAATTAACCTAAGTATGGAGAAAAATTGGGGAAAAATATTTTTGCTCAAAATACAAGATAATCATCCCCGAAAGTAAGGAAATTTATTTAATCAAAATCCGGATTAAATTTAACGGGTAGAAATGTAATGGGCCAAAGTTGAAATTTTAAAGCCCATTAAAGTATAATAAGTGTGGGCCGAATTTCTTAGGTGCATTAGATCGAATTGTTGGACCGATTTGTAGGCTCAATATTTAGACAATTGAAGGTCTGATGTATAGTAAAAATTTCAGCCCAAAAGTCCATTAGGAAGGCCCAAATCGAGAGGCTCAAATGCTAGGCCCAAATTGGTAAAAATCAAGCCCATTAGTAAAAGGTAACCATAGCCAAATTGGTAACTATTACCTAAACCAATTCAATTCAAATTTGTTAGCTGAAAAGTTAGGCTTAATAACTAAGTAATTGACTTATAAAATCAGCCAACACAACTTCATCTTCTTCCTTAAGAATTCGGAAAAGAGAAGAAACCATTAAAACACACAGTCAAGCTTTCTCTCACTAGAAATCACTAGAAAAAAGGCATATTTGGAACTTGCAATCTTCATGAAAGTTGTTCCAAATTAAGAGAGGATTAACATATGTTGGAATTGGCTATCAAGGAGCTATAGTGAGCAAACCGAGAAGCTTTAAAGTTTCGGCCAAGTGTGAAAGTGCAAGCTAGGTATAATTTCAAGCTTTCAAATTCATATATGTTAATGTAGGAATTATTCTAGGTAGATTGGTATATGTTTTAAGCATTGAAACACATGAAATCACTATGAACATGGATTGACCGAGAGTGGGTAATGGTAAATTGATGAATGCCCATATGATTTTAAGGCATGAATGAGTTAATATACATGTGTTTATGATTATGGTATAGTTAGAATTAATCAATTTGATCAATTGGTGGATGAATTAAGTTGGCAATCAAGGTGTTTGATAAAATGCCTAAATGAACTAAGTTAAGTTTAAGAACATTGCCAACCAAGTGTTTGTGAAAATGCCTAAGTGGATGGCTAGTGAAATGGTCGACGGTGGCGTGGTGCTCGGTATGGTTAGGCATGCGTGGTTCTCAGCCATGGCATGTGGCTGAGAGGTCCAATGGGCCAAGCCCAATTGGTTTCCACCTAATGTGATGTAATGGGTCTTGGACAAGCCCAATAAGAGTTGGTGGGCACCACAAGCCCAATAGACTCAACAAAAATGAATACTAAAATGGAAATAGACTTAAGGTAGAGTTAGGCCCATTAAGGTTTATCAAAGCCCATTAAGTGAAATAGACTATATTAAATGTGAAATACAGTAGGAAAAGTAAAATTAACCTGATGAATGGTTATATGCAGCTCCAGAGATTGTTGGAGTAGCTAATCGGACTATTGGATCGAGCAGCGTTGAGAAAGTAAAATTTTTCGAGTGATTTCAGGTAAGGGACTTTTGCGAGTAGTTAGAGATACCTGTACGTATTTTCGTCTGCTTTTGCATTTACTTAAAAACTCTGAGGGTCAGAGAAAGTGAATAATAATTATTGTGACCCGATAGTGGTAAATTACGATTACCCCTAAGTCAACTTTTGGAAAAAGTTGTAAAAAGCATGAAAACGACAATTATGAGTGTTTTAACTACTATTTAGTAGAAGAGTAGGTAGATGGGCTAATGTTTTCTTGTTTAATGAGAAATAACATAATTTATAGTGCTGATTTTGATATTTTAAAAATCATCCCTTTTTTAAGAGCTATCTATCGAATTATGTGAAAATAAATCGTGCTAGAGTATAGCTCGCACTTGAAATCATATAATTTCTACATATATTAGTGTTGAAGTATGATTCGCACTAGATTTCCATGAAATGCATGATAGAGTGCTGGAGTTATTGCTCGTACTCAGTTTTATATGATTTATGGATGATAGAGTGCTGGAGTTTTTGCTCGTACCCAGTTTTATATGTTTTGTGCATAGCATGGTACTGGAGCGATTGCTCGTACTTGATTCGAAACATGAACTATGCATGACCTAGTGTTGGAGTGTTACTCACACTAGAGTTTGAGTTGTGATGTGTGAAACAGTGTTTGAGCGGAGTGTCAACTGAGAGTCACGCTCAAAGACGTGCACTGTAGTCTTACTGTGATATAAAAGACATGTTGAAACCATGCTGATTTCCTCGTGTAGACTGAGTGTCACACTGTTGAGATGTTCGCATGTGGATTTAGAGACATGGTATTGATTATCCATTGAGATAGGGTCCACGGGTGTATGTTGTACCGTGTGTATGTCACGGAGTACGTTGTACTGTGTGTTTTTGTGATGTGTATGAGGAGTTGAGGAGTTGATAGCTGGTAGTTGTGATGTACTGACCCCCCTCCGATTGCAGTAGTAATTTCCCCTCATACTAAGGCCTGTGTAGCCTGAGATCACCATTATAGGATATGGCCATAGTCTAGAATATTATTGCATTTAACCACAGTCTCACATGATATATCACTTGATTGATTTTATGATACGGATAGACCTGAGGGATGAGTCGGGAATCCAATTGTTGTGTTGTGAATGATTTAAATGTCATATTTACTATGATTTGAATATAAATGGTATGATTTATCTAAAGGCATTGTGAAATTATACAGATGCATTGTTTTGCACGAAATGCCTACATTTGAGAACTAAGCATGATTTATGTACATGGGATTTAATCTGTACAAGTATATGTATATATTTTAAATACATACTTTTAAAGTGAGTTAAGGAAATAATATTTTTGAGGCATAGCATTATTTTGAGTAGATAGTGTAGATGTCTACTTGCTTGCCTGATTTCATTACTGAGCTGTGAGCTCACCCTTTTTTTTACACCTCTCTACAAAGCATCCGTAGTCGAGCGAGTACGTTTGAGGGATAGTATTCCTGTTGTCCACTGTCATTTCCTATAAATCGACAGATATACACATTTTGTACGGTTCTGTATCTAAACATATAAACAGCACATTGATGTAAACGATGTAAATTATGGAGGATGTATTTGTATTAGATTTTATATGAGTTCACTTATATTATAGAAGAAATTACAGTCACTAAATAGTATATTGACATGTATGTATGATAGTGAATGGTATGGTAAGCGAGGATACTAACATCAAATCACAACCTAACTGTTGATAAGGAGAAAGGTAAGTAAAAAGTGAAAAATTTGTAATGTTTTGGTTAAGTCACGGAGGGTCGTGACATGCTAAAGTTGCGAGATAGTCACCATGAGGAAAGCATCAAATACACTACCCTCACCACTTTGGGCTATCGTATTTGTAGACGCAAAGTTTCTTGGCATGGTTTTCAACCACGGGGATAATTTGCTCCTCATTATGGATATTTGGAATGGTTAGAAGTTATTTTGAGTTAACACAAGCAAATTTTAGAACAAATGGGCGTCTATGAATCGATCATCGCTTCACTATATGTTTATAACCAAGGTCGAAATATGATTCATGCCTTATGGGAAGCTTGGTGTCTAGCCACTAATACATTTCGATCTTTTCGTGGAGAGATTTTCTTTATATTATGGGATTTGAAGATTTTAGGAGGCCTTCCTATTGTTCGAGAATTTTATGATGAGGTTGCCCCCAGTTTAGAAAAAATCACTAGTCTTGATAAGTCCTCATATCACATTCTTTCGATCAGTTGTTGATACCTTTTTCCTTGCCTATCACCTCATCAGGCTGCAGGTGGATCATAGGGCTTTGAAAAACGATGAAGTTTCTACTTTCGCTTTGGTGAAATTTTGGTTTTGAGGTAAAAGTAAATACTTATGACTTGATCATGATCAAAGGCATGAAGAATTCTCTATATACATCTGATGGCCATTTCAGACATCGTCTTCGTACTAGAAAGGAAAATGAAGTTTTCTTCAACTTAGGTGTTGTTGATATCGATAGAGATGATGTGTTCTCAGTTGCATTTTTATCAGTTTGGTTATGCTCTTTTGTTTTTTCGAGCACTCGTGGTGATGTCATTCGGCTTGAGACTTTCAAAGTGGCTTCTTTGATGGCTAAAGGTATATGAGTTAGCCTTGCTATTCTAGTCTTGGCAAGCATATATAATGGATTGAATCAAATTTCTACTTGCGCGAATGGTCTTGGTCAATGCAACATTGTGCTTCCTTGGCATGCATGGATGGCATCTTATCTTAGGTTTTATCCTAAATCAAATAAAGCACCAAGAAAATATAAAATGTGCAAGTATGGGGAGCTTTCAATCACATATCTTATAGTAAGGCTAAAAGTTGAGAAATCATCCAACAATTGCTTAGAGTGGATTGGTAAGACACTAGGATAATTGAAGTTTGTAAGATTAAACTTATGGATACTCTAGGGAATCGACTTAAGCTTGACGATTTTGAATACTTGGTGAGCATTTGATCTTTATTTTTGACTTGACGAAGAGGTAATTTTCACTTGGTAGAATCATATAGTCTTCATCGCTTTACAAGGTAATTTGGATAGCGTCAGCTTGTTTCAGGATCTTTGATAACTGACATTAGAATTGCTAGTTTGAGAGGGTTGTTGCGCTATTGGCGATGTAGCGTGTTAAGAGGCCTAAGCTATGAGGTGACTATTCCTAAATGGAGTAACACGAATAAAAACTTGTTTGTAACAAGAAAATTATTTGTATAGTGGCTAGGTCAAATGAGAGATTGCTACTGCACAGTATACTAATTTTGAAAGATAATACAATTGTTGATTTTAAACTTGCTTCTTCTAGCTACTATAAAGAAGGATCATTGAATCTAGTACAACCTTTGATCGAGAATATCGACCTTGAGGCTGAAGATATTGATGATGTTACTATGACATATTGCCTTGATATAGAACAACTTGATCAAAGCAAAGGATCTTTAACTCCTGACTTGGATGAAAGAAGGGTTCTCAATGTCTAAGATGAACGACATTCTTAGTGTGTTTGTTATAGCGATAAACCTATGGAACCTATTGAGAGTGATCATGATAGTGATAGATGTAATCCCAGAAGCCTTAGAAGAGATGTGCAGTCTTCTTTGAAAAGAAAAGTGATGGTTTCCACTCAGCCAAGGATCTTAAGTCAAGTAGTAAGAGTTGTTTCTCTTAAATCATCTTGTTACGGTAAGCTTGGCTCTTCTTTAATAAAGAGAAGACATCTTGAAATTGATCATGGACAGTCTAGAAAAAGGACTTCGATTGCATCAGAAGAAGATATTGATTTAGCCGATGATGATGTGATTCCTCTCACAAAGACGTTGAAGAAAGGGATGAAGAAAAGCACCACTTGCGAGGTCAAGAATATCATACCCGATAATGAGCCTTTAAAGAGTAAAAAATTTGAAAGCTATGCTGGTAAAGTTCATAACCAAGTAAAACAATTGTCTGCAAAAATAGGTTCCTCATCTTCACTCAAGAGCAACTTTAAATTCGTTTCTATCAATTCATCAGCTAAGAGAGCTCGAGGTGACAGCATAGTTTTGATTGAAGAAATTATTGATAACCTTCCCAATCGAGATTCGTCACAATTGCCAATGAATAGTTCTCCTGAATAAAATGCTATTTCTATTTCCACTTACCATCTTAGCAAGTATTCTTCAAAGTTTTTTAAAAAAGCCATTAAAGGGATAAGACGTGATTTCTTACTCCGACTTAAGGATGCTTCTTTTCCTCAAGTTAGTAAGATCTATGAAGTTGCTTCCATAGTTTATTCAGGTATTGAAAGTTTGCATGGTGATCCGACTCCCTTAAAAAGGATTGTTGATTCCTATGTCAAGGAGGTAAGGCATTATCGTGTTTAGATAAAAACACTTAAAGGTCGTTTTTCTTTAAAAACTTTAGAAAAGATGAGGGCTGAAGTAACAGAACAGTTGGAACATGCCAAGTCTTAATTGATATTAAAGAACAACATTATGAAGCACAAGTCACAAAGCTTCAGACATTGCGAGATGAGCGTATTGCACTAGAAGAGAAGTTGCATTTAGTTCAAAGAGAAGAATTGGAAAGCAAAGATTGAGTTGGGAGCTCGAGTTGTTGAAGTGAACAAGGCAAATGATGAAATTGCTTTCTTTGATAAGCTCATGATTAGATTAAAGACCACGATTTCTATTGCTAATGAAGATATGAAGAACATTGAAGAACTTAGAAGGGTATTGTAAGTTCATCGGACTCTTTGGTTGAAAGTTGGAGCAGCGAGTTTTAGATATCACTTAAGCGTTTTATTTTTATTGTAATGGACGTTTTCATGATTTGATTTGTAAGACCCGTATTTTGGATGTAAACTTTATGAAATCATGAGTATGGTAATGTATTTGCGATGTAAGCATAAGTGATGTAAGTTAATGGATCCGATGTATATACGTGTAATATGAGTTTGTATTGTACATACAAGTTTCATTGTGTATGAATATGATGGAATGAACTTTTATAAATGATGAATGCGATTGGATCTCAAAATAAGTAGTGTGGTAAAATAGAATGAAGTTGTACTTCCATTTAGTTTTGAATTGTATACCTTGGATCACATAAAGAACGCACACAAGTTTCAATACATATAAGGTATGAATGAAAGTCATTTTCAAGTCTTAAAGGTGGTTGAATGAGAAAATGGTCATGGCAACAAATTGAGTATGTTATGTGTGAAGTTACTGCAGAAAAACTACAAAAAATCTGGAAAATATGAAGGCCAAATCGATCTCATAAGATAAGAGATCGATCTGGAAGAGCCAGAATGCTCTTATTTGAGCAATGGAATAAGGCAGATCGATCTCCAATGGGGCCAGATCGATCTCCTAAACATTTTTTAATAAAGAGATCGATCTTTAAGCATGCAGATCAATTTTCTTAACTCTCAGGTTAGAGCATATCGATCTCAAGTTTCGACAGATCGATCTCATGCCTTAAAATGTCATGAAAATGAGGGATTTAAGAGGACCAGATCGATCTCCACCCAAGGCAGATCGATCTCATCAAGTTATTTCTATAAAAGGAGTAGTGAAATATGCATTTTTCTGAGACAGAACCTTTCCTTTCCATTTTCCTCCCAAAACCTAACTTTCTCACTCCTAAATCTACCCATTTCCAGTAAGATTTGAGGGAAGACCATTAGATACAAAGTTGTTCATCTTACAGAAGAGAACAACATAGTTTGAAGTCAAAACCCCATTTGTTGGATTGAAGGAGCAAGAAGCATTTTCATTTGGAGCAAGAAGAAAATCCAAATAGGTGAGTTTCTAAGGCACCAATCCAAGTACATTTGTTTATTTATTGATGTTGGAGTAGATTGGTGTGAATATTTATTATAGAAACCATCTAGAAAGCAATGGAACACTTATAACCTAGATTATGTCTAGTGTGAGAAAATGTGGGTTGAATGAGTTGGATGATTTATGGGCATGCTAAGGTGGTTATGGAAAATGTGAATGATTTGAGATAGTTCAATGGAGTTGCATTGTGAGTTTGGGGAAATTATGGAAAATGAGTATGTAAATGCTTGATAAATGCCATAATGAAGAAATCAATGAAATATGAACACTATGAGCTTAATATCGATTTGGAATGAGTTAATAGGCCTAAAAGGATCCATAGACTTGAATCATGGGTAGAGTAATAAAACGAGGCCTTATAAGCGTTAATAGAGACTACAGGTCGAATCGACTATAGTAAACGCAAGAGTTGGATTTTAATGGGCTAAAATGTTGTGAAATACGTTTATGTGCAGTTCCAGAGAGTTCATTGGAGAAGAATCGAACCGCATGAGTAAGCAGCTTTAAAGAAGTGGAATCACGCGTCGCGATTCCAGGTAAGGGAATTCTGTAAGTATATAGAGGTAGCTACTCGTACTTTGTGGGTATATAGGGTGTTGTAAAATGCATGCGTAATTAGAAATGTGTTTGATGATGTATGGAACAACTATGAGTATTTATATGAGATTTAGTGGTTTGAAATGGTATTATAAAGAAATGGGATAGTAAAGCTAATAATTGCATAAATCACGTGTTTTTGAATGTTTTCACAAAACACAATACTTGTTTTGGGTAAATAAAAGGATAGGCTGGCTAGTGTTTTATTGATATTGTGGAATGGCACATGTGAAGTGCTAATTATGTTTTGAGATTTGTTTTGAATGTATATGAGCCGCCCATCGAGCTATGTGAATTAAATCGTGCTAGAGCCTAGCTCACACTGGATTTGATGCTTTTACTTGTATAAAACGTGCTGGAGCTTAGCTCGCACCTTGATTTGAAACTATGATGATGTTTTATAAACCGTACTGGAGCTTTTGCTTGTACGTGGATTTTGAATGGTTATCCTATGCATATAATTGTACTGGAGCTGTGCTCGTACGTGGTTTTATCATGTTTTTATGCATAAATGTCGTACTAGAGCGCTACTCGTACAAGGTGATTTAATGATAATACATGAATCGTGTTAGAGCTTAGCTCGCATAGGTTTTCACACTGTGATATGTATGAGTATGATGTCGTGGTGAGGGTAATACGGATTGATGTTCAGAGAACCCAACAGGCCTAACAGACCTCTTGAGTGGGGTGAGGATGAGAGGTTAGGACCTGACATTAATCCATTCAGGGAACCCAACAGTGCCGCTAAAGGGCATGAGGGGCTAGGACTTGACATCGAAAGAAAATACTCCTAGTACACTTGAGACTATAGAGGTTACACTCGGTATGGGGTAGATAAGACCTACAACTGGCACCCTTAACCATGTTATGTGTCACGACCCAATTCCATTCTCTTTAACCGAAAATCACTGAAAATTTTTCGTGTTTTACTGTTATCTTACCCGGTCGTGAACTAAACTCACCACACACTGTTGGGCTGTGAGTCAATAATAAACACCACATCTCATTCATTCTCAATTAATTAAAATGATGTCATACATGTGCATTTAATCGTGTATTTGTACGAATACATGTTTTACTGACATCTACATCCCCCATAAGTACAACTCAAAAGAATACTGTACTTTTACATTGTTTAGATACAAAAAGAATCACTGTGTATATACCTTTCAGCGATGGAGATGCAGCGGAGTCCAAAATAATACGCCTCAGTCCTCATTGGGCTACTATGCATGCTCTGTAGGGGGAAAATAGAGTGGGATGAGCAACCACACGCTCAGTAAGGCAATAATGCAAGCATGGTAGATAACTACTCTATCTACATGCTGATAGTGTTATGCATAAATCGTTTATAGTAGGAGCATGACGAATAAAACTATGCCATGTGAATATACATATATATCATGTATCAAATCATGTGAATTGGCATATAAAACATGGTAGAAACATCATGTATAAATCATCTCATGCTCAATCTCATTTAAATTCATTAAAGGGCAATTCTTTAAGAAACTTCCTTTTTAAACCAACACCATAACACCACCAAATCAACTCACAAACCACAACCACATTTACATTCCACAATTCACCCATGTGTATAAATCTAGGTCACTATATCAAAAGTGCCTATGTGAATCATTACATCATAAATCATCCCAGACCACACGCATCCAGGTGTGCGGGGTATCATGCTGGCACGAAGATGGATTATCCCTCGTCAGACTTTCTCATCACATAACCATCATGCGGTACATCGTACTCCATGTGATATACACGGTACAGCGTACTCCGCAACTCATATCGTGATCGGGGGTGCCATTCCTAGGTCTTATCTACCCCATACCAAGAGTTTTCCATATTCCGTGAAGGAGAGCCTCCCTGCCGAACAGAGCCTCCCCGCCTAACAGAGCCTCCCTGCCTCCTCGAGCTTAAGGATGTTAGCTTAAGGATGAAGGGCTTAAGGATCCTTTCCGTAAGAGAGCCTCCCCACCAAACAGAGCCTCCCCGCTTAACAGAGCCTCCCCGCCTAACAGAGCCTCCCCGCCTCTTTGGGCTTAAGGATGTTGGCTTAAGGATGTTAGCTTAAGGATGTAGGGCTTAAGGATCTTACCTTTACCGTACCTATGTAGGAGAGCCTCCCTGCCTAACAGAGCCTCCCCGCCTCTTTGGGCTTAAGGATGTTGGCTTAAGGATCCCACCGTAAGAGAGCCTCCCCACCAAACAGAGCCTCCCCGCCTAACAGAGCCTCCCCGCCTCTTTGGGCTTAATGATGTAGGGCTTAAGGATGTAAGGCTTAAGGATCTTACCCACTTTCACAACCTTATACGTATCCCCTCGTGCAAACTTGTGCGAGCAAAGCTCTAGCACGACTCATACATCATGCATCTTCTCATAAAGAGGCGCGTACGAGAATAGCTCTAGTACGGTTGTACTCATAAGACAACCACTCAAAATCCACGTACGAGCAGAAGCTCCAGTACGGTTTATAAATATCATTATAGTTTCCAAATCAAGGTGCGAGCTAGGCTCCAGCACGTTTCATACAAATGAAAACATAGAAATCCAGCGCGAGCGAGGCTCTAGCGCGATTTATGTCATACAAGTGTGATAGGCGGCTCATATACAATTCATCAATCCCGGCAATTCGGGTTTAGCACTCACAAATGCTTTTCTACAACAACAATACAATACTAGCCGTCATATCTATGAGCTTGCTTAAAACCAAGCAATTCGTTTTAGAAAAACATCAAAACATTAGATTTATGCAATTATTAGCCTTACTATCCCATTTCATAAAATTCACTTCAAATCCAAAACCACGCATATACTCGTCATCATTCACGAATACCATCCATCATTTATTTGAGCAATTCATGCATTTCATACAACACCCAATATTTACCCAAAAGTTCAAAGTACGAGCAGCTACCTCTATATACTCACAAAATTCCCTTACCTGGAATCGCGATGCGTGATTCCACTTCCTTAAGCTGCTTACTCGTACGATTCGGTTCGCCTTCAACGAACTCTTCGGGACTGCACAAAATCGTATCCCGCATTATATTCGATCCATAAATTGCAACCCTTCTGCTTGCTATAGTCAATTTAATCTATAGCCTCTATTAAAGCTTATTTGGCCTCGTTTCATTACTTTATCCATAACTCAAGTCTATGGATTTTCTTAGGCCTATTAACTTATTCAAAATCGATATCAAATCGATGTAAAGCTCATAGCGTTCATATTCCATGAATCCCCTCACTATGGCATTTATTCATCACATACATATCCATTTTCACATTTCTTCCAACCCACCATGTAATTCCATCTAACCATCTAAAATCATAACATTATCCCAATGACAACTTTAGCATGCCATAAACCATAAGTTCATTCAATCCCACATATCCTCACATTATACCCATTTTAGATTTCTAGGTCACACCAATTTCACAACATTCCTAAGTAGTTTATCCATCAATACTCCTATCAATCAACTCCAAAATCAATTAAATAGCTAATGCATTTGGATTGGAGTGTTAGAATCTTACCAATATGATTTCTCTTCTTGCTCCAATTGATAATGCCCTTAACTCCTTCAATTCTAAGAATGGGAAAATGCCCTCTCACTATGTTGTTCTTCTCCTTGATAGGAACAACTTTGCCTCTAATGATCTCTCTCCAAATCTCACTGAAAATGGCTGATTTTAGAGAGGGAAAGTTAGGTTTTTGGGTTGAAATTGTAAGGTTAAGTGTTTTCCGAGATTTCCAGATTTTTCAGCTCTCCTTATATAGAAATGACTTTAGGAGATCGATCTGGTCCAAGAGGAGATCGATCTGGTCCCTTAAAATCCCTCTTTTTCACGGCATTTTTAAGCCTGAGATCGATCTGTCGAAGCAATGAGATCGATCTGTTGAAGCATGAGATCGATCTGTCGAAGCATGAGATCGATCTGGTCCCAAACAGAGAGCTAAGGAGATCGATCTGGGTGCTTGGGGATCGATCTTTCCACTACAGAATGCTTGGCAGATCGATCTGGCTCCATTGGAGATCGATCTGCTCTATTCTTTCGCCTAAATAAGAGCATTCTGGCTCTTCCAGATCGATCTCTCATCCTATGAGATCGATCTGGACCTCATGTTTTCCAGATTTCCTGCAGTTTCTTTGCTGCAACTCATACCAACACATCCTTAATCTATTGCCATGGCTATTTTCTCATCCATCCACCTTTACAACTCGAAGATGTCATCCATTCATACCTTATGCACATTGAAACTTGTGTGCATTCATTGTATGTCCCAAGGTATGCTACATAAAACCAAATGGAAGCATAACTCCATTCCATTTTACCACACTACTTATTTTGAGTTTCAATCACCTCCATCACTTGCCATAACTCATTTCTTCGTATTCATACTCAATGAAACTTGTATGTACGTTACAATTTATATTACACATACATACATTGAATCCATGGACTTACATAAATCATACTTAACATTACAAGTCCATTCATTTTATTCGACCCAATTACACACATTACCATTATACATATACAGGATCTTACAATCTCCCCTCCTTCAAGGAATTTGGTCCTCCAAATTAGAACCAAGTCACTCTTCAAAAAGTTGGGGGTACTTCTCTCGTATCAAGTTCTCCAATTCCCACGTGGCCTCTTCCGCCGTGTGGTGTTGCCAAAGCACTTTCACCAAGGGAATTGTCTTATTCCGCAACACTTTCTCTTTTCTGTCCAATATCCGAACCGGCTTCTCAACATACGTCATACTCTCCTGGAGCTCCAACGGCTCATATCTTATCACGTGTGCCAGGTCCGGGTGATACTTCCGAAGCATCGAGACGTGGAAGACGTTGTGGACATTCACCAAGTCCGGTGGCAATGCCAACCTATACGCCTTATCTCCCACTCTCTCCAAAATCTCGAAGGGTCCGATATATCTAGGGCTCAGCTTGCCCTTCTTACCAAATCTCATAATACCCTTCGATGGTGATACCCTCAGAAACACCGACTCACCCTCATCAAACTCCAGTGGTCTTCGTCTCTTGTCAGCATAACTCTTTTGTCGGCTCTGAGCTGTCCGTAATCTCTCACATATCAACTGGACGTCCTCAGATGCCTACTGCACTAAGTCCGGAGCAAAAATCTGTCTGTCACCAACCTCTTCCCATCTAATAGGGGAACGACATCTACGCCCGTATAATGCCTCATAGGATGCCATCCCGATACTAGCATGATAGCTATTATTATACGCGAACTCGGCCAACTGCAGGTGGTCATCCCAGGAGCCTTTAAAATCCATCACACACGCTCTCAACATATCCTCGAGGGTCTGTATAGTCCTCTCTGACTGCCCATCTGTCTGAGGATGAAAAGCGGTGCTAAAACTCAGTCGGGTCCCCAGCGCTTCCTGAAAGTGTTCCCAGAAATGGGAAGTGAAGCGGGCATCCCTATCAGAAACAACGCTCACTGGTACACCATGTAGCCGTACTATCTCTCGAATATACAGGTTCGCCAACTGACTCAGTGTATCGGTAGCTCTCATAGCCAAGAAATGGGCGGACTTAGTCAACCGGTCCACAATAACCCATATGGCATCATGACCTCTACGGGTCCTCGGCAACCCCATCACAAAATCCATGGTGACATGCTCCCATTTCCAAGTCGGTATCGGTAGAGGCTGCAATAATCCTGCAGGCTTCTGATGCTCTACCTTCACTTGCTGACAAACGAGACACTTAGCGACATATTCCGCAATGTCTCTTTTCATTCCAGACCACCAATAAACCTTCCGAAGGTTTTGATACATCTTGGTACTTCCCGAATGTATCGTATACTTCGATGAGTGAGCCTCTGATAAAATTGTTCTCCTGATCTCATGATCCTTGGGAACGCATACTCTGCCTCTGAACCTCAATAAGCCATCAGCACTCTGTTCAAAATCAATACCCACACCTGTCTATATCTGCCTCAGCTAATCGATACACCGTCGATCGCTCTGCTGGGCTTGCCGAATACGGCCAATCAACTCTGGCTCTAGTCTCAAACTAGCTATGATCTCAAGTCTCTTAGATCCAGGTGGGGTTACATCTAAACTGAGGTTCGCAAAGTGTTCTAACAATTCGTGTTCCCGTACCATCATATATGACACCAACCCAAGGTTCTTTCTACTCAAAGCATCGGCAACTACATTTGCCTTACCCGGGTGGTACATGATTTCACAATCATAGTCTTTCAGGAGTTCGAGCCATCTCCTCTGTCTCATATTCAGCTCTTTCTGTGAGAACAAGTACTTAAGGCTCTTATGATCTGTGAACACCTGAAATTTCTCACCATAGAGATAGTGGCGCCATATTTTCAAAGCGAATACTACAGCCGCCAACTCCAAGTCATGTGTCGGGTAGTTCCTCTCATGATCTTTCAACTGTCTAGATCCATAGGCAACTACCTTCCCATCCTGCATAAGCACACAGCCCAGTCCCTGGTGTGATGCATCCGTATACACCGAGAATCCTCCTGAGCTGGTAGGAATGGTGAGAACTGGAGCAGTCGTCAATCGACGCTTAAGCTCCTCAAAACTCCTCTCACATGCCTCATCCCATGTAAACTTAACATCTTTACGCATGAGGCGTGTCAACGGAGCAGCTAGTCTGGAGAAACCCTCTACAAATCTCCGATAATATCCTGCCAATCCCAAGAAACTTCTGATCTCAGTAACTGTCTTGGGCTGTTCCCACTGCACAACTGCCTCTATCTTGGATGGATCCACTGATACCCCATCCTTTGACACAACATGCCCCAAAAATGAGATCTGTTCCAACCAAAAGTTACACTTGCTGAGTTTGGCATACAATTCTCTCTCTCGGAGGGTCTGCAGAACTATCCTCAAGTGCTCCTCATGATCTTCCCTGGACTTAGAGTACACCAAAATATCATCTATGAAAACAATCACAAACTTGTCCAGGTATGGCTTGAATATGTCATTCATCAAAGCCATAAATGCTGCGGGAGCATTCGTCAATCCGAATGGCATCACCAAAAACTCGTAGTGGCCATAACGGGTACGAAATGCTGTCTTGGGTATATCTCCACTCCTGATCCTCAATTGATGATACCCTGACCGCAGATCTATCTTAGAAAATACTTCGGCTCCTTGGAGCTGATCCAACAAATCATTGATTCTTGGAAGGGGGTACTTGTTCTTAATGGTGGCCTTATTCAACAACCGGTAATCTATACACAGTCGGAGGCTTCCATCCTTCTTCCTTACAAATAGAACCGGTGCTCCCCAATGTGAGACACTCGGTCTAATAAACCCCTTCTCCAACAACTCTTGCAACTGTTTCTTCAGCTCTTCCAATTCTATCGGAGCCATTCTATAGGGTGGTTTCGATATCGGCTCTGTACCAGGCACTAATTCAATGCAAAATTCCATTTCCCTTTCAGGTGGTAGTCCTGGTAATTCATCCGGAAAGATATCAGGGTAATCCGTAATTACGGGTATGTCTTTCAATTCCGGGTGTGCCTCATCCATATCGACCACATAGGCAATGAACCCTTCACATTATCCTCTCCATCGTTAGTAACATAAACCATCACTCCACATTCAACATTTATCATAAACAAATAATTTATCTCTCAGCAACACTCTTTTATTTACCACAATTATACAAGTTTCATATCATTTCCTTTCATCAAAATTTACAATAAGATTGTCTAGTCCTGAAAACATCAATGTTTTGGCATGACAATCCATCACAACACGATTGGTAGCCAACCAATCCATTCCCAAAATTACATCAAAATCGTTCATATTTAATAAAATCAGATTGGCTATCATTTCCTTCCCCTCTATCCTTAACTTACAATCTCTACATACATGCTCAGTCAATTGACTATCATTCATGGGTGTGGAAATCATCAACATTTTATCCAACAATGTTGGTTTCACATATTTCAACAATTTATGTGCAAAGGGAGGTGATATAAAAGAATGCGTGGCACCAGGATCAAATAATACCAATGCTTCTAAATCAAAGATTCGGATGGTACCTTTAATCACATCCGTCGATGCGTCTGCAGTGTCCTGGTCCAGTGCGTGCACCCTTCCTCTGCTCACACCCGCAGCCTGTTTCCCTTTCTCTTCAGCTGTAGCGCTCCTCCTCGGGGCTGCTGTCTCAACTGGAGCTCCCTCAGGCTCCTTGCCCTTCTGTGGGGCAATCTCCATCCTCTCGGGACAATGCTTAGCCATATGTCCTGGTCTCTCGCATCTAAAACACACCATAGGGGTCATCAGACAGGGCCTATTCCCATGAAATCACCCACATCTCCTACACTGATCAGTAGTAGGCCGTGGTCCTCCAATAGTCATGCCCCTTGGCGCAGTCAAGGCTGGGTATACGGGAGGTCTAGAAGCTCTCTCCCGCACCTCCTCAATCTTTGGCCTCTTCTCGAAAAATCTTTGGCCATCTCTCTTGGCCACTCTTCCAAACCCAGATCTCTTCCGATCCTTGTCCTTTCTAACACTGACTCTCCCAAGCTCGGAGGCATTCCGCTCAAAGTCTTGCTCACATAATTGAGCCTTATGTACAGCCTCCTCATAAGTCACAATATCGAAGGGAGCTAGCTTAGTCCGGATGGCCAATCTCAATCCATCCATGAACTTCTGAATCTTACGGGTCTCACTACCCATCGTGTCCGGGTCATATCTCCCCAAGGACATAAACTTGGACTCATACTCGTCCACAGTACGGTTCCCCTGAACCAAATTCATAAATTCCATCCGCAATTTCCTCTGTGCGGTAGCTGGAATATACTGTCTTCTGAAGGCCTCTAGAAATATCTCCCACGAGATCTCAGAGTGTCTGGCCCTCAAAATAACCTCGGTGGACCTCCACCAATGCTCGGCCTCGCCTTTTAGTATAAACACGGCAAAGGCAACCTTCTCACTTGAAGTGCATCGAAAAAACCTATACAGTTTCTCCATCTCATACACCCAATCCTCCGTAATCACTGGGTCCTTCACCTCTCTAAACACTGGGGGTTTCAGCGCTTGAAACTCTCGCAACCTGCTCAAGTCGCAGTCATAACCCACATCACTACCGCTCTGCTGTGGAGCGATAGGAGAATCTGTATCCTGGGCTGGAGGTGGTGTAACTGTAACTGTCTCAGCAGTCTGAGGTCTCTCCGCCTCTGCAGCTGCCTGTTCCGTAGTAGGCTGTGCTGCGGGACCTCGTCTGTCACCGGTGCCCAAGGCCTGCGTGACTATCTCCACTAGACTCTCAATACTCCGCTCTAATCTAGCGAAGCGAGCCTCAGTATCACCTGCTCTCTCAGCAGGGTTCTGTGGAGCCTGCTCAGTCTGTGGCTCCGTACGGCTCTCAGGCCTACCTCTACGGCCTCTAGTACGTGCTCTCACCCCTCTACCTTTGCGTGTAACTGGCATAGTGCCTAACTCCCTGTATTATAATAATTCATTAAGCTCAATCCATCACGGTATACACAGTTATATCTAAACAAAAGCACAGTACTATGGGGATGTACTTTCCTACATTTTATTAATGACTCATATCAGGCCAACACAGCTCTGATACCAATCTCTGTCACGACCCAATTCCATTCTCTTTAACCGAAAATCACTGAAAATTTTTCGCGTTTTACTGTTACCTTACCCGGTCGTGAACTAAACTCACCACACACTGTTGGGCTGTGAGTCAATAATAAACACCACATCTCATTCATTCTCAATTAATTAAAACGATTTCATACATGTGCATTTAATCGTGTATTTGTACGAATACATGTTTTACTGACATCTACATCCCCCATAAGTACAACTCAAAAGAATACTGTGCTTTTACATTGTTTAGATACAAAAAGAATCACTGTGTATATACCTTTCAGCGATGGAGATGCAGCGGAGTCCAAAATAATACGCCTCAGTCCTCACTGGGCTACTATGCACGCTCTGTAGGGGGGAAAATAGAGTGGGATGAGCAACCACACGCTCAGTAAGGCAATAATGCAAGCATGGTAGATAACTACTCTATCTACATGCTGATAGTGTTATGCATAAATCGTTTATAGTAGGAGCATGAGGAATAAAACTATGCCATGTGAATATACATATATATCATGTATCAAATCATGTGAATTGGCATATAAAACATGGTAGAAACATCATGTATAAATCATCTCATGCTCAATCTCATTTAAATTCATTAAAGGGCAATTCTTTAAGAAACTTCCTTTTTAAACCAACACCATAACACCACCAAATCAACTCACAAACCACAACCACATTTACATTCCACAATTCACCCATGTGTATAAATCTAGGTCACTATATCAAAAGTGCCTGTGTGAATCATTACATCATAAATCATCCCAGACCACACGCATCCAGGTGTGCGGGGTATCATGCTGGCACGAAGATGGATTATCCCTCGCCAGACTTTCTCATCATATAACCATCATGCGGTACATCGTACTCCATGTGATATACACGGTACAGCGTACTCCGCAACTCATATCGTGATCGGGGGTGCCATTCCTAGGTCTTATCTACCACATACCAAGAGTTTTCCATATTCCGTGAAGGAGAGCCTCCCTGCCGAACAGAGCCTCCCCGCCTAACAGAGCCTCCCTGCCTCCTCGGGCTTAAGGATGTTAGCTTAAGGATGAAGGGCTTAAGGATCCTTTCCGTAAGAGAGCCTCCCCACCAAACAGAGCCTCCCCGCTTAACAGAGCCTCCCCGCCTAACAGAGCCTCCCCGCCTCTTTGGGCTTAAGGATGTTGGCTTAAGGATGTTAGCTTAAGGATGTAGGGCTTAAGGATCTTACCTTTACCGTACCTATGTAAGAGAGCCTCCCTGCCTAACAGAGCCTCCCCGCCTCTTTGGGCTTAAGGATGTTGGCTTAAGGATCCCACCGTAAGAGAGCCTCCCCACCAAACAAAGCCTCCCCGCCTAACAGAGCCTCCCCGCCTCTTTGGGCTTAAGGATGTAGGGCTTAAGGATGTAAGGCTTAAGGATCTTACCCACTTTCACAACCTTATACGTATCCCCTCGTGCAAACTTGTGCGAGCAAAGTTCTAGCACGACTCATACATCATGCATCTTCTCATAAAGAGGCGCGTACGAGCATAGCTCTAGTACGGTTGTACTCATAAGACAACCACACAAAATCCACGTACGAGCAGAAGCTCCAGTACGGTTTATAAATATCATTATAGTTTCCAAATCAAGGTGCGAGCTAGGCTCCAGCACGTTTCATACAAATGAAAACATAGAAATCCAGCGCGAGCGAGGCTCTAGCGCGATTTATGTCATACAAGTGTGATAGGCGGCTCATATACAATTCATCAATCCCGGCAATTCGGGTTTAGCACTCACAAATGCTTTTCTACAACAACAATACAATACTAGCCGTCATATCTACGAGCTTGCTTAAAACCAAGCAATTCGTTTTGGAAAAACATCAAAACATTAGATTTATGCAATTATTAGCCTTACTATCCCATTTCATAAAATTCACTTCAAATCCAAAACCACGCATATACTCGTCATCATTCACGAATACCATCCATCATTTATTTGAGCAATTCATGCATTTCATACAACACCCAATATTCACCCAAAAGTTCAAAGTACGAGCAGCTACCTCTATATACTCACAAAATTCCCTTACCTGGAATCGCGATGCGTGATTCCACTTCCTTAAGCTGCTTACTCGTACGATTCGGTTCGCCTTCAACGAACTCTTTGGGACTGCACAAAATCGTATCCCGCATTATATTCGATCCATAAATTGCAACCCTTGTGCTTGCTATAGTCAATTTAATCTATAGCCTCTATTAAAGCTTATTTGGCCTCGTTTCATTACTTTATCCATAACTCGAGTCTATGGATTTTCTTAGGCCTATTAACTTATTCAAAATCGATATCAAATCGATGTAAAGCTCATAGCGTTCATATTCCATGAATCCCCTCACTATGGCATTTATTCATCACATACATATCCATTTTCACATTTCTTCCAACCCACCATGTAATTCCATCTAACCATCTAAAATCATAACATTATCCCAATGACAACTTTAGCATGCCATAAACCATAAGTTCATTCAATCCCACATATCCTCACATTATACCCATTTTAGATTTCTAGGTCACACCAATTTCACAACATTCCTAAGTAGTTTATCCATCAATACTCCTATCAATCAACTCCAAAATCAATTAAATAGCTAATGCATTTGGATTGGAGTGTTAGAATCTTACCAATATGATTTCTCTTCTTGCTCCAATTGGTAATGCCCTTAACTGCTTCAATTCTAAGAATGGGAAAATGCCCTCTCACTATGTTGTTCTTCTCCTTGATAGGAACAACTTTGCCTCTAATGATCTCTCTCCAAATCTCACTGAAAATGGCTGATTTTAGAGAGGGAAAGTTAGGTTTTTGGGTTGAAATTGTAAGGTTAAGTGTTTTCCGAGATTTCCAGATTTTTCAGCTCTCCTTATATAGAAATGACTTTAGGAGATCGATCTGGTCCAAGAGGAGATCGATCTGGTCCCTTAAAATCCCTCTTTTTCATGGCATTTTTAAGCCTGAGATCGATCTGTCGAAGCAATGAGATCGATCTGTTGAAGCATGAGATCGATCTGTCGAAGCATGAGATCGATCTGGTCCCAAACAGAGAGCTAAGGAGATCGATCTGGGTGCTTGGGGATCGATCTTTCCACTACAGAATGCTTGGCAGATCGATCTGGCTCCATTGGAGATCGATCTGCTCTATTCTTTCGCCCAAATAAGAGCATTCTGGCTCTTCCAGATCGATCTCTCATCCTATGAGATCGATCTGGACCTCATGTTTTCCAGATTTCCTGCAGTTTCTTTGCTGCAACTCATACCAACACATCCTTAATCTATTGCCATGGCTATTTTCTCATCCATCCACCTTTACAACTCGAAGATGGCATCCATTTATACCTTATGCACATTGAAACTTGTGTGCATTCATTGTATGTCCCAAGGTATGCTACATAAAACCAAATGGAAGCATAACTCCATTCCATTTTACCACACTACTTATTTTGAGTTTCAATCACCTCCATCACTTGCCATAACTCATTTCTTCGTATTCATACTCAATGAAACTTGTATGTACGTTACAATTTATATTACACATACATACATTGAATCCATGGACTTACATAAATCATACTTAACATTACAAGTCCATTCATTTTATTCGACCCAATTACACACATTACCATTATACATATACGGGATCTTACATTATGGGTCCGCGGAGTACGTTGTACCACGTATATCACATGGAGTACGATGTACCGCGTGGTTGAGATACTGATGAGAAAGTCTGGTGGAGAACTAACCCACCTTCGTACCAGCATGATGCCCCACACACCTAGATGCTGTGGTCTGGGATGATTTATAACATAGTTGGCCAACATAGTCTTTGTGATATAGTGACTTGTCTCACTTGATTTACATAGTACCACATGTTTTGATATATAAGTGTGATTATGACTATCTAGGGTAGACTCAAGGGAGGGGTCGAACCTTGTGGGATTTTTGATTGAGAAATGATAATGGTGTTTGTGATTGTGAAATGATTTTGATGGGATTTTGATGTATTGAGAATGAGATAAATAAAAAAGAACGTTTCAATTTGAATTTCCCTTTTATTATGAGATTTGACAACGATAAGCATGAGATGATTTATACATGATGATAATTCCATGTTTTACATGCCTGTTTTCCATGCTTTCTATACATGATATATGTATATTCATACGACATAGATTTATTTCCTCATGCTCGGATTATAAATGATTTATGCATCACATTATCAGCATGTAGATAGAGTTGTTATCTACCATGCTTTCATTATTGCCTTACTGAGTGTGTGGTTGCTCATCCCTCTCTATTTTTCCCATCTACAGAGCGTATATAGCAACTCAGTGAGGACTGAGGCATTTTATTTTGGACATCCGCTGCTTCCATCGCCAAAAGGTATACACACAGGGAATTCTTTTTGTATCTAAACATGTAAAGGAGCAGTAGTCAATTGTATTGTAATGTGGGGGATGTAAAAGTTAGAAAACGTGTCATGTATAATTTAACTTTCAATGAATGACACATCTTTTGATTTATTTGAGAATGAATGTTGAGTGATATTTATTATTGACTCACAGCCCAACTGTGTAGTGGTAAGTTTGTTCACGACCGGGTAAGGAAAGGAGAATGCGAAAAATTTACAGTGATTTTCGATTAAAAAGGATAAAATGGGTCGTGACATGTTTTTTATCAGCATTCCATTTACGTCATTTGAGACTTTAATTATTATAACTTATTTGCCCTTCACCATTTAGACTTATGTGAGTTAAGATTTTTTTTTTTTTTTTGGTGATTGAACTTAGGATGGAGCAATTTCTTAATTTGCCTACGTACCATCTAAAAAGAAAGATTAAGTCATAACATAGTTCCTTTGTTGTTTTTTTTTTTAAATTTATTTGCCTTAATTTTTGCCTAGATTGTCCCAATGAAGTTTTCAATCTAGTAAACTTTTTATTTTTTATTTTTTATTTATTTGCCTTAATTTTTGCCTAGACCGCCCGAATGGGGTTTTCAACCTTACAAGCTTTATTATTATTATTATTATTATTATTATTATTATTATTATTATTATTATTATTATTATTATTATTATTATTTTGAAATTTGCGCATATAAATTGCAACTTTTACGCATAATAGCGTTTCAAAAATCTTTTATTGATAAGTCCAACTCGCAATCCTTCATTATCAACTATCTTGTAGGCATTGTTTATATAAACTTTTTGCACAGCATAAAGTCTATCCCATTTGGAAGTAAACTTATCACCAGGATGATGATGAAGGTTAATTGGCTTGCGCATAGCAAGAGCTAAATCTCCTACTTGAAAGAAACGTGGGTGGGGTTTCTTGTTAAAGGCTTTAGAGAGGCATGTTTGGCAACGTTCAAGATGTTATTGTGCTTGCAAACGTTTTTCATCTAACGCTTCAAGCTTTTGGAGGTGCAATTAAGCATTGCTTTCTTGTGTTAGGCCTTCTTGGATAGCAATTCTTAAGGTGGAAATTTGACATTCCAACAGAAGAATGGCTTCGACACCATTAACAAGGGCATATTATGGAGTAGCTTGTGTAGGTGTTCGACATGTGGTGCGATACACCCAAAGTGCTTCCCCGATCCTTTCATGCTAATCTCTCTTATTTTTTGCAACAACTTTCTTCTGCAAAATACAAAATGTCTTGTTGAATGCTTCTGCGAGGCCATTTGCTGGAGCATTATACATGGAAGAATTGTATTATTTGAAATTGAATTTCTTGCACAATTTATCTATGAGGTCATTGTTGAATTGTTTGTCATTATCTATGATAATGTACAGAGGAACTCCATAGTGATAGATGATTTGCACGCGAATGAATTCTACTACTTATTCTTTCTTGACCTCTTTGAAAGGTAATGCTTTTGGAGAAATAATTTGTTGCTGCCAAAATGTATAAGTACCCTCGTGAAGACTTAGGCAATGACCCTACATGATCAAGACCCCATCCGTCGAAAAGTCAAGATGCAACTGTGAGATGAAGAGGCTCTAGTGGCTAATGTATGTAATTGGCATGGTTGACATTTTTTTGCAAAGTCTATGGCATCTTGCACCATTGTAGGCTAATAATACCTCATTCTCTTAATCTTATGATGCACTTTCGGCCCAGATTGATGCGTATCACAAATTTCAGAATGAATCTATTCTAACTCTTATTTAGCTTCCCCACTTCTTAATCAACGTAAGAACAGTCCATCAAATGACCTACAATACAATGTATTTTTATAATAGATGAACCTTGTTGCCCTACATTGTAAGACCCGAATTTAATTAAAATACGAAATGAGTGAGTATTCGTGAAGGAAAGTCGGGTTAAATTAATCCCGAACACGTGTAAGGGCAAAACGGTCAAAAGATCGAAAGTCGGTGTAAATTCGATAAGGAAATTTAATTAAAAATAATGGATTGAGAAATCTTGGTCAATAAAGGTGAAATAAATTTATTCTGGATTAAATTGATCAAGATATTAATTTATTGGAATTAATCGGGATTAATCAAAATTTTTAATTCAAAAAATAATCCCGAAAATAATCGAAAAATATACCGAAAAGTCATTCGGGACAATATCCAGAAAATACGGAGGAATTATACCCGAAAAAGGGTTAAAATGTAATTAATAAATTAAATTAAATTAAATAGATTAAATTTGGAATAAAATAATATAAGTTGTAGATATTTTGAATTTTTATAGAGTATTTTAATGAATAGTGTAATAATTAAAATAAATAATAATAATAATAATAAAAAAAGTGAAATTAGAAACTATCGGGGAGAGAGAAGAAGAATGGAAAACCGAGAAGGAGACCCGCGCGTGACTCGTCCGATCCACGGCCACCGGCGACCGACGATGCTGACTAACAGCCGAGCAGGAAGAGGAGCGGTCGACGAAGCTATTGGCACCGGCGACGCGCGCCAAGGACGCCGGAGAACGCCGAAAAACGGAGGAGAAGGCCGCAGGGAAGAAATGGCCACCGGCGGCAAACGGCGGCGATTCGGGCGGAACTAAGGCCCGATTTTGAAAGCCCAAGCGACGACGGTTCTTTCTGCACCAGTAGCAACCGATGAAACAGCTGGAATCGTCGACGACGACAAAGAGAAAGAAATGGGTTCCGACGGCCGAGGGAGAAGAGCCGGACCGACAGCGTTTCGGCGACCTCGACCCAAACCAATGGTAGATTCGTGCTGCGAACAACCATGCGGAGCCACTGGCGGTGGAAGCCGGTGGAGAACCGGCCGGCAAGGCGGTAAACCAGAGTGAACCGGAGTGAACCGGGGTGAACCGGCGGTCCGAACCAGTCTGAACCGGTTCAGCCAAGAAAGAGAGGAAAAAAAAGGAGAAAAAGGGAAAAAGAAAAAGAGGAAAAATTGGGAAAAAAAATCTCGACGATGTAATCGAGCTACGGGTAAGTCGATAAGCGGTCGAAATTGACCGATTTGAATTTTGGAATATTTTATTTAATTTAATTAATTTTGGACTGAAAACTTACCCAAAAAATTATGGAATTGTGTAGCTCGACAATTGGCATCCAACGAGAGCTCGAGATATCCTCGATTTGCGTACTAGCATGGAATCTCGGGTATGTAACCCTTGTTTAAGATAATTACCTCGTTATGCGTGATATAAATTTAATTTCTGCATAAATTGAATTAAATTCTGGAAATTTAGATAAATTGTCGTAAATACTAAATTGAGATATTCGAGGGTTAGAACGAGGCTCAATAAATTATTGGTGGGCCCAATGAGCCCAATTGGCCTCGATAATGTGAAAATTAAGTGAAAAACGGGCTTAAGGCCGATTAAGGCCCATTAAGGTGCAATCGGGCCCAATAGGGGTAAATGGGCCCAATGATTTAAATTAAGCCCAGAAAATAGGAAATACAATTAAGTTGTATGTTATCTGACCTGAGGAATAATTATACGCAGTTTCGGAGGTTTGATTGGGAGCATATCGGACTGCGCGACGAGACAACAGAGGAAAAGAAAAGGTCAGACTCGACAGGAAAATAAGGTAAGGGAATTCTACGGACTGCTAGAGGTAAACTTTACGAAATTTCAAGTTCATATGCAGTCTTTAAAAATTATCTGAAGGGTCTAGAGGTCAAATAATAATTTTAGTGCCCCGAATGGGCAAATTACCAAAAATACCCTTGTTAAGGGTAAAATTTACAAATTTAGGAAAAATTTGGGAGGAGCAAGAACAAGAGGTTTCTGCTCGTTCTGGAGACATTTTAATGCATGCATGAGTAGGCTGGCTAACCTTGAAAGAAAATGCACAGCATTGCATACTTTCAACGATATAATTGTTTTGAAAAACTGTTTTGAGGAAATAGAGCCGCCTACGTGTTTTTATTGACATGTGACGTGCTAGAGCTCAGCTCGCACGATATTTTGATTTGTGTGATGCATGCATTAGTGCTGGAGCGAGAGCTCGCACTAGAGTTTTACATGCATAGGTGCTGGAGTCCAACTCGCACCAGATTTTATATATATATATATATATGATTTTCGTGACAGGGTGCTAGAGTCTAACTCGCACCATATTTTTATATGATTTTTGAGACAGAGTGCTAGAGCCTAGCTCGCACTAGTTTTACTTGATTTGATGAGAGTGCTGAGCATTGCTCGCACTGATTTTATGAGAACATGCGATGAGCCGTGCTCGGAGCATCGGTAGACTGTGTGTCACCGATTAAATAGGCTCGCACGTACATTTTGAGACATGGCAATACGGTTTAATGTTAAACAACCTGATGAGCCCGAAAGAGGGATAAGGGTTGGAGGTCCAGCTGATGAGCCCGAAAGAGGGATAAGGTTGGGGGTCCACGGAGTACGATGTACCGTGCAAGTAGCATGGAGTACGATGTACCGTGTGGTATCTTTGTGATACGTTGTATCTTTGTGATACGTTGTATCTTTGTGATACGTTGGCATCTTCGGATGCATGGGATCGGATAAGACCGACGAGATGGCGTGACCCACCTCCCGGACGGTTCCCGATCATGGTGAGAACCCACACACTAGGATCCGTGTAGCAGAGGAACTCCCGAGGACACACATGGCCATAGTCCTGGTTATTGCCGATATACAGACGTTGCCTAGTCTCGCATGTTGATGATCTTGACAATGATTGAAACTGGGTTTTAGACTAAATTTGCATGATGCTATTTCCATGCTTTTTAAACCCATGTGTGATGTAAACCGATTTTCATGGTTTTGTGAGAGTCAGGACCACCCGAAGGAGGGGCTGAGTCCTGACTTTATTGTGATTTTAAAGAGAAAGAAATGATTTAAAATGAGTTGCATGTTGAATTTTTCATGCGAACGTGTTCTACATAACATCATAACTCATATCATCTGTTTTAAAATGTGTGGAGAAAGGGTGGTTTATGCATGGCACCACGTTCATGTAGGTAGTATGGTTACCTACTTGTTCGTAGGATTGCCTTACTGAGCTTGATGTGCTCACCCCTTTCATTTTCTCCCACAGATAATCTACAGTAGACGTTGAGATGACTCAGTACTGCATTCCGGATATCCGCTGCTACCCATCAACATAAGGTATATACACTTGTACATATTGTATCTACATAAGTATAGCACAATAACATGTTTGTAAGTAACTTTAGGGGATGTATAAATAATGTAAACAATTATAAATGACTGGAGAAGAAATAAGTTAGATGGTAATTGAATGGTGGGACTGGCATTGACGCACAGCCCAATTATTAGTGGAGTGTGGTCACGATTCGAGGACAGGTAAGAATTTAAGTAAATAAACAAAACGCGAAAAATTAACTCTGATTTTTGGGTAGTTTGGGTCGTGACAGATTTTATGGTATTAGAGCCCAATTGGTCTGATGTGTGTCAGTGTTAGTAATTAGGAAATTACATCCCCGTGTTACTGTGCTTGGTTAGATACAATAGTGTATATCGAGATGGGTTTTGACTAAGAAATGGTTGAGAATGCAGGAATGCCTAATATGAGTCGCATTAGATGAGATAGTGCACGAGGCAGAGGTCGTAGAGGTAGACCTGAGTCTGCTAAGTCGTGCTGAGTTGACTTATGAAAACCAAGATGAAATTGAAATGGAGGCTAATGTTGAGCATGCCTCTCAGAGTCCGACAGAGTGATCGGATAGTATTGAGACACTCTTCGCGAGATTGGAGTGGAGTGTGGAGAATATTTTGGGAGCTAATTGCTCAGAGTATGCAAGGGATTTGAGGGCGAGACGGAGCATTGGTGGAAACCCGCTCGACCCATCTTAAGTGTTAAACATCCAAAGTTGACAAGAGAAATATTTCTGGATGTATTCCGGTGATAGAATATCCCGGACACTGTTTAAAGGGAAGGATAGATAAAATCCTTACTCTGACCCAGAGGATTTAATTTATTGATGAGTATGAAACTCAGTTATATTCTTGGGTAGATATTACCTCGACACTATGAAAAGTGACAGTCGAGATGACTAAAAGTTCATGAAATGGCTCAACTTTTCAATTAGAGTCTGATTGGCCCGTGAGATATTACCTATACCGAGGCAGTGCGCAAATTTACAGTTGGGTAAATAAGAACATGAATTGCACACCTTTGAGATTGGGAAAGGTAGTGAGGGCTGAAATAGAGACAGAAAAGAGGATCGAGAAATGACAAAGATGTTAAAAATAGGAAAATGGTAATTGGTAAAAGATCTGATGTGACGAGTTATGGGCTAAGATAATTGGTAAGACCCCAGTGCATCCAATTTTGGTACTCTTGAGGGGCATTGTGATTGGAGGACCCCGACCTGCTACGAAGCAGTGTAGCAGTGTAAGCAATGTAAGCAGTGTGGGATGTGTGGTGGATACCACGGAAGGAGGGTCTATACCTACATGGTATTTATGAAAATGGCCGTTAAGGGTGGTAAGACAGACCATTGATTTTGATTGCACAGAGTTGGGCGAGATCGCCCCACAGAAAAGTAAAGAGAAAAAAAAAAAACTTCGTTGGTATGGCTGCAACGAAAAGGGAGGCCATAGCCGAAAAGAAAAAGGAAAGTAGGCTGTTGGACGAAGGCGAGAGGATGTCTTGGATCAGGACACTATTAATGTTTCATGGATGTGGTGTAAGATACCACACTTGTTATGAATGATGAAGTACATATGTTCATTGATCCTGGTGCCACACATTTATTCATACTACCTTCATTCGCATATAAGTGAGTAAAAGGCATGAATGCCTACATCATTGGGCATAGTACTGATAAATGAGTACCCCAATATAGGAGGATTAATTAACGGAATATGGATATAGAGATTTTAAGTTGAAAAAAGGGGTGCAACAGTTGAAATTAAAGGAGTAAAGGATTGTACTCACGGAATGAATAATGAAAGAGATTTGTCATGAGGGATATACGAAAGGAGATAATCTGTAAGATAAGATAGATCCTAAATACAAGATGTATTGGAGTAAGAGACATATTCTAGGTAAGGAATACCCTTAATATGCGAAGTAATTAGGATTAAAGCAATTAGTAGCGAATATAAATTGTAACCACATGGACTGATTTGTAAAGTAATTGTGGTTAAGTTTGAAGGTTAATAAAGGTATTTCAAAATACCTCCCCTAGAAAGAACTAGTCTCGACAAGATATATTTTACAGGATTTGCTCGTGCTATCAAGTGAACCATGTATGCTTGCATGTAATGTCTTAGTTTATCAATGGCGAAGAGCAAAGCAAGACATATTTTTTCAATAGGAGAGTAATTTAATTCTGCCCTGACAAGTGTTCGACTTAAATAGTATAAAGACCTTTCTTTCTATTGTTTATCTTTTTGTGCAATTAATGCCCTCAAGGACTTGTCTTGTGTAGCAATGTAAAGGATTAATGGCTTTTCAAGTATTGGTGCTCCTAAAACTTGAGGATTAAGCAAGTATCTTTTAATTGCATTAAAAGCGTTACTTCATGATTCATCCCACTCGAATCGTACGTCATTCTTCATTAGTTGACTGAATGGTTGGCATCTTCCAACTAAGTTCGAAATAAACCTTTGAATGTATGCTAATTTACCCTGAAGACTTCGGAGCTCTTTTAAATTTTTAGGTTCTGACATATTTTGGATAGCTTCTATCTTGGACTGATCTATTTCAATGCCTCGGTGTCTTACGATAAAACCAAGAAACTTCCCAAATGTCACTCCAAAAGTACATAAACGGGTTCATCTTCAGTTGGTACTTCTTCAATTTATCAAACACCAAACGAAGATCTTCTAAGTGGTTATTTCTTCTTTTTGACTTGCCACAAGATCATAAACATAACATTCTACTATTTTATGCGCAAGTCATCTAAAATTCTTTGCATAACTCGTTGAAAGGTTGCACCATCATTTTTCAACCCAAAGGGCATTACTTTATAGCAATAAATACCCTTAAGTGTCCAAAATGCTGTTAGTTCTTCATCTTTTGGTGTCAATCGAATTTAGTTATAACTAGATGATCTATCTATGAATGACAAAGCCTCATGCCATGTAGTAGCATTGACCATAATCTTAGTAATAGGTAGTGGAAAATCATATTTTGGACATACATTATTTCGATCACGGAAGTCGACAAAAATGCAAAGTTGTTTATTCTTCTTTTTCACTAGCACTATATTAGCTATCCATCATGGATATTTCACTTCTCGTATAAATCTTACCTCAATTAACTTGTTGACCTCAGCTTTATAAGCGGGATAAGGTTAGGTTTATAATACCTTTGAGGTTGTTTAATTGGCTTTACTCCCCTTCGAACGACCAAGTTATGATTTGCAACTTTCGGATCAAGTCCAGACATCTCTTTATATGTCCAAGCAAAGACTTTTTTGTATTCTAGCAATAGTGCAACATACTTTTTTTTTTTTCTTCTGGGCTAAGGAGTGCACTAAAAAATATAGAGCAAGGTGCATCCGAGGTGCCAAGATTTACCACTTTAAGCTAGTAGACAGTTTCTTATCCCCCATCTTTTAAAGTAGCGAGAGCTTCTTCTACTTCAATTTTTAATGGCTCTTCAAGCTCATCTTTAGACTATTCGTCATCTGTACTCTCTTAGATGGTCGCATGATATGATGAATAAATTTTTTGTTTCATCTTCATCGAGATGTAAAGATGAATTGGTGTCCACAACAGTATGCCATTGCACTTTTAAGGGCCCTTCTACAGAGATTTCAAGATCTAAACATCTCTTCATGCGATATGGAATTAGGCTTCGGATTTCATTGTCATCCATCAATTCAGTGCAATTTTGACTCCCCTCTTGATGCACTTCGCTGCTTGAAGCGTTTAATCTATCAAAAACTGAGTTGTGTCTTCTAGATACTTGATGCAACTCAGAGTGAGGGACAATTAGTCAATCGAACACTGAAATACTGGTTGTTGGAATTCCCAAACAATCAAATACTAATACACGGGCACTGTTTTGAGAAGAATGAGTTGGTGAAGTTTTCGGTTCATCAGATTCTTCAGTAACTTCCACCGAAATATGTTGAGTACTGATCGATTTATTTTTTCTGCCAACATGAATTCATACTTGGTTTTGGGATTTGCGTCTTAATCCATCTTCTTGAAAAGATTTTCCATCTAACTCGTTTATCAGCCTTTTATGAGTTTCAATAATTTCTTGCAACTTCGAAGTCATTTTCCTATCATGTAACTCATTCATGGATGATGGCTTAGAACAATCAAACCTAGCTTTGGCTATTAATTAATAAGCCATTGGATTGTAATTTTTAGCAATACGACCTTGAGGTAAAGTCCTATGTTCGATTGTAATTTCTCGGATGTATCTACAAACATAAAATGGTCGATTGTGTGGTTTTTGACCTTAATAACAGATCTTCGTTTGTGAATGCAAGAGTCGTCAAGCAGTAGTCACAAAATCTTTCATTTAGCGCAGGTTTCGTAAGAGGAGAATGATGTGCAGTATAAATTTTTGACTTTTCCAAAGCATGGGCGATTGCATCATGTGTTGCCTCTAGATACTGCAATAGCTCGTTGGTACGATCTAAACGTATTATCCGCAAGTGCACGGGTCATACAAGTAATAATGGGATTTGAGTCCCGAGTTATCATCCCACAGAGAAGTTGATCAGCCTAATTAACTACCAGTTAATCTTACCCTAAGTATATCCTAGCAAATTATGAAGTCTTAGTGGGTGATCTACTAAGTCTGAAATTAAACAAGTACTGAAAATAATAAAACTATAAAATAAAGAAAATTAAATAGAGCTAAAATTACTTACAAAGCTCCAAGCAATTAAAAGCAAATAACCTACAAAAGAAAATTAAAAAAGTTAAAATTAATTAACGCAATTAAAATAAAATGCAAATAAGAAAAGAAATAAAATTACTTAAACTAAAATTTAATCAAACTTAAAAATAAAAAAATGCATGTAATTAAACTATTTAATAAAAATGCAAATTAAGCTAACCTAAAATCTAAGAAAAATGAAGACTAAATTAAAAATGCATGAAACACACTTAATCTAAATTGATTCTAAATGCAACTCCTAAAATAATATACTAAAATTAAATCCTAAAACCTATGATAAAAAATTAACTATTAACTAAAAATTAAAACAAAAAATTAAATTAACAAACTAAAACACTAGAACTAATCTAAATTAACAACTAATAAAAGGAACAATCAAAATAATAAAAGTGCAATAAGCATCAAATTGTAAAAAGGAACTAGCCAAACATGGCCTTAAACACAAATGCCAGTCGAGTGGTCCCTAGTATGCGCTGGTACTGTGCATGTTTTCTTCACATCTCTCTCGGTTTGTCCTCCATTTCCAGGTGATGCCAACGATTATTATGCCAGCTGCTGTCCGTTTCTAATTCCAGGTGTTGTCGGTCCTGTCCAGCATTTGTACTGTCTACTTTGCCACCTTGCACAGCCTGTCCTTGCACTGCAAGTTCTCTCGTTGTACACTATACTGTGCTGCCATAAACAATTCAGCATGAATAATGCGTCCTTGCTCTGCAACTCGTGCCAGCCTTGTGCATATTCTGATTACTGCATCCAACACTGTCACGGCTTTGTCTGCTTTGATCAGCTATTGTCTTTCAGTAATCAACAAGGACTGACCAGCAGTTGCAGCAACAACAACTTATTTCCTCGGTGAAATTTCGTTCTGTACAGCCTAGCATTCGTCCTGCACTTCCTCTTGAAAATGTCACTCGATAGACTACATCCAAGAATAGAATCAACCATTAACAATCAAAAGTGCAAAAACTGGAAAAGCTAAGCAAATTTAATGCAACTATAAAGTAAAACATGAAACCGAACCTGTCTAAGTAACTAGGAATAAAGCAACAAAACAGAAAATATAATAACCACAAAACATAAATTGAAACAAGGCTGAAACAAGAATATACACAAATCTATAAATCCTTAACAACTTCCACTATTACCCACACTTCAATAATCACAATAGTTCGGTCAATACATATCGTGTCAAACTTGTAGCCATTACACTTAGATTAATGCAGAATACAATCATGAAAAGAGAATGAACAATATCACATTTTAAAAACAGAGCAAAACAGAGAAGGAAAACTGCCCAGTCACGGTGTCGTCCAGCTTCTACCTCTACACTGATGCTAGTTGCTGCCTCTCTAGGTCTGCACCACAACCAGCCAACTCCTCTCCACTAGTCACTGTTTAAAAGAGTCTAGCAACACAGAACAGTGTGGTTTAATCACATAAAGAGGTAAAGTTCAAAGAAAAGAACAATATATCCTTGCATGTAAACATGATGAACAACCGAGAACCAACAATAACATAAGAAAAAAAAACTAAAGCTTATCATTAAAAACTTAAATGCACTGAACGAAAAGGAGATGAAAGCATGTAAAATCGAGAATACAAAACATGGTAAACAAAAAATTAATGCTCAAACTAAGAAAATTTGAACCATGAAACTATTCATAAAATAAAGCAATTGGAAATAACATGAACAGTAGTTAAACAAGAATAAAATAACAATTGATGGGAAAAGAAAGTGATCGAAAAAGCTTAAAAAAATTAAAACTAAAACTACTCCTAAATTACTCTACACTACTCCTAAATTTTACACTACTCCTACCCTAGACTACTTACCCTACTCCCTACTTAATTTTTTTCAATTGCCATCATATTCTATTTATACACACACTTAGGGGTACAATGGTAATTTTTTCATCCTAGATGAGTTGGCATTGTTTGGCCACTTATCTTCCTTTGATTTGCTGCAGAGTAGATATTTCCACGTCATCAGTCTTTTTGTCCAATTGGTTGTACGATGTGGCCCGACGTGTGTCTTCCAGAAGGTTGACACGGTGTCCGTCGATCTTATCGTTTTGGAGCAAATAAAATATGGACACCTGGCATCATGCGTGTCCAGACAACTGGTGACTCGATCTGCAAGTTGAAAGTGGTCCAGCCTCCTTTAGCCCGTTTTCAGCCCAATTTTGACTGAAACGATTGAGTTTCATCCGGATTTAATTTACCTGTATATTAAAGAATTTTAATCAAATAAAGGGGATTATTAATAAAATAATATGGGGATTAAATAAATAATTAGAAAATTAAGCACAAATAATTCTATTAAAAATAGAATTATCACACCCCCAAACTTGAGCTTTTGCTTGTCCTCAAACAAAACAAAATAGATAGGAATGACAAGTACCAACATAATAATTTCCCCAATATTATCCTCAAAGAAAAAGTACAGACTATGATCTCAAAGAATCACAATTACAAGTCCAACATTTAGAATCATTCAATCATAAGTTCTAACCCAAATTGGACTCCTCGTGTGTGTGTGAACATGTCAAAGCCACTTCACAGTATATTATCCGGATCAGATTATGCAAACACAATGAATGCAAAGTCAATGACAAGTGATCATTCCCATAAGTTTGCTTTTCACTTATCTCTCCACTAATGTAGTCACACTTAATCAAAGATCAATAGGACTTCATTAAGCTTGTAATGTACGGCTGAGGTTAGGGTACGATAAAGTCAATTTAGGTTTAATTACCCCTTAACATGCATTACTTCTAGGATCTAAATGTAAGAGCTCAAATTTATTTCCCCCAAACTTATTTATTTTGCTAAACATTTTATTCTATTTTTGTATTTTTCTTCTTTCTTCTTTTCTTTCTTTTTTTTTCATTTTTTTTTTGAATTTTCACTATCACCAGATACCCATATGTACAAAGCTCACAATATATCCCAATGTCTTTTCATGCTTTCGGGGTAAGGGATAGGAACAAAGTATTTAAGCTAAGAAAATTTATGCAGGCGTATTTACAGAGAAAAGCTTATTTGGCCCAGATGGGTGACTAGGGATAAAATATGTACAAAGATGGCTAGAAAGGCTCAAACGATCCAAAGATGGCCTAAATCATTTCCCTAATTAAGTGTGATCTAATATTTTATCTCGAGACAAGATCAAACAAATTCTAAAATATGATACACAAAATCAACTGAGCAAATGCAATCCTAGGTCCACCTAAGCTTTCTCTAAATAAATATATCGATTCATGACATGACATGTGCGTAAGATGAGGAAATTACAATCAGAATCAAGAACCATTCAAGAATTCAACTTCATACTTTTCCTATAATCATGCTTCTCAGTCAATCAAAATTAGACTTAATCATGGGGTCATATCATCGGAATATGAAAAAACTACATGTTAAGCACTAAATCATCCCAAAATCAAACAATTTAAGCTCAGATTTTAGAAAAAATTTTAAAAAAATTTTCAATTTTGCCCAAATTTTTGAAAAATGCTCAAGTGATATCCCCTCCCCAAACTTAAAGTGCACAGTGTCCTCAGTGTGCAGATAATATAAACATTTAAGCTCAATAACAGAGTACTTCCATATCTGATGATGATGAACAATCGAAGCTTGATTGAAAAGGTAATGCTGTAAAAGAAATCTGCAAAATAAAGAAAGAAACAACGAAAAAGAAAAAGAACTATATACAAAGTGAAAAGAAAAAATTAAACCACTTCAATGCAGCTAAAGAACACGACACTCAGCAGCAGGGCGAAGAGTATGAGGATCAGCCAAAGTGGTGACAGAATGTTAACAGTTAATTCCTACTTAGCTCTATCTACTTCCCTCCTTCTTTCAGATTTCCTATACTCAAGCCTTATATCCTCCATCCTAAAACAGTCTTGAGAGTCATCAGGGAACTTCAAAGGTTTGAAAACATGAAATGTCACCTCCTGATCTAGGACTCTCATAGTCAACTCCCCCTTTTGTACATCAATTAAAGTTCTACCAGTCGCTAGGAAAGGTCTACCTAGTATAATGGGGACTTCCCTGTCTTCCTCCATGTCTAATACAATAAAATTTGCAGGGAAAATAAACTTGTCCACCTTTACTAACACATCCTCAATGACCCCCTTCAGATATTTAATGGATCGATCAGCTAGCTGAAGGGTCACTGTGGTAAGCTTGACATCCCCTATTCCTAACTTTTGGTAGATAGACAGAGGCATCAGATTGATATTGGCTCTTAAATCACACAGGGCTCTACCAAAGAATATATTTCCAATTGTGCAAGGTATTGTAAAACTCCCAGGATCTTTGAGCTTGGGGGGTAATTTCCTCTGGATAATTGCACTACATTCCTTAGTTAAGGACACCATCTCATATTCTTCCAGTCTTCTCTTCCTCGAGAGGATATCCTTTAAAAACTTCACATAACTTGGCATTTGCTATAAGGCATCCGCAAAAGGAATGTTGATGTGAAGTTTCTTAAAAACCTCAAGAAATTTGACGAATTTTTAATCCGATTTTTTATTTTGGAACCTCTAAGGAAAAGGTACTGGTGGTCTAACTGAAAGGGATGTAGTGGTAACATGTGTAACATCAAAGGGCGAGGAAGGCTGTGAAGTAGAAGAAGGTATAGATGAAGAAACACCTTGCTTTGATTCCTTTGCAACCTGGTTTTCATTTTATTCCTGCTCATTCTGAGCTGCTCTGTTAGAACTTAAGGATTCTTCAACTATGTGTTGTTCAGGGCTGGACTTAACTTGTGGATCATCTAGCTCTCTGCCATTCCTAAGGGTGATGGATTTGACATGTTCCTTACCCTCCCTTTATCTAACAGGGTTAACTTCAGTATTACTGGGGAGGTTCCCTTGTAGACGTTAGCTAAGAGCACTAGTTATTTGTCCAACCTGAACTTCTAAGTTCCTAATTGAGGCAGCTTGATTTTACAGGATAGTCGTGAACATTTCCTCAATCGAGGGCTTCTTCTCAGCTACTAGTGCATGGTAAAGTTGGGGCTGCATATGTGGTGGTGGTGGTTGATGGAAGTGGGGTGGATGATGTGGATACTGAGGTGGTGGGTGGTGAGGAAATGGATGTTGTGGTGGTACCTGAACCGGTAGAGCTTGAAAACTAGGGGGTCCTATAGGTCTAGAGCTAGAAGTTTACCTTTGGTTTAAGCAGACACCTATCCACAGAGTGTGTACCACTACACAGATCACATGAAAAGAAAGGACTTTGGATAGAATAAATCGGATTAGGACTGGCAGAAGGATTATGCTGGATACTAAGCGACTCTACCTTTTTCGTAAGATTAACGATTTGAGAGGTCAAGGTAGACAGCGTGTCGAGCTCATAAATACCCACCGATTTCTTAGCCAATTGCCTCTCTGAGAACCATAGATAGTTATTAGCAGCCATCTTTTCTAACAACTCGTAAGCTTCCTCCTCTGTTTTACACATTAGCGCTCCACCCGCAGCAGCGTCAATAATGGTCCTATTTTGGCTTGTAAGTCCGTTGTAAAAGGTCTGGACTTGCAACCAAAAAGGTAGGTCATAGTGAGGGCACTTCCTAAGAAGCTCCTTATATCGTTCCCATACTTCATAAAGAGATTCAGAGTCAAACTGAGCAAAGGAAGATATGTCACTACGGAGTCTGACCATTTTAGAAGGAGGGAAAAACTTGGCTAGAAATTGATGGGCTAACTCATCCTATGTAGAAATGGATCCTGGAGGCAAGGAGGTTAACCAGTGTCGCGCCCTATCCCTAAGGGAGAAAGGGAATAGTCTAAGTCTAAGCTCATCATCAGATAATCCATTGTGCTTGAACGTGTTGCACAAGTCCAGGAATTGCCCAAGGTAAGCATGTGGGTTATCGTGCGAAAGCCCATTGAACTGTAAAGAGGTCTGGATCATCTGGAGGATGGTAGGCTTAATTTCGAAATTGTGAGTAGGGACAGCTGGTAGCCTAATGCCGGTATAATAACCTCCAATAGTCAGCATTGCATAATCTCCAACGGTCCTAATTTCCTTATTTTCTACCATGGTGAATTACAGCGGAGCTATTAATTTCATAGAATCGTTTTGAATTTTCTAACTGTTCGTTCAATTTCAAGATCTAAAGGAAAGCAATCATAACTTTTGGCTCTACGCATGCAATCATCAAAAATTCCTTAGAAAATTTTTTAAATTTTTAAAATTTTAAATTTTTTTAATTAGATAGAGAAAATTTAACTAACCTAAACTAAGGCTCTAAATATTTACAACCTAAATATTTACAAGCTAGAATTACACCTAAGCATAATTTCACCGATATTAATTAACAGCTAATTAAGACTTCCCCGGCAACGGTGCCAAAAACTTGGTACGATCTAAACGTATTATCCGCAAGTACACGGGTCGTACAAGTAATAATGGAATTTGAGTCCCGAGTTATCGTCCCACGGAGAAGTTGATCAGCCTAATTAACTACCGGTTAATTTTACCCTAAATATATCCTAGCAGATTATGAAGTCTTAGTGGGTGATCTACTAAGTCTGAAATTAAACAAGTACTGAAAATAATAAAATTATAAAATAAAGAAAATTAAACAGAACTAAAATTACTTTCAAAGCTCCAAGCAATTAAAAGCAAATAACCTACAAAAGAAAATTAAAACAGTTAAAATTAATTAACGCAATTAAAATAAAATGCAAATAAGAAAAGAAATAAAATTAATTAAACTAAAATTTAATCAAACTTAAAAATTAAAAAAAAATGCATGTAAATAAACTACTTAATAAAAATGCAAATTAAGCTAACCTAAAATCTAATAAAAATGAAGACTAAATTAAAAATGCATGAAACACTCATAATCTAAATTGATTCTAAATGCAACTTCAAAAATTTAATACTAAAATTAAATCCTAAAACCTATGATAAAAAATTAACTATTAACTAAAAATTAAAACTAAAAATTAAATTAACAAATTAAAACACTAGAACTAATCTAAATTAACAACTAATAAAAGGAACAATCAAAATAATAAAAGTGCAATAAGCATCAAATTGTAAAAAGGAACTAGCCAAACGTGACCTTAAACACAAATGCCAGCCGAGTGGTCCCTAGTATGCACTGGTACTATGCATGTTTTCTTCACATTGTAATGCCGACGGTTATTATGCCAGCTGCTGTCCGTTTCTAATTCCAGGTGTTGTCGGTCCTGTCCAGCACTTGTACAGTCTGCTTTACCACCTTGCACAGCCTGTCCTTGCACTGCAAGTTCACTCGCTGCACACTGTACTGTACTGCCATAAACAATTCAGCATGAATACTGCGACCTTGCTCTGCAACTCGTGCCAGCCATGTGCATTTCTGATTGCTGCATCCAACACTGTCGCGACTTTGTCTACTTCGATCAGCTATTGTCCTTCAGCAATCAACAAGGACTGACTAGCAGTTGCAACAACAACAACCTACTTCCTCAGTGAAATTTCGTTCTGCACAGCCCATCATTCGTCCTGCACTTCCTCCTGAAAATGCCACTCGACAAACTGCATCCAAGAATAGAATCAACCATTAACAATCAAAAATGAAAAAACTGGAAAAGCTAAGCAAATTTAATGCAACTATTAAGTAAAACATGAAACCGAACCTCTCTAAGTAACTAGGAATAAGGCAACAAAACAGAAAATATAATAAACACAAAACATAAATTAAAACAAGGCTAGAACAAGAATAAACACAAATCTATAAAACCTTAACAACTTCCACTACTACCCACACTTCAATAATCACAATAGTTCGATCAATACATATCCTGTCAAACTTGCAGCCATCACACTTAGATTAATGCAGAATACAGTCATGAAAAAAGAATGAACAATATCACATTTTCAAAACAGAGCAAAACAGAGAAGGAAAATTGCCCAGTCACGGTGTCGTCCAGCTGCTGCCTCTACACCGATGCTAGCTACTGCCCCTCTAGGTCTGCACAACAACCAGCCAACTCCTCTCCACTAGTCACGGTTTAAAAGAGTCCAGCAACACAGAACAGTGTGGTTTAATCGCATGAAGAGGTAAAGTTCAAAGAAAAGAACAATATATCCTTGCATGTAAACATGATGAACAACCGAGAACCAACAATAACATAAAAACTAAAAACTAAAGCTTATCATTAAAAACTTAAATGCACTGAACAAAAAGGAGATGAAAGCATGTAAAACCGAGAATATAAAACGTGGTAAATAAAAAATTAATGCTCAAACTAAGAAAATTGGAACCATGAAACTATTCATAAAATAAAGCAATTGGAAATAACATGAACAGTAGCTAAACAAGAATAAAATAACAATTTGTGGGAAAAGAAAGTGATCAGAAAAGCCTAGAAAAATTAAAACTAAAACTACTCCTAAATTACTCTACACTACTCCTAAATTTTACACTACTCCTACCCTAGACTACTTACCCTACTCCCTACTTAATTTTTTTTAATTGCCATCATGTTCTATTTATACACACACTTAGGGGCACAATGGTAATTTTTTCATCCTAAATGAGTTGGTATTGTTTGGCCACTTGTCTTCCTTTGATTTGTTGCAGAGTAGATATTTCCACGTCATCAGTCTTTTTGTTCAATTGTTTGTGTGATGTGGCCCGACGTATGTCTTCCAGAAGGTTAGCACGGTGTCTGTCGATCTTATCATTTCGGAGCAAATAAAATACAGACACCTGGCATCACGCGTGTCCAGACAACTGGTGACTCGGTCTACAAGTTAGAAGTGGTCCAGTCTCCTTTAGTCTGTTTTCAGCCCAATTTCAACTGAAACGACTGAGTTTCATCCGGATTTAATTTACCTGCACATTAAAGAATTTTAATTAAATAAAGGGGATTATTAATAAAATAATATGAGGATTAAATAAATAATTAGAAAATTAAGCACAAATAATTCTATTAAAAATAGAATTATCACTCATAGATGGTAAGATGATAAGAGATCTCTTTCAGGACCTTAACATATTCTGTAAGACCCGATTTTAGTTAAAATACGAAATTAAAAATGCAAAAGGGAATGAATAGAAATTTACAAGTGCATTTAAAAATGCAAAAAGACTGAAATGGAATTCCCGAACACGTTCAAGGGCAAAATGGTTAAAAGATCGAAAGCCGGTGTAAATTCAGTAAGAAAATTTAATTAAAAATAATGGATTTGAGAATCTTGATCAATAATGAAGAAATAATTAAATGTCTGGTTAAATCGATCAAGATATGAATTTACTGGAATTAATCAAAAATTCTCGCTCGGGACATTATCCCGAAAATACGAAGAAAATATACCGAAAATGGTTAAAATAAATTAAATAAATTAAATTAATGAATTTAAAATAAAATAAGAAATTTTAGATATTTGTAGAATATTTGTGAGTATTTTAATGATTAAAATAATAATAAAAATTATTATTAAAATTATTAAAAAAAGAAGAAGAAGAATTGAAAAAAAAAAAAGAGGAATCAGAAATTGGTCAGGGAGAGAGAAATGAAAAACGAAGGAAACAGAAAAATGAAACCGAGGAAGAAGAAGGGACCAGACGGCCACCGTCCGGAGACCAACGGCCAGGTGAAGGGCCGAAAAAGGAAGAGGAGAGGTCGGCGACCTCCCTGGTACCGACGACGCGCCCCACCGACACCGGAGAACGCCGGATCGAGGGAGAGAATTCGAGAGAGGAAAGGGGAGATTCCCGACGATCGGCGCCGATCTGGCCGACCTCACCCCCAGCCGAACGTTCCCCAGGCGCAGGTGTAAGACCCAAAAATTATATCGTAATTTCTTATAAAGAATTGAAAATGGTTCCAAATTAAATGAAACGGGATTCAGACAGGAAATAATGATTTAAAATGCGAAATGAATGAGTATTCATGAAGGGAAGTCGGGTTAAATTAATCTCGAACACGTGCAAGGGCAAAACGGTCAAAAGATCGAAAGCCGAAATAAATTCGATAAGAAAATTTAATTAAAAATAATACATTTGAGAATCTTGATCAATAACGAAGAAATAATTAAATTTCAAGTCCACTTGATCAAGATCTGGAATTTTTAGAAATATCGAAAAGTCACTCGGGACAATATCCCAAAAATATGAAGAAATTATACCCGAAAAAGGGTTAAAAATATAATAAATAAATTAAATAAAATTAAATAAATCTATTTGGAATAAAAAAATTAATTTTGTAGATATTTTAGAATATTTTTGACTAAAATAATGAATATAATAATAATAAACTAATTTATAAATAATAATAAATAAAAATAAAATAATTGTAAAAAAAAAAAGAGAGAAAGAATCAGAAAATTGATCGGGGAGAGAGAAGAAAATGGAAACCGAGGAAGACGACCCGCACGTGGTCGATCGATCCACGGCCACCGGGCACCGACAGCCCTGACGAAGAACCGAGGAGAAAGAGGGGAAGCCGGCGAGCAAGTTGGCACCGACGATGCGCACCAAGGACCAACGAATTCGACGAACGGAGGAGGAGAAACCGACGGGAGAAAGGAGCTCGATTCCGACGATCCACGGCAGCTGGACTCGAACGGTGGACACCTGTGTGATCGGGAAGAGGATGCGATTCTTTTGAGACCGTTGTCGGCCGACGAAACCACCGGAATCCGATGGATCGAGAGGGAGAGTGCCGCGGAGGGAGAAGATGAATCCGACGGCCACCGGCGTGATTCGGCCAACCCCGACCCTAGCCGAACACTCCCCCAATACAGGCTCACCGTTTGGTGCCAGAAACGAGCCGAGAACCGGTCGAAAAAGCCATGAACGGTGACAGGAACGTCTGAACCGGTACGGACCGATTCAGCAAAGAGACAAACCGGACTGAACCGGCTGAACCGAACCGGTCTGAACCGGGTTTGAACCGGACTGATTCGGTTCAGCCAATAAACAAGGCAAAAAGGGAGAAAAAGGAAAAAATGGGAAGAATTTTTGGGGATACACCGGACTTTGGGTAAGTCGATAAGAGGTCAAAAGTGACCGATTTGATTTTTGGAAAATTTATTTAAATTATATTTAATCGAAAAGTAACCCGAAATTAAATATATAATTGTGCAGTTCTCCGATAAAGCCCGAACGAGAGCCGATTGAGCTCCGATTCTCGTACCCCACATCATATCGGGTAAGTATATTTTAATTCGGTAATATGAGTCCTTTAATACAGAGTTTCGATTATTTTACGAAATTTACGGAATAATTTTGTATAAAAGGGATAATCGGATTTACAACGTAATTACCGTAAATAGTATACGGGCTATCCAATAAGTTTGGAACGAAGCTCGATGATTATTGGTAAGCTGGATGAGCCCAGTAAACCCGAAAAATGGATTTAACAAGTATAAACGGGCTGAAAATGGGTCGAGGCCCATTAAGGTGCGATCGGGCCCAATAAAGTAAAACGGGCCCAGTACGTTAGATTCGATCAGTAAATGCGATATACTGATAAAGATAATTGAATTGACCCCAATTATATGGTTATATGCAGTTTCGTAGACTTGGTTAATGCGCAGTTGGATCGAGAGATCGAGTATTATCGAGACAAGATAAGTTTACGCGTAAATCGAGGTAAGAGAATTTTGTAGGTGTGTAGAGATTTTTATACGTATTTATTGAGGGGATTTACAAGGTTTAGAATTTCTTAAAGTATCAAGAAATGAAATAATAATTTTTGCGAAAATCGGGGCTTAGGTAAATAAAGAAAAAGATGATTTTGCCCCTAAGAGTAAAATTTACAAAAAGGGTAGTAAGGCAGATAAATTGCATGATTTTCATGTTTTGATGTTTTATATAAATGTATTGTTTGATTTAAGCAAATATACACATAGGTTGGCTATAGATTTCATGAATTATACGAAAGGGTATCGGTTTATACCCGTTACGATTTTAAAAGATGTTTTATAAAGATTGAGCCACCTATCATATTTATTCAAGTAAAAAGAGTGCTAGAGTCTTACTCGCACTCAAGTTTACTGATTTATTACTCATGAAAAGTCGTACTAGAGCATTGCTCGTACGAGAAATTTGTGTGTGCACAAAATTGTGCTGGAGCTTCGCTCGCACGGGATTTTAGATATCATGATATGCATAGCGTGGTGCTGGAGCTTCGCTCGCACTAGACGTGAGTTGACATGCATATAGTCGTGCGGAAGCCTCCTGTAGACTGTGTGTCGCAGAGAGTTGAGATGCTCACACGTATACTTTGAGACATGGGTTGGTTATCGACATAGTATTGGGGTGGATAAGACCTACGACAAGTACCCCTAGACTATGATATGGGTCCACGGAGTACGATGTACCGTCTATGTCACACGGAGTAAGCTGTACCGTGCAGTCATGATGACTCGATGATGTTACTCGATATTCTGGCGGGTAGGATTTGACTCCACCTCCCGTTGCAGTTGTGATACCCCGCACAACGGGATCCGTGTAGCCTGGGATCACAGGGACAAAGTATGGCCATAGTCCTCGATTTTCATACAGTAACTTACATGCCTCACATGATATCATACGGTCTGGATAGACCAGGACAAACCCGAAGGATGGGTAACGTTCCGATTTATGTTTTTAAACGAGATGCGATTTAATGAATCAAGGTATTCCCGAGAGATGGGTTTAGCCTTGATGTGATTGTTTTATGATAAAACAAATAAGTTTTAACGTGAAGAGTTTGTAATGAAACAAATAAGTTTTTGAGTGTTGAGTTTATGATGAAACAAATAAGTTTTAATGTGACGAGCATGAGATATCATACATGATGATTTTTTCATATTTGTTTTATATGTCGATTTCATGATTTCTCTTATATGATATATACATACATGTGGCATCATTTTAGTTATACCTCATGCTCCCAATGTAAACGATTTTATATCATGACATTATCAGCACGTAGATAGTATAGTTATCTACCTGCTTACATTATTGCCTTACTGAGCTGTTTATACTCACCCTTTCATTTTTCAACCCACAGGGTATATTCAGTAGAAGAGAACGACAGTAGTCATATCCGCTGCTTCTTATCAAGACCAGGTATACACATTTGTATAATTTTGTATCTGAACATATAGATGCACAGTACTGTATATGGATTTAATATTTGGGGATGTATTTAGTTTAATAAATTGATATGTAAATGAAATATAAAAATGGAAAGGTAAATAGGTGAGAGGTGATTAACACCGAATCATAGCCCAACTGTTTAGTAGTGTAACTATTCACGACGGGTAAGAAAATGAAAAAGCAAAAAATTTACTCTGATTTTTAGGTAATTTGGGTCGTGACAGAAAAGATGGTATCAGAGCAGAGTTGGCCTGATATGAGTCGGTGTTAGTGGTTAATTAAATTTACATCCCCATGTACTGTGCATTATTTAGATACAATTGTGTATATCAAGATGGAACAGCAGCTAAGAATTTAGTTTCAAATGTAAGAATATAGTTTTTATAACTGATAACCGCTATGGTAGAAGGGCGAGTACACATGCTCGAGGCCGTAGAGATTGGCCTGAGAGTCGAATGAGTCATTACATGAGACTCAAGATGAAAGTGAAGTGGAAGCTGATGTTGAGCCTACTCCACAGTGTCCTATAAAGAGACCAAACAGTATTGAGACACGCTCCGAGATGATGGAGTGGACTATAGAAAATATTTCAAAATTATTTACTCAATCTATGCAGGTAGTTGAGGATAGGCAGGGTAAAGCCTAAACAGATACCTCAGACTATAGAGATTTTCACACCCCTCCGATATATAGCGAAGTAAAGAAGCCAATAGTTACTGAGGACTGGGTGTATGAGATAGTGAAGTGCTATGGATTCTTTCGATGTATGTCAACCGAGAAGGTGACTTTTAAATACGTTTATGTTAAAGGGCGAGGCGAAACATTGGTGGAAGTCCGCTCAACCCATCTGAATAGTTAGACGTCCAGAGCCGACATGAGAAATATTTCTGAATGTATTCTGGTGAAAGAATATTTCGGACACTACTTAAAGGAAATTACAGGTCAAATTTCTTACATTGACCCAGAGACACTAGTTGATTGATGATTATGAAACTCAATTTATATCTCTGGACTGATGTGAACCTGATACCATGGGCAGTAAGTCGAAAAAGCCCAAAAGTTCATGAAAGGGCTCAAATTATCGATTAGAGTTCGATTGGCTCATTACCTATGTTGAGGCAGTGCGCAGAATACAGTTGCGTGAAGAAGATCATGTGTTGCAGGCCTCTGAGATTGGGAAATGTAGTAAGGGTCGTAATAGAGACAGAATAGAATAGAGAATAACAAAGATGTCAGAATGGGAAAGAGACCAGTTGGTAAGAGATTAGAGCTGATTAGTCACGGGTAAGATGATTGGTAAGGCCCCAGTATATCCAATTCAACACTTATGAGGGGTATTATAATTGGAGAACCCCGACCTGCTACGAAGTAGTGTAGCAGTGTAAGCAAAGTTAGCAGTGTAGGATGTGTGGTAGATACCACGGAAGTAAGGCCTACACCTACACCTTATTAACTAAAATAGGATTTAAGTGTGGTAAGACGGACCACTTAATTAATGATTGCTAAGAGTTGGGTGAGACTGCCCTACAGAAGAGCAAAGAGATAGAGAAAACCCTATTGGTATTTCTGCACCGAAAAAGGGAGGCCACAGCCCAAAAGAAAAGGGAAAATAAGCTGTTGGATGAGGGCGAGTGTATGCCTTGGACCAGGACACTACGATGTTTCATATGATGTGATGAAAGATACCACACTGGTTATGAATAGTGAAGTAATTATTTTAATTGATCCTGGTACCACATATTTAGTCATATTGCCTTCATTTGTATATAAGTTAGTAAAAGACGTGAATGCCTGCACCCATGAGCACAATGCTGATAGTTGTACCCCAACGAAGGAGGGTTAACTAACGAAATAATTATGAAGAAATTGTAAGTTGAAAATAGGGGTGAAAACATCACTGAAAAATATACTGTAAGTTTTGACAACTAATAAAAGGGGAGTAGTGATTGAAATTAAAGGAGCAAATGATTATACTCACGGAATGAGTAATAACAGAGTTTTGTTATAAGTGATATACGAAAAGAGATAGACTGGAATAAGAGGCGTATGTAAGGTATGAATATCTCTGACACGTGAAGTAATTTAGATTAAAGCAATTAGTAGCGAATATGAATTGTGACCACATGGACTGATATGTAAAGTATTTGTGGTCAAGTCTAAGGGTTAATAAAGGTATTTCAAAATACCTCCCCGCCTGAAGACTTGACAGCGTCTAAAAGTATACACAATCTATAAATTGAAAGCGATAGTCGTAATATATACATTAAAAATTAGGGTACCTTTACTGGTACAATAAGAAATATAGAATTCGATTAATCAGGAAAGTTTAAAAATTTAAAATTTTATAAAAGCCGTTAAAAAGGAAATGACGCGGGTTAGTAGCTTCAACGGAAGCGATTTTGAAAGGAACATTATACGTTTATGCGTACATATGTAAAGGAAATGGGTAATTGAATTATTTAATGGAACACAACTACGATGAGGTATTTAAACTTTACCTGGACTGATTTGTTATCATCCATATTGATAATATTTTGGGTTTATTTACAGTCCAGGAAAAATCATAAGCAACAATTGAAAAATTATTTTTTACAGATGATTTGTTGAGAGTTCTCAAAATGGACTATTTTATTGACACGTTTAACTTAGAAAAAGTTGTATTTGAATGAGAAGATAGTCGATTATGAATCCAGACAACTCAAGGATCAGAAAAGGACTATCCAGCCTATGATTTAAAGTTGGCAGCGGTAGTATTGTACTGAGGATATGGTACTATTATGTACATGGTGAGAAATTTTGGGTGTGCACTGATCATAAAGCCCCAAGTTTCTGTTTTCACAGAAAGAGGCGAATATGAGAATACATAGTGGGTTAGAGCTTCTGAGAGATTTTGATTGTGAAAAATTGTACCACCCAGGAAAGGCTAATGTGATGGCTGATGCCTTGAGCAGAAAGAGCCTCGGGATGGTATTACATATGATGGTCAGGGAGCGTGAGCTGATAGAGCAGTTGTAAGCCTCATTAGTGATGTGATCCCTTCTGATGATGACAATGATTGTGTGACAGCTAGTCTGAGATTAGAACCGGATTTAAGTGACCGGATTTGACAGGCTTGGCGTGATGATCGGCATGGTGTCGATAGTATAGGTCAGATTCAGATGGGTACAGTGATAAAGTTCACAGAGAGAGATGATGGCTTACTGAGGTTCAGAGACAGTATAAGTGCTCTCCAGGACCATAGTGATGAGATAGAGTTATTGTCAGAAGCTCACTCTTCGGGAGATACAGTGCATCCGAGAAGTAATAAATATATCGAAATCTTAGAAAATGGTGTTGGTGGTCAGATGTGAAAAGAGAGATTATGGAGATTGTGAAAAAATGCCTCGTATGTCAGCAGAATAAGGTAGAGTATTAGAAGTCTGCAGGGTTAGTGCAGCCTCTACCTATTTATCGACACGACACGAAAAATGGGAGCAAGTCTCCATGGATATTATGAGGGGTTACAGAGGACCTGAATGAATCACGAGGCTATCAAGGTGATAGTCGATAAATTGACTAAGTCTACCCACCTTCTGGTTAGGAAATCCCCAGATACTCTGAGTGTATAGCCGAATTTATGTGTAAGGAAAATTATGAAACATCAAGTATCTTTCCAGTGAGCATTGTATCATATAGGGATTCCCGCTTCACTTCTCACTTCTGAGAATATTTTTCAGGAAGCTATGGGAACCCGACTGAGTGTTAGCACAGCTTTTCATCCTCAGACAGATGGTCAGTCAGAGAGGACTGTACAGGTTCTGGAGGATATGATGAGAGCGTGTGTCATTTATCTGATAAGCTCCTGGGATGATCAGTTGTTACTAATCAAATTTGCTAATAACATCAGTTGTCACTTGAGTATCGGGATGACTTCAGATGAGACATTGTATGGTCGTAAGGGTTGTTTCCCTGATTTGGATAAGAAGAAGTAGGTGATAAATAGAAAATTGTTCTCGAATTGGTAAGACAAACCTCTGAGGATGTTCAGTTAATTGTGAAGGATTAAGAACACCTCAGAGCAGATAGAAAAGCTATGCTGACAAGAGACATGAACCATTGGAATTCACCGAGGGTAAATTTATATTGTTGGAAGTTACATGCCCTTAGGACATAGCATAAGGATATAACGAGATTCGGAAAGAGATTAGACAAAGTGAGAGATAAGACCTGTAGGTTGGCGTTACTACCTAAATAAACAGGCATCCACGATATGTCCCATCTTATGATGTTTTGAAAATATTATCCGGACTCAGTGTATGTGATCAGATATGAGCTTCAACAGTTTAGCTCAATAAAAGTATAACGTATGATTGGAAAAATCGATTCGGGTATTAGATGGAAGGAGAAAGTATTGAGGTTTAAGATGATCTCCCTAATTAAAGTATGTTGGTAGTAGTACACTCCGAAAAAGTCACATAAGAGTTATAGAGTTTGATATGTGTGAAATATCCGGAGTGATTTACAGACTAACTTGGTTCTAATTTGGAGGACCAAATTTCTTAAGTGGGGGAGATTATGTAAGACCCGAAAATTATATCGTAATTTCTTATAAAGAATTGAAAATGGTCCCAAATTAAATGAAACGGGATTCGGACAAGAAATAATGATTTAAAATGCGAAATGAATGAGTATTCGTGAAGGGAAGTCGGGTTAAATTAATCTCGAACACGTGCAAGGGCAAAACAGTCAAAAGACCAAAAGCCGGAATAAATTCGATAAGAAAATTTAATTAAAAATAATGGATTTGAGAATCTTGATCAATAACGAAGAAATAATTAAATTTTGAGTCTAATTGATCAAGATCTGGAATTTTTAGAAATACCGAAAAGTCACTCGGGATAATATCTCGAAAATAAGGAGAAATTATACCCGAAAAAGGGTTAAAAATATAATAAATAAATTAAACAAAATTAAATAAATCTATTTGGAATAAAAAAATTAATTTTGTAGATATTTTAGAATATTTTTGACTAAAATAATGAATATAATAATAATAAACTAATTTATAAATAATAATAAATAAAAATAAAATAATTGTAAAAAAAAAGAGAAAGAATCAAAAAATTGGTCGGGGAGAGAGAAGAAAATGGAAACCGAGGAAGACGACCCGCGCGTGGCCGACCGATCCACGGCCACCGGGCACCGACGACCCCGATGAAGAGCCGAGGAGAAAGAGGGGAAGCCGGCGAGCAAGTTGGCACCGGCGACGCGCACCAAGGACCACCGAATCCGGCGAACGGAGGAGGAGAAACTGACAGGAGAAAGGAGCTCGATTTCGACGATCCACGGCAACTGGGCTCGAACGGTGGACACCGGTGTGATCGGGAAGAGGATGCAGTTCTTTTGAGACCGATGTCGACCGGCGAAACCATCGAAATCCGACGGATCGAGAGGGAGAGTGTCGCGGAGGGAGAAGACGAATCTGACGACCACCGACGTGATTCGGCCAACCCCGACCCCAGCCGAACACTCCCCCAGTATAGGCGCACCGTTTGGTGCCAGAAACGAGCCGAGAACCGGTTGGAAACACCATGAACGGCGGCGGAAATGTCTGAATCGGTATGGACCGGTTCAGCAAAGAGGCGAACCGGACTGAACCGGCTGAACCGGATCGGTCTGAACCGGGTTTGAATCGGACTGAACCGGTTCAGCCAAGAAACAAGGGAAAAGGGGAGAAAAAGAGAAAAAGGAAAAAAGGGGAAGAATTTTTGGGGATACACCGGACTTCGGGTAAGTCGGTAAGAGGTCAAAAGTAACCGATTTAATTTTTGGAAAATTTATTTAAATTATATTTAATCGAAAGTAACCCCAGATTAAATATATAATTGTGCAGTTTTTCGATAAAGCCCGAACAAGAGCCGATTGAGCTCTGATTCTCGTACCCCGCATCATATCGGGTAAGTATATTTTAATTACGGTAATATGAGTCCTTTAATACAGAGTTTCGATTATTTTACGAAATTAGGAAATAATTCTGTATAAAAGGGATAATCGGATTTACAACGTAATTACCGTAAATAGTATACGGGCTATCCAATAAGTTTGGAACGAAGCCCGATGATTATTGGTGAGCTGAATGAGCCCAGTAAACCCGAAGAAGGGATTTAATAAGTATAAACGGGCTGAAAATGGGTCGAGACCCATTAAGGTGCGATCGGGCCGAATAAAGTAAAACGGGCCCAGTACGTTAGATTCGATCAGTAAATACGATATACTGATAAAGATAATTGAATTGACCCCAATTATATGGTTATATGCAGTTTCATAGACTTGGTTAATGCGCAGTTGGATCGAGAGATCGAGTATTATCGAGACGAGATAAGTTTACGCGTAAATCGAGGTAAGAGAATTTTGTAAGTGTATAGAGATTTCTATTCGTATTTATTGAGGGGATTTACAGGGTTTAGAAATTCTTAAAGTATCTAGAAACGAAATAATAATTTTTGCGAAAATCGGGGCTTAGGTAAATAAAGAAAAAGATGATTCTGCCCCTGAGAGTAAAATTTACAAAAAGGGTAGTAAGGCAGATAAATTGCATGATTTTCATGTTTTGTTGTTTTATATGAATGTATTGTTTGATTTAAGCAAATATACACATAGGTTGGCTATAGATTTCATGAATTATATGAAAAGGTACCGGTTTGTACCCGTTACGATTTTAAAAGATGTTTTATAAAGATTGAGCCACCTATCATATTTATTCGAGTAAAAAGAGTGCTAGAGTCTTACTCGCACTCAAGTTTACTGATTTATTACTCATGAAAAGTCGTACTGGAGCATTGCTCGTACGAGAAATTTGTGTGTGCACAAAACCGTGCCTATAGCTTCGCTCGCACGAGATTTTAGATATCATGATATGCATAGCGTGGTGCTGGAGCTTCGCTCGCACTAGACGTGAGTTGACATGCATATAGTCATGCGGAAGCCTCCTGTAGACTGTGTGTCGCAGAGAGTTGAGATGCTTGCACGTATACTTTGAGACATGGGTTGGTTATCGACATAGTATTGGGGTGGATAAGACCTACGGCAGGTACCCCCAGACTATGATATGGATCCACGGAGTACGATGTACCGTGTATGTCACACGGAGTACGCTGTACCATGCAATCATGATGACTCGATGATGTTACTTGATATTCTGGCGGGTAGGATTTGACCCCACCTCCCGTTGCAGTTGTGATACCCCACACACCGGGATCCGTGTAGCCTGAGATCACAGGGACAAAGTATGGCCATAGTCCTCGATTTTCATACAGTAACTTACATGCCTCACATGATATCATACGGTTTGGATAGACCAGGACAAACCCGAAGGATGGGTAACGTTCTGATTTATGTTTTTAAACGAGATGCGATTTAATGAATCAAGGTATTCCCGAGAGATGGGTTTAGCCTTGATGTGATTGTTTTATGATAAAACAAATAAGTTTTAACGTGAAGAGTTTGTAATGAAACAAATAAGTTTTTTAGTGTTGAGTTTATGATGAAACAAATAAGTTTTAATGTGACGAGCATGAGATATCATACATGATGATTTTTTCATGTTTGTTTTATATGTCGATTTCATGATTTCTCTTATATGATATATACATACATGTGGCATCGTTTTAGTTATACCTCATGCTCCCAATGTAAACGATTTTATATCATGACATTATCAGCACGTAGATAGTATAGTTATCTACCTGCTTACATTATTGCCTTACTGAGCTGTTTATGCTCACCCTTTCATTTTTCACCCCACAGGGTATATTCAGTAGAAGAGAACGACAGTAGTCATATCCGCTGCTTCTTATCAAGACCAAGTATACACATTTGTATAATTTTGTATCTGAACATATAGATGCACAGTACTATATATGGATTTAATATTTAGGGATTTATTTAGTTTAATAAATTGATATGTAAATGAAATATGAAAATGGAAAGGTAAATAGTTGAGAGGTGATTAACACCGAATCATAGCCCAACTGTTTAGTAGTGTAACTATTCACGACGGGTAAGAAAATGAAAAAGCGAAAAATTTACTCTGATTTTTAGGTAATTTGGGTCTTGACAGCAGGTGAGCTGATTGGTGACGGCCACGACCGACGAAATTGCCAGCAAACGTCAAAAATGGCAGAAAGAGGAAATGGGTACTGACGGTAGAGAGAACAGGCCAGACCGACGACTTTCCGACGGCCTTGGACGAAACCAAAGGCAAATTCGTGCTGCGGACGGCCCAGCGGATCCACTGGAGGCGGAAGCCGACGGAGAACCGACCGGCAAGGCACCGAACCTATCGAATCAGAGTGAATCTGTAACGACCCTTGACCCTTAAAACTCGAGATAAATTTTTTTTTTTAATTTAATTCACCCACTTATTCCCCAATTCACTTAGGTTGTATTCCTGTACAGTGTCGAAACATTTTCCTAATTCTTTTCTCGTGATTTATAATTGATTTTCATATTTTAACTTATATTGCCGATAGAAATTTCGGCAGCATAACGGCTTATATATAAGCCTACCCACCTGCAAATCAATTGTATTCCACAATCCTAGATATCCACAACTACCAAGCATACTTTCCAAATCCATCTCTACCACACAATGCATCTATTTCGATTTAATACTAGTAATCTCGAAATATAATCCCAAGGTAGTAATGTTTACATCGTTCCTTACAAAATTACATCCCAACTGATAATTCCAATATATGTCTGTGCATACAATTATGTCTGGTACAGGAATGTAAATGTATACCTTTCGCGTGTACAAAGTAGCTTAGGGTAGTTCTTCCCAGCAGCTTACGTCGTGTACGCGGCAGATAGCGTCTATAGATTCACTGCAAATGATCTGAAGGTAGAGGGGTGAGCTTTTGGGGAAAAGCCCAGTAAGAGAATATTCTTAAAGCAGTTCTAATATATAAAAGCATTTGAAATTGTTCATAAAATGAAACTTAATGCAATACATAAACTTTCATTTCATGCGTACGCGTCATAAAGCATGCGAATATTTAAAACAAAACACATACTTAACATTTTGCAACTTTTCATAAACCTTTCATGAACATTTCATAAATCATTTCGTAAACGTTTCATGAATAATTCATAGTCATTTCGTAAACATTTCATGCATATTTCATAATCATTTCATAAGCATTTCATGAATATTTCATAATCATTTCGTAACATCTCATGCATGTTTCATAATCATTTCATAAAACTCTCATGCATATTTCGTAATCATTTCATAAACATCTCATGCATATTTCATAATCATTTCATAAACATCTCATGCATATTTCATAATCATTTCATAAACTCTCATCATAGTCGATTTTATAATTAAAATCGAGGAGACTAGGCTATAACTAAGTCATGCGATACGTGTCATTCTCCATTGGAGAGTCATCATACCTATGGCCATGGTAAGGGGGCTGTAGACTGGATCAGGGTCGTACAACCATTTCGTAAAATATGGGTAGTATCAATCTTACTTACTTTCACTAGCACCTAGCTAGGACACGGGCACCAAAGGCACTCTCCGTGTGGGCAACATAATTGCGTGCTGCGCGGGCACGAGATACTACTGAAACATCATCATAAACCACCAGTAGCACGACATCTTCCACACAGGTCGAGTCAAGTGCTAAAGGGGCCAACGTACCGGCACCTCAAGTGGTGGAGCCGAAACACCACGAGAAGTAGCCAAGCATGAAGCCTAAGTCTCAAAACATATTTTCTTTTTCGTAAATACTTTTGAAAACGTCAAATGTTCAATTTCAAAGCGTAAATATGGATTTTCAAGCCATCATAAAACTTTCATGCATTTTCATAATTCGAAAGTTTATTTCATAAACATAGATGTTCTAGCGAACATTTTGTAAAACGATATCATGTTTTGTAAACAGTTTCGCAAGTATGGACGCATTGATAAATCATTTCAAATCATATGCTCTTTCATAAAATCATTTATCAGAGAAACATGAATGCAATATCAGAAATAAGTTAAGTAATACCCCTTACCTCGATTTATCGGGTATCTCGAATTCGAACGGTGACGTCTCCTAGTACCTCCTTTAATCCTTTCTACGATTCACCTACAACGAAATCGTTTACTTAGCATCTTATCCACACGAATTGTCCGAATTGCGTTAAAATCGTAACCTAGCGTCACTACTGCGTGTGTATGTATTATTGTATATCCTTAGGCCAACACGCACGTTTATATATTTCTTCACTATTGATATATTTACTCCTACAAGTATTACCGTATACCTTTATTACATACATCCACAAGTATACACGCATAAAAATACATATTTATATATATATATATATATATATATATATATATATATATATATATATATATATATATATACACTCCTATATGTATTTATATAAATATACTTTTATTATTTTCATGTTTCCTATCTCATATATATACATTCTTTGTGTATATACTTATACTTGCACACATTCACCTTTCATACCCCTACAAGTATATGCACCTAAATAAATAACTATATCTATATATATATATATATATATATATATATATATATATATATATATATTATCATTGTTTTCCATTTTTCCTTATCACATATGCATATACACATTTTTTGTACAAATACTAGCATACCCAATTTATTATATAGACTTATTTGTACATGTACCTAAATAAATAAATATTCATTATATATATTTCTACTTCTCATCTTTCCAATTTTTGTCAAATTAACCTACACTAAACATGCTTGTATTTCAATTAATTCCTACAACATCATGCTTCCGTAATACAATTATACATACATTAAACTATATAAAATTCGGATGTTTACCTAGGAATTAACTGGTGCAAAGATGGAGAATATCAACTGGGTATATTTTTTTTTTCTGGTATACTGCCACTGTAGATGTACTGTGGCGTCGGAACAGGGTGGCCGGACGGGTAGGACAGGCGATGGGAGGTTGCCGGGCTCGGGTTCAGTGGAAGGTCGGCGTGGGTCTTCTCCGTTTGCTGCAAAACGCGAAACAGAGGAAAAATTCCTCTGTTTCCGTTTTCGTTTTCCAGGCGAGGGGAGAGGGAGAGAAGAGAAAGAGGGGGTCGGGTCTGTGTCTGGGTGAGGAAGGCTGCCGGTCCAGAGTAACCTCCGGCATTGGTGTGCCCGTCGGTGGAAGCAGAAGACAACAGGCAGAAACGACGAGAGGTTCGGGTTTCTCGGTTTCGGGCGACGGGGAAGGAAGGGAGAAAAGAGAGGTCGTCGAATGCCTGGGAGGGAAGGCTGGGTCCGATCGCCGGTGAGGGAAAAGGGTGGTCGGCAGGCGAACGGCGGGAGCGGCTCCGATCGCTGTAACAGAGAAGAGAAACGAGGGGGGGCGGGTTTTGTCTTTTGGGATCGCGCGATAATCGCGCGATCCCCCCTTTTTTTTTTTTTTTTAGTTTTTCTTTTTCTTTTTTTTCTTTTTTTTTTAATTTTTATTTTTATTTTTATTTTTTTATTTTTATCATATATATATTATTTATATATATCTATTTATATTTATATTTATATATATATATTTTATATTTTTATTGTATATGTTATATTTGTATTTTTATATATATATGTATATTTTTAATTATATTTTCATTCTTGGAAAATTACATCTATATATATATATTTTTTTTGTTTAATCTAAATACAGAAAATTTGCGGTGTTTACAGAATCGGTGGTCCGAACCGGGTCTGAACCAGACCGAACCGATTCAGCCAAGAAAGAAAGTAAAAAAGGAGAAAACGGGAAAAAGAAAAAGAGGAAAAATTGGAGAAAAATCTCGACGATACAATCGAGCTACGAGTAAGTCAGTAGCGGTCGAAATTGATCGATTTAAATTTTAAAATATTTTATTTAATTAATTTTTGACTGAAAATTTACCCGAAAATTTATGAAATTGTGTAGCTCGACAATTGGCACCCAACGAGAGCTCGAGATAACCTCGATTTGCGTACTAACATGGAATCTCGGGTAAGTAACCTTTATTTATGATAATTTACATCGTTATGCGTGCTTCGAATTTAATTTCTGCATTAATTAAATTAAATTTTGGAAAGTCGGATAAATTGTCGTAAATAATAAATTGAGCTATTTGAGAGTTAGAACGAGGCCCAATAAATTGTTGGTGGGCCCAATGAGCCCAATAGGCCTCGATAATATGAAAATTAAGTGGAAAACGGGCTTAAGGCCGATTAAGGCCCATTAAGATGCAATCGGGCCCAATAGGGGTAAATGGGCCCAATGATTTAAATTAAGCCCAGAAAATAGGAAATACAATTAAATTGTATGATATCTGACCTGAGGAATATTTATACGCAGTTCCAGACATTGGGTTGGGAGCAAATCGGACTGCGTGACGAGACAGCAGTGGAAAAGGAAAGGTCAGACTTTACAGAAAAATAAAATAAGGGAATTCTACGGACTATTAGAGGTAACTTTACGAAATTTCAAAGTCATATGCAGTCTTTTAAATTATCTGAAGGGTCTAGAAGTAAGTTAATAATTTTAGTGCCCCGAATGGGTAAATTACCAAAATACCCTTATTAAGGGTAAAATTTACAATTTTAGGAAAAGTTGGGAGGAGCAAGAACAAGAGGTTCCTGCTCGTTCTGGAGGTGTTTTGATGCATGCATGAATAGGATGGCTAACCTTGAAAGAAAAATGCACAGCATTGCATATTTTCAATGATGAAATTGTTTTGAAAACTGTTTTTAAGGAAACAGAGCCGCCTACGTGTTTTTATTGACATATGACGTGCTAGAGCTCAGCTCGCACGATGTTTTGATTTGTGTGATGCATGCATTAGTGCTGGAGCGAGAGCTCGCACTAGAGTTTTACATGCATTGGTGCTGGAGTCTAACTCGCACCTGATTTTACATGATTTTCGTGATACGGTGCTAGAGTCTAACTCGCACCAGGTTTTATATGATTTTCGTGATAGGGTGCTAAAGTCTAACTCACACCAGATTTTTCACATAACTTGATGAGAGTGCTAGAGCTTAGCTCGCACTAGTTTTACTTGAATTGACGAGAGTGTTGGAGCATCGCTCGCACCCCCCACTGATTTTTATGAGAACATGCGATGAGCCGTGCTTGGAGCATCGGGTAGACTGTGTGTCATCGATTAAATAGGCCCGCACGTGCGTTTTGAGACATGGCATGAGTATAGAGATATGATATGGGTCCACGGAGTACGATGTACCGTGCAAGTAGCATGGAGTACGATGTACCGTGTGGTATCTTCGGATACGGGGTATCTTCGGATACGGTATCTTCAGATACGGGGTATCTTCGGATACGGCATCTTCGGATGCGTGGGATCGGATAAGACTGACGGGTTGGATTGACCCACCTCCTGGGCGGTTCCCGATCAGGGTGAGACCTGCACACTAGGATCCATGTAGCAGAGGGGCTCACGAGGACACACGGCCATAGTCGTGGTTATTAGCGATATACAGATGTTGCCTAGTCTCGCATGTTGATGATCTTGACGATGACTGGGTTTTAAACTAAATTTGCATGATGCTATTTCCATGCTTTTTAAACCCATGTGTGATGTAAATTGATTTTCATGGTTTTGTGTGAGTCAGGACCACCCGAAGGAGAGGTTTTGTCCTGACTTTATTGTGAAATTTTTAAATGAGAAAGAAATGATTTGAAATAGTTACATTTTGAATTTTCCATGCCAACGTGTTTTACATGACATCATGAATCATAGCATCAGTTTTAAAATGTGTGGAGAAAGGGTGGTTTATGCATGGCACCACGTTCATGTAGGTAGTATGGTAACCTACTTGTTCGTAGGATTGCCTTACTGAGCTTGATGTGCTCACCTCTTTCATTTTCTCACACAGATAATCTCTAGTAGATGTTGAGGCGACTGAGTACTGCATTCCGGATATCCGCTGCTGCCCATCACTTAAGGTACATACACTTGTATATATTGTATCTAAATAAGCATAGTACAGTAACATGTTTGTAAGTAACTTTAGGGGATGTATAAATATTGTAAACACTTATAAATGACTGAGAATGAATTAAATTGGTGGGACTGGCATTGACGCACAGCCCAATTGTTAGTGGAGTGTGGTCACGGTCAGAGGACAGGTAAGCATTAAAGCAAAATAAACAAAACGTGAAAAATTTACTCTGATTTTTGGGTAGTTTTGGGTCGTGAATTATAAAGGTGGTATCAGAACAGAAATTGATCTGATGTGTGTCAGTGTCAGTAATTAGAAAATTACATCCCCGTGTTACTGTGCTTGGTTAGATACAATAGTGTATATCGAGATGGGTTTTAACTAAGAAATGGTTGAGAATGCAGGAATACCTAATATTAGTTGCGATGGAGAAGGTAGAGCACGAGGCAGAGGTCGTAGAGATAGACCTGAGCTTGCTAATCGTGCTGAGTTGACCTATGAGAATCAAGATGAGATTGAAATGGAGGTTTATATTGAGCATGCCTCACAGAGTCCGATAGAGAGATCGGACAGTATTGAGACACGTTTCGCGAGGTTGGAGCGGAGTGTGGAGAATATTTTGGGAGCAAATTGCTCAGAGTATGCATAAGATTTGAGGGCGAGTCGGAGCATTGATGGAAGTCCACTCGACCCATCTTAAGAGTTAGACATCCAGAGCTGACATGCAAAATATTTTCTAGATGTATTCCGGTGATAGAATATCCCGGACACTGTTTAAAGGGAATAATAGATAAAATTCCTTACTCTGACCCAGAGGAATTGATTTATTGATGAGTATGAATTATGAGTATGAAACTCAGTTATATTCTAGGGCAGATATTACCTCGACACTATGAACAGTGACAGTCGAGATGTCTAAAAGTTTATGGAAGGGCTCAGATTGTCGATTAGAGTCCGATTGGCCCGTGAGATATTACCTATGTCGAGGCAGTACGTAAACTACAGTGGTGTGAATAAGATCGAGTGTTGCACGCCTCTGAGATTGGGAAAGGTAGTAAGGGCCAAAATAGAAACAGAAAGAGAATCGAGAATGATAGAGATGGCAGAACGAGAAAAATGGGTAGTTTGGTAAAAGATTTGATTTGATGAGTTATGGGCTAAGATGATTGGTAAGGCCACAATTATCTGATTGTAGCACTTTTGAGGGGTATTGTGATTGGAGAACCCCGATCTGCTATGGATCACTGTAGAATGTGTGGTAGATACCATGAAAATAGGGCCTATACCTACATATTATTGATGAAAATGATCGTTAAGTGTGGTAAGACGGACCATTTATTTTGATTACTCAGAGTTGGGCGAGATTGCCCCACAGAAAGGTAAAGAGATAGAGAAAACCCTGTTGAGATAACTGCATAGAAAAGGGAGGCCACAGCCGAAGGGAAAACGAAAGTAGGCTGTTGGATGAAGGCGAGTGTATGTCTTGGACCAGGACACTACTGATGTTTCACAGGATGTGGTGAAAGATACCACACTGCTTATGAATAAAGAAGTAATTGTGTTAATTAATCCTGGTACCGCGTATTTCTTCATACCGACTTCATTCGCATGTAAGTGAGTAAAAGACATAAATGTCTACACTCTTGGGCACAATGCTGATAATTGAGTACCCCAATAGATGAAGGTTAACTAACGGAATAATTATGAAGAGATTTTAAGTTGAAAACGAGGGAAAAAGTATAAGTCAGCCGATTTTATTCAATGGACTATGAATAATTTAAAGTAATATTTGAGAATAAAGTAGTCGGCTGCATATTATGATGTTCGGATTTCTATCCTAAGATAGTGCTGTTTTACCCTTGAAAAAAAAAATATACTGTAAGTTTTGATAAATAATAAAAATGGGTGCAACGGTTGAAATTAAAGGAGCAAATGATTGTACTCACGGAATGAATAATGACAGAATTTCGTTATAATTGATACACTAAGGAGATAATCTTTAAGATATGTTTGATCCTAAATACAAGATGTACTGGAGTAAGAGGAGTATGTAAGGTAAGAATATCTATGATATGTGAAGTAATTAGGATTAAAGCAATTAGTAGCGAATATGAATTGTGACCACAAGGATTGATATGTAAAGTAATTGTGGTTAAGTCTAAGGGTTAATAAAGGTATTTCAAATTACCTCCCCGCCTGAAGACTTGACAGCGTCTAGAAATATATATATATATATATATATATATAACCTATAACTTGAAATCGACTGTGGTAAAATATAAATTTAAAATTTGGATACTTTTACTAGTACGATAAAAAATTATAAAATTCGATTAATCATGAAGGTTAAAATATTAAAATTTAATAAAAGCTGTTAATATAAGAAAAAGGAAATGAAACGGGTTAGTACCTTGAACGGGAGCAATATGAAGTGATACTACACGTTTATGCGTATATAGGTCAAGGATATGGGCGATTGAAATATGTAGTGGAGCTCAACTACAATGAGTTATATAAACTTTACCTAGACCGATTTATCATCATCCTTATTGATGATATGTTGGGTGTAGTTAAAGTCCAGGAAAAATTATAAGCAACAATTGAAAAATTGCTTTTACAGATGGTTGCTACGAGTTCTAAAAAGGGTATATTTTGTTGGCACGTTTAACTATGAAAACATGATAATTGAATGAGATGATAAGTGAGATGATAGATGTGACATGAATTTCGGTGTAGTGAAGTATGAACTGACCACCGTGATTATTTTCACCATACCTAACAGCTCAAGAGGTTTCTCAATGTGTATGGATACCTCAAAATAATGAATGAGCTGTGTATTGATGCAAAATGGGAAGATAGTCGATTATGGATCCAAATAACTCAAGGATCATGAAATAAACTATTTGACCCATGATTTAAAGTTGGCAGCGGTAGTACTTGTACTGAGGATATGGTACTATTATGTACATGGTGAGAAATTTTGGGTATGCACTTATCACAAAGCCCCAAGTATCTGTTTTCACAGAAAGTGGCAAATATGAGAATACATAGTGAGTTAGAGCTTCAGAGAGATTTTGATTGTGGAAAATTGTACCACCCAAGAAAGGCTAATGTAATGGCTGATGCTTTGAGTAGAAAGAGCCTCGAGATGGTACCACATATGATGGTCAGGGAGCGTGACCTGCTTGAGCAGTTGTGAGTCTCAGTAGTGATGTGATCCCTTCTGATGATGACAGTGATTGTGTGACAGCTAGCTTGAGAATAGAACCGGATGAGAGTGCCCGGATTTGACAGGCTTAGCGTGATGATCAGCATGGTGTCGATAGTTTGGGTCAGATTCAAAAGGGTACAGTGACAGAGTTCACAGAGAGTGTTGATGAATTATAGAGAAGTTCAGAGACAGTGTAAGTACTCCCCAGGACCACCGTTGATGAGATAATGATATTATCAGAAGCTCCCTCTTCGGGATATACAGTGCATACGAAAAGTAACGATTATATATATGAAATCTCTGAAAAGGGTATTGGTGGTCAGATGTGAAAAGAGATATGGTAGAGATTGTGGAAAAGTGCCTAGTATGTCAGCAGAATAAGGTAGAGTATTAAAAGTCTGCAGAGTTATTGCAGCCTCTACCTATATCGACACGGCACGAAAATGGGAGCAAGTCTCCATGAATTTCTTGATGGGTTATAGAGGACTCAGATGAATCACGAGGCAGTGTATGGCTGTAGGGATTATTCCCCGACTCAGACAAGAAAAAGTGGGTAACAGATAGAAATTTCTTCTGAATTAGTATAATAAGTCTCAGAGGATGTTCAGTTGAGTGAGAGATTAAGAACACCTCAGAGCAGACAAAAAGCATTGGAATTCACCGAGGGTGAATCAGTATTGTTGAAGTTAATTGTCCTAAGGGAATAAGGACATAACGAGACTCGGGAAGAAGGCAAATTAAGTTTTGCTTAATGGAATTTTTGAGAGATTGGACAAGTGGGAGATAAGACCTATAGGTTGGCGTTATCACCTGAATAAACAGGCATCCACAATGTGTCCCATCTTTTGATACTTCGGCAATACTATCCAGATCCAGCATAGGTGATCGGATATGAACTCCAACAGTTCAGCTCAGTGCAAATATAAGTATATTGAAAAAGTTGATTCGGGCATTAAACAGGAAAGAGAAAGTATTAAGGTTTAAGACGATCTCCCTAGTTAAAGTTCTTGAGAAGTAGTACGCTCCAGAAAAGTCACATAAGAGTTAAGAGTATGATATGTGTGAAGTAACCGGAGTGATTTACAGACTAACTTGGTTCTAATTTGGAGGACCAAATTCCTTAAGTGGGGGAGATTATGTAAGACCCGATTTTAGTTAAAATACGAAATTAAAAATGCAAAAGGGAATGAATAGAAATTTACAAGTGCATTTAAAAATGCAAAAGGACTGAAATGGAATTTTCGAACATGTTCAAGGGCAAAATGGTCAAAAGATCGAAAGCCGGTGTAAATTCGATAAGAAAATTTAATTAAAAATAATGGATTTGAGAATCTTGATCAATAACGAAGAAATAATTAAATTTCGGGTTAAATCGACCGAGATATGAATTTACTGGAATTAATCGAAAATTTTCGCTCGGGACAATATCCCAAAAATACGAAGAAAATATACCGAAAATGGTTAAAATAAATTAAATAAATTAAATTAAATTAAATAAATGAATTTAGAATAAAATAAGAAATTTGTAGATATTTGTAGAATATTTGTGAGTATTTTAATGATTAAAATAATAATAAAAATAATTAATAAAATTATAAAAAAAAGAAGAAGAAGAATTGAAAAAAAAAAAAAAAGAGGAATCAGAAATTGGTCAGGGAGAGAGAAATGAAAAACGAAGGAAACAGAAAAATGAAACCAAGGAAGAAGAAGGGACCGGACGGCCATCGTCCGGCGACCAACGGCCAGGAGAAGGGCCGAAAAAGGAAGAGGAAAGGCCGGTGACCTCCCTGGTACCGACGACGCGCCCCACCGACGCCGGAGAACGCCGGATCGAGGGAGAGAAGCCGAGAGAGGAAAGGGGAGATTCCCGACGATCGGCGTCGATCTGGCCGACCCCAGGCGCCGGTGAGCTGATTGGTGGCGGCCACGACCGGCGAAACTGCTGACAAACGTCGGAAATGGCAGAAAGAGGAAATGGGTACCGACGGTAGAGAGAACAGGCCGGACCGGCGACTTTCCGACGGCCTTGGATGAAACCGAGGGCAGATTCGTGCTGCGGACGGCCCAACGGAGCCACTGGCGGCGGAAGCCGGTGGAGAACCGGTCGGCAAGGCACCGAACCTGTCGAACCGAAGTGAACCGGCGGTCTGAACCGAGTCTGAATCGGACCGAACCGGTTCAGCCAAGAAAGAAAGGAAAAAAGGAGAAAAAGGGAAAAAGAAAAAGAGGAAAAATTGGAGAAAAATCCCGGCGATGCAATCGAGCTACGAGTAAGTCAGTAACGGTCGAAATTGACCGATTTAAATTTTGAAATATTTTATTTAATTAATTTTCGACTGGAAATTTACCTGAAAATTTATGAAATTGTGTAGCTCGACAATTGGCATCCAACGAGAGCTCGAGATAGCCTCGATTTGCGTACTAGCATGAAATCTCGGGTAAGTAACTTTTATTTACGATAATTTACATCGTTATGCGTGCTTCGAATTTAATTTCTGCATTAATTAAATTAAATTTTGGAAAGTCGGATAAATTGTCGTAAATAATAAATTGAGCTATTCGAGAGTTAGAACGAGGCCCAATAAATTGTTGGTGGGCCTAATAAGCCCAATAGGCCTCGATAATATGAAAATTAAGTGAAAAACGGGCTTAAGGCCGATTAAGGCCCATTAAGGTGCAATCGGGCCCAATAGGGGTAAATGGGCCCAATGATTTAAATTAAGCCCAGAAAATAGGAAATACAATTAAATTGTATGATATCTGACCTGAGGAATATTTATACGCAGTTCCAGACATTGGGTTGGGAGCAGATCGGACTGCGTGACGAGACAGCAGTGGAAAAAGAAAGGTCAGACTTTACAGAAAAATAAGATAAGGGAATTCTACGGACTACTAGAGGTAACTTTACGAAATTTCAAAGTCATATGCAGTCTTTTAAATTATCTGAAGGGTCTAGAAGTAAGTTAATAATTTTAGTGCCCCGAATGGGCAAATTACCAAAATACCCTTATTAAGGGTAAAATTTACAATTTTAGGAAAAGTTGGGAGGAGCAAGAACAAGATGTTCCTGCTCGTTCTGGAGGTGTTTTGACGCATGCATGAATAGGCTGGCTAACCTTGAAAGAAAATGCACATCATTTGCATATTTTCAATGATGAAATTGTTTTGAAAACTGTTTTTAAGGAAACAGAGCCGCCTACATGTTTTTATTGACAGATGACGTGCTAGAGCTCAGCTCGCACGATGTTTTGATTTGTGTGATGCATGCATTAGTGCTGGAGCGAGAGCTCGCACTAGAGTTTTACATGCATTGGTGGTAGAGTCTAACTCGCACTTGATTTTACATGATTTTCGTGATACGGTGCTAGAGTCTAACTCGCACCAGGTTTTATATGATTTTCGTGACAGGGTGCTAAAGTCTAACTCACACCAGATTTTTCACATGACTTGATGAGAGTGCTAGAGCTTAGCTCGCACTAGTTTTACTTGAATTGACGAGAGTGCTGGAGCATCGCTCGCACCCCCCACTGATTTTTATGAGAACATGCGATGAGCCGTGCTTAGAGCATCGGATAGACTGTGTGTCACCGATGAAATAGGCCCGCACGTGCGTTTTGAGACATGGCATGAGTATAGAGATATGATATGGGTCCACGGAGTACGATGTACCGTGCAAGTAGCATGGAATACGATGTACCGTGTGGTATCTTCGGATACGGGGTATCTTCGAATACGGCATCTTCGGATGCGTGGGATCGGATAAGACTGACGGGTTGGATTAACCCACCTCCTGGGCAGTTCCCGATCAGGGTGAGACCCTGCACACTAGGATCCATATAGCAGAGGGGCTCACGAGGACACACGGCCATAGTCCTGATTACTACCGATATACAGATGTTGCCTAGTCTAGCATGTTGATGATCTTGACGATGACTGGGTTTTAAACTAAATTTGCATGATGCTATTTCCATGCTTTTTAAACCCATGTGTGATGTAAACTGATTTTCATGATTTTGTATGAGTCAGGACCACCCGAAGGATGGGTTGAGTCCTGACTTTATTGTGAAATTTTTAAATGAGAAAGAAATGATTTGAAATAGTTAAATGTTGAATTTTCCATACGAACGTGTTTTACATGACATCATGAATTATAGCATCAGTTTTAAAATGTGTGGAGAAAGGGTGGTTTATGCATGGCATCACGTTCATGTAGGTAGTATGGTTACCTACTTGTTCGTAGGATTGCCTTACTAAGCTTGATGTGCTCACCCCTTTCATTTTCTCACACAGATAATCTCTAGTAGATGTTGAGGCAACTGAGTACTGCATTCCGGATATCCGCTGCTGCCCATCACTTAAGGTACATACACTTGTATATATTGTATCTAAATAAGCATAGTACAGTAACATGTTTGTAAGTAACTTTAGGGGATATATAAATATTGTAAACACTTATAAATGACTGAGAAAGAATTAAATTGGTGGGACTGGCATTGACGTACAGCCCAATTGTTAGTGGTGTGTGGTCACGGTCAGAGGACAAGTAAGCATTAAAGCAAAATAAACAAAACGCAAAAAATTTACTCTAATTTTTGGGTAGTTTTGGGTCGTGACATATTCCTCTAAGATTTTTTTTGTCTGGTTATCATCTCAGGCTTTAATAGCCTATGAGCTTTCTTCATCTGGCTTCTCTTTAAAAGAAATCATATGAATGCCAACTTATTTACTATTCTCTAAAAAAGCCTTTAGGAAAGAATTCTTTTAATGTTAGGATTTTGCCTTAAGACTTCTTGATTCAAAAAACTTTGGGGTTGGGATGCTTTATAGCTTTCTTCTGTCCCCTACATGAATGTGAGTTATTCATCTATTGAATTCTTCTTTGAAAATGAATTTTTGTAGATCAGACATATTGCTTTCGTGATTTTCATCGCGTCACAAGTGTCCATTGCCCCTCATCATCCACAGCAGAATCCACATCTTTAAGAAGGCTAGTGATTGAACTTTTTGCTACAACTGGCAGGGCAACAAGTTCTAGAGAGCCAAATTGTATAAGATGATATGTCATATCATTTACAGACAAAGAAGTGAAAGTAGCATAATTTGACTTTACTATGTTTTCCATGTCAAGTTTAATCTCGTGCTCGTTTGCTAGCTTCATTATCAAATCCTTCAGGTTAAAACATTTTCTAGTGGGGTGATTAATGATGCCATGATACTTGCAATATTTTGGATAGTTATCTTTTCCTTTTTCTTCTGGCCTTTTGGACTCTAGGAGTCAATCAGCTTCTGTTTTAAAAGCCGATCTAGCATATTAGGCACATCTGAATCGGGGAAAGGATATTTATTTGCTTTTTTTTTTCTCGAAAGCTCATATGTTGTTTATCTTTCACTTGAGGTTGACTCAAATTTTCCTCAATTTTCTTTGTACCTTTTGAAGAAAATTTTAAAGGTTTAGTCTCAATAAGCATAAACTCTTTAGTAGTGCTCTTTAAAAACTTCTCAACCTTCTTGAAATCCTTTTTATCTTTCCTAGGATCAAGAATCGAAGAACTTTTGTTACCAGAATGAGCAATACTCAACTACATGTCATGAGCATGGGTGGCTAGTTCTTCGAAAGTATGAGGCTTTATTCCTTGAAGGATGTAAAAGAGTTCCCAATGCATACCTTGGATGTACATCTCAATAACAAAAGTTTCAAAGAGTTTGTCTTTGTAATCAAGACTTAAAGCCCTTTATCTATATTGATGTAGTCGACAACTGGTTCATCCTTTCTTTACTTGGTATTAGTTAGCTTTGTCATATTCACTGTGTGGCGAGTACTAAAAAAGCGATTAAGGAATTCCCTCTCAAGTTGTTCCCAACTATCAATGGAATTAGATTCCAAGTCAGTATACCATTCAAAGGCATTACCTTTAAGTGACCTTACAAACTAGTTGACTAGGAGATCTCCATATGTACATGTATTGTTACATGTCTTAACGAAATGGGCAACGTGTTGATGTGGATTTTCCTTTCCATTGAACTGTTGAAACTTAGGAGGTTGATAATTTGTTGGCATCCTTAAATCATCAATTCTCCTCATGTATGGTTTAGTGTATGCATAACAGGACTTGGATGATGATCCACCATACTGCGCTTTGATGGTATTTGCAATCATCTCTTACAATTGTTGAACATACAATAAACCAGCTGATATTGACGATGATCCGTTCACTTCAAGATTTTCAGCATCATGAACTACTTTTAATTTCTTAGAGGCTTCAACAGTTGGTTTGTTTGGTGCAAGGTTATCAATGGATTCTTTATCGTGTTGTTCTTCTAGTTGACTTTTCAGCATCACAATTTTAGCATCCTTCTCTTCTACTATCTTGTTCAAAGTTGACATCATCCTTTCCATTTCAGTGATCCTTTATTCTAGGGTAGTTGCATTGGTAACAATTGTAGGCATAGTTTGCAATGGAGGAAGAGTAAACATTGATTGTCAAACATTGATTGTCCTGTTAGTGTTTGTGGAGCAAACATTCTTCTTGCCAAAAGATCCATTGAGATGATAAGTTGATTAGCACTGTGGTTGGTTGATCCAACTAAATCTTGACTTTGCGTAACAAGATATCTTGCCCTAGCACGAGTTATTGGTCCAGTGTAGCCGAATTGCATAATTGCAACGAGATTAAACTTGTGACTTGGTATAACGGTCTTTAGAGCCATAGATCTGAGTAACTGGTTGATCTTGATTGATAACGGAGAGCGAGATGTGAGGCTGAGACGTCCCACTAGGCATGCTAGAAATTTGTATACACAAATTTCGCATCTAGAAATTTTAGAACAAGAATTGGTGACAAAATTTAATTTGTTTTTATTTATGTGAACGAGTACAAATCTCTGTTTTGAATTTTGTATAAGAGAATAATCCTATGATTCAATCTCTTAAAATAAACATGTCGAGGGCTTGACACTTAATCCCGACAGAGTGAAAATGAATAGGTGTTAGGGGGAACAGGCGAAAGCTTACGATTCCTAGTGGGTTTGCAGCGGCTTGGTTGATCGTTGAGATAACGGTCCGTGACTTATTGTTCTTTTGTAGATCTCTCCTAAAATAAACCTGTCGAGATTGGCTTTACAATAGCAAGAGAATGGCTAGTATCCTAAAGGCTTCAAATTCTCTGAGAATGTTGAGATTTCTCTTTAATGTGAATTGTTTTTTTCTCTTCTTTCTTCAGATGGAGGAGCCATCTATTTATAATGTTAGGTGATAGAGAGTTTCAAAAAGAGTCGATTACTCTAGATTTTATCTTTAATTAATTTTGATTTAATTAGAGATAATATAAATGGTTAATTTCTTTTGACCAATCTATTAGAAGATTATTCATCAATTAAATATTCAATTTAAATAATTAATAATATTAATTTTTTAATGCCTACATAATTATCATATACACTATCATTAAAATTTTTTAACTTTACAAGCAAAGCTAGACGAGCTTAACATATTATAAAACCAATAACTTTGATAAATACAAATAACAAATTATATAAACAACAAATTAAACTCAATTGCACGATTTTTTTTTTTTTATGTAGCAATATTTTCTCAGTATATTTTGCGTTTATGTACCATTTTTTGTTCCCTGTGTTCTTGAGTTGGTGATGGAATATTAACTACGAGTGGAGATGTTCTCCCATGTTTTGACGTCTCCACTTTGTTTACTCCAACGGATGCTTCTGGCATTGTTCTGGTGCCTATAACTCTTGATATAGCTGCGAACCATGGTGTCATTGTTCGCGGCATCTAAAACTAAGATTCTTGAGGAAAGTTAGATGATCAGTTTTGTTGACAACCTCCTTCAGAAACCTAGTGTAGAGGAGCTTGTTAAGAGTCGAGCAATACTATGTGATGGTAGAGCATTGCTTGACACTGGAATAATAACTGTTAGAGGCAATGCGTGTGTGGAGCTTGTCAAGCTTGCTTGTTCTTCCCAACCATTGATTTCAGAGCTTCTGAAGAGCAACAAGAGGCAAGCTATTACTTCTCATACCTGTATCTAATTTTGCGGTAAATACTGGTTGTGTTAAATTATTAGAAATTTTATATACTTCAGCAAAGAAAACAACATTTATTCAATTCTATATGTAGGTTTAGAAAGTCTTAATGTATTCCTGACAGTTTTAAGCTTTGGGTGCATCCTGTTGTGGTGAGTTTTTAGGAAAGATCTTGTGGCAGGTTGGGTGCCCATGACAGATTACGACATCGCCCCTTGGATGAAGCATTGATCAGAATATTGGGAAAACAGAGGATGTTCTGCTATTGTGCATGTATGTTAAACAATAAACAGTCTTTAAAGCATCAAAACGTTGCTATAGTTCTCATATTGCTAATATTTATGTGATTAGGTTTCCTGTTCTTCATTTATGTGATTAGGTTTATTCATGTCATTTTTCCTCTACAGATGATTAATTATTTTTACATTTTGGAACTTCAAGCGAAGTTTTGGATCACCTTAGTGCAGCTGGTTCAGCACTTGTTGGTTGAAGACAGTTATGTTCCATAGACACTGTAGCATCTGCCGTTATTCTTTCTTGCAAATTAGCAGATGGTTTCTTAAACAGTGAAGATTCCTAATATACAATTCAAACATTTCGTGTGGAATACAGATTGGTTCGCAATCTATGGCAGTTGGTATTAATGTTCCAGAGGACAGCGATAGGATGACTGAAAATTCAGTAAAGTTCATGCCTCCTGACCGCCATTTTCTTTGGGAGGTTCCTTACTTCCTTTGGTAGGATGTACTCAAAGAGTGATTGCATATTATGGCATCCAAGATAGCCCAAAAAATCCACTTACCATGGATGGGATATTTTATGGGAAACCCCGGGAGAAGGCCACGCGTGATTTAGTATATTCTGGAAAACTCTCTGTGGTGCTCAACTGGCAGTCAAGAAAAGTGCTTTTGGAATGCAAAACTATTCCTATTCTTTCTTATTTTGAGATGCCTATTGTGGCAATATGGTTGATGGGCTTGAGTGATGGACTTTCTTCCTTTGAAGAGAAACTCGCAGCGTGTCAGTTTGGGGAGTTGCATAGATCAATTGACCTCTCAAAAAAGTGCACATAGTCCGGTAATCATTAAGCAGATGTTGCAGTTGGAATTGCTAAGGCTTGCCTAACTACGGTATGCTTGGGTGCAGTTTATCTTAGTTGTGTGAAGAAATTTTATAAATAGAGATTTCCAGAGTCCAAATATGTGAGGATTGTTGAAATTAATGGCTTATTAGCCTAGTAAGGAATTTCATATTGAAAAATCACAAAGAGAGAGAAAGAGTTTTGACTTATAAATTGAGGTCTGGGCTAATAGGTTAGATATCCCTGAGAGAAATATAAATAGCCCATATATTTGTATTTTGACTTTTTCCTATTAGTTTCTAGATTTTGCAATTGTGTTCAGATTTTGTAATAATTTTATTTTGGAATTAGTGAAGGTTTTCAGCAGCGCCCGTGTACGTAGGTAATTATACCGAACCACGTAAAATCTTGTGTTTTTCTTTTTTCTTTCTTTACGCTTTGCATTTGATCATTTATTTAGCATTTGTTTTTACCTACTTCAATAATTAATAATTATAATTTTAATAGTTATAATTAAATTTTATGTTTCTGCTTGTGCACAACAAGGACTTCATAACCCTTTGCCCCAAACTTATTAATTAGAATTCTAAGATTCTTCCCAAAAACATATCAGGTGCAAGTTGATCTTCTTTAATCACGTGGAGAGGAAATGAAAGCTTTTGAGCTAGAGCATAAAGTATGGGCTGCAGTTGCTGATGAAATTGCATCAGCAGTTTGATATGGTTTTGGAGGTATAGTCAAGTGGATTTGCCTTAAATACTATTTGGGAATTGTTTTTAAGTAATTAAAGCAGTTAAAATACAACTCTAACTATCACTTTCTTTGTAAGTTTGCTTCTATATATGTATTGTCCTTTCTGTTTTTCTTGTCTTTTTCTGATTGGATGCTTGCTTTATTACTGAATTTTACATCTAATTCCGTTGGTCTTTCACCTTGGTTCTCTTGGACTCTCCTGGCAGCAAGTCGACTTCGGCCTGTGGGAATAATAATCACGATGGCTCCATCATGGATCAATCTTTTTGTTGAAGAACAGCAAAAGTGCAGCTACCAGTTTGAGTAGATTTTGTTGGCGGCAGGAGTGAACACCTCCATGGAGGTTAGAGTGTGCTGGCATGTTCTAAATATGGCAGTAAGCTTGGAAGGTTCTCTTCCAGTTGGAACTATTGTAGAGACAACAAATTCAAGTGGAGTATTGATTAATGATGATTCTGGAAATGAGCTACGTATTGAAGAGCTTACTTTGATCACTCCTTCCTTTGATGGTAACGATCCTTTTTGGCTTGTGAAATTTGCGCTGCAGACTGGAATTATTCATTAAAACATTCTAGTATATAGTGGCTTGATAATACGGACATGGGCTAATGTGCCATGAGGCAGTGGCTTGGGCACTTCTAGCATCATAGCTGCTGTTGTTGTGAAAGGACTTCTCCAGACCATTGATGGTGACGATAGCAATGAAAATGTTGCACAAATACCGATGATAGCAGCTCATGGGAATGGGTAGGTGGCTGGCAGGATCAGATAGGAGGTTTGTATCTTGGGTTAAATTTACTGCAAGCTACCCTAGAATACTGTTGAGACTCCAACTTGTCCCTCTTGTGACATCTCCTCAATTGATTTCAGGGTTGCAGCAGCTGTTGCTTGTGGTATTTACAGGTCAAGTAATTAAGCTTTCCTTGCAGTCCTGTTTGTTCTTCTTATATGCTTACATCTTTAACCGGATGATCATTTTATAATTCATATTCTAATTTACAGACTTCATTTCAAGTACGTGAAGGTTTGCCTTGCATATCAAGTCTTACAAAAGGCAGTCCTTCCATACCTGATGACGAGAGAGCCTTCTCGTAACAAATATCAAGCGACTTACTGAATTAGCTAAGATTGGAAGGGAAGCTTTGATGAACTGTGATGTGGAAGCTAGGGGAGACATGTTCCATTGTTGTATTGTAGATTGTATTATTCTCGTAAAAGAAAATGTAAAAGGAATGCTAGAAGATGAATTGCTTCATTGGGAATTCAAAATGTAATGTTAATATAAATATGCTGTTTAGGTTTATAAGTAAGGGGCAAAGAAAGGCAGGGAATGAAGGAAACTTCCTAATATGTCGTTTAATTAATCAGAGCCCTTTAATTAATTTGTCGTTTCCTTGACTTTTTCTCCATGGAAACGGCAACCCTTTATCTTTGGAATAACTTTGGCTCTTAAGCGTGCATAAAATCCATAGCTTGATAAACTTCTTTGCCTCGTGATGCTGGATTTAAATGCCGAACTTACTCTTTCCGACTAAAGAGAGGAAAGGGAGAGGACCGAGAAAACGAAAAGCATCAATGGTCATATATATGCACCATCAAAGCACAAGAACAACGATCGTTGACCTTTTAAAAAACATATAAATCCAAAGGAACCGATCTAGGTTCAATTTGGCAATGGCTGTTGAGCGGATGATTCTGTGAGCCAATAAGATCAAGCCACACTCTATTAAGACAAACCTTAATTATGCGGGGTCTACCATATTAAGGTTTTTCTTTTTGCTTTACCAAAGGTCCAAAGCAGAGCTACATACACTATCAGAGGTAAAAATGCAGAAGAGTAGGAGAAGAAGCAAGGGAAGGCAAGCAGGAGAAAGAGTAAAATGGTGCAAAGATGGGTCTTCTTACAAACAGAGTAGAGAGGAATGAGATCAAACCAGGGGATCATATTTACACTTACAGAGCTGTTTTCACCTACTCTCACCATGGTATTTTCTCGCTCCCTCGTTGACTTCAATTTGGAATTTGAAAATTATGGTTTTCTTCCTTCTTTTTTTTTTTTGGTTCTAAAAGAGAACTTGGAAACGTTACTGCATTGTTATTTGTGCATTTATCTTGGTTTCGGGTTTTTTTTTTTTTGTTCCACCGTTTTGTTTGTTCCAATTTGCTTCCTTTATATAGTAAATTGGACTAATGCTTGAGAATTTGCCATGATTCTTCCTTCAGGTCTTGTTTTTGGGTCTTTTTGACAATTTTTGTACCAACATTATTCATGGGTCTTTATACTGTACTTGTAAAAGATACTCCTTTTCATTTTTTTTTCCTTTGATAGGTGAATTTTGCTTCAACAGCTCTGGAACTGAAAAGGTCTTATATGTTTAAGATACCTTTCCTCGTCATTGTGTTGTTCTTTGGATGAATTGGAACTGACATGTTCTGTCTTTTTGAGGTGTTTTAAGGTTTTTTTTTTTTTCTTTACCTGCAAATAATTATGCTGATTGTTAATACTTTAAGCTAATTCTCCATGTGGTTATGAGATATAATGTAACAAAATGAAAAACTTTAATCCCTTTTTGAATCGGGTGAATGAAGTTTCTTAACAGTGAAAGAAAGATACTGGTGGTTTAAAATTTCACCATTCTTAGCTTGTATTCTCTCTTTCTTATGCTGCTGGAAATGTTAAGATTTGCAGTTCATCTTTTTTAGACTTTTTCTTTTGATAGAAGATTATTTGACTATGTAAAGATTTCCAGTAGAAGTAATTGTCATAGAGGTCAAGTTGTGACCTGATAGTGGGTTGAGCATGATCAATAATTATCATGTCGGTATGAAGAGGTTCATTTACTTAAAGTTGTCCTGCAGTTAGGAAGAGGCTACAATTCTTTGCTTGCAAAACTTACAAGGACAATTGTCTCTACCACTAGCCTACTGCCCTAGTCCTACATGTGTGGCGCAGTTATTTGATAAAATTAGATGTGGAACTCTGTGCTCTCTTGTTCTTTGGAAGTGGCATTGTTGCCGAAGGTTCAATCCCAAACATGATCTCTTTAGCCGCAAAGTTTTAGGGGCATTCTATTTGTTCTATAGATTAACTGCTTAAAACTTGAAATTTGGCTGAAGTTTGTGGATTCCCCTGATATTCATTTGTTGGTGGTTTAAGAATGATGTCATGGCATCATCAACTGAATTATGTCTTCAGGAGTCGTATCATCTTTCTCAAGATTCCTTCACTTTTTACTATTGCTGCTTTAATCTGATTGTTGGGATTCCCATGCATATCTCTGGTTCTTACTTCTTATTCCTATGTTTATAAGACTGAAGCAATCTTGTTCTTCTACTCCCAGGTTAATGTGAATTAGGAAACAAATATAATTATGATTCCAGCGTCTAATTCCTCAGTTACCCCATACTTCCATAAATCCTTTCTACATCAAGTTTGTGATCAGTTTGTAATTCTACCTCAATACCTTATGGCTTCGTTCCATATAGTCTAGAGGTATGTTCAAACATGAAACGTGTCAACGTTATATCTCATCGAGAAAACAGTACTTAAGACAATAGATAAGGTTGTGAAATATATATATACTCATGCAGTTCCTTATATGGTTAAGTTTGATATCATTCATGAGCTTTCTTGAATGTGAAATCATGTAGGTATCTTTGTTGGTGGAAGCAAGGTGGTTCATTTTAGACCTGAACGTAACTTAGATTCCAGCACTGAGACATCTTCTAATCTATATGATCCTATATCCCCTCGATCAACTTGTCCAACTTTTCCTGATTGTGGCCTCCGGCAGCCAAACAGTGGGGTAGTACTCTCATGCCTGGATTGCTTCCTTCAAGATGGATCTCTTTACTGCTTTGAATATGGGGTGACCCCATCTGTTTTCCTTGCCAAAGTGCGTGGAGGCACATGCACCACAGCAATGTCTGACTCTCCTGAAACCGTCATCCACCGGGCAATGTATCTTCTTCAAAATGGATTTGGGAATTATGACATATTCCAGAATAACTGTGAGGACTTTGCACTTTATTGCAAAACTGGTCTTCTGATTATGGACAAGCTAGGGGTTGGAAGCAGCGGTCAGGCTTCTTCTGTGATTGGTGCCCCCTTGGCTGCTCTCCTTTCTTCTCCACTAAAGTTGTTGATGCCAAGTCCTGTAGGCGTGGCAACAGTTACAGCTGGGATGTACTGTATGAGCAGGTATGCGACCGATATAGGTGTTCGAAGTGATGTGATCAAGGTGGCCGTTGAGGACTTGGCTGTAAACATAGGCTGGGCAGGGCGTCCGGATGAAACAGTTGAAGAAAATGAGGCTTCTAACCGACAATTTGTGACAATATGACGTGATTTGATTTTCGTGTACATGGGAATTTGGGTACATACTTCAATTGCCAGCACAAGAAAGCATTAGCTGAAATCTTGATTGAACCTGTAATGTGGTTGTCTCCTCCATCTGCTCCTAACTTTATTATCTTGTGTTGGACTACTTCTGGCTCCTATGATGTTCTGTCAAATTATGCCGTTGAAACAGAATTGATTTTGTAGGAAAAATATCATATAATGCGTCAATCATATACTACAATCATATACTACGTATAATATTATACTCACAATCAAAATATCGAAAACAATTATGTATATGATTGAAATACGATTTATGAACAATAATTTGCGGAATTTAAACACTTATAGTTTCGAATGAAATTGTTTGCTTGATTCACTGATCAGACACAAAATCACACAGCGGAAGTTGTACATGTTTTACAGCCTAAATTCTTAACAATTACAAAGTACAAAAAAAGGGAGAACAAATAATACTTTTTCTTTTCTTCTTTCTCTCTTTTTCTCTTTTTTCTCTCGGATCTATCTTTTTTTTTTTTTTTTGCTTCTTAAATTGCCCAAAGCAGTTTTCACGTTGGACATGGGACACCCGTTATGGGCATCCCAAGTCCAACATCTCTCACTTGCACATAATGGGTGTGTCATTCTCATAATCAATTTCAAGAGGACACATCTCTTTTCTCTGCAAAGTTCATACAAGAAAATAGGTCGTGCGACCAACATACTTTATCGTCTCGAGAGTTTGTTGCTATACAACTGTTAGGTATATATAGCAACCCAAAATACAAGTAGTTAGTATGCAGTACCCTAGATCCATTCAGTCACATTTCAAGTTTCCCATGATCTTTCTTTTATCAAACAGAATGATATTCTTTTGTATTCACAATTATGTCTAACTATTTAAACATAATTGGTCGACCAGTGAATACAATTAAATGTGACATCAGAATGGTCTTCCCTTCTTCTAGAATCTCTCCATTTCAATTCAACTGCTATTCGGATACATCCCATTAGATCGAATTATCCATAACATACCAAGATAGCTAACATTGAACTAAAATTTTAAGAAACAGTCAAAAGTCATAAAAGGTACTAAGTTGAGATCCTTTTGACCTCATGGGTCTCACACAACATTGAAGTACAGATAAATTCTTCTGTTATCCTTATTGATCGAATAATGCACATGTGGTATGAAACACATGCTACGGTATTACTCTCCTTTTCCCATGGAGCATATGTCTTTATCATAATTCCAATATCGTACAGGTGATAGTTCAGATACACTCAGTATCTAGTCCACAACTCTACTTACTTTGAAAAAATAACAACAGGACTTCTACCTGGCATTCAAAGACAGATAAAATGAATGATGGGGTCATTCACTTTTGGTCATAAAGCTCATTATTATATGACCTCATCTTGACTTACAGTCAAGGCGATTCCGTTTTAAGCCTGAGCTCTCTAGTTCGTACCGCTTAAAACTAATCTCATCTCTATGGCACTGACCCATAGAGGTGATTGCCTGTGTGAGAAGGCCAATCATCTGTCCGACATACCTTTAACATGATACTGTATATGTACTTAACATATATATGTGTGTATGCTTCATAAAACAAAGTATTGAACTTTATAGGCATTAATTGAAATTAAAATTAGTCAACATCAAATACTAATGAGAAGATAATTGTAAATCTTTTACTAAAAACATCTTAGCAAGTACATCAAAATCTACGCAATCCTAGAGTTCTAATCTGTCCATTATACACATCTCTAGGTATTGGCTTTGTAAATGGATCTGCAATCATCTTATGCGTAGAAATGTACTGCATGTTGACTTCCTTTCGTGCAACCATGTCTCTAACAAAATTATACTTGGTATCTATATGTTTGGTTTTTAAATGATATTTGGGATCTTTAGTGAATGTGATTGCTGCTTGACTATCACAATTCACTAACACTGAGTTTGATTCATCATAATTAAATCCCAAATGATTCAAAAATCTCTTGAGCCAAATAGCCTCTTGCACTGCTATTGAAAATGCTACAAATTCAGCTTCCATTGTAGAAAGAGCTATACACGTTTGTTTCTTACAACTCCATGAGATTGCCCTATTATTCAGTAAGAAAACATAGCCCGATGTAGATTTTCTTTCATCTAAATCTCCTCCTCAATCAGCGTCTGTATAGTCAATCAGATGCAGATCACTTCCATGATAGCACAATGAATAATTTGCAGTGCCTTTAAGATACCTTAATATCCTTTTAACGGCTTTCCAATGGGGTTGTCCTAGATTGGATTGGTACCTGCTTACCATTCCAACTGCATAACAAATATCTGACTTTGTGCACATCATAACATACATAAGGCTTCCAATAGCACTGGAATAAAGAACTCTTACCATTTGTTCCTTTTCTTGAGGAGTCTTAGGACACATTCTTTGACTTATGCCTCCGCCTTTAGCAATATGAGTATCTATTGGCTTGCAGTATTGCATGTGGAATCGTTCAAGAATTTTCTTAATATATTGCTCTTGTGAAAGAGCTAACAATTTCTTGGAACGATCCCTTTCAATTTTAACATCAAGTATGTAAGCTGCTTCGCCCATGTCCTTCATTTCAAAATTTGAGGACAACCAATTTTTCACTGTAATAATATACTCATTGTCATTTCCAGCCAATAGTATGTCATCCACATAAAGTGACAATATTACAAACTTGTCTTTGGACCTTTTGACATACACGCAGTGGTCTTCATCAATCATGATAAAATCATAAGAAATTATCGCTTGATGAAATCTAATATACCACTGCCTGAAAGATTGTTTAAGACCATAAATTGATCTTAATAGTCTACACACTTTATGTTCTTGACCTTTTTCAATGAAACATATAGGTTGTTCTATATAGATTTCCTCTTCTAGTTCTCTGTTTAGAAAAGCAGTTTTTACATCCATTTGATGTAACTCCAAATCTAAACTTGCAACTATGGCTAGAATCAAGCGTATTGAGGTAAATCTTACAACAGGAGAGAATGTTTCTTCATAATCAACTCTGAGACCCCGTATAGGTTTGACCTTGTATATATATGTAAATGAATCCATAAGTATGGTGATACACTTGTAATGTGAAGTATATGTAATGCAAGTCCATAAGTTCAATGTACATGCTTGTAATAGTTGTGATTGTACGTACAAGTTGTATTGTGTATGAATATGAAGAAATGAATTTAAACATGTGAAGAATGGAGTGGAAAGGAAAATGAGTAATGTAGTAAAATGGAAGGAAGATTGCATAAATTATGCACTTCCATTTGGTTTATATTGTATACATTTGGTTATACAAGGATTACACACAAGTTTTAATGTGTATAAAGTATGAATGGATGTCATTTTCAAGTCTCAAAGATGGTTGGATGAGAAAATGACTATGGCAGCAAATTAAAGTTGTTATGGTGTAAGTACTTGCAGAAAACTGTAGTAAAATCTGGTAATATGAAGGCCAGATCGATCTCATAGGATGAGAGATCGATCTGAAAGAGCCAAAATGCTCTTATTTCGAGCAATGAAATTGGACATATTGATCTCCAATGGAGCCAGATCGATCTAATAAACATTTTGTAATGAAAAGATCGATTTTAAGGCAAGAGGATCGATCTCGTTAACTCTCTGTTTGAGACAGATCGATCTCAAGCCTAGACAGATCGATCTTCTTAAGGTTCTGTAAAGAGTAGATCGATCTCCAAGAGGAAAATTATCCTTCGACAGATCGATCTCATCAAGGGAGAAGATCGATCTGGGAGTGGTTACGTTAGGTGAAAATGACTACCAAATGTGCAGAGATCGATCTCCACAAGGACCAGATCGATCTCATAAGCCTACATCTATAAAAAGAGCACGGGATTGAGATGAAAACTCAGAACTCTTCCTCTACCAAACCTCACCTGCCATTTTCTCTCAAAAACTCAAGCTTTCTCACTCTAAAGATCACTATATTTCAGCTAGATTTTAAAGAGACTCAAGAAGGGAAAGTTGTTCATTGGAGCAAGGAGAACAACATACCAAAAAATCACGTATTGGTGTGATCAAGAGAAGGAGTTTTGGCTACCTCAAGTTTGGCTAAGGAAAAGAGACTAAGCTAGGTAAGCTCTTCAACCCTCAAGCTTTAAATATGGATTCTAGATATTGTATGGGTTGAATGGTATGTAAAATGTTGATAAGAATGATTTGTAGTGATGAGTGAGTAATGTTAAGAGAAATTTATAAAGAGGAAAATCTATGGAAAGCTTAAGAAATAGTTTAATGAGATAAGTGATACAAATGGAAAGGTGAGATGTGATTAAAGGCTTGAAAGGTATAAATGGAAGAATAAGTGACAATGAGGATATTTTGGGAGAAAGAAAAGAAATAACTAAATGGTTATGTGTGTAGATTGGAAAAAACATAGAGCACGATTAACCCGGATGGCAAACGAAGTAAACGAGACAAAGGAAATACGAGCGTGATTCGAGGTAAAGGACTGTGTGTTAGCTATAGAGATGTTCGTATGTATTTTACAGCAATTTCGTAAATATATCGCTAGAATTAGTACGATACTACAATTCTATGAAATGATATGGAAGCATGAAATGTACTATGATATATATGTATTGAAAAATGAGATGGGGTAAGGAAATAGCATGATATGCATGATTTCAATGTTTTCTCAATTTTGTATTGATTTTGTGATTGAGAAATGATAAGGATAGGTCGGCTAGTTTTACATGTTTTAGCATGGGAAGGCATGTTGCATAAATAAACATGTTTTGAGTTTTAAAAAAAAAAAGTAGCCACCTATCGGATTTGAGATGTGAAATGGTATTGGAGCTTTAGCTCACACCCGTTTTAATGATTCTGACTATGCTGGAGTTTGACTCGCATACGTCTGCATGATTTGATAAACCGTGCTGGAGTGTGACTCACACGTGATTTTATAATAATAATGTGTTGGAGTGTTAGCTTACACATGTTTTCACTGAATTGAGGTAAACTTGGGGGTCAAGGACCCAAGGGGATGCCAATCGACGGCCTTGGAACGGGTTGGACCTTAACAATAAATCATACCGCGTTGGAGCCTTGTGATGACTGTGTGTCACGCAGATTTACTCGCCTGGTATTTGAGACATGGTTCAGGATGAAAAATCTATCGGAGTTGGAGTATGGACTTGGGTCCACGGGCGTACGTAGTACTGTGTAGTTGTCCATTGGTATACTATATACTGTGCTGGGTGCACGTGAGTACGGGTATCGCGTAGATGACACATGGTGTACCTTATACCGTGAATATATGAGGAGATGAGGTTGATTGAGATAAGCCGAAGGGTAGGACTGACCCATTCCCTTTCAGGTGAAGTGATGCCTTGTGCACACCTGATCAATGAGGCCTGGGATCACTGACTATGGCCATATATCATGGATATTTGATTGCCAAAAATTTCATGCTTGTCTCAGAGATACAAGAAATTGAGTAAACTCAGAAAAGAAATGATTTGAGAGAAGCAAAGAGAGTTGTGATTTGATAAATCTCTCGCTTTTAAATGCTCGTGCTATGATAGCACTGTTTATGATATGTTTTCAAATGGGAATATCGTATACATGTTTTCACGAAAATGCTTATATGAGAAATGGATATTTGAAAGCATTTTCTAGTAATATTTCCATTTACATTGAAACATGGTTTTGCTTTATACATGCATGGGCCATGTAGGTAGTACGGTATCTACCTGCTAGCATTCATTTCTTTACTGAGCTGTGGTTTGCTCACTCCACTATTTTTCCCCTCCAGATATTGAGAAGTAGGAGAGAGGTGGTCTCTGGATCCCTTTTTGTGTTGGACAGCTCCCATCAGTTGCAAATGTATAAGATTTGTATACACCTAAGTATTTTGTATCTAATATATTGTATCACACAGTTACAAGTCGAAAATGTAAACAGTGGTATGAGGATGTTACGTAAAGATATTATTATACAATTTAATTTTGTATATTACACACACTTGGGAGTGTGAATTTAAGTTTTAAATAATTCTGGTGTAAATCTATGAAATTTTAGTAATTGCATCGTCTCACAGCTCAACCGTAGTAGTGTATGTATGGATAAAGGGCACCCGTAAGTGGGGTGTGACATCAACTCCCTCTTGTTGAGTATACCCTTTAGCTACTAGACGAGCCTTATATTTTTCAATTGTCCCATCTGACTTGCGCTTAATTTTGAGAACCCATTTGTTCCCAATTGCTTTGCATCCTTTTGGAAGATCAATCAATTCCTAAACATTATTTGATCTCATAGACTCCATTTCTTCTTCCATTGCTTTCATCCACTTTTCTTTTGCATTACAAGAAAGCGCCTTTTGAATATTCTTTGGCTTTTCTTCATCTTGTGGGGTAATCATGAAAGCTTCTCCCTCTATGCCAAAACAACGTCGAGGAACTTTTCCACGAATACTACGCCTGACTTGTGTGTGAAACAAATTCATCATCTTTTGTCATGCTCCCACTTGGATGAGATATTGTTTGTTCATTATCAGGTATATGCATTAAACAATTTGCAACAATCAAATCATCTGGATCTTGAATCTCATAAAGAGATTTTTCCTGATTTATCTCACCCCTATTTGAAAAATCATTTTCTAGAAAAGTGGCATCCCGAGATTCAAATTCAGTTATACTCCCACTTGCTTGTTCACCAATGAACACATATCCCTTTGAATGTTCAGAGTATCTTACAAATATACTCTTTTTTTCTCTTAGACCTAACTTGCCGTGTTGATGAGCAGGCTTATGAACATAGGCAGCATAACCCCAAGGTCTTAGATTACTAAGATCAGGTTTTCTTTCCGTCCATAATTCATAGGGATTGGATGCAACTGACTTGGAGGGTACTCGATTGAGTATGTAGGCAGCTGTTAATAATGCATCACCCCAAAAGGTGATTGACAAATTTGCTTGGGCTATCATGGACCTAACCATTTCCAGAAGGGTTCTGTTTCTTCTCTCCGCAACACCATTTTGTTGTGGAGTTCTTGGAATTGTCAACTGCCTATCGATTCCTTTTTCATCATATAAAAATCTGAATTGTTCAGACAAGTACTCACGTCCACGGTCTGTTCTTAACACCTTAACATTTTTATCTAATTGATTCTCCACAAAATTCAATATTTTCTAAAGCATTCTAAAGCTTCGGATTTGTGAGAGATCAAATAGACAAATCCGAAACGTGTGTAATCATCAATGAATGTGATGAAATATACACCTCCACTTCGTGACCTTACATTCATTGGGCCATAAATATCAGAATGAATCAATTGCAATGGAATTTCAGCTCTAGTTCCTTTGTCAAATGGTTTTCTTGCCATTTTTCCCGCTAAACAACTTTCACATGTCGATAGATTAACTTTTTCTATAGGGCCTAGTAATCCCTCTTTAGCTAATCTATCCATTCTTTGTTGCCCAATATGGCCTAGTCTAGCATGCCAAACATTTACATCAACATCAAAAGATGTAACAAGGGAAAAACTATTACTACACATATCACCATTTAAAGTGTAGTCAACATCCATTACAATAAAACCATCCAACAAATATCTAGAACCATAATAATTCGTTTTCAAAAACAAATTTAAACCAGTTCTATGAAAGTTCAAAATAAAACCCAAATTAAGAAGAACAGTAACGGAAACTAAATTCCGTCGAATCTCAAGAGCAAATAGGACATCATGTAGGATAAGGGTTTTTCCACCACGCATACATAACCTGCAGGTTCCAATACCCTTTACTTCAACCCGTGTGTTGTTTCCTACATAAATCCATTTTAATCCTTGTGGAATCCAACGAAAATCCACAAACACATTCGTATCTTGTGCTACATGGTCTGTGGCCCCTGAGTCTACAATCCACAAAGGATGAGATTCAGTCAATAATACAGTACTAGAAACACATATAGTACTTTTTAAAATATCTGAAGTATTCACAAATACTTTAAGGGTTTCTACCTTTTTCGGCTCGTTACATTCACGAGCAAAATGACCCTTATTACCACAATTAAAGCACTTGACCTTTGACTTGTTCTTCTTCGGATGAGCCATAGGACCATTTCCTTTGCTAGGATAACCGCCTTTTGCCTTTTTAGGAGCTTTACCTTTATGTCCACCAAATGGTTTTCGCTTGAAGCTCGAAGCTTCTTTAGAACTTGTACCAGCCATATATAGGTCAGCATTAGGCCTAGTTGCCTCAATGCGATCTTCCTCAAATTGTAGGTGACGTGAAGCATCATCAATGATCTTGATGCTTTCATTATGAGTAAGGTCATATGCTCCCAACTGTGTGGCAAGAACCGAATGACAGCTTGAACCTGTTGTTCATCTGTTAGAATGTGACCAGACTCCTTCAACTCATTAATCATATTTGACATTTCTCTTATGTGTTGTTTCATGCTGTGATTTGGACGTTTTTTATACGTGTCAAATTTGATTATAAGCTGTCTTAGTTTAGTGACCGAAATGCACCAAACTTTACCTTTAAGGCTGTCTACATCTCTTTTGCATTATCATGCTTTCTGAACTCACGCATGATGTCATTCTCCATACTGCTTAGCAACGTAATACGAGCTATGGAGTTTTTCTTTTTCCAGGCTTCATAAGCCTCTCGGTCCCTCTTATGTTGTGTAGTATTTCCTTCCTCAGGCTCTTGTATGACATTATTCAGAACTTCAAGAACCTCTTGTTCTTCCAACACATACTGGATTTTCATACTCCAGATTTCATAATTATCTCCATTCAGTTTTTCACATTTGTTTAACTCAGCAACAATGGTTTTAGAAGCATAAGTCATTTCAAAAGATATTCTACACAGAGACATATATGCACTTAATTAATGCCTAGCATTACACACATCCATTTTTGCCATAATTTCAAAATTAAATTAAGTGATAATTATTCACATGTCACGGAATCAAAAGTTCACCAAGTTTCACAATCATTCTCCAATTCGATGTGTTTAATTATCACCAATTAATTTTATTGTGCAAAATTTATTATTCTAAGGTACTTACATTTTTTTTATTAAAATACTTTAGAACTCCCACTGCAAATAAATCAACTATATATATACAAACAATAACATATATTGATTGCATAAAAATAATAAAAATATTTACATAAACAAGTCTTTTAAAACAACAATATTTGTTCAAACATAGTCAAATAACAACACAATAAAATAAAATAAAATAAAATAAAACTAGTTCCTAGGAATGGAGTCCATAAATTCTTTTGATAATTCAAAATCTAAATCTGTTAGTCATGGAGTTCCAGGAACGTTGTGTTTTCTATTGCAAAGTCTAGTGTTAATTGAGAGGGTTGCAGTCCTTCTTGCCCCTATCTTCATATATTTTTTCAAAAAATTTATCACTAACATTGCATAATTCGATTTTGGGTTTGGTTTCCAAAAATCATCTAAAAGACCCTTTTGACTTGGAGTGATCAATGTACTCCTTAACATGAGATATTTTTTATGGTGACTTCTCAAATGTAAACTACCCCTCCATATAGACTCTTGTATTTTTTTATTAACTATAATGATATGTCTCTCTATATCATCATAGGGATCCATCCGATAATTGGTTAGTTCATTTAGCAATTTAATAGCTCTACGATACTAAGGCCTTGTCCTAATAGCCCTAAGAGTCCTCATCATGATCGACATGATTCTCTGTAACAAATACAGAAAAAAATAATGAACACATATATATAACACAAGACTCATAGCGATTAAAAACAAATTTTAATCATCATTGTGTTATATGGACTCCTCACGCTAGGGCATTCGCATGTTTATGATAGAAATCATAATTTTTAATTCCTTAACTTTCTAACTAATAATGTTTTCTTATTTGAAACATCCTATACACATATGCAACAATTTCGAATAAATCACACACATTTGTGTGATCTCCAATGGCATCGCATATTAATTACGTTTTTCGATTGTTCTACACGAAATAACAACAACATACATTTATCATACCAGAAATCAAGCAACTTGGCTCGGATACCAATGTAGGAAAAATATCATATCATGCGTCAATTATATACTACGTACAATATTATACTCAATCAAAATATCGAAAACAATTATGTATATGATTGAAATACGATTTACGAATAATAATTTATGGAATTTAAACACTTACAGTTTCAGATGAAATTATTTGCTTGATTTACTGGTCAGGCACAAAATCACACAGCGAAAATTGTACACGTTTCACAGTCTAAATCCTTAACAATTACAGAGTTACAAAAAAAAAAAGAAAAAAAATACTTTTTCTTTTCTTCTTTTCTTCTTTCTCTCTTTTTCTCTCGGATCTGTCTTCTTTTTTTTTTTTTGCTTTTTAAACTGCCCAAAGCAGTTTTCACGTTGGACATGAGACACCCGTTATGGGCGTCCCACGTCCAACAGATTTGTTCGAGTTCCTAAATCCATGGCTATCAGTAATTATTAGTTTGAGAAATGAAATGATGGTTGAATAAAGCTTAATCATGGGGAGTTGTGAAAAGCAGATTAACTAGAAACACAAGGGTAAGTAATGTTTGAAAATTACAGCCGAGGAAATACTTCTTAGCCAAATTCAATGACGAATAATTTCATATTTAATATAATATAAAGATATTTTGTGATCTATATTAAATATATAAATGAGTCAAACTACTCGAAATGACTTGATAATAACTCGAAGTTGATTAATTTATTTTTGAGTTGAGTTCAAAGTATTTGAATAACTAGTCGAATTGAGTTCGAGCTTTTTAATACTCGACTCGAGCAGCTCGCGAATTTAATCGAGTTTTTTTAATATATATATATATATTTTAAATATTTTATTATTAATTTACTATTTTTACAATCATAATATATAGTTAAAAAATGATAAATCATATTTAACGAATTCAATTCGAATCAAATTCAAACAATTTCAATATTTTATCGATTCGAACTCGAATTTCAAAAATTAAATTCAATCAAATTTTAAATTTCATTCAATTAGATTACCCTTAATTTTAAAAAAATAATAATAATCAAAACATTTCCCAAAGTGATCTCCGAATATCTCCGATCCCTATAAACATTTAGACTCGATGGTGTGCTCTGGCCTATGAGGTTGTAACATGCTTCGATGTATTTTTAGCAGAACTTCAGTACTAGTTGAACGTGTTGAAATTAATGGCTTATTAGCCTAGTAAGGAATCCCACGTTGGAAAATCACAAAGGGAGAGAAAGAGTTTTGGCTTATAAATTGAGGCCTGGGCTAATAGGTTAGATATCCCTGAGAGAAATATAAATAGCCTATATATTTGTATTTTGACTTTTCCCTATTAGTTTTTGGATTTTGCAATTGTGTCCAGATTTTGTAATAATTCCATTTTGGAATTAGTGAAGGTTTTCAGCATACCGAACCACGTAAAATCTTGTGTTTTTCTCTTTTCTTCCTTTACGCTTTGCATTTGATCATTTATTTTTGTCTACTTCAATAATTAGTAATTATAGTTGTGTTTTATGCTTCCGCTTGTGCACAACAGAACGTAAGGGACATAAAAGCTGAGGGATCTTCGAACAATGCGTCGCTAATCACAAGAAGCTCAAACTTGATTACAAAAAGTTGAAGAAAATATCTCCATGTCGACACGTGTTAAAAAATTCTTCCCCAATGTTTGGGTGCCTATTTACATGCATGGATTGACGTGTTTCCAACCAAACCATGCATGGCCAATTTTCCGTATAATTCACTTTTAATTGATTCGCAGCCAATTCAATGGGATTATGTAACCTGAAAATAAGAATTACTTGTAAGCACGCTTAAAGCAACACATAGTCCTAGAATGCACTGAAGTCCGAGAATATCAGCACATCAATTATCAACTCTCTGTCAAGGTAATTACAATCAACTCAAATAGGCTTGTTATTAGGTTCGTTTTGCTCGGGGTTCCGATCCTTTGCAGGCTTGAATTCTGCAAGGCTGGCCAGCTGTTCCACTGAATCAACAACTCGTCCTATTCTTGCTGCAATTTCTTCCAGCGAAGAAACAACCGTGACCAATGGAAGAACCATCATGATAGGCGGCATGTTGGCTTTTCTATGGGGCACTGCTTTGGCTTCGGTTGATTCTTCAACTGTTGATGATGAGGGCGCAATAAGGTGGCTAGGCAAAGATTTCAAAGCATCCTGAAGTTCTCGTACTGCAGAGTTCATCTCAGCAACTGTGATATCTATCACGGACGACTTTTTCATCTTCTTGATTGTTAATGCTAATTCCTTTAAGACAATAGTAGAATAGGAGCTGACTCTCAAGCACTTATCACTAAGATGTTTCCTAATGCACGGAGGTGCCTGCGTCCACGTATATAATCAGTTGTTTAAGCTTTAAATATACCATTTCTGTTATATATCTTTTTATACAGCTAAGATTTCTAGCTACCTGAATTTCTGAGCCGATGCAACTATTCAGAGTCTCAATGTAATACGCGCAGTTGCGCAATGAAGCTCCAATCTTTAGGTATTGTTTCCACGGATGTCCAAAGTTGAACCGGCCATGTGCTGGCTCCCATCTTGCACAATTTGCCTGCGAAATCGATAAAATGAAAGATTGTTAGTGTTCAAAGAAACGAAACATTGATCTCCCTAAGGACATTTTTTATTAAATTAATAATGTTCTACCATCGATTCTTCTGTTGCCATCGAATTAAGCACACATTTATACCCTTGGATCTTCTTGTTGAGATCATCCTCACTAAAAGTCAACTTTCCATTGTCTTTGAAGTATTCAGCTACACACCCTGCAATTAGTTTGACAAAGAAGTTTATTGATCTATGTTACATATAGTCCTTTTTTCGGTTTGACGGCCACGACATCTTTGACAGGCTAACCTTGAGCTTAATCCTTTCTTAGACAAATACACTTTTTAGATTAGTCTAGTGAACTTAGGAAAATTAATTTTTTTTAACTGTTGACTTTAAGACTTGAACTCTAAATTTGATCTACAAATGGATATCTATGTTTATCAGCTAATCTAACCCTTGGGGTTTATGTAACATATAATCTCATTTCATTAGCAATGATTTTTTTCTTCTTTTTGTTCTTTACAGTGAGTGTGGCGCGCCTTTAATTACCATCCAAGGAATCCGCAAGCTTTTCCATGTTTTGATGAATTAGACAGTGAAGCTCGCAACCGGCCCAGACGGGACAGAACAGCATGGTTACAAGGATGCACAAGGAAGTTCCAATGCCAATTGTGGATAACCTCTGATGAGCCAACTCAAACAACTCTACAACATGGTAGCCCGAAACTGATACCAAGCTGAAGGTGAGGATGAAGATCATAGCGCCATAATCGAAACGGGCTTTAACCGCTGGGATAAACCTTGAGAAAGTAGCTGCTGAGGCTGCATGAGAAAATAACAACAACAATCACTAAGAAAGTCAAGAATGTCCTAGCTAGCCTAGGGAATTTATAGCATTAATCTTAATTTACTTACCAAAGAGAAAAACTGAGATCCCAAGAATTACGGGTTTCAATTTATCTCCTGACTGATCGGCCACCCAGTTAATTCCAACACCAAGTGCTCCCGCAAGAAAAGTTCCTATTGTTCTGTTAATGCATTTAGACAATGTGGCTCCTAAAATCGAAATGGAAATGAGTGATCAACTGTAATGTTTAGTGGTATAAAGCATATCTAAACTCTGACAATTCATAATAAAAAATCTCTTATTCGAATTTTCGTTAAATTATTTTTTTTTAAATCAGCGTTAATAATGAAAAACGTGAAAATTAATTTTATAATAAAAAATAATTCATTATTAAAAAAAACAATAGCTTAAAACATGAAGATCTCAAGAAAGTCACGGAAAAGTGAAGAAACCTTGAAGACTAACCTACAGTGTATTCGAAAACAACCACAACGGTCATCACTGCCCACATAGCATTCCCTCCAAAACCATCATACAAAGGCCTCATGTAGTAGAAAATTGACACCATAGAAAGTGCTACCCCTACTTTGATACAATGGATGACCTTTCTAGGGTCGGTAACTCCTAAACTCCATACCTTCTCCAAAAGCCTCCATACTTTCGAAATCAGTCCTCCCATAAAACCTTTTAATCCTAGCCATATTTGGCCGACTTGCCTAGATTCTGGCTCCAATATCTTCGATGTTCCATCAGGTACATTTATCTTCCATTCCAATTTGCTAGAGGCTTCCTTTTCCATGTCGAATGATACTTTCTCAAGAATAAGAGAATTCAGGTTGTTGACTGAAAATAGAACGAGTCAGGCACATATTTATAGATGGGGAGCCCCTAATTACTTGAATGCTTCAAGTAAATTCAGTAGAATTAATGTTGTACCGTCCCCTTTTGGTTGGAAAGTTCAAATAGTGATCCACACTTGGCTATTCTTTTTGGTCCACTGTCCATAATAGAGCATATATTAAGATTGGCCTAAAATAAAAAAGCGAAGACATTTTTTATGAAACTATTTAAAAGCTCATCGAGTCATTAGCTTAAATTGAATGCAGTAAAACTGATTTAAATGTGGGTACGAACTTATTCCCATCGCTCTAATTGCTCCAAAGTCAAAGCATTTTATAAATATTTCTCGTAAAGTATTTTTGAACTTACATAAGAGAAAATACGAGAGAGAAAAAAAAAGAAAAAAAAAAAGTTGATATTCTCTTTTTTTTTTTGACGTTATGAAATAAAGATATTTTTTTATGTGATTAATGTATAAATTCATTTTATTATAAATTTAATAGATATAAATTACATATAATATAAAGTCACACTTAATAAAAATCAACCTACTTAACTTAGTATATTATTATCAATATTACTGCTTCATTTGCTTTAATTTATGGTTTTTACTAGTAAATGCAACCAATATGTTTTTGCCGTTGTCTTCTATGACAAGTGGATCGATATTTTATTAAGCAGAGAGAAGAGAAGACTTCTCAGTACTCACTGTCAATGTCATGATAACAGAAGATTATGGAAGCAGCACAAACTCAGGAAAATGCGCTTAAAAGTTTGCAACAAGATACAGTAGCAGTATTTATTTAATTGGAGAGTAAAACACTAAAAATGAAGGGATTCCTAAGGGAACAACATTGTCAGATGCTGATACTGATGATTTTCCAATCAGGGCAGCTGCCTTGTTCGGGGTAATTTAGGTTGATGGTCCCAGGCCCAGCTCAGTGCTAGGTGATGTGATCGGCACATGGATTATCTTAGGTACAATCGGGCAGCTATTGGCCTTTGGTGATCAGCGTGCAAAACACAGCAAAAGCCAATATATACCAGTTATGAGTTGATAATTAAATTCAAAGAAGTACATTTTCAGTTTGAGAAGGCTTGCCTTGCATGCAAGTGACAGGTGCTTTGATTTAACTTCTGAAAACCATTATCTGACAAACATTAGGATATAGAAACCTGATATACCGGGGGTGGACGCAAGCAGGAGAAGGAGAAATTAATTAACCATAGACCAATCCCCAGTGTAGTTAGTCATGAGTGTAAAGGCACCGTTTATTATAAAATCGATGAACATTAACTACTAAAATAGATTAAATACATGGATTGGTAGGACAAAGATATCCAGTATGTGGAGCATTAATTAGGCTTTACGACTGTTAAAAATGTTTAGCTTATCACACCACGTTAGATCTGTATGCATGATAAGTTAATTTAAACGTGTACTTTATTAGTTAAATAGTCCCATCAAAATTAGGTCATGATCTTTTTACACACCATTCTTAAATTCTAGGGATCTTCACCTCAATCAACATTTTGGTTTAACTAATATCGATGGGTATTCGTCCAAATCGTGAACTAAAATTGGACACAACATTACTTATTATTAACTTTCCATAACAGTATGCGTGTAAAAGCATTACTTATTATTACAATTTTCCATGAAAGAATGCTTGAAAGGAGGTTTACTTTTCTTTTGGGAGAGTTTGGATACAGTAGAAACTCTCCACAAAAGATACTACTGAAAGGGTGAAAATATCTTTTCTCCCTTTCCTTTAGATAATGTATTATTATTATTTTATTAAAAATAGTTTTACTTAATAATATTTTTTTAATTTCATCAAAATCAATCTTATTAACTATTAATTTTAACCTTTTAAGATATAAAAACTCCAAAAAGCAAGATATATGATGTTTTTGAATGTTAATATTTGATATTTTTGAAGTCTTCAAATCTAAATTTGTTTATATTTTGTGATATTTGAACTTAATTAAATTTTAGAATAAATTTTTATTTTTGTTACTCAAAATTCTACTTATAATGTATAGCACTATCGTAAAAATGAAAGAAAAACTATAATTAAAAATATAATGTAAGATAAAAAGCTACGTTTTTACAATGTCAGTCTATTGAATCGTAGTTTTTTTTTTTGAAACAAAAGACTATGCTTTCAAATCGAAATCTAATGTCTATATAAACTATGCTTTTATGAAAAATCGTAGGTTATATATATACACACGTTTTTATATAAAAAAAATTAATCTTTTCGATATATAAACTATTTTTATAGAAAAGTGATGACATTTTTATGATTAATATTATCTTTTTGACATATAGACTACGCTTGTATGGCATAAAAAACATATTTTAAATCACATTCATAACAGGATACATAATTAATACATTATATACTTCATCACTTGTTTAATAACACGAAATATGCATAATAAACCGCATATTCACAAATTTTCAACATAAAATAAAAATGTAAAGTGACACAATTTGGTATTTTCCCTTAAACTTTATCAACACAGACAAAAAACTTAACACATACTCACACAAATCCATTCAGACTTTATTATTTTCTTCCATTGTGTATTATTCCTTTGTTAGGAATACTGTAATTACATAATAATTATGTCCAGGATTTCATGTTCAATCATCAAGAAAATTGAAATACGGAAGCGTACCTGGATCCATTGAAATTGATCGATTGGGGTTAGCAGTCTTCCAGTCTAAACCTTTTCTTTAGGAGAGAAAACCTTAGCTCACTCACTGATGGGATATGAGAATGAGAAAAATTACGTTTAGACTGGGGACCATAACCTATTTATAACTGAAGCATATTTTAATTCTATTTTGGCCTATCATTAAAATAGAATAAAATATCAGGTATCTACACATTATAAAGCCCATGCCAATTGAGATGCACTGAAGTCCAATAACTTTATTTGATCACTTTTAAATGGACTAAAACAAATTAGATAGCCTGTAATGTATAATAAATTGATATATGTAGGCCCACACAAATAATTTCTCAACAATCTCCCACTTGGGCCACATATGTCGCTTGACTATTGTACATTTAAAATAACTTTATGAGCTCAATACTTGCTATCTTTACAAAGAACATCTCTAAACAATCTGGTTCATCAATTATATCAACATAGGATCAAAGCGATCTTCGTTACATATATTCCGTAACTGGACCCATCAATGGTCACGTATATTAATATAATCAACGACATAGATCAAGTATGGATGTGTAGCATGGAAATTACATGAAACGTGATCCCTTAACATGCCTATTTCTAACTGGTCCTACTTTATCATTCTTTCAAGACTTTATGCATACTGCTACTGAAAGAATATTACTTTATTTCAGAGTTTTCAATAATAACAAAAATACTGTATTCTGATCAGAAAACTCAATAACTAATGAACATCAAGAAACAAGCTCCCACTAAACAAGTATATCATCAGGATGAACCACACCCATACGAGCTACATGCTCATAAAACACCTTAGGTGGTACTCCCTTTGTAAGCGGATCCGCAATCATGGAGTTTGTATTTATGTGTTCAATAGTAATCTGAAGACTCTGAACTCTCTCCTTAACAACAAGAAACTTAATGTCAATATGCTTTGACTTCGACGAGCTTCTGTTGTTCTTAGAGTATAACTCAGCGGCTTTATTATCACAATTAATCTTCAATGGCCTCTCAATACCATCGACAAAGCACAGCTCGGTGATAAAATTTCGCAACCATATTGCTTGGTTTGATGCCTCATAACAGGCTATAAATTCTGCCTCCATGGTGGAAGAAGCTATGAGTGATTGCTTTACACTCTTCCATGAGACAGCTCCTTCAGCTAACATAAAAATATAGCCAGAAGTAGATTTTCTGCTGTCGAGGCAACTAGCAAAATCGGAGTCTGAATACCCAATGATCTCTAAATGATCTGACCTCCGATATGTGAGCATGTAATCTTTAGTTCTCTGTAGATACCGCATAACCCTCTTTACTGCTTTCCAATGATCCTTACCAGGGTTACTTAAATATCTGCCAAACATTCCAACTGCGTACGCAATATCCGGACGCTACAAACTTGAGCATACATAAGACTCCCTACTGGTGAGGCATAAGGAATCTTTTGCATCTCTTTCTTTTCAATCTCATTTCTTGGGTATTGAATCAAACTAAACTTATCACCTTTAGCAATGGGTGTATCTCCTGATGCACAATTCTTCATGTCAAATCTGCGAAGCACCTTATCGATATATGCCTTTTGTGATAAGCTAAGCATTCCACGAGAACGATCTCGATGGATCTGTATGCCCAACACAAACGATGCATCCCCAAGATCTTTCATTTTAAAATTACTTGATAGAAATTCTTGGTTTCATGCAACAAGCCTATATCACTGCTTGCTAGCAGAATATCGTCAACATAAAGAATCATAAGAATAAATTTACTCCCACTGATCTTGTGATAAATACATTGATCAACAGTGTTCTCTTTAAAACCGAATGAGATAATCACTTGATCAAATTTTCGATACCATTGGCGGGATGCTTGCTTTAAACCATAGATGAATTTCTTTAATTTGCATACCAGATGTTTCGAATTATCCGACACGAAATTTTTTGGTTGCACCATATAAATTGTTTCTTCAATGTCTCCATTGAGAAACGCTGTCTTTACATCCATCTGATGTAGCTCTAAATTATAATGAGCTACAAGTGCCATAATGATTCTAAAAGAGTCTTTCGATGAGACTGGAGAGAAAGTCTCTTTATAATCAATGCCTTCCTTTTGAGTGAAACCTTTGGCGACTAGACGTGCTTTATATCTTTCGATATTGCCTTTCGAATCTCGTTTGGTTTTGAAAATCCATTTACAACCAATCGGTTTCGCTCCTTTAGGCAATTCGACAAGATCCCAAACGCCATTGTCCTCCATTGATTTCATCTCATCTTTCATGGCCTCTATCCAATATTGGGAGTGAACACTTTGTTTGGCTTCAGTGAAAGATGTTGGATCATCTTCCATTCCTATATCAAACTCATGTTCTTGGAGATAAACGATATAATCATCTGGAATCGCTGATCTCCTCTCCCTAGAGGATCTCCTTAATGGCACTTCCAATTGAGGTTGTTGTTGCTCCTCTGATTGAATAGGAGCTGACTCTTCAATATAAGTAGGAGGTAAACCAGAAGTATCTTGATAATCTGTATTTGCATCTTGAATAACGCCAGACATAATTGTCTGATCATTTTCAATTGCAACTGTAGGAACAGTGACAAGTTCTTCTTCAAAGACAAGATCTCTGAGTTTAACACTCCCACTATATTCAACATCCTCAATGAACTTAGCATTTCCCGTCTCGAAAATGGATTTACTTGAGGGATCATAAAACTTGAAACCCCTCGATCTTTCTGAGTATCCAACAAAGTAGCAGCATACTGTTCTTGAGTCCAATTTCCTTTCATTAGGCTTGTATGGCCTAGCTTCAGCTGGACAACCCCAAACATGCAAGTGCCTAATACTAGGCTTCTTTCCTGTCCATAACTCATATGGGGTTTTAGCTACTGCTTTGCTTGAAACTCGATTAAGGATATACACTGCAGTCTTTAAGGCTTCTCCCCAAAGTGACTCTGGTAAAGAAGAATGATTTATCATACTTCTCACCATATCCTTTAGCGTCCGATTTCGTCTTTCAGCTACACCATTTTGACTTGGAGTCCCTGGCATGGTGTATTGAGGAACGATCCCACATTCTGCTAAATACCTTGCAAAGGGTCCTGGACGTTGTTCACCTGATCCGTCATATCTACCATAGTATTCGCCACCACGGTCAGATTTAACGGCTTTAATTTTTCTACCAAGTTGATTTTCAACTTCAGCTTTATAGTTCTTGAAAACGTCCAATGATTGAGACTTCTCATGAATTAAGTGTAGGTACCCATAGCGAGAGTAATCGTCTATGAAAGTAATAAAATACTGTTGACCATTCCAAGAAGCCCTAGGGAATGGACCACATATATCAGTATGAATTAATTCCAAGACGTTTGAACTCCTTTTAGCACCTATTTTCTTGATATTTGTTTGTTTTCCCTTAATGCACTCAATACAGATTTTGAAATCTGAAAAATCAAGGGAATCGAGAATTCCTTCTGACACAAGTCTCTGTATTCTTTGTTCAGAAATATGCCCCAAATGCTTGTGCCATAACATAGAAGAATTCTCATTAACTAATTTGCGCTTTGTACCATAATCATTTATATGCAAGCATTCATTAACATATGAGGCATGTAGGTCCAATTTATATAAATTGTCGACTAAAGAACCGGTACCAATAAGATTTGTATACTGAAAGAGACTAAATTTTCCATTTCCAAATGAACAAGAATAACCCAATTTGTCCAAATTAGAAACAGAAATCAAATTTCGTCTAAATGACGGTACATAAAAAGTCTCATCCAAATCTAAATAATAACCAGATTCTAACTTTAATCTGAATATACCAATAGCCTCAACAGGAGCTTTCTCGCCATTTCCCACATAGAAGAAACTTTTATCATCAGTTGGCTTTCTGCTCCTTAGACAGCCCTGCATTGTCACACTTATGTGAGTAGTTGCACCTGTATCTATCCACCAAGTGTGATTGGGTACTAAAGCCAAATTAACTTCAGAACAAACTAAGTTGAGAAGTTTACCCTTTTTGGCAAGCCATTTTTCGTACTTAGAACAATCCTTCTTCACATGTCCATCCTTACGGCAGAAGAAACAAGTGATCACTTTATCCTGTTTCTGCTGCCCCTTAGGTTGTGAAGTTCCAATATTTGCAGTGCCTTTTCCTGTATTGTTCCTTTTCCTTTTCTTGTTGGCAACATTACCATTGGAAGAAAATGTTAATTGAGCACTTTCTATCTTATCTTGTTTCAATCTCTCTTCCTCTTGTACACACTGAGCAATGAGCTCGTTAAGAGTCCATTTCTCCTTTTGAGTATTGTAACTTATCTTAAAGGGATTAAATTGTGAAGGAAGAGATATCAAGATCAGGTGCACGAGTATGTCTTCAGACAACTCTAACTTTAGTCCCTTAATCTTGTAACAAGATTAGACATTTCCATAATGTATTCCCTTATGTTTCCTTTGCCATTATACCGCATTGAAACAAGTTTAGCCAGAATAGTACTTGTTTCGACCTTTTCATTTGCAGCAAATCTGTCTGCAATCTGCTTAAGGAAACTTTTAGCATTTTCTTCCTCAGGTATTGCGCCCCTGATGGCATCTGGAATTGAGTGCTTCATGATCATCAAACTTATGCGATTTGAACGCTCCCATTTTTCATAAAGTGCCCTTTCCGTAGCTGAACTATTATCAGTAGGGGCGGGAGGTCGTTCTGACCTGATCGCATAGTCCAGATCCATACACCCAAGTATAATGGTTACGTGCTCCTTCCATTTTCCAAAGTTAGTGCCATTAAGCACTGGAATGTTATTCAAATTGGCAGATATGGAAGAAACGTTCACTGTAAGCAGAGGAAAAAATAATTAGCTCACAACCAAATAATTTTGGGCCATATAAGATACCAAACACAACAATGACATTTAGTCTTTGGACAGAAATATCAATTTGTAAGCGGTACTCTTAAACTTTATTAGTAAATATTGATAACCAAATCCTGCCAATAATATGCCTTTCTTTGGACCGACATAATACATGCATGGAAAAAAAATTTATCACATATTTACTACCTTATGTGTTAATAATTCGGCAAAGAAATAATCTTCCTTTGGGCCGATTATGTCCCGCATGAATTAAAAACACTGTCATATAAATTCCTTAATGACAACCTTATTTTCCAAAATAAATAAATTAATACAAAAGCGGTCACTTTGGCGACATTTTATATCAATTTAATTTATTTTGAAACTTTATTTTTCATAATACATGCACATGTTTGTAGGTGAGAGTACATAAATTTATTGACAATTTCAGGGAGAGTACATATTGCCAATCAACTCAAAATATCATAAAACATATTACCATGAAGCAAAACAAGAATAATCATGTGCATAACATATAGTTTTAATTCAAATAATGCTAAATATTAAATAATAAATATTTAACAATTTAAAAAAATTTCAGAAAAATCACCAAAAATTTTAAAATTAAATTTTATTTAGGACTGGAGAAAACGGTGGCCGTCAGGCCACCGGATGGTGGCGCATGAGTTACACTCTCCACCCTATGAGAGTGGGGGAGGTCCCTTTCTGGATTTCCCTGCTTCATCCTTAGCCAGCCGGGTCAACCCGACCCGGTTGGACCCAGAACAGACCCGATTTGGGTCTGTTCTTCAATTTTCTTGATTTTTAAAGTATTTTCGGACTTATTTTCATCCAATTAACTGTACATAATTGAAATTAAATGTGTACTTTACAATGCCCATGCAAAAATCGGATGAAAACATCACAAAATTGGGACAAATCAAGCCAATATTGATCAAACAATCCCAAAATTAAAACTCAATCTTTATATTCTTGATTTTCTTTCAACCAAAACAAAAAATTTTAATTCTTAATGATTAAACATGAATTGGCTCTTGATACCACTTGTTAGTAATACTGTAATTACATAATAATTATGTCCAGGATTTCATGTTCAATCATCAAGAAAATTGAAATACGGAAGCGTACCTGGATCCATTGAAATTGATCGATTGAGGTTAGCAGTCTTCCAGTCTAAACCTTTTCTTTAGGAGAGAAAACCTTAGCTCACTCACTGATGGGATATGAGAATGAGAAAAATTACGTTTAGACTGGGGACCATAACCTATTTATAACTGAAGCATATTTTAATTCTATTTTGACCCATCATTAAAATAGAATAAGATATCAGGTATCTACACATTATAAAGCCCATGCCAATTGAGATGCACTGAAGTCCACTAACTTTATTTGATCACTTTTAAATGGACTAAAACAAATTAGATAGCCTGTAATGTATAATAAATTGATATATGTAGGCCCACACAAATAATTTCCCAACATCCTTTCCATCAAACTACAATTATAAAATTTTATAATGAAAATATTACATCAATGAAAGTATGAGTCAAAGCAGTACGGTATTTGCATGTAAGTATTTTACTATCCTATTAAATAGAAGTTATTACTAGCAATATAAAATAATTTTTTATTCTAATTTTTTTTTAAAAAACGAAGAAATCTACTGTATAAAATTTAGATAAATGAGCATACAAATACATTTTGTAATATACAAGTGAATCTTTGATAGAGTTTAGATTAAAAGCAAAAGAATACTCCATTTTTCTAACAATTGCTTTTGTCTAGTTGTATCAATTTTATTTGTTCACTATATACCAAAGGCAAGAGTTGCTGGTTTTAGTGTCAAAGTCTTCATTAGAAACTTCTAATCCAATAATTTTTTTTTTCAGTAATTGTCCCCGATTAGGCTAAAAAACTATCAAATAGTTAACAAATGTGACAACTTAAGAATGAAAAGAAACATGGCAACTCAACATGAAAGTAGAGCATATCGATAAATTAGAAAACAATAAACAGCAATAAACTTCCAATTGAAAATTTTGAAATGAACAAACACAAAAATAATGTAAATATTGTTGTCCATAAGTATAGGTTGAAGTCATTGAACTTCCCCATGATTCTTATTGGTAAACACTAAATTAATTCTCTAGTCAAAATAGAAAAATGTACAAGTCAATAAAAATTCAAAATAACAACTCGACATTTTATAAAAAATCAAAAACAAAATTTCAATTACAAGTTTCCTCTAATCATTTGCTGGTCAAATAGGATTGACATTTCTTGAGCCATTAAAATACACTTATTGCACATAAAAAGAAACATAAGAAGACTGACTATTAAATAAAAAATCCCTAAATTAACAATATTCTCGTGAGACCATTTTCATAGTTTACTTTACTAATTAATGAGAAAGTTAAGATAAATATGTCTGCACTGTAGCAACTCTGCTGCCTTAACTTATTATAATTATCTTAATCCTAAAATAATAATAATAAAAAAAAGATCAATAAGAAATGAAGCATAAAGTAAAATCTATCAAAGCTGCAATCATTATAGCAAGCAGCAAAGAACTCAAGTTTAATACCTGCAGTATCCCATAAATCCAAAGTAAATTCAAAAAATTAAATTAATTGGATAGGTCACTACAAGAAAATAAAGCATTAGCTATGGAATTAGCAACAAAATGTTCATTGTTGATGCTAAAATTCGGTTGTTGAAAAGAATCAACGACTGATTAGCGACAGAAATTTTATGGAGGAGGAGATTACTTCTATTGAGAAGCATAATAGTTGGGAGCTAGTAGACAAGCAGCAAGGAAAAAATACAATTGGTTTAAAGTGGGTTTACAAGATGAAGTGCAATGCAGATGATAGTGTCCAAAAATTCAAGAAAAGACAATTGAAATTTTTTGTAATAACAAAGCAACAATTTTAATGACCAAGAATCCAGTGTTCCATCGAAGGATAAAACACATTGAGCTTCGTCATCACTTTATGTAAGATGTTGTTGCTGAAAGACTAATCGTGATGAAATATTGTTCAATAAATGATCAAGTTGTTGATGGCTTTACTAAAGGACTTAGTTATTCAAAGTTCACAAAGTTTTGGTTATTACTTAGAGTTGGAGATTTTGCATCAAGGGGGATATTAAAAATCGATGCAAATAGTTATTGAATAAGTTTTTCACCATGTGTATAATATGGAAGAGCGGTTTCTAGATTTTAGAAGTTAATATCCATTATTCCACTTTATGTTTGTGTAGTTAGTGGGTAAATATCACCCCATGAAATTAGAACATGGAGGTGTGATTTTTATTTTAGTTCAGCTATTTATATTGTTGCAGATGAAGTTTTCTAGATGTAGAAAATCTTTGAATTCTCAGCCAACTTTCTTTCTTCTATTCTCATATTTTCTTTTTACTCATATTTTGCTTTATTCTCTTTTGTTCTTATCATATTCACCTTTAATCTTCAAAACCAACAATTGTCAATCATGACCTCGAGCTAAACCTCTCACTGCAAACGAGCTTGGATTGCCTTTAACCAACATATCAACATTAATCTTAACTATGCCTGCAGTTGGTTTCTCCCAAACTATCAAAATTTGCTGTTAAGGTTGTAAATGTTTGTAAACCGACAACACTAATTGATAATCTATCAAGAACTTCAAAAACATTTTGTTACTCTCTATTGGCCACATAAATTTCTCCTCGAACATAGTCATATTTCTCCATTTCCATAGCTACCAACAAGTAGTTGCAAATAAGGATGGCCAACACACCATGTTATCCTTGATATTCCTTTTTTTCTATAAATTATCATTTAACCACTGCTCCAAAGATAAAGTATTGAAATATTGGAGTTTAGAAGCCTTCAACCATCTTGCCCACACTTATTGAGATGTGAAATAGTCTCGTAATCCAAGCATGGTGTTCTCAAGTGGACTTTATATAAGACATATGGTATCATCTACTAACCTCCTCTAATAGCATGCTTCCTTAGTAAAAAACCTTCTATGAGCGACAATGCAAAGGAAATTCTTGTTATGCGGTAGTACGTTCAAACTCCACAATCATTTTTTCATGGAAAAGCTGAGTTACCAAGCAGCAGAGAATATATCGAGCTTACAAAGAACTCTTCAGAAGAAGACATTGTCCAGTATGTTCGGTCTTTATCAGAGGATAAAAGTGGTAAGATAGAGATCAACTGGATTATGTCACTAGGTAAGGGGGCATATGGTACCAATCCCAGCTTCCATCGTTTAGTCTGAGTTCACTCACCATACAATTCAAACTTTCATGAGGAATTACATCAGAAAACACATCAGCTAATGATTTATCTCCAGTCTATTTATTTCGACCATCTCTAATACTTCTCCCTACTCCTCTAGAAATAAGATTCTTACATAAAATAATACTTTTTCAAGTATGCGAACATGAAGATCTTATATCGGCTTTTAAGAATGAGTGTCAACATATATTGTAATCACTGCAAACTTTCATATACTTGATTTTATCGATGAGAAACTATTAAGCAATTGGAATTAAAAAAAACACGTTCTTGGTGTATACACAAATTTTCGCGTCTGTAAAATTAAACACGAATTAGTGATAAAATTCAATTTTTGTATTTATATGTGAGTACAATTCTCTGTTTTGAATTCTTTACAAAAAGAATTATAATCCTCTGATTCGGTCTCCTGATTACACTTGTCGAGGGCGTGACGCTTGATCCCGACGGAGTGGAAGGAGTGATTGTTGAGAGAAACGGCCGAAGGGCTTGTTGTTCCTCTTGAATTTGCAGCGGCGTGGCTGATCGTTGAGAGAACGGTCTGTGGTTCCTCGTGGATTTGTAGCGGCACGGTTGATTGTTGAAGAACGGTCTGTGACTTGTTGTCCTCTTGTATATTTGCTGACGGCTTTGTTGAAGAAAAAACTTGACTGAAGAGAAGGCTTGATCGGAGAACGGCGGTATTCTGCAGGCTTTCAATTCTCTGAGGAGGCTGAGACTTCTATTCTTCAGTGCTTTCTGTCTGCTTCTTCTGAGTGTTCTGAGTCTTCTGACTGAATTCTTCTGTGTCTTCTGAATGAGGAAGAGCTCTCTATTTATAATGCTTGGTGGTAGAGAGTTCTAAAGGGACTCGATCACTCCAGGATTTATTTCTAATTAATTTAATTTAATTAGAGATAATACAATTGGTTGATAATTTTTATTTATCACCAATTTATTAGAAATTATCAATTAATTAAATATTTAATTTAATTAACTAATAATACTAATTAATTATTATTTTTTTAATGCCTACAAATGCCCCCACTTCAAGATACGGGCGTGCGTATGCTAGGCATGAAGTACGTATGGAACTTGAAGTCCATCAATGTCAAAAGCATGCGTGCTATGACAAATTCTTTGATTTTTTTTTTGTTTTTTTTTTGAATAGCACAATATTTTTTTTTTCTTTTTGTGCTTTATATATATATATATATATTGAATTTTGTGTTTATTTTTAACACAAATTGAACTAAAGAAGTAGATTACAATTACATCTCTTCAGTTAGAGTTCATCTTAAATTCTCCTGTCAAACTATATATTGACTAATAATCATAAACTCCTCTTCATAAAATTTCAAGCAGCTCAGATCAATTCTGCAGATCATTAGGTAAAACTTTTTTTTTTTTGAATGCATGCTTGTATGCCCCATGATAAACCATCTGTATTGTTTGAATTTTGTTTGAATGATTGTTGTGTGGCCATCTGTACTGTTATTTTGTTTGCTTGAATTTTGTTATTATACTGTGCTATCGCTGCAGCCATCATCTTCCCCGAGTGCTTCCATCACAGCAGTCTCTGCAACTTTCGTTTTGTCCTCTTCATCTCGGCGGCTAGCTCCCCAACACAGCAGCTAGTTCTCCATCACTGCAGCTCTCTGTTTCGTTGTTTTTATTGCGGGGACTAGCTCTTCAACACAACAGCTAGCCCTCTGTCGCAGTAGCTGATTCTTTGCCTTTATCACCATCGTTCCTGGTTCTTTCTCTGCAATTGATTCTGCTTCCATCTTCAACACTGGCCATGACAGCAACTCTGTTTTGTCATCTTCATCGCGGCGGCTAGCTCCCCAACACAGCAGCTAGCCCTCTGTCACAGCGGCTCTCCGTGAGCCATTGCTGCTAGCTCTCCAACACAGCAGCTAGAAAAACCTGTAGCATTGGCATTAAGGGGCTTCCTGATGGCTTCCTGTAACGGTAATATGGCCTTCAAAAAATGAAAATTATTAACGTCCAAGCCATAACTAAAGTCAGAATAATATCTGCAACCGCCCAATTCACATGGGGAGACACTCTGTTACAAGCAGAAGCTAAGGAAAGGCCTTTTAGGATTGGTACTATTGTACGATTTATGGAGGAAGAGGCTTTGCAGGCAGAAGACTGGGAGAAAATTACTAGCCTCGAAAAAGTCAGGTGCCTTGCCCATCGTAGGCCACCTTCACCTGTTTAGCGCCTAACAAACAGTTGCCCGAACCCTTGCGACTATGACGGATAAACATGGACCCGCCTTCACAATCCGACTTGGAATGTTTCGTACCCTTGTTGTTTCCAATCACGAAGCAGTTAGAGAGTGTTTAACCACTAACGACAGGATCTTTGCCACCCGCCCAAGATCGTATGTAGTAACATACCTTGCTTATGACCATGCAGGCTTCGGGTTTTCTGCCTACGGACCATATTGGCTTGCGATGCGTAAGCTAGTCGTCATCGAACTTCTCTCCACCAATAGCCTCAAACATGATTCTACGAATAATTGCGGGGAAGAGATATTTCTCATATGCTGATGGTGATGAAAGCGATAACGCAGCAAAACGTTTTATGAAGCTATCCAAAGAATTTTCGTATTTGTTAGGCTTTAACGCTATTTCAGAAGTATCGGTTGAAACAACAAATTACTCAGCGTTCCATACAGTTTCTTGCTTTACTCCCCTTTGCTCTCACAAAATTAGGAGCTACAAGGTTTAAGACAGAATGACATCCGATTCTGACCCTGTTTTGGTACCCGATATGCCAAATAGAATTGAATTCACTATGGCCCAATTGCCTGAATTCGGGAAACAAAGTTCGGAAGATTTGAAGAATCATCTAAGCCAATTTAAAAAACGCTGAAATTTCTGCAAGTGCGGTGCTGGTGAATTCATTTGAAGAGATGGAATCTGCGAAGCTCGGATTAGAGAAGGAGAATCATATCTGGCCCCGGGTTTTCCTGACAAGATCTCCAGGTATTTCACCGGTTCAGTAGTGGGAGAGAGCAGAAGTTTAGAAGATCTTACTTCTTCCTTATCCCTATCTAATCTTTCCCGACAATCTATGGAGGGGCGCGGGCCAGTAACTTTTCTATTTAGATTAGAAATATTACCAGCTTCAGCAGCTTTGAGTTTTGCATAGCAAGCATCACAAACGTGATGAGGTTTTCCTGGCGTTGGAGCCAATGCTGCTTTCAATGCTTTCTTGGAACTGCAAGCATGGCAGTGCACCAGCCCGCAATTGTAACAATACTCTTGGAACTGCATCCAGAGAGCTAAACTGGGCTTTTCTACAGGCACATGATACGGCCACCAATCTCAAGGCCATCTATGAGTTATGGCTCTCACTTCTTATCAGTGGTTATGGATATTAAAGAAACTGTATCAAGGACTGGAGGCATATTCAGAGATGATGGGGTAATTTCCTTGTGCAGCTAAACAACAGTAACATAGCTGGTTCATAACTTTGCTGAGATCTATTGGGCAGAACTATGGAAAAGGTACCGGCATATGAGGGAAACTATAAAACTGCATCTTCTCTTGAGGGAATCTCTCAAATAAATATCTCCTCGTCATTAAGGGAAAATATGGAAGCTACACTGCCACTGTAAAATATTGTGCACCCTCAGTCAAATATGATCCTTGTTAAATCATCAAAAAGATTATCTTGGAGCGTATATTCACTAGGCGAAACAAGGTATTTAGTAAAGATACCCTACGTTCTTGAAGCTGTTATACCTAATCAGCTTCAGTATGCCACCACTTAATATTCTCTCTTCTATTGTATAAGCAAGGGACTTTCCACAGTCAATAATTGCCTTGAAATGCAGCAGCATTTGTAGCCTTGTGAAATTGTCTGATGAAGTTTTTGTCTAAATCGCCAATAATCTCTACAAGAACAGTTTCCATCCTCAAAGCAATGGAACCGATTTGAATCCCTTACAGTTTCTGTTAACAATCTTTGAGATATATTTAATGGCGTTATGGCAATCTACACATGTTCTCAAATTCTTGAAAACCTTGATTGGTGTTCCTGGGGGAGTAGCAATAGTTCCAAATGCAACTGCCAACTTCTCACTGTGGTATGAGAGATTTTGCTCCTTCTGCTCCTCCTCCACATCATGCAGCACAAAATTGGTGTCGGGCAGTAAACAGTCACTCAAGATTCGGGGTTGCTATGATGACAGTGCCCCATTTTTTTATTAATATATTTTTTTTTTAATTATGGATGAGTTTATAGTGGCTTGTCGCGCATTTTTTTTTTCATTTTTACTTCTTTATGGACTTTTTTTTTTTAAATTATTTGATCCTTTTTGCTAATCTTTTTTTTTTTTTTTTAGTCATGGACGAATTTCCTTCGTATCGTCTTCCAAGACCATCTATTGTCAAGCATTGCCAAGATGAAGTTAGGGGTAGACCCTTTTTTTCAAAGACTCAAGAGGAGTATAAAGGTCGTCTATGTGATTTTCTACTTATCCGAGACAAGTCCAACGAGGATATAAAGAAAGCTAATAGGTGTTTAATTCACACTCCAGCTATTGGTAGTAATGCAAATAACTGGGATTCCGATGTGGCAACTCTTTACCATTTGGATGTCTGGACTTCTGAAGAGGTCGATGAGGTATTTTCTTGTAATTCTCACACTGCTCAAAAGGGTGCTTTTAAGACGGTGCTGAAGTTACAAGATAGTCACCATGAAGAGAGCGCCAAGTACACTACCCTCACCACTTTGGGCCATCGTATTTGTAGACGCGAAGTTTCTTGGCATGGCTTTCAACCACGTGGAGAATTTGTTCCTCCTCCTGGATATTGGGAATGGTCGGAGCTTATTTTGAGTCAGCACAAACAGATTTTAGAGCAAGCGGGCGTCTATGAATCGATCTCCGCTTCGCTGTTTGTTTATGACCAAGGTCGAAATATGATTCATGCCTTGTGCGAAGCTTGGTGTCCAGCCACCAATACATTTTTATCTTCTCGCGGGGAGATTTCTATTTCACTGTGGGATCTGAAGGTTTTAGGAGGCCTTCCTATTGTTGAAGAGTTTTACGACGAGATTGCCCCCAGTTTAGAAGAAATAACCGGTCTTGATGAATCTTCATGCCCCATTCTTCCGGTCAGTTGTCGATACCTTTTTCTTGCATATCACCTCATCAGGCTGCAGGAGGATCATGGGACTAATGAAGTTTCTGCTTTTGCTTGGGTGAGATTTTGGTTTCGAGGCAAAAGCAAATACAATGATCCTTATGATTCGATCACGATCAAAGGAAAGAAAAATTCTCTATATACTCCCGATGGTCGTTTCAGACACCGACTTCGTACTAGAAAGGAAAATGAAGTTTTCCTTGATCTGGGTGTTCTTGACGTTGATAGAGATGAGGTGTTCTTAGCCGCATTCTTATCAGTCTGGCTATGCTCTTTTATTCTTCCGAGTACCCGTGGTGATGTCGTTAGGCCTGAGACTTTCAAAGTGGCTTCTTTCATAGCAAAAGGTACCCGATTTAGTCTTGCTATTCCTGTCTTGGCAAGCATATATAATGGACTGAATCAAATTGCTACTTGCGTTGATGGTCCTGGTCAATGCAATGTTGCTCTTCCTTGGCATTTTGTGCATGTGTGGATGGCATCTTACTTTGGGACTCATCCTGGATCAAATAGAGCACCAAGAAGACCTAAAATGTGCAAGTACGGGGGATCTTTTGGTCACAAATCTTACGGTGAGGTCAAAAGTCGAGAAATCATTCAACAATTGCTTGGCATAGATTGGCAAGCCACTAGCATATTTGACACTTGTAAGACTAAACTCTTGGACACTCCAGGGAACCGACTTAAGCTTGACGATTTTGAGTACTTGGTCAGCCTTCGATCTTCATTTTTGACTTTACGAAGAGGCAATTTTCACTTGGTAGAATCATATAGTCCTCATCGCTTTGCGAGATAATTTGGATACTGTCAAGATGTTCCGGGATCTTTGACAACTGCTATTAGAACTGCCAGTTTGAGAGGGTTATTGCGCTATTGGCGATGTAGCGTGTTGAGAGGTCCAAGCTGTGAAGTGACCATCCCTAAATGGAGTAGCACCAATGAACACTTGTTTGTAACAAGAAAATTCTTTGTATGGTGGCAAGGTCAAATAGGAGATTACTATCGTACTGGTATACCCATCTTGAAAGATAGCACAAGTACTAATTTCAGACTTGCTTCTTCTAGCTCTTGTAAAGAAAGATTATCGAAGCAAGCGCAGCCTTTAATTGAAACTACTGACCTTGAGGTTGAAGATATTGATGATGTTACCATGACGCAACGCCTTAACATGGGGCAATTTGAACAAAGCAAAGGTTCTTTAACCCTTGCTGTGGATGGGAGAGAGGCTCTTGTTGTCAGAGATGAACAATCTCGTCAGTGTGATGATTGTAGTGATAGACCTGTGGAACCTATCAGTGATCATGATAGTGACAGATGCAATCCCAGAAGGCTTAGGAGAGGTGTGAGATCTTCTTTGAAAAGAAAAGTGATGGTCTCCGAGCAACCAAAGATTTCAAGTCAAGAAACAAGGGTTGGTTCCCCTAAGAAATCTTGTCATGGTAGGCTTCGTCTTTCCTTAAAGAGGAGATGTCCTGAAACTGATCGCGAGGAGTTTGAGAAGAGGACTCCGATTGCACAGGAAGAAGTTGCTGATTCGACCGGTGATGATGCGATTCCTCTTACAGAGATGTTAAAGAAAAATACTATTGACCAGGTTAAAAACATCATGCCCGATGATGAGCCTTCAAAAAGTGAGGAATCTGTAAGTGATGCTGGTAAAGTTCGAAACCAAGTGAAACAGTTGTCTACTAAAATAGGCTCCACATCTTCAACCAAGGGTAGCTCTAAGTCTATTTCAATCAATTCATCGACTAAGAGAGCTCGAGGTGACAACACAGTTGGGAATAAACCTCCTAATCAGGATCCGCCCTAGTTGCCAACCAATTGCTCTCTTGAACGAGATACTATCTCTGTTTCGACTTATCATCCTGGCAAGTACTCTTCCAAGATTTTTGAAAAGCTATTAAAGGGATCGGACATGATTTCTTACTTCGACTTAGAGATGCCCATTTTTCTCAAGTTAGCAAGCTTTACGAAGATGCTTCCACTGTTTATTCAGGCATTGAAAGTTTGCATGGTGATTCGACTTCCTTAAAAAAGATTGTTGACTCCTATGTTGGGGAGGTGAAGGCATTGTTGTGCCTTGAGAAAGAACTTGATGGTCGTCTTTCTCAAAAAACTTTAGAAAGGAAGAAGGCTGAAGTAACAGAACAGCTGGAATGCGCTAAGTCTTCATTGACGTCGAAGCAACAACATTATGAAGCACAAGCCACAAAGCTTCAAGCTTTGCAAGATGAACGTGCTGCACTAGAAGAGAAGTTGCATTTAATTCGAAAGGAGGAATTGAAGGTGAAGACTGATTTGGATGCTCGAGTTGTTGAAGTAAGCAAGGCCAATGATGAGATTGCTTCCTTTGAAAAGCTGATGACTGAATTAGAGGCCACAGTTTCCATTGCTGATGAAGACATGGAGAACATTGAAGAGCTTAGGAGAGCATTGCAGACTCATCGAGACTCTTTGGTCGACAGTTGGAGTAGCAAGTCCTAGATATTGCTTTTAGCATTTTATTTTATTTTATTTGTAACAGACATTTTCAGCATTTCCTCTATGTCATATAAGATTTTAATCATTATAATGATTTTTTTTTTATTTGGTGTGACTGAACTTAGGATGGAGGGATTTCCTAAGCTGCCTACGTACCTTCTAAGAGAAGGATCAAGTCATTACGTAGTTCATTTATTTATTTTTTGTTATTTTACCTTAATTTTTGCCTAGATCGCCCCAATGGGGTTTTCAATCTAGCAGGCCTTTTTTATTTGCCTTAATTTTTGCCTAGACCGCCCCGATGGGGTTTTCAATCTAGCAGGCTTTGCCTTAACTTTTGCCTAGACCGCCCCGATGGGGTTTTCAATCAAGCAGGCTTTGCCTTAACTTTTGCCTAGACCGCCCCGATGGGGTTTTCAATCTAGCAGGCTTTATTATTATTTTTTATTTGATGTTGTGCATAGAAATTGGAGCTTTCACGCATAATAGCGTTTCAAAAATTTCCCATTGATAGGGCCGACTCGCAATCCGTCACTGTCGACTATCTTGTAAGCATTGTTTGTATAAACTTCTTGCACAACATAAGGTCCATCCCACTTGGAGGTAAACTTATCACCAGGATGATGATGAAAGTTAATTGGCCTGCGCATGGCGAGCACTAAATCTCCTACTTGAAAGGAACGTGGGCGGACTTTCTTGTTAAAAGCTTTAGAGAGGCGTGCTTGATAACATTCAAGATGTTGTTGTGCTTGCAGACGTCTTTCATCCAACGCTTCAAGCTCTTGAAGGCGCAATTGGGCATTGCTCTCTTGTGTTAAGCCTTCTTGGATGGCAATTCTTAAAGTAGGAATTTGACATTCCAATGGAAGAATGGCTTCGACACCATAAACAAGAGCATATGGAGTAGCTTGCGTGGGTGTTCGATATGTAGTTCGATACACCCAGAGTGCTTCTCCGATTCTTTCATGCCAATCTCTTTTGCTCTTTGCAACAACTTTCTTCAACAAATTACAAAGTGTCTTGTTGAATGCTTCTGCAAGGCCATTTGCTGGGGCATTATACATGGAAGAATTGTATTGTTTGAAATTAAATTTCTCGCACAATTTATGCATGAGGCTATTGTAGAATTATTTGCCGTTGTCAGTGATGATGTATCGAGGAACTCCATAGCGATAGATGATCTGCACACGAATGAATTCTACCACTTGTTCTTTCTTGACCTCTCTGAAAGGTAACGCTTCTGCCCACTTGGAGAAATAATCTGTTGCAGCCAGAATGTATAAGTGTCCTCTTGAAGACTTAGGCAATGGTCCTACAAGATCAAGACCCCATCCATCGAAAGGCCATGATGCAACTGTGGGATGAAGAGGCTCTGGTGGCTGATGTATGTAATTGGCATGGAACTGGCATGGTTGACATCTCTTTGCAAAATCTATAGCATCTTGCGCCATTGTAGGCCAATAATACCCCATTCTCTTGATCTTGTAATGCATTTTCGGCCCAGATTGATGTGCGCCACAGATTCCAGAATGAACCTCTTCTAACACTTGTTTGGCTTCCTCACTTCCTAGGCAACGTAAGAATTGCCCATCAAATGACCTGCGATACAAGGTATCTTTATAATAGATGAACCTTGTTGCTCTGCGTCGCACTTCAGACTTGTGACGTAAATCATTCGGAAGTTTGCCATGCTGAAGATAATCAATAATAGGCTGTCGCCAATCTTCCACTTCAATTGTGCATACCGATATCGCACTGACTTCTTCATGAACTATGTCTTGTAGAGGCACTATCCATCTGCAACATATTGGAACATTCAACTTTTCATCCTCATTGATAGCCAAAGTTGTTGCCAAGTTGGCCAAAGCATCTGCCTGCCGATTTTCACCTCTTGGGATATGCTTCAACGTTATGTAATCAAACTTATCCATTAACCGTTTAGCATATTTGAAGTATGAAATCAAATCTTCTTTCTTGACTTCGTATTCTGCCAAGAGTTGATGTATTATCAGCTTAGAGTCTCCATACACTTCAATGTCTTTAATCCCCATTTCAAGTGCCATTTTTAAGCCTAAAATAAGTGCTTGATACTCAGCAACATTGTTAGAGCATAATTCGCTCAAGATAAAAGAATATGGCAAGACTTGATTGTAAGGGCTAACGAGAATTGCCCCCGCTCCTGCTCCACTTTGTCTTGAAGCACCGTCAAAGAATAACCTCCAGCTTGGCTTTAAGTCGACAAAAAGGACTTCTTCATCAGGTAAATCATCTGACAATTTCCAATCAGACGGGATAGGATGATCTGCTAGAAAATCTGCCAAGGCTTGCCCCTTCACCGCCTTTTGGGAAACATAAACAATGTCATATTGTTGAAGGATTACCGCCCACTTTGCCAATCTCCCAGAAAGAACTGGTCTGGACAAAATATATTTCACAGGATCTGCTCGTGCTATTAAATGGACGGCGTACGCTTGCATGTAGTGTCTTAGTTTATCAACGGCGAAGAACAAAGCAAGACACATTTTCTCAATAGGGGAGTAGTTTAATTCTGCCCCTACAAGCGTTCGGCTTAAATAGTATAAAGCCTTTTGTTTCCTTTGCTCATCTTCTTGTGCGAGCAATGCCCCCAAGGACTTATCCTGTGCAGCAATATAAAGGACTAATGGCTTTCCCTGAATTGGTGCTCCCAAAACTGGAGGATTAAGCAAGTATCTCTTAATTGCATTAAAAGCATTGCTGCAGGATTCATCCCACTCGAATGGTACGTCCTTCTTCATTAGTCGACTGAATGGTTGGCATCTTCCAGCTAGGTTTGAAATAAACCTTCGAATGTATGCCAATTTACCTTGAAGACTTCGGAGTTCTTTTAAGTTCTTAGGTTCTGGCATATTTTGGATAGCATCTATCTTGGACTGATCTATTTCAATACCTCGGTGTCTCACGATAAAACCAAGGAATTTCCCAGATGTCACTCCAAAGGCACATTTCAGCGGGTTCATCTTCAGTTGGTACTTCCTCAGCCTATCAAACACTGAACGAAGATTTTCTAAATGGTCGTTTCTTCTCTTTGACTTGACCACAAGATCATCAACATAACATTCTACTGTTTTATGCAGTAGGTCATCAAAAATTCTCTGCATAGCACGTTGATAAGTTGCACCAGCATTTTTCAAACTAAAGGGCATTACTTTGTAGCAATAAATCCCCTTGGGTGTTCGAAATGCGGTTAGCTCTTCATCTTTTGGCGCCATTCGAATCTGATTATAACCAGATGATCCATCCATGAATGACAAAGCCTCATGCCCTGTAGTAGCATCAACCATTATTTCGGTGATGGGCAGTGGAAAGTCATCTTTTGGGCATGCATTGTTTAGATCGCGAAAGTCGACACAGACGCGAAGTTGTCCATTCTTCTTTTTGACTGGCACTATATTAGCTATCCAAGATGGATATTTCACTTCACGTATGAATCCTGCATCGATCAACTTGTTGACTTCAACTTCTATGAGTGGGATAAGATCAGGTCTATAACGCCTTTGGGGCTGTTTAATTGGCTTTACTCCCTTCCGAACAACCAAGTTATGAACTGCAACTTTCGGATCAAGTCCGGGCATCTCTTTATATGTCCAGGCGAAGACATCTTTGTATTCTAACAATAGTGCGACATACTTTTCTTTTTCTTCTGGGCTAAGGAGTGCACTCAAAAATATAGGGCGTGGTGCATCCGAGGTGCCAAGATTTGCCTCTTTCAGCCTATCGATAGTTGCTTGCCCCCCATCTTCTAAAGCAGCAGGAGCTTCTTCTTCTTCTTCGATTTCAGATGGCTCTTCAGACTCATCTTCTGATGATTCATCATCTGCACTTTCTTGGATGGTTACATGATATGTTGAATAAACCTTTGCCTCATCTTCTTTGAGATGTACTGATGAACTGGTGTCCACAACAGTATGACGTCGCACTTTCAATGGCCCTTCTGTCGAGATTTCAAGCTCTAAACGCCTCTTCATGCGAGATGGAATTGAGCTTCGGATTTCTTTATCATCCTTTAATTCGGTGCAGTTTTGACTTTCTTCTTGCTGCACTTCACTGCTTGAAACATTCAATCTATCAAAAACTGAATTGCGTCTTCTAGGTGCTTCACGTAACTCAGAGTGAGGGACATTGAGCCTATCAAACACTGAAATACGAGTTGCTGACGTTCCCAAACGATTGAATACTGACACACGAGTAGTGTTTTGAGGAGGATGAGTTGGAGAAGCTTTTGGCTCATCACATTCTTTAGTAACCTCCACCAAAATGTGTTAAGTACTGACTGATTTATTCTTCCTAATCCGAAGCTTTTGGGATTCACATCCTAATCCATCTTTTGGAAAAGGTTTCCCATCCGACTTGTTTATCAGCTTTTTATGGGTTTTAATGATCCCTTGCAACTTTGCAGTCGTCTTTCCATCATGCAACTCATTCATGGACGATGACTTGGAAAAGTCGAACCTAGCCTTAGCGATCAGTTTATAAGCCTTTGGATCGTAATTTTCAGCAGTACGACCTTGAGGCAAAGTCCCATGTTCTATTGTGCCTTGGGACGGTCGAACGAACCCTTTCAACAGCTTCTTGGCTTGACTATGAGCCATCTTAGTTAGAGGCAATGTGCAAGCATGCTTCAACAGTTTTATGTCTTCTTTTATTCTGTCAGGAGAACACTCTGCTTGATTAAATTCTGAGCATTCCAAGAATGGCGATTGGCCTTCCTTGCGACGAGCCTTTGGAATATAGCAAAGAACTGGAGTTTCTTTTGCCTCGCTGGGTGCAAATTTGACTGGATTGCCCCTTACGGTTTCTTCCAATGTAAGCTTGGGAACACCTTCAAGGGATGTATCTAAAGGCTCTTTCATCACATTAGGATCTACTTTCTTTTTACCCTTAATTTCAATTTTTTCGGTGCTGGGCATTTGAGTGGGTAAAACTTCTTTTATGTCACAGTTCTCTGAGTAGAACTTCGCATCAGCATAGTGAGACTCGACTTCATTGAATGGTTTTAAATCAGCATCAACCTTTCTCGGTCCGTCTCGATAAAACTTTAAACATTGATGCAGTGTAGAAGGTACAACGCCATTTGCATGAATCCAAGGTCGCCCGAGCAACAACTTATATGTAGTTCTGGCGTCGATGACATGAAAGATTATACTCGACATTAATTCACCGATCGCGACATCCACTCGTATTATTCCCAAGGCACGTTGCTCCATTTGATTGAAACCTTGGATCAAAAGTCGGCTTTTTGACAATTCATTAATTGTTATGCCAAGTTCCTCCATTGTTGCTTTGGGCATGATATTAACTGCAGACCCATTATCGACCAACATGCGATTCACCCTTTGTTCTCGGATGTACCCATAGACATAAAGTGGCCGATTGTGGGGTTTTGATCCTAACAACAGATCTTCATCTGTGAATGCAAGAGTTGTCAAGCAGTAATCACAAAAACCATCATCTGAAGCAGGTTTCGTGGGAGCTGGGAGATGTACAGCGTAAATTTCTGAGTTTTCCAAAGCATGTGCAATCGCGTCACGTGTTGCCTTTGGATACTGCAACAACTCGTAGATGGTAAGATGAGAAGAGATCCCTTTCAAGATCTTAAGGCATTCTTCCCGGACTGTTTCAGTCTGACCATCTCCTCGAGTCTTAATAGCCTTTGAGCTTTCTCCCTCTGACTCCTCTTTAAACGAAACCGTATGAACACCAACACTCACTTGTTCTTCCCTAAGAAAACCTTTAGGAAAGAATTCTTCTAGTGTTATTTGTTTTGGAAGCTTTTGCCTCAAAAAATTTTGGAATTGGGGATGCCTCATAGTTTTCCTCTGTCCCCAACGTTGATGCAAGTTATTTATCTGCTGAATTCCCTTTTGAAAAGGATGGTTTGCGGATCGGACATATCGCTTTCGCGATTTTCGTCGCGTTACCAATGTCCATTGTTCTTCATCATCCGCAGCAGATTCAACATCTTTAGAAGAGCTAGTAATTGAGCTTGTTACCGCAACTGGCAGGGCAACAGGTTCCAAGCAGCCAAATTGAATCAGTTGATACGTCATGCCTTTTGTAGGCAAAGAAGTGAAAGTAGCATGATTTGACTCTACTATGTCATCCATATCAAGTTCAATCTTGCGCTCATTCACTAGCTTCATTATCAAATCTTTCAGGTCAAAACATTTTTCAGTGGGATGACCAATGATTCCATGATACTTGCAATACTTTGGATCAGTAACTTTTCCCTTTTCTCCTGGCCTTTTGGACTCTGGAAGTTCAATCAGCTTTTGCTTCAGGAGTTGATCCAGCATATCAGGTACATCTGAATCAGGGAAAGGATATTTCTTTGCTTCTCTTTCTTCGAAGCTCAGGCGTTGTATATTTCTCATTTGAGGCCGCCTGACATTTTCCTCAACTTTCTTAGTGCCTTTGGAGGAAAATTTTAAAGGTTTAGTCTCAACGAACAGAGACTCCTTAGCCGTGCTCTTTAAAGGCCTCTCAACCTTCTTGAAATCCTTCTTGTCTCTCCTAGGATCAAGAATCAAAGAACTTTTGTTACCAGAATGAGCAATACTCAACTCCATGTCATGAGCACGGGTGGCCAATTCTTCGAAAGTATGCGGCTTTATCCCTTGGAGAATGTAAAGAAGTTCCCAATGCATACCTTGGATGCACATCTCAACAGCAGAAATTTCAGAGAGCTTATCTTTGCAATCAAGACTTAACGCTCTCCATCTATTGATGTAGTCGACGACTGGTTCGTCTTTCCTTTGCTTGGTATTGGTTAGCTCTGTCATACTCACTGTGCGGCGAGTACTAAAGAAACGATTGAGAAACTCCCTCTCAAGTTGTTCCCAGCTATCAATAGACTCGAATTCCAAGTCGGTATACCATTCGAAGGCATTTCCTTTCAGCAACCTTACAAACTATTTAACCAGAAGATCTCCGTATGTTCCTGCATTGTTACACGTCTCCACAAAATGGGCCACGTGTTGACGTGGATTTCCCTTCCCATCGAACTGCTGGAACTTAGGAGGTTGATAATTTACCGGCATCCTTAAATCATCAATTCTCCTCGTGTACGGTTTAATGTATGCATAATAGGACTTAGATGACGATCCACCATACTGAGCCTTGATGGTATTTGCAATCATCTCTTGTAGTTGTTGAACAGACAAAGACCCAACTGATATCGATGATGATCCATTTTCGGGGTTTTCAGCACCATGAACTGCTTTCAGTTTCCTAGCGGCTTCAGCAGTTGGTCTGTTTGGTGTTGGATTATCGTTGGATTCTTCATCGTGTTGAGCTTCTAGTTGACTCTTCAACATCGCAATTTCAACATCCTTTTCTTCGACTATCTTGTGCAGGGTCGACATCATCCTCTCCATTTCAGAGATCCTTTCCTCTAGAGTAGTCGCATTAGTAACCATCGTAGACATGGTTTGGAGAGTAGACGCTGATTGTTCTTGCGAAGCAGATTTTCTTCCTGCCAAAAGATCCATCAAGATGACAGGTTGATGAGCAACATTGTTGATTGGCCCCATTAAGTCTTGACCTTGTGTTGCAAGATATCGTACTCTAGCACGAGTCGTCGGTCCAGTGTAACCAGGTTGCACGGTCGCAGCAGGGTTGAATTTGTGACTTGGTGCAGCAGTCTTCGGAGCCATAGATCTGATCAATTGGTTGATATTGATTGATAATAGAGAGCGAGATGAGAGGCAGAGATGTCCCACTGGGTGTGCCAGAAATTTGTATACACAAATTTTTGCGTCTGTAAAATTAAACACGAATTAGTGATAAAATTCAATTTTTGTATTTATATGTGAGTACAATTCTCTATTTTGAATTCTTTACAAAAAGAATTATAATCCTCTGATTCGGTCTCCTGATTACACTTGTCGAGGGCATGACGCTTGATCCCGACGGAGTGGAATGAGTGATTGTTGAGAGAAACGGCCGAAGGGCTTGTTGTTCCTCTTGAATTTGCAGCGGCGTGGCTGATCGTTGAAAGAACGGTCTGTGGTTCCTCGTGGATTTGTAGCGGCACGGCTGATTGTTGAGAGAACGGTCTGTGACTTGTTGTCCTCTTGTATATTTGCTGACGGCTTTGTTGAAGAAAAGACTTGACTGAAGAGAAGGCTTGATCGGAGAACGGCCGGTATTCTGCAGGCTTTCAATTCTCTGAGGAGGCTGAGACTTCTATTCTTCAGTGCTTTCTGTCTGCTTCTTCTGAGTGTTCTGAGTCTTCTGACTGAATTCTTCTGTGTCTTCTGAATGAGGAAGAGCTCTCTATTTATAATGCTTGGTGGTAGAGAGTTCTAAAGGGACTCGATCACTCCAGGATTTATCTCTAATTAATTTAATTTAATTAGAGATAATACAATTGGTTGATAATTTTTATTTATCACCAATTTATTAGAAATTATCAATTAATTAAATATTTAATTTAATTAACTAATAATACTAATTAATTATTATTTTTTTAATGCCTACACTTGGTATACGATTAAGTTGAGTTATATTTGGGATATAAGGTTACGAGATGATAATTAATCATATTTGAATTTTTAACATAAGAATTTGAATGAATTAATTTAAGTGCAAATATAAGATTTTTACCTTACACTATTTGGAAAATTTAATCGAGTACTCAGATATGCATATTTATATTGAGGTAAGTGATATTTTATTTATTCCCCAAGTGAAATGTGAAGATTATATATATATATATAAATATATATACAAATGTATAAACATAAATGAATATACATATGTTGTATATATGGCTCACATAAGCTCTTGGATTGGCTTATAAAAATGAAGCCAATCCCGAGAAGTCCCCTTAGTGGCATAAGTATATGTAAGAAAAAAAAATTATTAAGAAGGGCTCGGCATGAAGGGATGAAATAGGGATGATGATGATCGATTGTGAAAGGAAAAGAAAGAAGTGTGTGGGCAAGGCCAACCGAGTTCGGGAATGGCTTCGGTAAACTGTAGCAGTGTCTTGCAATAGCTGTTGTGCTAGTAGTAACTAGAGAGAAACAGGTGATATGGAAGGCAACAAGGAAGGAGGATAAGTGAAACGACAGAAGAGTGGTGTTCGGTGAACCAGAAATGAAATGAGAGGATGTCATGAGCTAGAAGGAAATGAGACATTTGACTATTGTTTGTAGCAGCTGGATTAAACGTGCAAGCAAACCAACTTGATGACAGTCCTCCGCTTCAGAGAACTGTAGCAAAAATGTGAAGAAGAAGTAAAGATAATGATGGAATTGGGTGAAAGCAGAAAAATGATGGTACTGGTTCAGTAGGAATGGGGAAATATGCAGCAATGATTAGGAAATGATGGAACTTAAGCAGGACTGAGAGAAAAAAAGATGAAACCGAGAGTTAGAGCAGTCATGCTGCAAGTTGCGTGCATAGCCAATTTAAGGAGATAAAAATGGATAAAGCTATGGATATGAATGTGAAAGAGTTACTGAAGATTGCAGCAAGAAAAATACAGGAATAGAAATAGTTCGGTAAGGAAAGAAATAAGTGTGGGCACATGGATTTCTCCCAGGTTCCAGCAGCAGAGGCCGTGGAGAAACAGAAAAGGAAAATGAGTGTGAAACAGAGTTGGAGCAGAAGTAAACAACGCATAAGGGCGTTGTACTTGAGTCAGGAGCATCGAATGGTGTGGAGGCAAAATTGGGTTGGAGTCTGGCACATCAATAATAACTAGAATCAGTGTCCCCTAGAGTGTTCCCGAGTGATCTGAATAAGGACGAGTCGAAGGCCAAGAGAAAGATTGGATTGAAAATCGAAGCTGGGGCAAGCAGGGAGAAACTCAAAAACAGAGGTGAAAAGCTGAGGTAAATGGTGAGGCAGTAGGGACAAGACTTAAAGACGATGAGCTGGAAATGCAGTAAAGCAGGAGACGTGTAGCAATGTGGCTTGAAGGGTGTTGAAAATTCGAGAAGCACATAGGACATAAGGGAGCAGAGTAGGATCGGAGCTGGAAACCAGAGTGCGACCGAGAAGAGGGAGGAGACCACGAGGAGCTGAGGTGAACAGGGAGTTGGAGACCATCGGAGATAGAGGAAGAAGAAGGCCACCAACATCAAACGACAGAGGCAAAGAAGGAGACGAGTGAGTGTGAGGCAATGTCGAGCTTCTGAAAGAGAAAGTAAACAGAAGCTTGAGGAGAATGAGAAGGGGCGAGGAAGAAGAAAGAAAAGAAAGAAAGAAAAGAAAGAAAGAAAAAAGAAGAAGAAAAAAGGCAGGAAGGAAAGAAATTCGAAGGAAGAAAGAAAAAAAAAGAGGTAATTTATATATATATATATATTAAATATATTTGTTAGAGTAGGAGAAAAATTGAAGAAAATAAGATAACTGTTCTGAGAATTTGGAAACCTGGAAAAAAGGGGTTCCGACGGAATAACCCGAGTGGATCGAACTCGTCGACTCGCTACGTTGAGACAATCGAGGACTACGGATAGACACCGAGGTAAGGAATTTATGCAAGTTTTTAGAGATAACTGTACATATTTTATGAACCCAGTAGCTAAATAGATACTGTAGAGAATATAGAAAATGAAAAAAAATCTAGGTAAATACCTAGAGATAGAAAACCCGATATTACCCCTACGTATAGACTGAATTAAACTGAAAAGTGTTGAAAAATTCATAATTGCATAAATTTCATGTTTCAGTGTTTTCATTGTTGAAATAATGTTTCCAACGATATATGGATAAGTTGATTATTGTTTTTATTGTCTGCATAAAATAGCATGTTTTACGAAGTTAAGTGTGCTTGAGTGGAAGAAATGCCATGATAGATGATCTCCTGGAAAGTCTCTACTCACATATCGTTTATGCACTATTTTTGTACTGAACATTGATTTTTATATCATTTTTGAAAGAACTGAACCACCTATCCGATTTTCGATACGAAACAGTGCTAGAGCCCTCGTGTAAACTGTGTGTCACACTGAATTGCTCATACTAGATTTTTATATGATTTATGAGGAAAAAAAACTTGTTCGTGCCATCGTGTATTGTTATATGATCTTGCACTGACTTGCTCGCACTGGATTTTGAGACTAAGGTGATGGTTGATATTGATACTGGGTGGTAAATCCTTAAGACTACTCGGTACCCTTAGGCATATTGTATTGTATCTGGATCCATGGAGTACGTTGTACCGTATGGACGCACATGGAGTACATTGCACAATGTATTGAGTCGTCAGATTATTGAACTGAACTGAACTATATTGTATAGATTGGTCGATGGGCTGGACTGACCCATCCCCCCTGAGGCGTATGACACTCGCGTACACCTGGCCCATAAGGCGCAGGGTCACTAACTATGATCATATGTCGACTGTACTGTTATTGATTGAATTCCAGCCTAATCTCAGCAAACTGAATTGTTTATTGATAGAAAGAAAAGTGAATTGAACTGTTTACTGATTGAATGAAACGAATTCAAGTGTTTTACTGCATTGATTGAACAATAAATGGTTTCATCGTTCCGACCATTTTGAATACATATGTTTTACATATGGTAAAGTATTGTATTGGAAATGGAGTGTGATTGAAAGTGTTTTTCAAAGAAAGTGCATCGATTGTGAATCATTTTTAGTATTAACGAATTGAACTATATGCAAGTGTTTTACAGTGTTTTATAACTGATCATGGCATACATTATAAGCATGTAGATAGAATGATTGTCTACTGCTTACGTAAGTTTCTTACTGAGCGCGTTAAGTTCACTCCCTACTTTCCTCCAAAGAGTCCTAGCAGTAACTTAGACGCTTCCATTAGTAAGGCATGTCTCACAGCTATGGTTCCGCGGAGTATCTTTCTGCGTTGAAGGTATACCCAGTTTGTAAGAAATTCTTTTGTATCTAAAATTTTTATAAGTACAGTAATGCAAACGAGATGTGTATGGGGAATGTGAACATATTTTTGTTCAAATTTATTACTAAGAAAGAAAATTAATTAGACTGAGTATTGTTCTGACCTGATATTGACTTATAACCCAATCGAAATATCCATAAATTTAGGCCGTTACAGAAGTTGGTATCAGAGCAAGGTTGGCATGATACGAATCGATATTAGGAGTAAAAAAAATTTTAAAAGTTCACATCCCTAGCATTACTGTACATTATTTAGATATAAACGAGTATATTTGACTGTGCTTTATTGAAAATTGTGTCATTAAATGAAGGAAACTTGATAGATATGGCTTGTTGGTATTATAGCCATACTAGTAAGCAGAAATGAACCATTCCTCGAGTTCGTAGAGATAGGCTTGAGAGGTGTAGTGAACCCTCATTTGAGTGTACACCTTAAGTTTCATTAGAAAGTTTTGGAGTCCGCTTTGTAAAATTTGAGTGGGACATGAAAATAATGATGACATTGTTGGGTCAAGTGATAATGGCCCCGTGATAACGATAATGATTGAGGTGTGACTGAGAGCAAGACTGAGACAATTTTAGAAAATACTACACTATTATATACTAGAGTCAAGAATCTTATTGTAATGAAAAACTAAAAAATTAAATTGAAAAAACTTACATGAATTCTTAGAGTATGACTGTGAACTTAATAGACTGGGGGTAGTTTCAGGAGTTTAAGCCTCCGTTTTTCAATAAGGTTAAGAATTCAATGATTAGGGGGTTGGATGAATGAGATAGAAAAACTTGATAATTTTTGAAGTAACTCTACCGAGAAAGTTGCTTTTGCAACTTTTTTTTGTAAAGAATTTGGGGGAAGTTATACAAATTTTTGAAGTGCACTACAAAACAAAGTAGCTTTAGTGGCATCAACATCGAAATGGGAAGTCGAGCTTTGAGGGAAGTCCCCCTAATTAATCCGAGAGTCGACATCAAAGAATTACATGGGATATATTTCTGAAGGCCCTTAGGCGACAGCACATTCCGGATGAAACAAAGTGACAATTATAGATGAAATGAGTGCATCAGACATAAGGAAACCAGTCGGAGAATGAATATGAAACTAATTTATAGTTTTGGAAGAAGTATAATCCGGATACGTGGAGATGTGAAATAAAAGAGGTCTAGAAACTCAAAAGAGACACTGAGATCCTCAACCGAGCTAAGATAGCTCCATTTAATGTTATTTTGAGGAAGCAGTGCGCAAAGCGCAACTGTGATGATGTGAAATGTATATTTCAATGTTATTAAGAAAATGAAAAGGTAAAGAGAGTGAAATGAAAGAGATGTACTAAGGAAGCAGTGCGAGTGATAGATAAAGTCACTGTAACTGAAAAGATGAATTACAAATCTGAAAGTATAAGTGAATGTCACACTTTTTATATGATTGATAAAGATAGGATGTGTTCGGAGTAAAGAGACACCTCTGTAGATATAGAATTTTCTGACACATATTCGGATGATCTATCAGAATTACCATTAAATTGAAAGATGAAGTTTGAAATTGATTTAGCAGTTATGAGATCTGAGAATTTCAGACATATTTTATTGATGTAATAAGAATTTGAAGTGTAATTTATTGAGCTAAGTAAATTGTGGGAATTATAATTGGAGATTTATATGTTAAGTGTGTAAAATGAGCATGAAGTATGAGGACAGATCGATCTGGGAGAAGGAGAGATTGATCTAGTGAGTTAAAAATGACGAGGAAGGAGGAATTTGAGGAGCAGATCGATCTCCAATGGAAGAGATTGATCTCCAAATGATTCTGTTTGAGAAAGGATCGATCTCATGAGGAAAAGATCGATCTCCAAATGATTCTGTTTGGGAGAAGATCGATCTCCTTAGGAGCAGATCGACCTCATAAAGCCATAAAGAGATCGATCTCACCCCTAGACAGATTGATCTCTTAGGCATAAAATTGCCCAGATCGTCCCCAAAATTCAAACGCAGATCGATCTCATCAAGAGGCAGATCGATCTCCTACCTCCAGTCTATATAAGGGACCCGTGTTTTTCTCCTGCAAACTCACTTTCTCTCTCTTCCAAACCCATTTCCACCGAAAACCTAACTTTCTCACTCATCCAAATCCCCCATTTCCGACCGAATCAGCTGTTGTGGCAAGAAGGAAAGTTGTTCCTCATCAAAGGGAGAACAACATACTTGGAAATCGAAAGACGGATCGAATCGAGGCAAGAGATAAGCTCTCCACAAGCTTTGAGTAATTTTTAAACCTCGATCTTGATATTTGAGATGATTTTGATGTTATTGGTGGTTGTCATTGCGTTGAAATAGTTGAGAAAGGATTAGGGAATTGATGAAATTGTAATGTAGTTGGAGTAATGTAGATATTTGGTAATTTTGAGAATTTGTGCTATAAATGGAAATATAGACAATGTGGTGAATTAGCATAGATGATTTAACATGAGAAATATAGGACGTTGAGCTATTGTGAATGAGGTTGTAGTTTAAGGTTGAGTTACGAGAACAAAGAGATTTGAGGAGTTATGAGCAATTATGCTCGATTTTGAGAATTGAGGTTTATGAGATAATTGAGTGTTGATGTTTTAACATCGTTTGGACAGCTCTGGAGTTCCAGAGTGGAATGCGAGGCTAGTCCGTGATACGGGGGAAACGATTGCACTATACGAGGTGCAAAGAGGTAAGGGAAATCTAAACCATTTGTGTATGTGAATTGTAAACTATTTTAGCATGAATTGTGGTTTATAAAACAAGCATGTTGGGTTTTGTGTTGAGATTTAATTGCACACGATTTTTATAGCCGGTTGGAGCCCAATATTTTTATGAGTTTATAACTGGGCTCTACGTTAAGGCAATATTGAGAGTTGAGAAATGTGTGCGTGTGCTTTGCCGGTTGGAACTCGATTTTATTACGTTTTGTGTTGAGTACAAAATGATTTTCAAATGAGTTTTATGAGAGAAAAACCATTATGAGTTCTACGTGAAGGCAAACCAGTCTTATGTGATAAGACTTAGGTGTGTAGTTGTGAGTACACACCGGGCATTGCTCTGGTAGCATGTAAGCCTGATTTCTTCTCCGTTCTGGTAACGTGAGAACAACCCATTCAGTGGCAGTGCCACGTATCTTAGTGGCCGTTGCCACGTTGAGAAACCCCATTGGTGGCTGTGCCACGTTATACCCCATTGGTGGCTGTGCCACGTTGAGAAACCCCATTGGTGGCTGTGCCACGTTATACCCCATTGGTGGCTGTGCCACGTTATACCCCATTGGTGGCCGTTGCCACGTTGAGAAACCCTATTCTGTGGCTATGCCACACGAGAAATTAAATCAGTGGCTTTGCCACGTGTGTTTTGTGGCTATGCCACGCGAGAAATTAAATCAGTGGCTTTGCCACGTGTGTTTTGTGGCTATGCCAAGCGAGAAATTAAATCAGTGGCTTTGCCACGTGTGTTTTGTGGCTATGCCACGCGAGAAATTAAATCAGTGGCTTTGCCACGTGTGTTTTGTGGCTATGCCACGTGAGAATTTAAATCAGTGGCTATGCCACGTGTGTTTAGTGGCTGTGCCACGTGCATTACTATTTCAGTGATTTTATCACGTATTTGAGAAAGCGTTTATCGCATTGTTTTCACATGCTTTGTTATTGCTCTAGAGTGAGCCTTTTACTTCATGTTTTCACATGACTTGAGACATGAGAATGTTGTTTTGAGTACTTTCATGCTATGGTTTTCAAATGAGTTTCACATACAAATAAACATTTTGTGATGTGCATTTTGGTTTATGAAATGAGTTCCTCACCCCCCTTACTGAGCGATTTAGAAGCTCGCCCTGTTTTCTTTCCCCCCAGAGTTCTTCAAGTGAAAAAGGATCTCACTGCGACGTACGGAGTAGTGGCTAGTGGAGGACTTGAGCTCCAGGCCATATATTGTATTTTGAGGTATCTTTTATCTCTTCATGTACCCAGACTATTATTGTAATTGCAGACACTTGATGTATAACATTATATGGGATGTATTAGGATTAATTAACTTGAGGTGGATTATGTATTGATATGATATATAAATTCTATTGATGAGATCCTGAGGAATGATAATTATGATGACGTATGACACTGCACAGGAATGCACCTTTAATTGTGAATTAACGAGTAAAAAGTTTTAAATTAGCCCTATTTTCCGCACTTCTGGGGCGTGACAGAGTTTTCTTGGTATCAGAGCTTAGGGTGTCTAGTACTGTCAGTGTCGGTTAAGTGAAATAGAATACATCCCAAGTGTCTGTAATAGTCTGGTCATGAACTGAAATTGAGGATTGAGATTTCAATCGATTGTGATATGTACGCGCAGGAGACGAGTTGAGATAGAGAATGAGTAAACGACGAGGTCGTTCGAGGAGGCAGGCAAAGTCCCCTCCGCCACCTGTCCCACAACCAGAGAGTCCTAACTCTCGATTTAATCGGATTGAGACCGATGTGAGGCAAGGTTTTGAGCAGATGGCAGCGTTATTCGCGCAACACTTTGGAGTTAATGCCTCGGATACTACCCCTACACCACCACAAGGACCTCCCATACCCCCAGTGCCTCCCGTCACCCAGCCTGAGGACAGAAGTATGGTCCGACTAAGGGATTTTCTGAAGATGAATCCACCCGCATTTAAGGGAAAGAAGGATCCTACAGAGGCTGAGGAGTGGTTGACGGAATTGAGAATTATATTTGACTTTCTGGGGTGCACCGATGCTGAGAGGGTCAGTATGAGTGCCTATATGCTGAAGGGGAGAGCTCGAGATTGGTGGGGTACTACCCAGGGTATTTTGATGTCCCACCATGAGGTGATTGGTTGGGAAGAGTTTCAGACAGCCTTTAGGACCCAATATGTACCATGAGCTGCCCAGAGAAAGAAACAAGCTGAGTTTTTGAGTTTGGTACAGGGTGACATGTCTGTGGATGACTATGAGAGCCAATTCACAGCGCTGTTGAGATATGACCCAGATACCTTCAAGAGTGAAGAGCTCCGCACAGAGAAGTTTGTGTATGGGTTGAAGCCTGTCATCAGAGATAGATTGATAGGGCTATGTATTACTGAGTTTGGAGATGCTCTGAGACGAGCACAAGAGACTGAAAGAGGAATTGAGATGGTACAATCCCAGAATGAGCTCAGAGCAGTGAATAGAGATAAGGGCAAGAGGCCAGCACTTTTCCAAACAGAGGCTCGGAGAGGTTCCTTCAGAAGAGGAAGGATTGAGGTACAGAAGGACAGATTAGAGAGACCCAGAGCCTATCCTATTATCAAGGAGACCCCTCGATATGTCAGGCCAGAGATAAGGGTTTATAGAGACTGTGGCCGATCGCATGAAGGAAGTTGTACTGGGTCGATCCGTGGATGTTTTAGATGTGGTGACATGGGTCACAGAGTGAAGGACTGTCCCCAACCTCAGATACCACATGCTCCGGAGCCCACTAGACAACAGCCTCAGAGAGTGGATCCCCAGAGACGGGCCACTGCGGCAGAGAAAGGGAAGAAACCTGTGGCACAGGGACGTGTGTTTGCCCTGGATAAGGAGATCGCAGACACTTCGGCAGAAACTATAAGAGGTACACTCTCTGTCTGTAATCATAAGGCTCATGTGTTGATTGATTCAGGATCCACGCATTCCTTTATTTCTGAGCATTTTGCATGTAGATTAAACTTGAAGTTTGAACCTCTAGAATACATACTACATGTAAATACCCCTATGCGTGAATCCCAGAGAACTGAGTTAATCTGTAGAGGATGTGAAATAAAGGTGGGAGGTAGAGTGATGTTAGCAGATCTAATCATGTTGAATATACATGGGTTTGATGTAATTCTGGGGATGGATTGGTTGGCAACCAATCGAGTGAGTTTAGACTGCTACACTAAGATTGTAACTTTCTCCCTACCTGAGCCTTACAGTGTACGATTGAGATATTGAGGAAATGATTATGTGGATTTCTAGTAAGTAAATTGAGAATTTTGATATTATTTTGGAGAATATTAAATATGATTATTCATATGAAGGTTATGAGACACTTATCTCAGACGATGAGCGGGAACATCCGAGGATTGAGGATATACCTGTGGTGTGTGAATTTCTGGATGTTTTCCCAGATGAATTGCCAGGTTTACCACCAGAGAGAGAGCTGGAGTTTACCATTGATTTGGTACCAGATACTCAGCCGATCTCTAAACCTCCTTACAGGATGGCATTAGTGGAACTTGAGGAATTGAAGAGACAACTACAGGAGTTATTGGATCAAGGGTTTATTAGACCTAGTGTTTCGCCGTGGGGAGCGCCAGTACTATTTGTTAAGAAGAAGGATGGTAGTCTCAGATTATGTGTAGACTACCGATTGTTGAATAAAGCCACGGTGAAGAATAAATACCCACTGCCCAGGATTGATGATCTACTCGATCAGCTAAGAGGGGCATCAGTCTTTTCTAAGGTTGATTTGAGATCGGGCTATCACCAATTGAGAATTAAGGAAGAAGATATTCCAAAGACGGCCTTCAGGACGAGGTATGGCCATTACGAATTTCTGGTGATGTCCTTTGGATTGACGAATGCCCCTGCAGCATTTATGAGGTTGATGAATGAAGAGTTTAGAGACTATCTAGATAAATTTGTGATAGTCTTTATTGATGATATCCTGGTGTACTCTCGGTCGTATGAGGAGCATGCACAGCATTTGTGGTTAGTACTTCAGATACTCCGAGATAAGCAATTATACGGAAAGCTTAGTAAGTGTGAGTTTTGGCTGAACCGGATAGCTTTCCTTGGTCATATAGTCTCAGAGGAAGGAGTATCAGTGGACCCAAGCAAGGTGGAGGCTGTGCTTAGTTGGGAGAGACTGAGGACAGTCACTGAGGTGCGAAGCTTCCTTGGTTTGGCAGGGTATTACAGAAGATTTATGGAAGGATTTTCAAGGATTGTCGCCCCTTTGACTAAGCTCACGCGCAAAGAGACTCCATTTATATGGACTGATCAATGTGAGCTCAGTTTTCAGGAATTAAAAAGGAGATTGACAGCGGCACCTGTGTTAACTATCCCTGAGGGATCAGGAGGATTCTCGGTGTATAGTGATGCATCTCATCAAGGATTGGGGTGTGTGCTTATGCAGCACGGAAGAGTGGTCGCATATGGATCGCGACAGTTGAAAGACCATGAGCGGAATTACCCCACGCATGATTTGGAGTTAGCCGCTGTGGTATTTGCTTTGAAGATCTGGCGACACTACTTATATGGGGAAAGATTCCAGATCTTCACTGATCATAAGAGTTTGAGATATCTCTTTGATCAGAAAGAGTTAAACATGAGACAAAGGAGATGGATGGAACTCCTTAAGGATTATGACTGCGAGATTCTATATCATCCGGGTAAAGCGAATGTAGTTGCTGATGCCTTGAGCAGGAAGAGTATGATATCTGCTATGTTGATCAGGGAATGGGATTTATTGGAGCAGTTCGCCGAACTTCGGATCAGAGTTAAAGAGGTAGAGACTGGATTTTTGGCTAGCTTGCGGATAGAGCCCAGGATCATGGATCAGATTAGAACTGGGCAGCGCAGTGATAAGAGATTGATAGATATGGTTAGCCAAGCTGAGCAGAGTTCGTAGTCGGATCTCACCATCAGTGAGGATGGATTGTTGAGATTCAGAGGACGGATTTGTGTACCGGATGATGATACCCTAAAGAGACAGATACTGAGAGAATCCCACTGTTTACGATACACCATGCACCCAGGGAGTACTAAGATGTACCGAGACTTGAGAAAGGTGTATTGGTGGAGTGGTATGAAGCGAGACGTGGCAGAGTATGTGGCCAGGTGTTTAGTATGCCAGCATGTGAAAGCTGAGCATCGGAAGCCCGGAGGACTACTACAGCCCTTACCTGTACCTACATGGAAATGGGAGCATGTCACTATGGACTTTATTATGGGTTTACCGAGGACCCGGAGAGGTCGTGACGCGATATGGGTCATTGTGGATAGATTGACCAAGAGTGCACACTTTCTTGCCATCAAGAGCACAGATACTGTGGATGCCTTAGCTGAGTTGTATGTCAGTGAGATAGCTAGATTACATGGGGCTCCAGTGAGTATTACTTCTGATAGAGATTCCCGATTTACTTCCAGATTCTGGACCCAGTTTCAGGAGTCCATGGGATCTCGATTGAGTTTTAGTACCGCCTATCATTCTCAGACAGATGGTCAGTCAGAGAGGACTATTCAGACCCTGGAGGATATGTTGAGGGCGTGTACGATGGATTTTAAGGGATCATGGGAAGATCACCTGCCCCTAGCAGAGTTTGCATACAATAACAGCTATCATGCGAGTATTGGAATGGCACCTTTTGAGGCTCTATATGGTAGGAGGTGTAGATCCCCTGTAGCTTGGGAAGAAGTCGGTGACAGAAAGATAAATGCTCCCGAGCTTGTTGAGCAAGCCGTACAGAGTGTGAAACTCATATGTGAGAGGTTACGGGCTGCACAAAGTAGACAGAAAAGCTACGCGGATGTGCGTAGACGGCCACTCGAGTTTGAGGTTGGTGATGCAGTATTTCTGAAAGTATCACCGAGCAAGGGTATCATGCGATTTGGGAAGAAAGGGAAATTGAGTCCTCGATACATAGGACCATTCGAGATTCTTGAGAGAGTGGGAGAGGTAGCCTACAGATTGGCATTACCCCCACAGATGTCCGAAATACACAACGTTTTTCATGTGTCTATGTTGAGAAAGTACCACCCGGACCCTTCTCATGTTATAGAGTATGACGAGATGGACATACAGGAGGACATGAGCTACACTGAGGAACCCGTCCGGATTCTCGATAGAAAGGAGAAGGTACTGAGAACCAAGAGCATCCCATTAGTGAAAGTTTTGTGGAAACATCACTCAAGGGAAGAGGCAACGTGGGAACTAGAGAGCCTCATGAAGGAGAAATACCCCCATCTATTTTGACTAGTTGAGTTGAATTTGGAGGACCAAATTCTTTTTTTTAGGTGGGGAGGATGTGAGATCTGAGAATTTCAGACATATTTTATTGATGTAATAAGAATTTGAAGTGTAATTTATTGAGCTAAGTAAATTATGAGAATTATAATTGGAGATTTATATGTTAAGTGTGTAAAATGAGCATGAAGAATGAGGACAGATCGATCTGGGAGAAGGAGAGATCGATCTGGTGAGTTAAAAATGACGACGATGGAGGAATTTGAGGAGCAGATCGATCTCCAATGGAAGAGATCGATCTCCAAATGATTCTGTTTGAGAAAGGATCGATCTCATGAGGAAGAGATCGATCTCCAAATGATTCTGTTTGGGAGAAGATCGATCTCCTTAGGAGCAGATCGATCTCATAAAGCCATAAAGAGATCGATCTCACCCCTCGACAGATCGATCTCCTAGGCATAAAATTGCCCAGATCGTCCCCAAAATTCAAACGCAGATCGATCTTATCAAGAGGCAGATCGATCTCCTACCTCCAGTCTATATAAGGGACCCGTGTTTTTCTCCTATAAACTCACTTTCTCTCTCTTCCAAACCCATTTCCACCGAAAACCTAACTTTTTCACTCATCCAAATCCCCCATTTCCGGCCGAATCAGCTGTTGTGGCAAGAAGGAAAGTTGTTCCTCATCAAAGGGAGAACAACATACTTGGAAATCGAAAGACGGATCGAATCGAGGCAAGAGATAAGCTCTCCACAAGCTTTGGGTAATTTCTAAACCTCGATCTTGATATTTGAGATGATTTTGATGTTATTGGTGGTTGTCATTGCGTTGAAATAGTTGAGAAAGGATTAGGGAATTGATGAAATTGCAATGTAGTTGGAGTAATGTAGATATTTGGTAATTTTGAGAATTTGTGCTATAAATGGAAATATAGACAATGTGGTGAATTAGCGTAGATGATTTAACATGAGAAATATAGGACGTTGAGCTATTGTGAATGAGGTTGTAGTTTAGGGTTGAGTTACGAGAACAAAGAGATTTGAGGAGTTATGAGCAATTATGCTCGATTTTGAGAATTGAGGTTTATGAGATAATTGAGTGTTGATGTTTTAACATCGTTTGGACAGCTCGGGAGTTCCAGAGTGGAATGCGAGGCTAGTCCGTGATACGGGGGAAACGATTGTACTATACAAGGTGCAAAGAGGTAAGGGAAATCTAAACCATTTGTGTATGTGAATTGTAAACTATTTTAGCATGAATTGTGGTTTATAAAACAAGCATGTTGGGTTTTGTGTTGAGATTTAATTGCATACGATTTTTATAGCCGGTTGGAGCCCAATGTTTTTATGAGTTTATAACTGGGCTCTACGTTAAGGCAATATTGAGAGTTGAGAAATGTGTGCATGTGCTTTGCCGGTTGGAACTCGATTTTATTACGTTTTGTGTTGAGTACAAAACGATTTTCAAATGAGTTTTATGAGAGAAAAACCATTATGAGTTCTACGTGAAGGCAAACCAGTCTTATGTGATAAGACTTAGGTGTGTAGTTGTGAGTACACACCGGGCATTGCTCTGGTAGCATGTAAGCCCGATTTCTTCTCCGTTCTGGTAAAGTGAGAACAACCCATTCAGTGGCTGTGCCACGTATACTTAGTGGCCGTTGCCACGTTGAGAAACCCCATTGGTGGCTGTGCCACGTTATACCCCATTGGTGGCTGTGCCACGTTGAGAAACCCCATTGGTGGCTGTGCCACGTTATACCCCATTGGTGGCTGTGCCACGTTGAGAAACCCCATTGGTGGCTGTGCCATGTTGAGAAACCCCATTGGTGGCTGTGCCACGTTATACCCCATTGGTGGCTGTGCCACGTTGAGAAACCCCATTGGTGGCTGTGCCACGTTATACCCTATTGGTGGCTGTGCCACGTTGAGAAACCCCATTGGTGGCTGTGCCACGTTATACCCCATTGGTGGCCGTTGCCACGTTGAGAAACCCTATTCTGTGGCTATGCCACATGAGAAATTAAATCAGTGGCTTTGCCACGTGTGTTTTGTGGCTATGCCACGCGAGAAATTAAATCAGTGGCTTTGCCACGTGTGTTTTGTGGCTATGCCACGCTAGAAATTAAATCAGTGGCTTTGCCACGTGTGTTTTGTGGCTATGCCACGTGAGAATTTAAATCAGTGGCTATGCCAAGTGTGTTTAGTGGCTGTGCCACGTGCATTACTATTTCAGTGATTTTATCACGTATTTGAGAAAGCGTTTATCGCATTGTTTTCACATGCTTTGTTATTGCTCTAGAGTGAGCCTTTTACTTCATGTTTTCACATGACTTGAGACATGAGAATGTCGTTTTGAGTACTTTCATGCTATGGTTTTCAAATGAGTTTCACATACAAATAAACATTTTGTGATGTGCATTTTGGTTTATGAAATGAGTTCCTCACCCCCCTTACTGAGCGATTTAGAAGCTCACCCTGTTTTCTTTCCCCCCAGAGTTCTTCAAGTGAAAAAGGATCTCATTGCGACGTACGGAGTAGTGGCTAGTGGAGGACTTGAGCTCCAGGCCATATATTGTATTTTGAGGTATCTTTTATCTCTTCATGTACCCAGACTATTATTGTAATTGCAGACACTTGATGTATAACATTATATGGGATGTATTAGGATTAATTAACTTGAGGTGGATTAATGTATTGATATGATATATAAATTCTATTGATGAGATCCTGAGAAATGATAATTATGATGACGTATGACACTGCACAGGAATGCACATTTAATTGTGAATTAACGAGTAAAAAGTTTTAAATTAGCCATATTTTTCGCACTTCCGGGGCGTGACAGCAGTGGTATCAAATTAATTATTCAAATCACTGTACTGAATGGCTTTTATTAGATTAGAAATGTTGAAAAAATAATTACAAGGACTATATGAAGAGAGGATTATCGGACCGAGTGATCCACTTTGGAGTGTACTAGCATTAAATTTTAAAGAGATCCGGAGTCTTTTGGGTCACGTTGTATTAAGAATAGGTGTTAATTGGATTCCCCAAACAAAGATTATAAATCAGTGAAAAAAACCTAAAACTATTAAGAAGATTCAAAGTTTTGAAATATAAAGAGAATTAGGAGTATGAAGTACATATCAAATCTAAGGATTGTAAATTGTATATGCTTATGTTTCGAATGCGAGACTCAATTTGAGTAAGGAAATGATTTCGTTATAACTGATGTACGAAATGAGATAAATTTAGAAGTGTGATGAATCTTGGATACAGGATTGTAATTTGAATGAGAGGCGTATACAAGGTAAGAATATCTCTGATATGTGAAGTGATTCAGATCAAGTGATATGAAGTGAAAATGGATTGCGACCAAGGATAAATGAGAATATCGATAAATTATGGTATCTTACTTCTTATTGGGACTAAACCTTGAACCCTTATATCCATAACCAGTTTATGTGGTCAAGTTTGATGGCTAATAAAGGTATTTCAAATTACCTCCCCGCCTAAGAGACTTGACAGTGTCTAGAAGTACCCATGACCCATAAATTGAAATTGACAGTCGTAGTATTCACGTTTGAAGTCAAAATACCATTACTTGTGCGGTGAAGAATTATAGAATCCTATTGATCAAGAAGAGTTAAATATTAAATTTCACAAAGGCCGTCTAATACAAGAAAAATGGAATGACTTGGGTTAGTGCTTTGAGCAGAAGTGATTTTAGGATGACGCTATGTATATTGGTCAGAGACATGAGTTATTGAGTTATTAATGGACTGAACTTGGATGTGGTCCTTTTTCCTGATACCGACATTCATTACATGGTGATTAGCCTGAGAGGTGAATTTGGAAGTGATTGATCGACTCGAGCAGGCTCGATGTATTGATAAGTATCGTATTGATGTAGCTAATCAGACCCAGATGGGTGCTACAACTAGCTTGAGTATTGGTACTGATAATTTATTGAGATTTAAAAACAGAATTGTATACCAAATGGTCTATAGTTAAAAGAGTTGATGTCGTCAAAGGCTAATTTATCGAGATATACTCTGCATCCGGAGAAGGGTAAAGATTTATCAAATCTCTTAAAGGTATATTGGCAACAAGTACGATAAGAAGTATAGCTGGAAGGGTGATTAAGTGTGAGACCCCGTATATGTATAGCTATGTAAATAGGAACGTGGGAATGTAAATAAAATCATAAGTATGATGATACATTGTAATGTGAAGTATATGCAATGTAAGTTCATAAGATTATGTACGCACTTGTAATAAGAATTGTGATTATACATACAAGTTGCATTATGAATGAGTAGGAAGAAATAAACTTGAACACGAGAAGAGTGTGATCGAAATGGAATATGAGTAGTGTAGTAAAATGGAAGGAAAGATTTACATAAGTGTATATTTCCATTCGAGTAATATCGTATATATTTGGTCATACAAAGATTCTACACAAGTTTTAATGTGTATGTAGTGAGGATGGATCCCATTTTCAAGTCTCAAAGATGAATGAATGAGGAATGATCATGGTAGCAAATTAAGGGTGTTTGGTAAGGGTTGTTGAAGAGGAACTGCAAGAAATCTGGAATTTGTGAAGGCCAGATCGATCTCAAAGGATGAGAGATAGATCTGGGAGAGCCAGAATGCTCTTATGTGAGAAATGGAAGGGAACAGATCGATCTCCAAAGGAAGCAGATCGATCTCTTTAGCTCTCGGGTTGGAAGCAGATCGATCTCCCATATGACCAGATCGATCTCCTTAAGTTTCTGGTTGACAGCAGATCGATCTCTAGCCTCGACAGATCGATCTCCTGCCTTTAAAATGTCTTAGAAAAGAGGGATTTTAGAGGAACAGATCGATCTTCACCCAAGGAAGATCGATCTCATCAAGTCAAAACTATAAATGGGAGCAGTGGATCATCAGATTTCGGGACAAAACATTCCTTTCCACTTCAACACAAAAACCTAGCTTTCTCACCCCTAAATCCAGCCATTTTCAGTGAGATTTAAGGAGAGTCTATTAGAGACAAAGTTGTTCACAACAAAAAGAAGAACAACATAGTCTAGAGGCATTTCCCCATTTGATGGATTGAAGAAATAAAAGGCAATCCTAATTGGAGCAAGAGGAAATCCAATGAGGTAAGTTCTAATGCACAAATCCAAGTACATTGGTTTAGTTAATGATTATAAAGATATGTGGGTGTGCATATTGTGGATAGAACTACCTAGAATGGTATGAAATGAATATAACTTAGAAATAGTCAAGTGTGAGAAAGTGGAGTGTGGAAGTGTTTATGATGAATGAGATATCTTGAGTGGAGGAACATGTTGTGAGAATGATTTGGACATGTTGATATTGGGATAAAATTGTGAGATTTACCACAGAGGGTAAAATATGTATTTAAGGCATTGAATAAATGATTAGTTGAGCAAGAGTTAGAAACGTTAACTCGAGTGTTTGATGGATGAATTTCAGTTTCGGATGATACGCCGGAGCAAGTCGAGATGAGAACGCAAGAAGCATAAAGGCGGATAGTTGCACACAAGTAAAACGAGGTAAGGGACTGTGTGTTAGCTATAGAGATGTTCGTACGTATTTTACTGCAATTTCGTAGATATATTGCTAGAACTAGTATGATATCATAATTTTATGAAATGATATGGAAGCATGAAAAGTACTAGGATGTATATATGTATTGAGAAATGGGATAGGGTAAGGAAATAGCGTGATATGCATGTTTTCAATGTTTTTCTCTATTATACATTAATCTTGACAATTGAGAAATGTTGATGATAGGTTGGCTAATTTTACATGTTTTAGCATGAAGAGGCATGCTGTACGAATAAACATGTTTTAAATTTTAAAAAGAGAAAATAGCCATCTATCAGTTTTGAGATGAGATTTGGTGTGGAAGCGTTAACTCACACCCGTTTTAATGCCTTGATGTACCGTGCGGGAGTTTTAACTCACACGAGGGTTTTGAGAAAGTGTGGGAACCTTGCTCACACCTGTTTTGTTGAGTTAAGGTAAACCTGGGGGTCTGGGACCCAAGGGGATACCAGCCGACGGCCATTTGAACGGGCTGGGCCTTAACGATAGATCGTACCGCGCTGGAGCTTTGCGTTGACTGTGTGTCACGCTGCTTGCTCGCCTGGTATATGAGACATGGTTTAGGATGAAAAGTCCATCGGAGTTGGAGTATGGACTTGGGTCCACGGTTGTATGTAAAATAGTGTAGTCACCCGTTGGTATACTATGTACCGTGCTGGGTGCACGTGAGTACGAGTATCGCGTAGATGGCACACGACGTATCTTCACCGTGAATATACGAGGAGATGAGGTGGATTGAGATGAGCCGGAGGGTAGGACTGACCCATCCCCCTTCAGGCGAAGTGATACCCTATGCACACCTGATCAGTGAGGCCTGGGATCACTGACTATGGCCATATGTCGTGGATATTTGATTGCCGAAAATTCCATGCCTGTCTCAGAGATTTGAGAAACAGAGATAATCTCAGAAAAGAAAGAGAATTGCGAAAAGAATGATTTGAGAAATGAAAGAGATTTTGTGTTTTTGATAAATCTCTAATTTCACATTTGTGCCTTGAAGGCACTATTTACGAGCATGTTTTAAATGGAAACTCGATATTCATTTTACACGAAAATGCTATTGAGAAATATATGTTTAAATGCATTATTCGTATGATATTTCCATTTATAACGAAAACATGGTTTTGGTTTATGCATGCATGGGCTATGTAGGTAGTACGATATCTACCTGCTAGCATACATTTCCTTACTGAGCTGTGGTTTGCTCATCCCACTACTTTCCCCCTCCAGGTACTGAGAAGTAAGAGAGCGGTGGTCTCTAGATCTTTTGTGTTAAACAACTCCCACAATCCGCAAAGGTATAAGATTTGTATACACGAGTATTTTGTATCTAATATATTGTATCGCACAGTTATATCTTGGAATTGTAAACAGTATTATGAGGATGATATGTAAGCACATGGTATTTATACAATTAATTTTGTGTATCTACACACACACACCTGGGAGTGTGAATTAAAGCTTTAAATATTCCGCTGTAAATAAATGAATTTTAGTAATTGCATCTTCTCACAGCCCAACCGTAGTAGAGAATGTATGGATAGAAGGGTTCACAAAAGCGGGGTATGACATTAAGAGTCTCATAAGTTAGCAGGTTAAGGTAGAGTACAGAAGCCTCTGGGGTTATCAGCACCTTAACCATGCCAATATGGAATTGAGAGCATGCACTTGGAATTTTAAGGCTCCTAGAAGGACCAATTGCAAATTAATAAAGTTCGCATATAATATCAATTATCACTCAAGTATCAGAGTGACATCGTATAAAGTGTAGTATGGTAAAAAATATCCTTCATCGATTGGATGGAAGAGATAGGTGAAAGGAAGGTAATTATTTTCGATTTGATTAAGCAAGCTTCTGAGGAAAAACAATTAAGTTGTGGGAAACCGAGGAATAAAGTAAAACAGGCAAAAGAGAGTTATACTGATTAAAGACGGAGACCTTTGGAAGTTTCAGTAGGAGATTCGATATTTTTAGAAGTTTCTCCTTCCAATAGTATAAGAAGTTTGGGAAGAAAGGAAAGTTAAATCCCCGTATATTGGAGACTAATGTACTTTTAAATTTAGAGACCAAATTTTTTAAGGTGGGGAGAATGTAATCACCGTAAACTTTCATATACTCGATTTATCGATGAGTAACTATTAAGTCATTGGGATTAAAAAACTCGTTCTTGGTATACGATTAAGCTGAGCTATATTTGAGATATAAGGTTACAGGAGGATAGTTAATCAGATTTGAATTTTTGACATAAGAACTTGGGTGAATTAATTTAAGTACAAATATAAGATTTTTACCTTACACTATATGAAAAATTTAATCTAATACTCAGACATATATATTTATATTGAGGTAAGTGATATTTTACTTATTCCCCAAGTAAACAATGAAGATTATATATATATATATATATATATGTACAAATGTATACACATATATGAATATACATATGTTGTATATATGGCTCACATAATCTCTTGGATTGGCTTCCAAAAATGAAGCCAATCCCGAGAAGTCCCCTTACTGGCATAAGTATATGTACAAAAAAAAATTATTAAGAAGGGCTCGACATTAAGTGATAAACTAGGGATGATGATGATTGGTTGTGAAAGGAAATGAAGGAAGTGTGTGAGCAAGGCCAACTGAGTGCGGGAATCGCTTCGGTAAACACCAGCAGTGTCATGCAACAGCTGTTGCGCCAGTAGTAACTAGAGAGAAGTGTAGCAGCAGTGGAACAGGTGATATGGAAGGCAACAAGGAATGAGGATAAGTGAAACGACAGAAGAGTGGTGTTCCGTGAACCAAAAATGAAATGAGAGGATGTCATGAGCTGGAAGGAAACGAGACAGCTGACTGCTGCTTGTAGCTGCTGGATTAAACGTGCAAGCAAAACAACTTGAGGACAGTCCTCCGCTTTAAAGAACTGTAGCAAAAATATGAAGAAGAAGTAAAGATAGTGATGGAATTAGGTGAAAGCAAAAAAATGATGGAACTGGTTCAGTAGGAAGGTGGAAACGTGCAGCAGAGATTCAGCATAGTTAATGAGGGATGGCAGAATTGTTGTCCTCCTGTCTGAAACACTAATAAATGTAGCATATAAATAATAGGAAAAAATGAAGTTAGTGCTTAGTAAGAGAAAATAAGAGGATAATCAAGTATATATATATATATATATGCATGGAGGATGATTTCGGCAGCAAAGGAAATGTATTGGCAGACTGAAAGAAACTGGCAGAAAAGGAAATGATGGAACTTAAGCAGGACCGAAAGGCAAAAGATGAAACTGAGAGTTAGAGCAGTCCTGCTACAACTTGCAGGCATAGCCAATTTAGGGAGATAAAAATGGATAAAGCTATGGACATGAATGTGAAAGAGTTACTGAACATTACAGCAGGAAAAGCACAAGAATAGAAATGAATGTATGACTGCAGTGATCTACAACAGTTTAGTGAGGAAAGAAATAAGTGTGGGCGTAGGGATTTCTCCCAGGTTCCAGCAGCAGAGGCCGTGGAGAAACAGAAAAAGAAAATGAGTGTGAAACGGTGCTGGAGCAAAATGGAACAACGCATAAGGGCGTTATACTTGACTCAGGGGCATCGAATAGTGTGGAGGCTGATGTTAACTTGGCTAAGCAGCAACAGGAATATACCTTCCACGTATTCGGATTGCACAAACGACAAGGAGATGACGTCGATACAACTTGTTCCTCGTATAGTCTGCAAAAACAATAGGAGTCAGAAGGGGCAGGGATTTGTCCCTGCACGCGCACTCCGATGATTAAGTCAGAAATCGGGAGTTGTGTATGAAGGAATGAAGAAGAGAATGTATTACTTAATTCAGAGAGTTTAAGTTTTTTTCCTTTCTTTTTTGTTCTCTGTTCTCTTTCCTTTCTTTTTTTCCTTTTTTTTTTGAGAGCTCACCTGGATATTTATAGGTTTCTCTAAGTCGGTTCGAGCTGAGGCCCAGGCGCGTGTCTGGGCCGCGACAGAGTCTTTTGTACTCTATCGCGGTTCGGAGCTGGACGACTTTGCGGGAGAGTTCAGCGGGTGGCAGAGCGTATGTATGAACCTCTGCCACAATTCAGGCGGCAGAGGTCTGCCGCGATCTATGCGGCAGAGGTATGTCGGGACTACTGTGCCGCACAGACCTGTGAGGAAGAGTCTCTGTCGCCATACTGTGTCGCCTACCATGCTACTCTGTCGCGTGAGGCTCTGACGCTGTAGCAGCCACGTGGCTTTTCCTGTGTTTGACACGTGGCGATCTTTGATTGGTCGATCCTGGTACACGTGGACGGTGACAGTAGGACCACCATCAGAGGCAAAACTAGGTTGGAGTCTGGCACATTAATAATAATTGGAATCGGTGTTCTCTAAAGTGTTCCCGAGTGATCTGAACAGGGACGAGTCGAAGGCCAAGAGAAAGACTGGATTGAAAATCGAAGCTGGGGCAAACAGGGAGAAACTCGAAAACAGAGGTGAAAAGCTAAGGCAAATGGTGAGGCAGTAGGGAAGAGACTAGAGACGGTGAGTTGGAAACGCGGTAAAGTAGGAGACATGTAGCAAGGTGGCTTGAAGGGTGTTTAAAATCTTAGAACCACACAGGACACAAGGGAGGAGAGTAAGACCGGAGCTGAAAACCAGAGTGTGACCTAGAAGAGGGAGGAGACTGCGAGGAGTAGAGGTGAGCAAAGAGCTGGAGACCACCAGAGATGGAGGAAGCAGAAGGCCACCAACACCGAACAACAGAGGCAAGGAAGGAGACGAGTGAGTGTGAGGCAACGCTGAGCTTCTGGAAGAGATAGTAAACAGAAGCTCGATAAGAAGGAGAAGGGGCGGGGAAGAAGAAGGAAAAGAAAGAAAAAAAAAAAAAGAAAAAAAGACAGGAAGGAAAGAAATTCGAAGGAAGAAGGAAAAAAAGAGAGGAAATATATATATATATATATATATTTATATATATATATAAAGGAATAGGAGAAAAATTGAAGAAAAAAAGATAAGTGTACTGAGAATTTGAAAACCCAGGAAAAAGGGGTTTCGACGGAAATAACCCGAGTGGATTGGACTTGTCGACTCGTTACGTTGAGACAATCGAGGATAATAGACAGACACCGAGGTAAGGAATTTATGCAAATTTTTAGAGATAATTGTACGTATTTTATGACCTTCGGTAGCTAAGTAAATACTGTAGAGAATATAGAAAATGAAAAAAAATCTATGTAAACACCTAGAGATAGAAAACCCAACATTACCCCTACGTATAGACTGAATTGAACTGAAAAGTATTGAAAAATTCATAATTGTATAAATTTCATGTTTCAGTGTTTTCATCGTTAAAATTCTGTTTCCAACGGTAAATGGATAGGTTGATTATTGTTTTTACTGTCTGTATAAAATATCACGTTTTACGAAGTTAAGTGTGCTTGAGTGGGAGAAATTCCATGATGGGTGACCTCCTGGGAAATCTCCACTCACATATCATTTATGCACTCTTTTTGTACTGAACATTGATTTTTATATCATTTTTGAAAGAATTGAACCACCTATCCGATTTTCGATATGAAACAGTGCTAGAGCCCTTATGTAGACTGTGTCACATTTAATTGCTCGCACTAGATTTTTATATGATTTATGAGGAAAAAAATCATGCTAGAGCCATCGTATATTGCTGTGTGATCTTGCACTGACCTGCTCACACTGGATTTTGAGACTAAGGTGATAGTTGATATTGATGCTGGGGAGTAAATCCTTGAGACTACTTAGTACCCTCTGTCATATTGTATTGTATCGGGGTCCACGGAGTATGCTATACCGTGTGGACGTACATGGAGTACGTTGCACCGTGTATTGATGCTTCAGACTACTGAACTGAATTGTATTGTATTAATTGGTCGATGGGTTAGACTGACTCATCCCCCCTAAGGCGTATGACACTTGTGCACACCTGGCCCGTGAGGTGTGGGGTCACTGACTATGGTCATATGTTGACTGTACTGTTATTGATTGAATCCTACAATTATTGATTGAATCCTAGCCTAGTCTCAGTAAACTGAATTCTTTATTGATAGAAAGAAAAGTGAATTGAACTATTTACTGATTAAATGAAACGAATTCAAGTGTTTTACTGCATTGGTTGAACAATAAATGGTTTCATCGTTCAGACCATTTTGAATGCAAATGTTTTACATATGGTAAAGTATTGTATTGGAAATGGAGTGTGATTGAAAGTGTTTTTCAAAGAAAGTGCATCGATTGTGATTCGTTTTCAGTGTTAACGAATTGAATTATATGCAAGTGTTTTACAGTGTTGTATAACTGATCATGGCATAGATTATAAGCATGTAGATAGTATGGTTGTCTACTGCTTACATAAGTTTCTTACTGAGCGCGTTAAGCTCACTCCCTACTTTCCTCCACAGAGTCCCAATAGTAACTTGGACGCTTCCGTTAGTAAGGCATGTCGCATAGCTGTGGTTCCGCGGAGTATCTTTTTGCGTTGAAAGTATACCCAGTTTGTAAGAAATTCTTTTGTATCTAAAATTTTTATGAGTACAGTAATGCAAAGGAGATGTGTATGGGGAATGTGAACATATTTTGTTTAAATTTATTACTAAGAAAGAAAATTAATCAGACTGAGTATTGTTCTGACCTAATATCGACTTCTAGCCCAACCGAAATGTCCATAAATTTAGGTCGTTACGTGTATATTTAGCTTAATAACCCTTGTCTATAGTCCTATACAATTAATTTCCAACTTCCAACCAAGTTTCGTCTATAATGTTGTATTCATATCCCTAGTCTTACGAAACCCCACACCACCTTTTTTTGGGGTTTACAAATTGCATCCCACTTAATTATGGAAATTTTCTTTTTAGCTTCTATTGAACCCCAAAAACGTTTTCTATTTAAACTGTTAATCTCTTTAGCCACAGAAGTAGGTAGTCTAATTATCTGCATAGTCTATGAAGCCATAGTGCTCGATACCAATTGAATCAAGGCAGCTATATCGGCAAATGAAAGCTGCTGAGATTTCCAAGTTGCCAATCTACTCTTGATTTATCAAGTAATGGTTGAAAGTTCGATCTCCTTATCCTTTTGTGGGAAAGTCCATTACATTAAATTTAAAAAATATGTAAATATTTGTCTCCCTTAAATTAAGGTTAGATAGTCCTTAAATCATAGGAATTAGATATAGGCAGATTTTTAATTTCCTATTTACTACTTACAGCAGTTGTACATAATCCCAAGGGCTTTTGTATCATTGATAAGTTCTTCTCAATACAATATTCTGATTTTTCACATGGTATCAAGAGTTTTAGTTTTTTCTTAGAAATCAACCAGGTTTTTCTTGGAAATCAGTTACTCTTTCAGCCTTCATTGTTGGTTTTTTTGCAGTTTTTTTTTCAACCTTCATTGTTAAGTTTTTCTGCAGCTTGTTTTTCACCATTCTTTGTTGATTTTTTTTGTTCCTTGAGCCTTCATTACCAATTTTTGTTAAAGCCTTCGTAGTCATTTTCTCATCTAGCCTTCATCATGTGAGACCTGAGAGTTTTATACACATATAATTTTGTAAAGTGAACATGAGTGTAATTTATTGAGCTAAATGTGATGTACTCATATATTGAGGTGGTAAGGAATGAAATTTCTAAGTGATGAATGAGTATTGAATGAGAAATAATCATTGGAGCAAACTATGGCAATTATATAAAGAGATTTTATGCCAAGTGTACAACCATAGTGTGAAATTATGAGGCTAGATCGATCTTGGAGAAGAGGGGATCGATCTGGTAGGCCAAAGTGATAAGGAATGAGAAATATAAATGAGCAAATTGATCTCCAATGAAGGCATATCGATCTCTTTATGATTCTGCCTTGAAGGGATAGATCTCCTATAGGAGCAGATCGATCTCCAAATGTTTCTGTAAAATGTAGATCGATATCCTCACAAGGAGTAGATCGATCTCCTCAAGATTATGAGTCGATGTTACCCCACGACAGATCGATCTGGTAGGCATAAAAAGTACCCAAAACATCCCCAAATTCAAAGGCAGATCGATCTCCTACAGGAGCAGATCGATCTCCCGCTTTCTGCCTATATAAGGACCCCTGTGTTTTCGCTGAAATTCATCTTCTCTCACCAGAAAACCAAAATTCCTAACTTTCTCTCTCTTCCAAAACACTCATTTCCGTTCGAATCAAAGGTTGTGGTAAGAAAGAAAGTTATTCCTCATCAAAAGGCGAACAACATACTTGGAAATCGAAGGATGATTTGAGCTGAGGTGTGAATTGAGCACTCCACAAGTTTGGGGTAAATTTCTAAGCTTTAATCCTTGATTTGGAAGTAGATTTCTGCGATTGTGGCTGTATAAGTTGTGATGAGTAGGCTGAAAATGGTTAGGGTTGTTAGAATCATTAAGGTATTGAGAAATTATGAGAATGTGAGCAATTATGCTCGATGTTGAGATTTTAGACAATGTGATGGTATATTGATGATGTTTTTATATCGTTTGGACAGCTCGAGAGTTCCAGAGAGGAATGCGAGGCTAGTTCATCGTTAGGGGGAAACGATTGCACTATACGAGGTGCAACGAGGTAAGGGAAACCTTAAAACTCATTGTGTATGTGATTTTGTGATGATAATTGTAGCATGAAACGTTTTGAGAAACAAGCATGTTTTACGAGTTGTGATTGATTTATTGCACACGATTTTATAATCGGTTGGGGCCCAATTTTTATGAGTTGTAAACAAAGTGTGAAATTGTTTTACAAACCGTTTGAGTTTAAAATGTGAAACGTGATTTGGGCTCTATGTTAAGACGTACTGAGATTTGAGAAATGTGTGCGTGGTTTTGCCAGTTTGAGCTCAGTTTTGACATGTTTTGTAATGAGTACAAAAAGGTTTTCAGATGAGTTTTATGAGAGAAACCATTATGAGTTTTACGTGAAGGCAAAATGATTTTATATGATAGTGGCTGTTATTGAGACTTTGGCGTGTCATGAGATAGGACATCGGGCCTTGCTTTGGTAGCATATAAGTCCGAGCCTTACTTTGGTAGCATGTAAGTTCGATATTCCTTCGCTTTGGCAGCGAGAGATGTCTCTGTTCTGGTAATGTGAGATGACCCCAGCTCTGGTAGCCCTAGGTGGCCTTGCTTTGGTAGCATGTAATATCGATAGTGTGCACGATGAGAGGCCTTGCTTTGGTAGCATGTAAGTCCGAGCCTTGTTCTGGTAACACGTAAGACCCATACACCATGTATACAACCATATTGTCGACGTTCCTTCTTTGAGGATGCCTGGGAGGCACACCTAGAGGAGATTATTTTGATGTGCCATGACAGATGTTTTTATCTGAGTTTTATTTGCAGTCTCCGTTTTACACATGAGATTGTGTTTTGTGGCTTTGCCACGTGCATCATTACTGAGGTGATTTCTATCACGTTTTTATGAGAAAAGCCATTATTGCATCCTTATTTCCATATGCTTGTAACTATGGTTTTTATACTGAGCCATTTACTCTCATGTTTTTGCATGATCTTAGAGAAATGAGATGAGAATGATGTTTTAATGATTTCATGCTACGTTTTCTACTAAGTTTATTGAGTTTCACTTACTAATCAAAATGATTGTGATTTTCTAAATGAGTCCCTTACCCCCTTACTGAGTGATTTAGAAACTCACCCTATTTTTATATCCCCCCAGATTTCTTCAAGTGAAGAGAGTTTCCTGTGACGTAAGGAGTAGAGGCTAGTGGAGGACTTGAGCTCCAGGCCGTATATTGTATTTTGAGGTATACTTTAACATTTCATGTACCTAGACTAAAGTTGTATTTACAGACACTTGATGTACAATGATGTATGGGATGTATTAGGATTAATTAACTCTGAATTGAGGAATGTATATGGTATGATATATCAATATTAGATGATGAGATCCTGATGTGATGCCCCGAAAGCGCGAAAAACAGGGCAAATTTAAAATTTCTTTACATTTTTTCACAATTCTAGGTGCATTCCTGTGCAGTGTCATGCATCAACATATATATATATATATGTTATAAAACTTTAACCTCAGGATCTCATCATTCAACATCTATATATTACATCATATACATTCCTTAGATTCGAATTAATAAATCCTAATACATCCCATGCATCACAGTTCATCAAGTGTCTATAAATACAATATTAGTCTGGGTACATGAAATGATAAATTATACCTCAAAGTACAATATATGGCCTGGAGCTCAAGTCCTCCACAAGCCACTACTCCGTACGTCGCAGGAAAACTCTCTTCACTTGAAGAAATCTAGAGGGAGATAAAACAAGGTGAGCTTCTAAATCGCTCAGTAAGGGGTTAAGGGAATCATTTATAAAATAATGATTTACACAACACAATCATTTGTTTTGTGGGTGGAAATCCAATAAACTCAGTAGAAAAGTGTAGCATGAATAATCAAAACATCATCTCAACTCATTTCTCAAAGCTCATGTAGAAACATGATAATAAATAGCTCAAACCATGATTACAAGCATGTATAAAACAGGATGCGATAATGGTTTTTTCATAAAACGTGATAAAAATCACCGCAATAGTAATGCATGTGGCGCAGCCACCAAACACAATCTCATGTGTAAAACGAGACTAGGCAATTAAAACTCATTTAAAAACTCGTCATGGCACATCAAAACGATTGAACTCGTCCCCTAGGCGGACATCCCTAATCGAGGGATTTCGTCGACAATAATACACCCATGGCCATGGTTCGCTGTAGACTTGATCAGAGTTGTACAGTCGTCGGTCTTACATGCTATCAAAGCACGGCCCGGTCTTACATGCTATCAGATGCCACCCATCGTTGCCGCGGAGCGGGGTCATCTCGCGTTACCAGAAAGGAGGAGTTGGTCTTACGTGCTGCTAGAGCACGACCTGGTCTTACATGCTGCTAGAGCAAAGCCCGATGTGTATTCAACATGACACGCCTAAGTCTCAGTAATAGCCATTATCAAATAAAACCGTTTTGCCTTCACATAATGTCATGGCCGTTATCACTGACCTTTTTCCTTTTTATTCCCAAGATTTGGTTGGGCTGTGAGTCGATGTTACTAATTTCTATTCATTCATATGTATCAAATATTAAATATAATTGTACATCTCATGAACTATCTATATCTATTTATATAATTGTTTTTCATACTTTACATCCCCAGTAATTTATACAGTACATGTTTATGCGATTTAGTGTTCAGATCAAAATACGTGTATATAAATATATACCTTTGCGCAGCAAAGAGAGCTGTACAACAAAAGAACTAGCAGGGATGACCGCAATATGCTCTAATGAGCCTTATCTGTAGAGTGAGAAAAAAAAAGGGTGAACTAACATGCTCAGTAAGGAAAACATGATAGCAGGTAGATAACTATACTATCTACGTGCTTATAATGCATGCTTAATATCATCACAAGGCAAATGCATTAGACAAATCATAACAATCTATTTAGAAATCATTAATTCGATAGAAAACTTTTTTCATTTCACTTTAACCACATTTCAAATCATCACGTTTCTCTCTCTCTTCATTTTCAAAATCAGTACTCCTCTGGTACTGGAAATAAGTGATTCTGTCATAATCACAAATCATAGTTTTTAAAACATTGATATTATTTTGAGATCAATTTGAGAGCAATTTGAGACTAGATAGGGATATGTAATCATCTGTGGACATATGGCCATAGTTAGTGACCCAAGCAATCGCTAGCTAGGCGTGCAAGGGTGTCAGTCGCCTAGGGAGGTGGGTCAATCCAACCCATCAGCTCATCTCTACTCTATCATCTGTCCGAAGACGCCAACACAATACAAGGTACTTCATGTATCGTCTGATGGTACAACGTACTCCGTGGACAATCACACGGTACAACGTAGTCCGTGGACCCTGTCCATACACCCTACGCCATAGACTTCATCAATATACTGTATACTCGAGGCTACCTGAGGGTAGGCAGGCTTTTACGACCTCGGCATTAATCATCAACCATAACCTCGTCTCATATACCAGTGGGAGAAAGTCAGTGTGACACACAGTCAACACGAGGTCTCCAGCAAGGTTTTATCATCAATAACATAAAATCATGTGCGAGCAAGAGTGTGTAACTCGTTAGTTAACACGCCGCTGTATCACAATTTCATTTTCAATACCATTTAAAATCTCGTGCGAGCAGGATCGTGTAACCCGTTAGTTAACACGCGTTCCAGCACGATTTATTTCATTCACAAATCTAATAGATGACTCTATTTTCATTTAAAATAACTCAAAATCAGATTTCAGTATAAATAGCATGCTGTCTTCATGCAAATCATGTAAACGATAGTCAATCTATCTATATACTTGCTAAAAAGCAGTGTTTTATAGTGAAAACATCAATATGCAATTTATGCATTTTTTTTCAAATCTTGCAGTCCCGATGCTTAACGGTATGCATTTCCCTATAACAAGGGTAATATCGTAATTTAGTTATCACTAGGCTCTTTCCTAGATTTTCAGTCTCTATATATTTCATACTATTTATTCTTATACAGGGATTTATAAAGTATGTACAACTATCTCTATAGCAATCATGTATCCCTTACCTAGAATTCCAGTTAATTCTGCTTTTATCTTTCCAATTTCTAGTCACTCGCTCATTCCCGGCTCCAATATGCCTTCAGGAGTTGAGTTTCTATGATGGCGTGCAAATCGAAACTCGATCGAATCATTTTCGTCGCACTACACATTTATATATTTAAGTCGAGTCAATTTCGGTCAAATATAATTTCAAATAAATTTTTCAAAAATATAATCGATCAATTTCGACTGCTTACCGGCTTCGCCTTAAACCCGGGGAATCACCGAATTTTTTCTCTCTTTTTTTTTCATTTTTTTCTCGGCTGAACTGGTTCGGACCGATTCAGACCCACTTTTCACTGAACAGGTCCGAACTGGTTTAGTGGCAAGTTTACCGTTTGGACATTTTCTCGATCGGTTCTTCGCCGGCTTCCACTTCCAGCAGATCCGTCGGGCCTCGCGATGCGTGGATCTAGTGGTGTCCGACCCTCAGCTAGCCGAAAAGTGACCGGTCCGGCCCTTTTTCCTCCTCGGCTTCATTGACTTTTCTTCTCCTTCGTCGATCGGCGTTTCTTGGCTGCCGACGGTGGCGATGCAGCCATCTTCTGGCCGGTGGCGATGTGCTCTTCCTTTTCCTGGCCTTCGATCGCCTCCTTTCTCTCTCTTCTCTCGCCAGTAGCTGAATCGGGGGAGGGGCTGTGCGTTTCGCTTCTTTCCTTTCTTTTTCTTTCATTTTTTTGTTCTGTTTCACTTTTTTTTTCGCTTTCAATTCTGTTTTTTTATCATATATTATATTATATTTTAATATAATATAATATAATATAATATAATATAATACATAGATTTAAAATATCTATAATATAATATTATTATAATAATAATACAATAATAAATATCCCATATTATTTATATTATTGTTATAAAAATATTATTACCATGTATTATATATACATTGATTTCCAAATGCACATGTATATATTTAGACACCTAAATTTATTTTTTTTCTATATATCTTTTATGCTTATATATAGACATCATTATTTATTTTTATTTCCTTGAAAATATTTTTCCATATTCTCGAAATAATTCCCGAAGTGAAAAATTTCGGGTCTTACATTCCTCCCCTCCTTAAGAAATTTGGTCCTCCAAATTAGAACCAAACTATCACTCAAAAAGCTGCGGATACCTATCACGCATCAGGCTCTCTAATTCCCATGTAGCTTCCTCTAAAGTGTGATATTGCTAGAGAACCTTAACCAGAGGGATTGTCTTGGACCGTAGCATTTTCTCTTATCTATCCAGTATCCGAATCGGCTTCTCCACATAGGACATATCCTCTTTGAGCTCCAATGGCTCATACTGAATCACATGTGCTGGATCCGGATGATACTTTCGAAGCATAGAGACATGGAAGACATTATGGATGCCTACTAGCTCAGGTGGCAAGGCTAGCCTGTAGGCCTTATCTCCCACTTGATCCAGTATCTCAAATGACCCAATATATTTGGGACTCAATTTTCCTCTCTTCTCGAATCTCATAATCCCTTTGGAGAGAGAAACCTTCAGGAATACTGATTCACCCACGGTGAATTCTAATGGTCTCCTCCTCGTATCCGCATAACTTTTCTGTCTATTTTGAGCTGTCCTCAACCTTTCACATATTAACTGGACATCCTCAGAGGCTTGTTTCACCAAGTCGAGAGCAAATATCTTTCGATCACCCACTTCTTCCCAACTGATAGGAGAACAACATTTACGACCATATAAGGCTTCATACGGTGCCATTCCAATACTCGAGTAGTAACTATTATTATAGGCGAATTCGGCTAATGGCAAATGATCATCCCAGGAGCCTTTAAAGTCCATCACACATGCTCTCAACATATCCTCCAGAGTCTGAATGATTCTCTCTGACTGACCATCTGTCTGAGGATGAAAAGCGGTGCCAAAGCTCAATTAGGTTCCCATAACTTCCTGAAAATGTTTCCAAAAGTGGGAAGTGAAGCGGGAATCTCTATCTGATACAATGCTCACTGGAACACCATGTAGCCTCACAATCTTCCGTACATATAAATCCGCCAATGCACTCAGAGTATCTGTAGCTTTCATAGCTAAGAAGTGAGCTGACTTCGTCAACCTATCCACTATCACCCAAATGCCATCATGGTTCCGTCTGGGCCTTGGTAAACCCATGATGAAATCCATGATGACGTGCTCCCATTTCCATGTCGGTATAGGTAGATGCTGCAGTAACCCTGCAGGCTTCTGATACTCTACCTTAACCTGTTGACATACAAGACATCTAACAACATACTCAGCGATGTATTTCTTCATCCCTGACCACCAATACACTTTTCGGATATTCTGATACATCTTATTACTCCCTGGATGTAATGTATATCGCGATGAGTGAGCTTTTGACAATATCAATCTCATCAACTGTGGGTCTTTGGGAACACATATTTTACCTCTGAACCTCAACAAGCCATCATCACTCACTGTGAACTTAGTCATTGTCCCTCTCTGAATCTGCTGTACAATATCAACACACTACCGATCATCACGCTGAGCATGGTGAATCCAGTCTATCAACTTTGGTTCTAACCTCAGGCTAGCTATCATATAACAACTATCAGTGTCAGAAGGGATTACATCAATGGAGAGGCTTGGAAACTGTTCTAATAACTCGTGTTCCCTAACCATCATATAGGATATCATCCCGAGGCTCTTTCGGCTCCATGCATCAGCCACTATATTAGCCTTTCCTGGGTGATACAATATTTCACAATCATAATCCTTCAGAAGCTCTAACCATCTTCGTTGCCTCATATTTAATTCTTTCAGTGAAAACAAATATTTCAGGCTTTTGTGATAAGTGAATATATGAAATTTCTCACCGTATAAATAGTGGCGCCATATTTTTAATACAAATACTACAGCTGCCAACTCTAAATCGTGGGTCGGATAGTTCATTTCATGGTCCTTGAGCTGTCGAGATCCATAAGCAACTACCTTCCCATTCTGCATCAGTACACAGCCCAATCCTTGATGAGAGGCATCTGTATACAGCATAAAACCTCCTGAGCTAGTAGGTATGGTGAGAATCGATGCGGTAGTCAAGCGATATTTCAATTCCATGAAACTCTTTTCACACTTATCATCCCACTCAAATGCAACATTCTTTCGAGTGAGACGAGTCGATGGAGCAGCTAGTCTCGAGAAACCCTTGACAAATCGTCGATAATATCCAGCCAAACCCAAAAAACTTGGAATCTCAGTAACTGTCCTGGGTCGTTCCCATTGAACTACTACTTCGATCTTGGACGGATCTACCGACACCCCGTCCTTCGATACAACACGACCAAGAAAGGAAATATGTTCTAGCCAGAAATCACACTTACTGAGCTTAGCATACAACTATTTCTCCCGGAGGGTCTGTAAGACTATCTTTAAGTGTTGCTCATGTTCCTATCTGGACTTCGAATATATTAGTATGTCATCGATAAAGACGATCACAAACCTATCCAGGTATGGCTTGAATACATCATTCATCAAAGCCATAAAAGGTGCAGGAGCATTCGTTAAACCGAATGACATCACTAGGAACTCATAATGACCATAACGAGTACAAAACGCTGTCTTGGGTACATCTCCACTCCGAATTCTCAACTGATGGTACCCAGACCTCAAATCAATCTTAGAAAAGACCTGTGCTTCCTGAAGCTGATCCAATAGATCATCAATACGTGGAAGGGGATATTTGTTCTTGATGGTAGCTTTATTCAACAATCGATAGTCAATACACAGTCGGAGGCTTCCATCATTCTTCTTAACAAACAAGATCGGAGCTCCCCAGGGTGAGACGCTCGGTCTAATGAATCCCTTATCCAATAGTTCCTGCAATTGCTTCTTCAACTCCTCTAACTCAATTGTAGCCATGCAGTACGGTGGTTTAGATATCAGCTTTGTACCAGACACCAAATCAATACAAAATTCCATCTCTCTATCTGGTGGCAACCCTGGTAACTCATCCGAAAAGACATCTGGAAATTCTCTAACTATGGGAATGTCGACCAATTCCGGGTGTGCCTTATCTATGTCAACCACGTACGTAATAAAACCTTCAAAATATTATTCATATAATTAGTACATTAATTCACTCAGTCTATTACAATAATTGCATTCTTTCATTTATTCTCAGAAAATCTTACAACCAATTTCTCAGTTTCCTCTACTTGAGAAAACATTATAGTCTTAGAATAACAATCTAAGACAGCATGATTTGTAGCCAACCAATCCATTCCTAATATCACATCAAAATCACACATATTTAACAGGATAAGATCGACTGTCATACTCTTATTTCTTATTCTTAATTTACAACCCTTACATACTTGTTCAGCTAATTGGCTAACCCTCATAGGTGTGCTAATTAGCATGTTCTATCTAAGTATGTAGGTTTCATACACTCTGCCAATTTAGATGCACATGAAGGTGATATGAATGAATGCGTAGCACCAGGATCAAATAAGGCAAAGGCTCCAAATCAAAAATCAGAATTGTACCTTTAATTACTTCTGTGGAAGCATCTGCTGTCCCTTGGTCTAATGCATATACTTGGCCCTGGCCAACAGCTTGTTTTCCCTTCTCTTCTGCTGTGGCTCTCTTCCTCTGAGCAGGAGTAACTGTAGGAACTCTCTCCGGCTCCTTGCCCTTTTGTGGAGCTATCTCAACTGACTCCGGGAAATCTCTCATAAAGTGCCCTACCTTACCACATCTATGACATGGTCGATTAGTAAAGTAACAGGGCCTGTTACCATGGTATCTCCCACAAATCGTGCACTAATCAGTAGTAGGTCGGGGTCCACCAATCACGTTGCCCCTGGTTGGTGTTGTGGTCGGATACACAGGTGGCTTAGCAGCTCTACTTTGTAACTCATCGGTGCCTCTGAAATGCTTCCTAACGAGCTTCCTTCTGTCCCTGACACATCTATCATCTCCAAATCTTTTTTTCTCTTTATCTATGCTTTTGTCCACTTTCCCCAAACTCAGAAACGTGGAACTCATAATCCTGTTCGTAAAGTTGGGCCCGTCTGACAACTTCAGAATACGTCGTAATATTAAACGGGGCCAATTTAGCTCTGATGGAAAGTCTCAATCCATCCATAAACTTGCGAACCTTCTTCATTATACTATTCATCTTATCTGAATCATATCTGCCTAGAGAAACGAATCTCGACTCATACTCATCCACTGATCGATTCCCCTGAGTCAGATTCCAGAATTCTATTTGTAGTCTTCTCTGAGCTGTATCCGAAATATACTATCTCTGAAACTCATCTAGAAAAATCTCCCATGATATCACTACATGCTGATCCATCAATATCGGTCTGGTGGACTTCCACCAATGCTCTGCCTCACCCTTAAGAACGAATACGGCAAATGCTACTCTCTCTGTAGCTGAACATTGGAAAAACCCAAATAGTTTCTCCATCTCATTGATCCAGTCCTCAGCCACTACCGGATCCTTTACTCCGCTGATAGATAGAGTCTTAAAATCTTGGAACTGCCTCAACCTATCCAGCTCACAATCATACCCTATATCATTATTTCTACATGGCTGTGGGGCTACAGAGGATGTACAGGTTGAACAAGAGGGTTCTATAGGGGTTCAACTCTATGTGGTGCAGGTACAAGTTGTGCAGGTGCAGGGGTCTCAGGCGCTGCTGCGGGAGTAATAGGTTCAGTCTGTCCTGCGGTACCCTGATCATTATCAAATCTAGCCATAACCTGCCCCAACAATGACATCACTGTATCCATATTCCGCTCTAATCTAGCAAAACGAGCATCAGAACTCTCTGATGGTTCCTAAGAAGTATGCTCAGATGAAGACCCACTACGTCTCTTGGACCTATCTCTGTGTCCTCGAGATCGTGAACTCTCTCTTCTAGTGCAGTGTCTATTAGACATTCTGATAATTTCCTGCGTTCATAACCCAAATTTCAGTAAATTCACAGCTCGATATATATACATTTGTATCTAAACAACGCACAGTAACATGGGGATGTAGATTTTTCTAATTATTAACACCGACTCAAATCAGACCAACCCTGCTCTGATACCACTTCTGTCATGACCGTTATCGCTGACCTTTTTCCTTTTTATTTCCAAGATTTGGTTGGGCTGTGAGTCGATGTTACTCATTTCAATTCATTCATATGTATCAAATATTAAACATAATTGTACATCTCGTGAACAATCTATATCTATTTATATAATCATTTTTCATACTTTACATCCCCAGTAATTTATACAGTACATGTCTGTGCGATTTAGTGTTCAGATCAAAATACGTGTATATAAATATATACTTTTGCACAACAAAGAGAGCTGTACAACAAAAGAACTAGCAGGGATGACCGCAATATGCTCTAATGAGCCTTATCTGTAGAGTGAGAAAAAAATGGGTGAGCTAACACGCTCAGTAAGGAAAACATGACAACAGGTAGATAACTATACTATCTACGTGCTTTTAATGCATACTTAATATCATCACAAGGCAAATGCATTTGACAAACCATAGCAATCTATTCAGAAATCATTAATTCGATAGAAAACTTTTTTCATTTCACTTTAACCACATTTCAAATCATCATGTTTCTCTCTCTTTTCATTTTTAAAATCAGTACTCCTCTGGTACTGGCAATAAGTGATTCTGTCATAATCACAAATCATAGTTTTTAAACCATTGATATTATTTTGAGATCAATTTGAGAGCAATTTAAGATGAGGTAGGGATATGTAATCATCTGTGGACATATGGCCATAGTAAGTGACCCCAAGCAATCGCTAGCTAGGCGTGCAAGGGTGTCAGTCGCTTAGGGAGATGGGTTAATCAAACCCATCAGCTCATCTCTACTCTATCATCTGTCCGAAGATGCCAACACGGTACAAGGTACTTCATGTATCGTCTGATGGTACAACGTACTCCGTGGACAATCACACGGTCCGTGGACCCTATCCATACACCCTACGCCATGGACTTCATCAATATACTGTATACTCGAGGCTACCTGAGAGTATGCAGGCTTTTACGACCTCGGCATTAATCATCAACCATAACCTCGTCTCATATACCAGTGGGAGCAAGTCAATGTGACACATAGTCAACATGAGGGCTCCAGCACGGTTTTATCATCAATAACATAAAATCATGCGCGAGCAAGAGTGTGTAACCCGTTAGTTAACACGTCGTTCTATCACAATTTCATTTTCAGTACCACTTAAAATCTCGTGCGAGCAGGATCGTGTAACCCGTTAGTTAACACGCGTTCCAACACGATATATTTCATTCACAAATCTAATAGATGACTCTATTTTCATTTAAAATAACTCAAAATCAGAGTTCAGTATAAATAGCATGCTGTCATCATGTAAATCATGTAAACAATAGTCAATCTATCCATATACTTGCTAAAAAGCAATGTTTTATAGTGAAAACATCAATATGCAATTCATGCATTTTTTTTCAAATCTTGCATTCCCGATGCTCAACGGTCTGTATTTCCCTATAACAAGGGTAATATCGTAATTTATTTATCACTAGGCTCTTTCCTAGATTTTCAGTCTCTATATATTTCATACTATTTATTCTTATACAGGGATTTATAAAATACGTACAAATATCTCTAAAGCAATCATAAATCCCTTACCTGGAATCCCAGTCGATTCCGCTTTTATCTTTCCAATTTCTAGTCACTCGCTCGTTCCCGGCTCCAATATGCCTTCAGGAGTCGAGTTTCTATGATAGCACGTAAATCGAAACTCGATCAAATTCACTTTCGTCGCGCTACACATTTATATATTTAAACCAAGTCAATTTCGGTCAAATATAATTTCAAATAAATTTTTCAAAAATATAATCGATCAATTTTGACTGGTTACCGGCTTCGCCTTAAACCCGGGGCATCACCAAATTTTTTTCAATTTTTTTCCTTGGCTGAACCGGTTCAGACCCGCTTTTCACTGAACCGATCTAAACCGGTTCAGTGGCAAGTTCGCCGTTTGGACCTTTTCCCGGTCGGTTCTTCACCGGCTTCCACTTCCAGCAGATCCGTCGGGCCTCACGATGCATGGATCTGGTGGTGTCCAACCCTCAGCTAGTCGAAAAGTGGCCGGTCTAGCCCTTTTTCCTCCTCGGCTTCATTGACTTTTCTTCTCCTTCGTCGATCGACGTTTTTGGGCTGTCGACGGTGGCGATGTAGCCGTCCTCTGGCTGGTGGCGACGTGCTCTTCCTTTTCCCGGCCTCTGATCGCCTCCTTTGTCTATTTTCTCCCATCGGTGGCTGAATCGGGGGAAAGGCTGTGCGTTTCGCTTCTTTCCTTTCTTTTCCTTTCATTTTTTTGTTCTGTTTCACTTTTTTTTTCGCTTTCAATTCCGTTTTTTATTATATATTATATTATATTTTAATATAATATAATATAATATATTATAATACATAGATTAAAAATATCTATAATATAATATTATTATAATAATAATACAATAATAAATATCCCATATTATTTATATTATTATTATAAAAATATTATTACCATGTATTATATATACATTGATTTCCAATTGCACATGTATATATTTAGACACCCAAATTTATTTATTTATTTTTTCTATATATCTTTTATGCTTATATATGGACATCATTCTTTATTTTTATTTCCTTGAAAATATTTTTCCATATTCCCGAAATAATTCCCGAAGTGAAAAATTTCGGGTCTTACACGTAGCGCTCATAATGGTTTTTCTCATAAAACTCATCTCAAAACTGTTCTGTACTCAATACAAAACTTGTCAAAACCAAGCTCAAACCGACAAAACCATGCACACATTTCTCAAATCTCAGTACGCCTTAACGTAGAGCCCAAATCACTTTTCGCTTTTTAAACTTAAAACGGTTGTAAAACAATTTCGCATTTAGTTTAAAACTCATAAAAATTGGGCCCCAACCGGCTATAAAACCGTATGCAACAACTCATTCACAACTCATAAAGATATGCTTATTTCCTCAAATCACATTTCATGCAACAATATCATCATAAAATCGCATACACAAATGAGTTTAAGTTTTCCCTTACCTCGTTGCACATCGTATAGTGCAATCGTTCCCCCAAACGACGGACTTGCCTCGCATTCCTCTCTGGAACTCCCGGGCTGTCCAAACGATGCTAAAACATTAATAATTCATCTCAATCACATCATCAAGCACATATTTGCTCATATTCTTGTTAAATACTACAAACCTCATTTTTTTCTCATATTCCTATCCTAATCCACATTCTCATCCACTACATTTCAAAGCCTATATTTTTCATGCATAATATCCATGCCAAAATCACCTCATTGCCTCAATTCCAATTTATAGCCAAAATCCCAAAATTACCACAAATTGTATAATATCATCATCACTCCAACAAAATCACAATTTTATCAACTCTAATTATGTCCTAGCTATTTTATCACAACACCCATAGTCACAATCACTAAAATCACCTCAATATCAAGATTAAAGCTTATAAATTTACCCAAAACTTATGGAGAGCTCTATTCACACCTCGATTCGATTCGTCCTTTGATTTCTAAGTATGTTGTTCTCCTTTGGATGAGGAACAACTTTCCTTCTTGCCTCTGCCTGAGATTCGAACGAAAATGGGCAATTTAAATGAGAGAGAAAACTAGGGATTTCAATTTTTGAAGAGAGAGAGAATGAATTTCTAGAAAAACACAGGGGTCCTTATATAGGCCGAAGGTAGGAGATCGATCTGGTCCTTAATGAGATCGATCTCTTTTTGAATTTGAGAATGTTTTGGGGTAATTTTATGCCTAGGAGATCGATCTATCGTGGGGTGAGATCGATCTCTTAATTGCTTCATGAGATCGATCTACTCCTTGAGGAGATCGATCTTCTCTTTACAGAAACATTTTGAGATCGATCTGCTTGCCTATGAGATCGATCTGCCTATCAGTTCTTGCACATTTTCTGCATTCTGGAGCAATGAGATTGATCTCTCATCCTTGGAGATCGATCTAGCCTTCACAGATTGTACTGCTGCTGCATCAATTTACAAAAACTCAATGTAAAACTTCACAAAATCTACCCCATAGTCCATATTTCAATCCATACACATTCAAAACTTAAAAACCTCATCTTCTTATACTTCATCATATTTAAAACTCATGTGTTCATAAACATATCATAATTACATACACAATATTACAATTCTCATAAATGAGGTATACAAAATTCACAGTTCTCACATCCTCCCTACCTTTAATGAATTTGGTCCTCCAAATTCAACTCGACTCATCAAACAAATAGGGGTATTGCTCCTTCATGAGGGTTTCTATTTCCCAGGTTGTCTATTCCATTGAGTGATGTTTCCACAAAACTTTCACTAATGGGATGCTTTTGGTTCTAAGTACCTTCTCTTTTCTATCGAGAATTCGGACGAGTTCCTCAGTGTAGCTCATGTCCTCTTGTATATCCATTTCTTCATACTCTATGACATGAAAAGGGTCCGGGTGGTATGTGAGACCACGTATAGGTTTAACCTTATACATATGTAAATGAATTCATAAGTATGGTGATGTACGAGTAATGTGAAGCATATGTGATATAAAGTCTATAAGTTAAATGTACACACTTGTAATAAGAGTTGGTGATTGTACGTACAATTTACATTATGTATGAAAATGAAGAAATAGACTTAAACGTGTGATAAATGTGAGTGGAATGGAAAATAAGTAGTGTAGTAAATGGAATAAAGATTTACATGACTTATGCACTTTCATTTAGTTTATATTATGTACCTTTGGCTATACAAAGATTCTACACAAGTTTTAAAGTGTATGAAGTATGAATGGATGCCATTTTCAAGTCTCAAAGATGATTGAATGAAAAATGACTATGGCAGCAAAGTTAAGATGTTTTGGGTGAAGTTACTATAGAAAAACTATAGAAAATCTAGAAAATATGAAGGTTAGATCAATCTCATAGGATGAGAGATCGATATGGAAGAGCCAAAATGATCTTATTTTGAGCTATGGAACAAGACATATCTATCTCCAACGGAGCCAGATCGATCTGCTAAACATTTTGTAATGAGAAGATCAATTCTTAAGGCAAGTAGATCGATTTCCTTAAGGGTTCTGTAAAGAGTAGATTGATCTCATACAAGAGGCAGATCGATCTCCAAGAAGGAAATTACCTACAAACAGATCGATCTCATCAAGGAAGAAGATCGATCAGGTAGTGGTTGCGTTTGGTAAAAAGGACTACCAAACCTTGCAGAGATCGATCTCTACAAGGGCCAGATCGATCTCATATGCTTGCATCTATAAAAAAGGGCTTAGGATTTGACTGAAAACTTAGATTTTCCCTCCCACAAAATCTCACCTGCCATTTTCTCTCAAGACCCAAGCTTTCTCACTCTAAAGATCATTATATTCCAGCCAGTTTTGGAAGAAGCTCAAGAAGGGAAAGTTGTTCCTTGAAGCAAGGAGAACAACATACCCGAAAATCACCCATTGGTGTGATTAGGAGAAGGAGTTGTGACTACCACAAGTTTGACTAAGTAAAGGGGTAAGCTCTTCAACCTTCAAGCTTCTAAATATGGTTTCTAGATATTTGTGGGTTGGATAATATGTGAGATATTGATAGGAATGATGAATGTAGTGATGAATGAGTAATATTAAGGGAGATTTATAAAGAGGAAGTTCATGAGAAAGTGATGGAAAGCTTAAGAGATGGAAAATGATATTAGTGGAAGAGTGAAATGTGATTAAGGGTTTGAGAAGTATGAATAGATAAATAGAAGATAATGTGCATGTTTAGTAGAAGGAAAGGAAAATAACTCGATGATTTATACGTGTAGCTTGGAATACGTGAGACGCGACTAACTCAGATCGCGAAAGGAGTGAACGTGACAGAGGAAATACGAGCGTGATTCGAGGTAAGGGACTATATGTTAGCGATAGAGGTATTTGTATGTGTTTTACTGCGATTTGAGTAGTTACGACGCTAGAAATAATATGTTTAGCTATTGACCTATGGAAATCTATATGAAAGTATGAAAAGTATTAGATATACATATATATTGTGAAAATGGGATGTGGGAAGGAAAAACAGCCCGACATGCATGTTTTTAATGCTTTACATCTATGTATGATGTTTTGAGTTTTTCTCAACCATGCACTGATTTTGAGATTGAGAATGATGATGGATAGGTTGGCTAGTTTTACATGTTTAGCATGGGACAACATGCTACGTAAATAAATATGTTTTGATATTTTTAAAAAAGAGAAAATAGCCACCTATTAGATTTGAGATAAGATTGACGTTGGAGCTCTAGCTCACACCCGTTTTAATGATTTTGACTATGCTAAAGTTTCACTCGCATACGTCTGCATGTCTTGATAAATCGTGCTGGAGCGAGACTCGCACATGGTTTTATAATGATAATGTGCTAGAGCGTTAGCTCGCATATGTTTCTATGATTTGATGTGTCGTGCCGGAGTTTAACTCGCATGATGGTTTTGAGAAAAGTGTTGAAGCATTACTCACACCAGGTTTTACTGAGTTGAGGTAAACCTAGGGGTCTAGGACCCAAGGGGATACCAGCCGACGGCCTTGGAACGGGCTGAGCCTTAACAATAAATCGTACCGTGCTGGAGCCTTATGATGACTGTGTGTCACGCTGATAGCTTGCCTGGTATATAAGACATGGTTCAGGATGAAAAGTCCATTGGAGTTGGTAGATGGACTGGGTCCACGGTCGTACATAGGACTGTGTAGTTGTCCGTTGGTATACTATGTATCGTGCTGGGTGCACCTGAGTACGAGTATCGCATAGATGACACATGGCGTACCTTGTACTGTGAGTATATGTGAAATTAGGAGATGAGGTTGATTGAGATGAGTCGGAGGGTAGGACTAACTCATCCCCCTTCAGGCGAAGTGATGCCCTGTGCACACCTGATCAGTGTGGCCTGAGATCACTGACTATGACCATATGTCATGGATATTAGATTGCCAAAAATTCCATACCGATCTCAGAGATACGAGGAATTGAGAAACTCAGAAAAGAAAGAGATTTGATAAAAAGAAATGATTTGAGAAAAGCAATGAGAGTTTGTGATTTGATAAATCTCTCGATTTGAATACTCGTGCTATGATAGAACTGTTTATGACATGCTTTCAATTGGGAATATCGTATACATGTTTTTATGAAAATGCCTATATGAGAAATGAATGTTTGAATGGATTTTCTAGTAATATTTCCATTTATATTGAAACATGGTTTTGTTTATGCATGCATGGGCTATGTAGATAGTGCAATATCTATCTGTCAGCATCTATTTTCTTACTGAGCTGTGGTTTGCTCATCCCACTTCTTTTTTCCCTCCAGATACTGAGGAGTAGGGCAGTGCGATGGTCTCTGGATCTTTTTTTGTGTTGGACAGCTCCCACCAGTTGCAAAGGTATAAGATTTGTATACACACAAGTATTTTGTATCTATTATAATGTATTGCATAGTTACAAATCGAGAATGTAAACAGTGGTATGGGGGATGTTATGTAAAGATATTATTATACAATTGATTTTATATATCTACACACACCTAGGAGTGTGAATTTAAGTTTTAAATATTTTGCTGTAAAACTTATGAAATTTCAGTAATTGCATCGTCTCACAACCTAACCGTAGTAGCGTAAGTATGGATAAAGGGCACTTGGAAGTGGGGTGTGACAGATTTGGTATCAGAGCGTGATTTGTCTAATATGAGTAGATGTTTAGGACTGGGAAATATACATCCCCAAGTTACTTGCGATATTTAGATACAATGTGTATATGGAGCTGGTAGTCAATTAAAAGTTTATTGTAAATGCAGGAAGTATCAGGCTTGTGAGTTATGCTTGAGAGACACCGTAAGAGGGGAGAGAACTCGAGAGCTCAAGGGTGGAATGACAGGATTGAGAGGCATAGTAGATCGTCCTCTAGTCATGAGCCCCAGGAACAGATAGAGGCTTTCGATCCTTAGATGGCCCAATTAGAGGAAGACATGTGCACTATGATGATTAAGATGGGTCAGATCATGGCTAGGTTTGAGGGTACACCAGGTACAGCAGGACAGCTTGCACCGAATCCCCTAACAGCTGCACCTGAACCTGAGAATGTTGCTCCTGCACAACCTGAACCGGTTAGGCCACGAGATCCCCATATTTGACCAGTACCTCCTCCAGTAACCCCACAGCAGTATGATGATGATGATTTGGGGTATGGATATGACTGTGATATGGAGAGGTTGAGGCATTTTATGGACTTTAAGCCTTCTTCTCTTAGCGGAGTAATGGATCCGACAGTGGCTAAGGACTGGATCAGTTAGATGGAGAAGTTGTTTGACTTTTGTAGATGTTCGGCTACGGAGAGAGTAGCGCTTGCGGCCATTGTACTGAGAGGCGAGGCAGAGCACTGGTGGAAGTCCACCAGGCCTATGTTGAGAGCTCAGGGTATGGATATCATGTGGGATATGTTTTTGGATCCTTTCAGAGAGTAATACATCTCAGATACCGCTCGACGTAGGTTACAGATAAAATTTCTAAATCTGACTCAAGGGAATCGAACTGTAGAGGAATACGAGTCACGATTCACTTCATTGGGCTGATTTGATCTGGACTCTATTAAGAGTGAAGCTATCAGGGAGATGAGACCTAAAACCAAGTACGTTCTGGCCGGCTTCCTTGAAGCCTTGATCGAGCCTTCGGAGTCTCCAAGGACGGACACGTGCGTGTCCTATATGCTTTATACATGTTCGGTCTTCCCTTATTCCAAGGACTCGGCCAAGCTCCATTTAGAGTGGTCCCATTGAGTATGCCATAGAATGAGGTAGAAGGTTGTGAGATCTGAGAATTTCAGACATATTTTAGTGATGTAATAATAATTTGAAGTGTAATTTATTGAGCTAAGTGAATTGTGGGAATGATAATTGGAGATTTATATGTTAAGTGTTAAAATAAATGTGAAACTATGAGGACAGATCGATCTGGGAGAAGGAGAGATCGATCTGGTGAGTTAAAAATGACAAGGAAGAAGGAATTTAAGGAGCAGATCGATCTGGGAGAAGGAGAGATCGATCTGGTGAGTTAAAAATGAGAAGGAAGGAAGAATTTGAGGAGCAGATCGATCTCCAATGGAAGAGGATCGATCTCCTTATGATTCTGTTTGAGAGAAGATCGATCTCATGAGGAAGAGATCGATCTCCAAATGATTCTGTTCGGGAGAAGATCGATCTCCTCAAGGAGCAAATCGATCTCATAAAGCCATAAAGAGATCGATATCACCCCTCGACAGATCGATCTCCTAGGCATAAATTGCCCCAAATCGTCCCAAAAATTCAAACGCAGATCGATCTCCTCAAGAGCCAGATCGATCTCCTACCTCCAGTCTATATAAGGAACCCCTGTTTTTCTCCTACAATTTCACTTTCTCTCTCTTCCAACCCCTATTTTTATCGAAACCTAACTTTCTCACTCATCCAAAGCACCCATTTCTGGCCAAATCAGAAGTTGTGGCAAGAAGGGAAGTTGTTCCTCATCAAAAGGAGAACAACATACTTGGAAATCGAAAGACGGATCGAATCGAGGCAAGAGATAAGCTCTCCACAAGTTTTGGGTAATTTCTAAACTTTGATCCTTCTATTTGAGGTGATTTTGGTGATGTTAGTTGTTAGCATTGCGTTGAAACAGCTGAAAAATGATTAGGGATTGATGAAATTGCAATGTGGTTGGAGTGGTAATGATATTTGGAAATTTTGGCAATTTTGAGAATTTGTGCTATAAATGGAAATTTAGACAATGTGGTGAATTAGCATAGATAATTGGCATGAGAAATGTAGAACGTTGAGATGTTGTGAATGAGAGTGTAGTTTGGGGTAGAGTTACGAGAATCGAGAGATTTGTGGTGTTATGAGCAATTACGCTCGATTTTTGAGAATTGAGGTTTATGAGATAATTGAGTATTGATGTTTTAACATCGTTTGGATAGCTCGGGAGTTTCAGAGTGGAATGCGAGGCTAGTCCGTGATACGGGGGAAACGATTGCACTATACGAGGTGCAAAGAGGTAAGGGAAATCTAAACCATTTGTGTATGTGATTTGTAAACTATTTTAGCATGATTTGTGGTTTATAAAACAAGCATGTTGAGTGTTGTGTTGAGATATGATTGCACACGATTTTTATAGCCGGTTGGAGCCCAATGTTTTTATGAGTTTATAACTGGGCTCTACGTTAAGGCAATATCGAGATTTGAGAAATGTGTGCGTGCTTTGCCGGTTGGAACTCGGTTTTATTATGTTTTGTGTTGAGTACAAAACGATTTTCAAATGAGTTTTATGAGAGAAAAACCATTATGAGTTCTACGTGAAGGCAAACCAGTCTTGTGTGATAAGACTTAGGTGTGTAATTTTGAGTACACACCGGGCATTGCTCTGGTAGCATGTAAGCCCGATTTCTTCTCCGTTCTGATAACGTGAGAATAACACATTCTGTGGCTATGCCACGTATACTTGGTGGCCGTTGCCACGTGAGAAACCCTATTTGGTGGCCGTTGCCACGTGAGACACCCCATTGGTGGCCGTTGCCACGTGAAACCCTATTTGGTGGCCGTTGCCACGTGAGAAACCCCCTTGGTGGTCGTTGCCACGTGATACCCCATCTGGTGGCCGTTGCCACGTGAGAAACCCTATTTGGTGGCCGTTGCCACGTGAGAACCCCTAATTAGTGGCCGTTGCCACGTGAAACTCTATTCTGTGGCTGTGCCACGTGTGAAATTAAATCAGTGGCCATGCCACGTGAGTTAGTGGTTGTGCCATGTGTGAAATTAAATCAGTGGCCATGCCACGTGAGTTAGTGGCTGTTCCACGTGTGAAATTAAATCAGTGGCTATGTCTCGTGTGTGCATTATTATTATAGTGATTTTATCACGTATTTGAGAAAGCGTTTATCGCATTATTTTCACATGCTTGGTTAATGCTCTAGACTGAGCCTTTTTACTTCATGTTTTCACATGATTTGAGACATGGGAATGTCGTTTTGAGTACTTACATGCTATGGTTTTCAAATGAGTTTCACATACAAATAAATATTTTGTGATGTGCATTTTGGTTTATGAAATGAGTCCCTTACCCCCTTTATTGAGCGATTTAGAAGCTCACCCTGTTTTCTTCCCCCCCCCCCCCAGATTTCTTCAAGTGAAAAAGGGTTTTCCTGCGACGTACGGAGTAGTGGCTAGTGGAGGACTTGAGCTCCAGGCCATATATTGTATTTGAGGTATCTTTTATCTTTTCATGTACCCAGACAATTACTGTAATTACAGACACTTGATGTATAACATTATATGGGATGTATTAGGATTAATTAACTTGAGATGGATTAATGTATTTGATATGATATATAATTTCTAGTGATGAGATCCTGAGGTACGATAAATATGATAATGTATGACACTGCACAGGAATGCACTCTCAATTGTGAATGAATGAATCAAAAGTTTTAAATTAGCCCTATTTTCCGCACTTCCAGGGCGTGACAAAGGTACCTAGCGCCATTGGACCAGCGAATATCTCATCTGAAGGATAAGAATCGTACTCACGAGTAAGAATGAACCCGAAATGATGAAAAAGAAGAAATTACAACCAACTAATGTGTGAGCAGGATTATGACCTGTAGATTTCAGAGTTTTGTTGGGGTAAGGACAAGGGTCCGAGGAAGCTGGGACATAGCAAGAGTGCCAAATTTGGTCGGAGATTTCTGAGTAAGCGTCGGAGAGAGGCAGCTGAGTCGCAGAAAAAGTCTATTAAACCTTTTATGACTCCAACTCAGACACCAACTAGAGGCATAGTGATTGGAGGACCTCGATCGATTACTGATCAGTGCAGAGTATGTAGCCGATATCATGGTGGTAGGCACCGTCATCTTCAGGGTACACGATGCTTCAAATATGGTAAGTTTGGACATTATGCAAAGGAATGTCCAAAGGCAGTTGAGGTAGTTCCACAGAGGGGAAGGAGTAAGAGAGAGTTCCTACAGTTACACCTCTTGCAAGGAAGAGAGCCTCGGCTGAAGAAAAAAGGAAACAAGTTATGGGTCAAGGCAAGGTGTATGCGATAGATCAGGCATCAGCTGATACCTCTTTTGAGGTGATAAAAGGTACAATTTTGATCTTCAATTTGGAAGCTATAGCTTTGTTTGATTTTGGTTCTACGCATTCTTTCATATCACCTGCATATTCATCGAGGTTAACAGGTCTTGTAGAACCCACACACTTAAATAGGACTCTGTTAATAAGTACTCCAATGAGAGTTAGTCAATTAGCTGAACAAGTGTATAGAGATTGTAAGGTGAGGGTAGGAGATAAGTGTATGACAGCCAATCTGATTTTGTTGAATATGTATGACATTGATGTAATCTTGGGAATGGATTGGTTATCTACCAATCATGCTGTCTTAGATTGCCACATTAAGTCTATTACATTTTCTCTACCCGAAGAATGTGTTGTAAGATTTTAGAGAAGAAATGAAATCTTGAATTTTATTACAAATAAAGTACATTGGTAAAAAATGAATTGAATGTTGTTTTGAAGGTTTTATTGCTTATGTGGTGGATTTGGATAAAACACATCCTGATATGGATGACATTCCAGTGGTTAGAAAATTCCTTGATGTCTTTCCAGATGACCTACCGGGATTGTCACTGGATAGAGAAATGGAATTTGGTATCCACTTGACACCTGGAACCGAGCCAATATCTAAGTCACCATATAGGATGGCTCCAGTTGAGCTAGAGGAATTAAGAAAGCAGTTGCAAGATATGCTAGACAAGGGGTTTATAAGACTGAGCGTCTCACTATAGGGAGCCCTGATATTTTTTGTGAAGAAGATAGATGGGAGTCTTAGGTTATGTATTGATTATAAGATGTTGAACAAGGCTACCATCAAGAATAAGTACCCCTTTCCATGCATTGATGATTTATTGGATCAGCTTCGGAGAGAGCAGATCTTTTCCAAGATAGATCTTAAGTCTGGGTACCATCAACTTAAGATTCGGAAAGAGGATGTGCCTAAGTCAGCTTTTCGTACCCGCTATGGCCATTACGAATTTTTGGTAATGCCTTTCGGGTTGACGAATGCATCAGTAGCTTTTATTGCTCTAATGAATGAGATATTCAAGCCATACTTGGACCGGTTCGTGATTGTTTTCATTGATGATATATTAGTGTTTTCAAGGTCCAAGGAAGATCACAAGCAGCACTAAAGGATTGTTTTGCAAACCCTCCGAGAGAGGAAGCTATATGCTAAACTTAGTAAATGTGACTTTTGGCTAGAGCAGATTTCCTTTTTGGGCAATGTTGTATCAAAGGATGGGGTGTCTAGAGATCCATCCAAGATTGAGGTCGTTGTTTAGTGGGAACAGCCCAGGACAGTCATAGAGATCAGAAGCTTTCTGGGTTTGGCAAGTTACTACAGGAGATTTGTAGAGGGTTTTTCTAGATTGGTTACTCCATTGACATGATTTACGAGAAAAAAATATGGAGTTTACATCGGACAAAGCGTGTGAAGGAAGCTTTTAGGAATTTAAGCATAGATTAACCACCGCGCCAGTTCTTATCATCTTTAACAGCTTAGGAAACTACTCTGTGTATACAGATGCTTTGCATCAAGGATTGGGTTATGTTTTGATGTAGGATGAAAAGGTAGTAGCTTATAGATCTAGACAGCTAAAAGATCATGAGAAAAACTACCCCATTCATGATTTAGAGTTGGCGGCTGTAGTATTTGCATTGAAGATATGACGCTACTACTTGTATGGTGAGAGATTTTAGATATTTACGGATCATAAGTGTTTGAAGTATCTATTCTCACAAAAGGAGTTAAATATGAGACAGAGAAGGTGGTTAGAACTCCTCAAAGACTACGATTGTGAAATTTTGTACCACCCGGGGAAGGAGAATGTGGTTACCGATGCATTGAGTAGAAAGAGTCTCAGGTTGGTATCGATATGATGATTAGGGAGCACGAGTTATTGGAACAATTCACTAACCTTAGTTTGGATATGACCCTACCAAAGATTGGCAGCTATGAGATTTTTGCTAGCTTGAGATTAGAACCGGAGTTGATTGAGAAAATTCGGCAAGCTCAACAAATTGATCAATGGTGCATTGACGTGACAAGCCAAATCCATAAGGGTAAGGGTACGAAATTTATATTGAGTTCAGATGGAATACTAAGGTTCGGGGATAGAATATGTGTTCCTAAGGATTTGGAGTTGAGGAAGTTGATATTATCGGAGGCTCACTCAGTGAGATATATAGTGCACCCGAGGAGTAGTAAAATGTATCAAAATCTCCGGAAGGTATATTGGTGGTCTGGAATGAAAAGAGATATAGATGAGTATGTCGCTAGATGTCTCATCTGTCAGCAGGTAAAGGTTAAGCATCAGAAACTTGGAGGATTATTGCAACCTCTACCGATACCGACATGAAAGTGGGAGCATGTCACCATGGATTTTGTGATGGGGTTATCGAGAACCCGTAAAAACCATGACGCTATATGGGTTATAGTAGATCGGTTAACGAAATTGGCACACTTCTTAACCATGAGATCTACAGATACCTTGAGTGTATTGGTGAACTTGTATGACGAGAGATAGTGAGATTACATGGAGTCCTAGTGAGTGTTGTTTCTGACAGGGATACCCGCTTCACTTCCCACTTTTGGGGACATTTTCAGGAAGCGATGGGAACCCAATTGAGCTTTAGCATCGTTTTTCATCCTCAGATAGATGGTCAGTCGAAGAGAACTATACAGACCCTGGAGGATATGCTGAGAGCGTGTGTGATGGATTGTAGAGGCTCATAGGATGATCACTTGCCATTGATTGAGTTCGCCTACAATAACAGTTATCAGTCAAGTATTGGTATGGCCCCTTATGAGGCACTATACGGTCGTAGATGTCGATCACCCATTGGTTGGGAAGAGGTTAGTGACAGACAGTTGCTCACTCCCGATTTGATTAGACAAGCCTCCGAGGATGTTTAAATAATATGCGAGAGGCTGCGAACGGCTCAAAGTCGACAAAAGAGCTATGCTTACAGAAGACAGAGACCACTTGATTTTGATGTGAGTGAGTCCGTATTTTTGAAAGTATCTTCTTCTAAGGGAATAACGATGTTCGGGAAGAAAGGAAAACTAAGTCCTCATTACATTGGTCCCTTCAAGATTTTGGATAAAGTTAGAGATGGAGCATATAGGCTAGCCTTACCACATGAGCTAACAGGAGTCCACAATGTCTTCCATGTTTCTATGCTTCAAAAGTACTATCCAGATCCAACGCATGTAATTCGCTATGAGCCATTGGAGCTCAAGGAGGACATGTCGTATGTGGAGGAATCGATTTAGATATTTGATAGAAAAGAGAATGTGTTACGGAACAAGATGATTTCATTGGTTAAGGTTTTGTGGCAACATCATACATCGGAAGAAGCCACATGGGAGTTGAAAGATCTAATGAAAGAGAAATATCCCCAACTTTTTGAGGAATAAACTTGGTTCAATTTGGAGGACCAAATTTTCTAAGTGGGGGAGAATGTGAGACCCCGTATAGGTTTAACCTTGTACATATATAAATGAATTCATAAGTATGGTGTTGTACTAGTAATGTGAAACATATGTGATATAAAGTCCATAAGTTAAATGTACACACTTGTAATAAGAGTTGGTGATTGTACGTACAAGTTACATTATGTATGAATATGAAGAAATGGACTTAAACATGTGATAAATGTGAGTGGAATGGAAAATAAGTAGTGTAGTAAATGGAATGAAGATTTGCATGAGTTATGCACTTCCATTTAGTTTATATTATTTACCTTTGGCTATACAAAGATTCTACACAAGTTTTAAAGTGTATGAAGTATGAATGGATGCCATTTTCAAGTCTCAAAGATGATTGAAAGAGAAAATGACTATGGTAGCAAATTTAAGATGTTTTGGGTGAAGTTACTGCAGAAAACCTGTAGAAAATCTGAAACATATGAAGGTCAGATCGATCTCATAGGATGAGAGATCATCTGGAAAAGCCAAAATGATCTTATTTTGAGCTATGGAGCAGGACAGATCGATCTCCAATGGAGCCAGATTGATCTACTAAACATTCTGTAATGAGAAGATCGATTCTTAAGGCAAGCAAATCGATCTCCTTAACTCTCTATTTGAGACAGATCGATCTCAAGCCTCGACAGATCGATCTCCTTAAGGGTTCAATAAAGAGCAGATCGATCTCATACAAGAGGCATATCGATCTCCAAGAAGGAAATTACTTGCAAACAGATCGATCTCATCAAGGAAGAAGATCGATCTGGTAGTGGTTGCGTTTGGTAAAAAGGGCTATCAAACCTTGCAGAGATCGATCTCTACAAGGGCCAGATCGATCTCATATACCTGTATCTATAAAAAGGGGCTCGAGATTTGACTGAAAACTCAAATTTTTCTTCCCACCAAACCTCACCTGCCATTTTCTCTCAAGACCCAAGCTTTCTCACTCTAAAGATCACTACATTCCAGCCAGTTTTTGTCACGACCCAATTCCATTCTCTTTAACTGAAAATCACTGAAAATTTTTCGCGTTTTACTGTTACCTTACCCGGTCGTGAACTAAACTCACCACACACTGTTGGGCTGTGAGCCAATAATAATCACCACATCTCATTCATTCTCAATTAATTAAAACGATGTCATACATGTGTATTTAATCGTGTACTTATACGAATACATGTTTTACTGACATCTACATCCCCCATAAGTACAACTCAAAAGAATACTGTGCTTTTACATTGTTTAGATACAAAAAGAATCACAGTGTATATACCTCTTAGCGATGGAGATGCAGCGGAGTCCAAAATAATACGCCTCAGTCCTCACTGGGCTACTATGCACGCTCTGTAGGGGGAAAATAGACTGGGATGAGCAACCACACGCTCAGTAAGGCAATAATGCAAGCATGGTAGATAACTACTCTATCTACATGCTGATAGTGTTATGCATAAATCATTTACGGTAGGAGTATGAGGAATAAAACTATGCCATGTGAATATACATATATATCATGTATCAAAATCATGTGCATTGGCATATAAAACATGGTAGAAACATCATGTATAAATCATCTCATGCTCAATCTCATTTAAATTCATAAAAGGGCAATTCTTTAAGAAACTTCCTTTTTAAACCAACACCATAAACACCACCAAATCAACTCACAATCACAACCACATTTTCATTCCACAATTCACGCATGTGCATAAATCTAGGTCACTATATCAAAAGTGCCTATGTGAACCATTACATCATAAATCATCCCAGACCACACGCATCCAGGTGTGCGGGGTATCATGCAGGCACGAAGATGGATTATCCCTCGCCAGGCTTTCTCATCACATAACCATCATGCGGTACATCATACTCCATGTGATATACACGGTACAGCGTACTCCACAACTCATATCGTGATTGGGGGTGCCATTCCTAGGTCTTATCTACCCCATACCAAGAGTTTTCCATATTCCGTGAAGGAGAGCCTTCCTGCCGAATAGAGCCTCCCCGCTTAACAGAGCCTCCCCGCCTAACAGAGCCTCCCCGCCTCTTTGGGCTTAAGGATGTTGGCTTAAGGATGTTAGCTTAAGGATGTTGGGCTTAAGGATGTAGGACTTAAGGATCCTTCCGTAAGAGAGCCTCCCCACCGAACAGAGCCTCCCCGCCTAACAGAGCCTCCCCCCCTCTTTGGGCTTAAGGATGTCGGCTTAAGGATGTAGGGCTTAAGGATCTTACCGTACCCATGTAGGAGAGCCTCCCTGCCTAACAGAGCCTCCCCGCCCCTCCAGGGCTTAAGGATGTTGGCTTAAGGATCCCACCGTAAGAGAGCCTCCCTGCCGAACAGAGCCTTCCCGCCTAACAGAGCCTCCCCGCCTCTTTGGGCTTAAGGATGTCAGCTTAAGTATGTAAGGCTTAAGGATCTTACTATAACCATGTAGGAGAGCCTCCCCGCCTAACAGAGCCTCCCCGCCTCTTTTGGCTTAAGGATGTTGGCTTAAGGATCCCACCGTAAGAGAGCCTCCCTACCGAACAGAGCCTCCCCGCCTAACAGAGCCTCCCCGCCTCTTTGGGCTTAAGGATGTCAGCTGAAGGATGTAAGGCTTAAAGATCTTACCAACTTTCACAACCTTATACGTATCCCAATGTGCAAACTTGTGCGAGCAAAGCTCTAGCACGACTCATGCATCTTCTCATAAAGAGACGCGTACGAGCATAGCTCTAGTACGGTTATACTCATAAGACAACCACTCAAAATCCGCGTACGGGCAGAAGCTCCAGTACGGTTTATAAACATCATCATAGTTTCCAAATAAAGGTGCGAGCTAAGCTCCAGCACGTTTCATACAAATGAAAACATAGAAATCCAGCGCGAGCGAGGCTCTAGCGCGATTTATGTCATACAAATACGATAGGCGGCTCATACCAAATCAAACAATCTCGGCAATCGGGTTTAGCACTCACAAATGCTTTTCCACAACAACCATACAATACTAGCCGACCCATCTAAAAGCTTGCTTAAAACCAAGCAATTTCATTTTGAAAAGCATCAAAACATTAGATTTATGCAATTATTAGCCTTACTATCTCATTTCATAAAATCCACTTCAAATCCAAAATCACGCATATACTCCTCATCATTCACGAATACCATCCATCATTTATTTGAGCAATCATGCATTTCATAAAACATCCAATATTCACCCACAAGTTCAAAGTACGAGCAGCTACCTCTATATACTCACAAAATTCCCTTACCTAGAATCGCGATGCGTGATTCCACTTCCTTAAGTTGCTTACTCGTACGGTTCGATTCGTCTTCAACGAACTCTTCGGGACTGCACAAAATCTTATCCCGCATTATATTCGATCCATACAATGCAACCCTTGTGCTTGCTATAGTCAATTTAATCTATAGCCTCTATTAACGCTTATATGGCCTCGTTTCATTACTTTACCCATAACTCGAGTCTATGGATATTCTTAGGCCTATTAACTTATTCAAAATCGATATTAAATCGACATTAAGCTCATAGTGTTCATATTCCATGAATTTCCTCACTATGGCATTTATCAAGCATATACATACCCATTTTCACAATTCCTCCATACTCACAATGTAATCTCATTTAACCATCTAAAATCATAAGCATCATCTCACTAACAACTTTAGCATGCCCATAAATCATAAACTCATTCAACCCATAAATTCTCACATCATACCCATTCTAGGTTACACCAATTCCACCACATCCTAGATAATTTATCCATCAATACTCATACCAATCAACTTTAAAATCAATTAAATAGCTAATGCATTTGGATTGGAGTGTTAGAATCTTACCAATATGATTTTTCTTCTTGCTCCAAATGGTAATGCCCTTAACTCCTTCAATTCCAAAAATGGGAAAATGCCCTCTCACTATGTTGTTCTTCTCTTTGATAGGAACAACTTTGCCTCTAATGATCTCTCTCTAAATCTCACTGAAAATGGCTGATTTTAGAGAGGGAAAGTTAGGTTTTTTGGGTTGAAAATGGGAGATTAATATATTTTTCCTAGATTTCCTGATTTTCAGCCCTCCTTATATAGAAATAGCTTGAGGAGATCGATCTGGTCCAAGAGGAGATCGATCTGGTCCCTTAAAATCCCTCTTTTTTCACGGCATTTTTAAGCCTGAGATCGATCTGTCGAAGCATGAGATCGATCTGTCTAGGCATGAGATCGATCTGTCGAAGCATGAGATCGATCTGCTCCCAAACAGAGAGCTAAGGAGATCGATCTGGGTGCTTGGGGATCGATCTTTCCACTACGAAATGCTTGGGAGATCGATCTGGCTCCATTGGAGATCGATCTGCTCTATTCTTTCGCCCAAATAAGAGCATTCTGGCTCTTCCAGATCGATCTCTCATCCTATGAGATCGATCTGGGCCTCATGTTTTCCAGATTTCCTGCAGTTTCCTTGCTGCAACTCATACCAACACATCCTTAATCTATTGCCATGGCCATTTTCTCATCCATCTACCTTTATAACTTGAAAATGGCATCCATTCATACCTTATGCACATTGAAACTTGTGTGCATTCATTGTATGTCCAAAGGTATGCTACATGAAACCAAATGGAAGCATAACTCCATTCCATTTTTACCACACTACTCATCTTGAGTTTCAATCACATCCATCACTTGCCAGAACTCATTTCTTCCTATTCGTACTCAATGAAACTTGTATGTACGTTACAATTCATATTACACATACGTACATTGAATCCATGGACTTACATTAATCACACTTTACATTACAAGTCCAATCATATTCATTACACATTACAACATTACATATACGGGGTCTCACATTCTCCCCTCCTTCAAGGAATTTGGTCCTCCAAATTAGAACCAAGTCACTCTTCAAAAAGTTGGGGGTACTTCTCCCGTATTAAGTTCTCCAATTCCCACGTGGCCTCTTCCGCCGTGTGGTGTTGCCAAAGCACTTTCACCAAGGGAATTGTCTTATTCCGCAACACTTTCTCTTTCCTGTCCAATATCCGAACCGGCTTCTCAACATACGTCATACTCTCATGGAGCTCCAACGGCTCATATCTTATCACGTGTGCCGGGTCCGGGTGATACTTCCGAAGCATCGAGACGTGGAAGACATTGTGGACATTTGCCAAGTCCGGTGGCAATGCCAACCTATACACCTTATCTCCCACTCTCTCCAAAATCTCGAAGGGTCCAATATATCTAGGGCTCAGCTTGCCCTTCTTACCAAATCTCATAATACCCTTCGATGGTGATACCCTCAGAAACACCGACTCACCCTCATCAAACTCCAGTGGTCTTCGTCTCTTGTCAGCATAACTCTTTTGCCGGCTCTGAGCTGTTCGTAATCTCTCACATATCAACTGGACGTCCTTAGATGCCTGCTGCACCAAGTTCGGAGCAAAAATCTGTCTGTCACCAACCTCTTCCCATCCAATAGGGGAACGGCATCTACGCCCGTATAATGCCTCATAGGGCGCCATCCCGATACTAGCATGATAGCTATTATTATAAGTGAACTCGGCTAACTGCAGGTGGTCATCCCAGGAGCCTCTAAAATCCAGCACACACGCTCTCAACATATCCTCGAGGGTCTGTATAGTCCTCTCTGACTGCCCATCTGTCTGAGGATGAAAAGCGGTGGTAAAACTCAATCGGGTCCCCAGCGCTTCCTGAAAATGTTCCCAGAAATGGGAAGTGAAGGGGGCATCCCTATCAGAAACAACGCTCACTGGTACACCATGTAGCCGTACTATCTCTCGAATATACAAGTTCGCCAACTGACTCAGTGTATCGGTAGCTCTCATAGCCAAGAAATGGGCGGACTTAGTCAACCGGTCCACAATAACCCATATGGCATCATGACCTCTACGGGTCCTCGGCAACCCCATCACAAAATCCATGGTGACATGCTTCCACTTCCATGTCGGTATCGATAGAGGCTGCAATAATCCTGCAGGCTTCTGATGCTCTACCTTCACTTGCTGACAAACGAGACACTTAGCGACATATTCAGCAATGTCTCTCTTCATTCCAGACCACCAGTAAACCTTCCGAAGGTTTTGATACATCTTGGTACTTCTCGGATGTATCGTATACTTCGATGAGTGAGCCTCTGATAAAATCGTTCTCCTGATCTCAGGATCCCTGGGAACGCATACTCTGCCTCTAAACCTCAATAAGCCATCAGCACTCTGCTCAAAATCAATACCCACACCTGTCTGTACCTGCCTCAGCCAATCGATGCATCGTCGATCGCTCTGCTGGGCTCGCCGAATACGGCCAATCAACTCTGGCTCTAGTCTCAAACTAGCCATGATCTCAAGTCTCTCAGATCCAAGTGGGGTTACATCCAAACTGAGGTTCGCAAAGTGTTCTAACAATTCATGTTCCCGTACCATCATATAAGACACCAACCCAAGGTTCTTTCTACTCAAAGCATCGGCAACTACATTTGCCTTACCTGGGTGGTACATGATTTCACAATCATAGTCTTTCAGGAGTTCGAGCCATCTCCTCTGTCTCATATTCAACTCTTTCTGCGAGAACAGGTACTTAAGGCTCTTATGATCTATGAACAACTGAAACTTCTCACCATAGAGATAGTGGCGCCATATTTTCAAAGCAAATACTACAGCCACCAACTCCAAATCATGTGTCGGGTAGTTCCTCTCATGATCTTTCAACTGTCTAGATCCATAGGCAACTACCTTCCCATCCTGCATAAGCACACAGCCCAGTCCCTGGTGCGATGCATCCGTATACACCGAGAATCCTCCTGAGTTGGTAGGAATGGTGAGCACTGGAGCAGTCATCAATCGACGCATTAAGCTCCTCAAAACTCCTCTCACATGCCTCATCCCACACAAACTTAACATCTTTTCGTGTGAGGCGTGTCAATGGAGCAGCTAGTCTGGAGAAACCCTCTACAAATCTCCGATAATATCTTGCCAATCCCAGAAAACTCCTGATCTCAGTTACTGTCTTGGGCTGTTCCCACTGTACAACTGCCTCTATCTTGGATGGATCCACCGATACCCCATCCTTTGACACAACATGCCCCATAAATGAGATCTGTTCCAACCAGAAGTTACACTTGCTGAGTTTGGCATACAATTCTCTCTCTCGGAGGGTCTGCAGAACTATCCTCAAGTGCTCCTCATGATCTTCCCTGGACTTAGAGTACACCAAAATATCATCTATGAAAACAATCACAAACTTGTCCAGGTATGGCTTGAATATGTCATTCATCAATGCCATAAATGCTGCAGGAGCATTCGTCAATCCGAATGGCATCACCAAAAACTCGTAGTGGCCATAACGAGTACGAAATGCTGTCTTGGGTATATCCCCACTCCTGATCCTCAACTGATGATACCCTGACCGCAGATCTATCTTAGAAAATACTTCGGCTCCCTGGAGCTGATCCAACAAATCATCGATTCTTGGAAGGGGGTACTTGTTCTTAATGGTGGCCTTATTCAACAACCGGTAATCAATACACAGTCGGAGGCTTCCATCTTTCTTCCTTATAAATAGAACTGGTGCTCCCCAAGGTGAGACACTTGGTCTAATAAACCCCTTCTCCAGCAACTCTTGCAGCTGTTTCTTCAGCTCTTCCAATTCTATCGGAGCCATTCTATAGGGTGGTTTCGATATCGGCTCTGTACCAGGCACTAACTCAATGCAAAATTCCATTTCCCTTTTAGGTGGTAATCCTCGTAATTCGTCCGCAAAGACATCAGGGTACTTCAAAATTACGACTATGTCCCTCAATTCCGGGTGTGCCTCATCTATATCGACCACGTATGCAATGAACCCTTCACATTATCCTCTCCATCGTTAGTAACATAACCCATCACTCCACATTCAACATTTATCATAAACAATAAATTTATCTCTCAAGCATTAAGCATTTAAGAATCATACACTTTTATTTACCACAATTATACAAGTTTCATATCATTTTTTTCATCAAAATTTACAATAAGATTGTCTAATCCTGAAAACATCAATGTTTTGGCATGACAATCCATCACAACACGATTAGTAGCCAACCAATCCATTCCCAAAATTACATCAAAATCATTCATATTCAATAAAATCAGATTGGCTATCATTTCCTTCCCCTCTATCTTTAACTTACAATCCCTACATACATGCTCAGTTAATTGACTATCATTCATGGGTGTGGAAATCATCAACATTTTATCCAACAATGTTGGTTTCACATATTTCAACAATTTATGTGCAAAGGAAGGTGATATGAAAGAATGCGTGGCACCAGGATCAAATAATACCAATGCTTCTAAATCAAAGATTCGGATGGTACCTTTAATCACATCCGTCGATGCATCTGCAGTGTCCTGGTCCAGCGCGTGTACCCTTCCTCTGCTCACACCCACAGCCTGTTTCCCTTTTTCCTCAGCTGTAGCCCTCCTCCTCGGGGCTGCTGTCTCAACTGGAGCTCCCTCAGGCTCCTTGCCCTTCTGTGGGGCAATCTCTATCTTCTCAGGGCAATACTTAGCCATATGTCCTGGTCTCTCACATCTAAAACACACCATAGGGGCCATCAGACAGGGCCTATTCCCATGAAATCCCCCACATCTCCTACACTGGTCAGTAGTAGGCCGTGGTCCTCCAATAGTCATGCCCCTTGGAGCAGTCAAGGCTGGGTATACGAGAGGTCTAGCAGCTCTCTCCCGCACCTCCTCAATCTTTGGCCTCTTCTTGAAAAATCTTTGGCCATCTCTCTTGGCGACTCTTCCAAACCCGGATCTCTTTCGATCTCTGTCCTTCTTGACACTAATCCTCCCAAGCTCGGAGGCATTTCGCTCAAAATCTTGCTCACATAACTGAGCCTTATGTACAGCCTCCTCATAGGTCACAATGTCGAAGGGAGCTAGCTTAGTCTGGATGGCCAATCTCAATCCATCCATGAACTTCTGAATCTTCCGGGTCTCACTACCCATCGTGTCAGGGTCATATCTCCCCAATGACATAAACTTGGACTCATACTCGTCCACAGTTCGGTTCCCCTGAACCAAATTCATAAATTCCATCCGCAATTTCCTCTATGCGGTAGCTGGAATATACTGTCTCCTGAAGGCCTCTAGAAATATCTCCCACGAGATCTCAGAGTGTCTGGCCCTCGAAATAACCTTGGTGGATCTCCACCAATGCTCGGCCTCGCCTTTCAGCATAAACACGACAAAGGCAACCTTCTCATTTGAAATGCATCGGAAAAACCTATACAGTTTCTCCATCTCATACACCCAATCCTCCGTAATCACTGGGTCCTTCACCCCTCTAAACACTGGGGGTTTCAGCGCTTGAAACTCTCGCAACCTGCTCAAATCGCGGTCATAACTCAAATCACTACCGCTCTGCTGCGGAGCGATAGGAGAAGCTATATCCTGGGCTGGAGGTGGTGTAACTGTAGCTGTCTCAGCAGCATGAGGTCTCTCCGCCTCTGCAGCTGCCTGTTCAGTAGTAGGCTGTGCTGTGGGACCTCGTCTATCACCGGCACCCAATGCCTGCGTGACTATCTCCACCAAATTCTCAATACTCCGCTCTAATCTAGTGAAGCGAGCCTCAGTATCCTCTGCTCTCTCAACAGGGTTCTGTGGAGCCTGCTCAGTCTGTGGCTCCGCACGGCTCTCAGGCCTACCTCTACGGCCTCTAGCACGTGCTCTCGCCCCTCTACCTTGGCGTGTAACTGTCATAGTGCCCTAACTTCCTGTATTATAATAATTCATTAAGCTCAATCCATCATGGTATACACAGTTATATCTAAACAAAAGCACAGTACTATAGGGATGTACTTTCCTATGTTTTATTAATGACTCACATCAGGCCAACACAGCTCTGATACCAATCTCTGTATCTCTGTCACGACCCAATTCCATTCTCTTTAACCAAAAATCACTGAAAATTTTTCGCGTTTTACTGTTACCTTACCCGGTCGTGAACTAAACTCACCACACACTGTTGGGCTGTGAGCCAATAATAATCACCACATCTCATTCATTCTCAATTAATTAAAACGATGTCATACATGTGCATTTAATCGTGTACTTATACGAATACATGTTTTACTGACATCTACATCCCCCATAAGTATAACTCAAAAGAATACTGTGCTTTTACATTGTTTATATACAAAAAGAATCACTGTGTATATACCTCTTAGCGATAGAGATGCAGCGGAGTCCAAAATAATACGCCTCAATCCTCACTGGGCTACTATGCACGCTCTGTAGGGGGAAAATAGAGTGGGATGAGCAACCACACGCTCAGTAAGGCAATAATGCAAGCATGGTAGATAACTACTTTATCTACATGCTGATAGTGTTATGCATAAATCATTTATAGTAGGAGCATGAGGAATAAAACTATGCCATGTGAATATACATATATATCATGTATCCAAAATCAAGTGCATTGGCATATAAAACATGGTAGAAACATCATGTATAAATCATCTCATGCTCGATCTCATTTAATTTCATAAAAAGGGCAATTCATTAAGAAACCTCCTTTTTAAACCAACATCATAAACACCACCAATTCAACTCACAATCACAACCACATTTTCGTTCCACAATTCACGCATGTGCATAAATCTAGGTCACTATATCAAAAGTGCCTATGTGAACCATTACATCATAAATCATCCCAGACCACACGCATCCAGGTGTGCGGGGTATCATGCTGGCACGAAGATGGATTATCCCTCGCCAGGCTTTCTCATCACATAACCATCATGTGGTACATCGTACTCCATGTGATATACACGGTACAGCGTACTCCACAACTCATATCGTGATTGGGGGTGCCATTCCTAGGTCTTATCTACCCCATACCAAGAGTTTTCCATATTTCGTGAAGGAGAGCCTTCCTGCCGAACAGAGCCTCCCCGCTTAACAGAGCCTCCCCACCTAACAGAGCCTCCCCGCCTCTTTGGGCTTAAGGATGTTGGCTTAAGGATGTTAGCTTAAGGATGTTGGGCTTAAGGATGTAGGGCTTAAGGATCCTTCCGTAAGAGAGCCTCCCCACTGAACAGAGCCTCCCCGCCTAACAGAGCCTCCCCGCCTCTTTGGGCTTAAGGATGTCGGCTTAAGGATGTAGGGCTTAAGGATCTTACCGTACCCATGTAGGAGAGCCTCCCTGCCTAACAGAGCCTCCCCGCCCCTCCAAGGCTTAAGGATCCCACCGTAAGAGAGCCTCCCTGCCGAATAGAGCCTCCCCGCCTAACAGAGCCTCCCCGCCTCTTTAGGCTTAAGGATGTTGGCTTAAGGATCCCACCGTAAGAGAGCCTCCCCACCGAACAGAGCCTCCCTGCCTAACAGAGCCTACCCGCCTCTTTGGGCTTAAGGATGTCAGCTTAAGGATGTAAGGCTTAAGGATCTTACCAACTTTCACAACCTTATACGTATCCCAATGTGCAAACTTGTGCGAGCAAAGCTCTAGCACGACTCATGCATCTTCTCATAAAGAGACGCGTACGAGCATAGCTCTAGTACGGTTATACTCATAAGACCACTCAAAATCCGCGTACGGGCAGAAGCTCTAGTACGATTTATAAACATCATCATAGTTTCCAAATCAAGGTGCGAGCTAAGCTCCAGCACGTTTCATACAAATGAAAACATAGAAATCCAACGCGAGCGAGGCTCTAGCGCGATTTATGTCATACAAATACGATAGGCAGCTCATACTAAATCAAACAATCCCGGCAATCGGGTTTAGCACTCACAAATGCTTTTCCACAACAACCATACAATACTAGCCGACCCATCTAAAAGCTTGCTTAAAACCAAACAATTTCGTTTTGAAAAGCATCAAAACATTAGATTTATGCAATTATTAGCCTTACTATCCCATTTCATAAAATCCACTTCAAATCCAAAATCACGCATATACTCCTCATCATTCACGAATACCATCCATCATTTATTTGAGCAATCATGCATTTCATAAAACACACAATATTCACCCACAAGTTCAAAGTACGAGCAGCTACCTCTATATACTCACAAAAGTCCCTTACCTGGAATCACGATGCGTGATTCCACTTCCTTAAGTTGCTTACTCGTACGGTTCGATTCGTCTGCAACGAACTCTTCGGGACTGCACAAAATCGTATCCCGCATTATATTCGATCCATACAATGCAACCCTTGTGCTTGCTATAGTCAATTTAATCTATAGCCTCTATTAACGCTTATATGGCCTCGTTTCATTACTTTACCCATAACTCGAGTCTATGGATCTTCTTAGGCCTATTAACTTATTCAAAATCGATATTAAATCGACATTAAGCTTATAGTGTTCATATTCCATGAATTCCCTCACTATGGCATTTATCAAGCATATACATACCCATTTTCACAATTCCTCCAAACTCACAATGTAATCTCATTTAACCATCTAAAATCATAAGCATCATCTCACTAACAACTTTAGCATGCCCATAAATCATAAACTCATTCAACCCATAAATTCTCACATCATACCCATTCTAGGTTACACCAATTCCACCACATCCTAGATAATTTATCCATCAATACTCATACCAATCAACTCCAAAATCAATTAAATAGCTAATGCATTTGGATTGGAGTGTTAGAATCTTACCAATATGATTTTTCTTCTTGCTCCAAATGGTAATGCCCTTAACTCCTTCAATTCCAAAAATGGAAAAATGCCCTCTCACTATGTCGTTCTTCTCTTTGATAGGAACAACTTTGCCTCTAATGATCTCTCTCCAAATCTCACTGAAAATGGCTGATTTTAGAGAGGGAAAGTTAGGTTTTTTGGGTTGAAAATGGGAGATTAATATGTTTTTCTGAGATTTCCTGATTTTCAGCCCTCCTTATATAGAAATAGCTTGAGGAGATCGATCTGGTCCAAGAGGAGATCGATCTGGTCCCTTAAAATCCCTTTTTTTTCACGGCATTTTTAAGCCTGAGATCGATCTGTCGAAGCATGAGATCGATCTGTCTAGGCATGAGATCGATCTGTCGAAGCATGAGATCGATCTGCTCCCAAACAGAGAGCTAAGGAGATCGATCTGGGTGCTTGGGGATCGATCTTTCCACTACGAAATGCTTGGGAGATCGATCTGGCTCCATTGGAGATCGATCTGCTCTATTCTTTCGCCCAAATAAGAGCATTCTGGCTCTTTCAGATCGATCTCTCATCCTATGAGATCGATCTGGGCCTCATGTTTTCCAGATTTCCTGCAGTTTCCTTGCTGCAACTCATACCAACACATCCTTAATCTATTGCCATGGCCATTTTCTCATCCATCCACCTTTATAACTTGAAAATGGCATCCATTCATACCTTATGCACATTGAAACTTATGTGCATTCATTGTATGTCCAAAGGTATGCTACATGAAACCAAATGGAAGCATAACTCCATTCCATTTTTACCACACTACTCATCTTGAGTTTCAATCACATCCATCACTTGCCAGAACTCATTTCTTCCTATTCGTACTCAATGAAACTTATATGTACGTTACAATTCATATTACACATACGTACATTGAATCCATGGACTTACATTAATCACACTTTACATTACAAGTCCAATCATATTCATTACACATTACAACATTACATATACGGGGTCTCACAGTTTTGGAATAAGCTCAAGAAAGGAAAGTTATTCCTTGAAGTAAGGAGAATAACATACCCGAAAATCACTCATTGGTGTGATTAAGAGAAGGAGTTGTGACTACCACAAGTTTGACTAAGTAAAGGAGTAAGCTCTTCAACCTTCAAGCTTTTAAATATGGTTTCTAGATATTTGTAGGTTGGATAATGTGTGAGATGTTGATAGGAATGATGAATGTAGTGATGGGTGAGTAATATTAAGGGAGATTTATAAAGAGGAAGTTCATGGGAAAGTGATGGAAAGCTTAAGAGATGGAAAATGATATTAGTGGAAGAGTGAAATGTGATTAAGGGTTTGAGAAGTATGAATAGATAAATAGAAGACAATGTGCATGTTTAGTATAGGGAAGGGAAAATAACTCGATGATTTATACGTGTAGCTTGTAATACGTGAGATGCGACTAACCCAGATCACGGAAGGAGCAAATGTGATAGAGGAAATATGAGCGCGATTCGAGGTAAGGGACTGTTTGTTAGTGATAGAGATATTTGTACGTATTTTACTGTGATTTGAGTAGTTACGACGCTAGAAATAATATGTTTAGCTATTGACCTATGAAAATCTATATGAAATTATGAAAAGTATTAGATATACATGCATGTTTTTAATGCTTTACATCTATGTATGATGTTTTGATGTTTTCCCAACCATGCACTGATTTTGAGATTGAGAATGATAATGGATAGGTTGGCTAGTTTTACATGTTTTGCATGGAACAACATGCTACATAAATAAATATGTTTTGTTGTTTTTAAAAAGAGAAAATAGTCACGTATCGGATTTGAGATAAGATTGGTGTTGGAGCTCTAGCTCACACCTGTTTTAATGATTTTGACTATGCTGGAGTTTCACTCGCATATGTCTGCATGTCTTGGTAAGCCGTGCTGGAGCGTGGCTCGCACGTGGTTTTATAATGATAATGTGCTAGAGCATTAGCTCGCACATGTTTCTATGATTTGATGTGTCGTGCTGGAGTTTAACTCGCATGATGGTTTTAAGAAAAGTGCTAGAGCATTGCTCGGACCAGTTTTTACTGAGTTGAGGTGAACCTGAGGGTCTGGGACCCAAGGGGATGCCAACCGACGGCCTTGGAATAGGCTGAACCTTAACAATAAATCATACCGTGCTGGAGCCTTGCGATGACTGTGTGTCACGCTGATTGCTTGCCTGGTATATGAGACATGGTTCAAGATGAAAAGTCTGTTGGAGTTGGTAGATGGACTGGGTCCACTGTCGTATGTAGGACTGTGTAGTTGTCCGTTGGTATACTATGTACCATGCTTAGTGCATGTGAGTACGAGTATCGTGTAGATGACACATGGCATACTTTATACCGTAAGTATATGTGATATGAGGAGATGAGGTTGATTAAGATGAGCTAGGGGGTAGGACTAACCCATCCCCCTTCAAGCGAAGTGATGCCCTGTGCACACCTAATCGGTGAGGCCTGAGATCACTAACTATGGCCATATGTCGGGGATATTAGATTGCCGAAAATTCCATGCCTATCTCAGAGATACGTGAAATTGAGAAACTCAGAAAAGAAAGAGATTCGATGAAAAGAAATGATTTGAGAAAATCAATGAGAGTTTGTGATTTGATAAATCTCTCGATTTGAATACTCGTTCTATGATAACACTATTTATGACATGTTTTCAAATGGGGATATCGTATACACGTTTTCATGAAAATGCTTATGTGAGAAAATGTTTGAATGCATTTTCTAGTAATATTTCCATTTATATTGAAACATAGTTTTATTTATGCATGCATGGGATATGTAGGTAGTACAGTATCTACTTGTTAGCATCCATTTCCTTACTGAGCTGTGGTTTGCTCATCCCACTACTTTTCCTCCTCCAGATACTGAGAAGTAGGGCTGTACGGTGGTCTCTGGAATTTTTTTTGTGTTGGATAGCTCCCACCAGTTTGAAAGGTATAAGTTTGTATACACACAAGTATTTTGTATCTATTTTAATGTATCGTACAGTTACAAATCGAGAATGTAAACAGTGGTATGGAGGATGTTATGTAAAGATATTATTATACAATTGATTTTATATATCTACACACACATGGGAGTGTGAATTTAAGTTTTAAATATTCCGCTGTAAAACTTATGAAATTTCAGTATTGCATCGTCTCACAGCCCAACCGTAGTAGCGTAAGTATAGACAAAGGGCACCCAGAAGTGGGGTGTGACATGGTACTTCTTCAACATCGATACATGAAAGACGTTGTGTATTCCGGACATCTGTAAGGGTAATGCCAACCTATAGGCTACCTCTCCCACTCTCTCAAGAATCTCAAATGGTCCAATGTATTGAGGACTCAATTTCCCTTTCTTTTCAAATCTCATAATACCCTTACTCGGTGATATCTTCAGAAATACTGCATCACCAACATCAAACTCGAGTAGCCGTCTACGTACATCCGCGTAGCTTTTGTCTACTCTATGTAGCCCGTAATCTTTTACATATGAGTTTCACACTCTGTACAGCCTGTTCAACAAGTTAAGGAGCCTTTATCTTTCTGTCACCCACTTCTTCCCACGCTACAGGGGATCTACACTTCCTACCATATAGAGCCTCAAAAGGTGCCATTTCAATACTCGCATGATAGCTATTATTGTATGCAAACTCTGCTAGGGGTAGGTGATTATCCCATGATCCTTTAAAATCCATCGTACACGCCCTCAACATATCCTCCAGTGTCTGAAAAGTCCTCTCTGACTGACTATCTGTTTGAGGATGATAGGCGGTACTAAAACTCAATCGAGATCCGATGGATTCCTGAAACTGGGTCCAAAATCTGGAAGTAAATTGAGAATCTCTGTAAGAAGTAATACTCACTAGAGCCCCATGTAATCTAGCTATTTCGCTGGCGTATAACTCAGCTAAGGCATCCATAGTATCGGTGCTCTTGATGGCAAGGAAGTGGGCACTTTTCGTCAGTCTATCCACTATGACCCATATCGCATCATGAAACCTTCGGGTCCTCGGTAAACCCATAATAAAGTCCATGGTGATGTGCTGTCATTTCCATATAGGTACAGGTAAAGGTTGTAATAATCCTTCGGGCTTCCAATGCTCAGCTTTCACTTGCTGGCACACTAAACATTTGGCCACAAAATTGGCCACGTCTCGCTTCATACCCCTCCACCAATATACCTTTCTCAAATTTTGGTACATTTTAGTACTCCCTGGGTGCATGGTGTATCGCGAGCAGTGGGATTCTCTCAATATCTGTCTCTTCAGGGTATCATCGTTCAGTACACAAATTCATCCTCTGAATCTCAACAATCCATCCTCACTGACTATGAGATCCGACTGCGAAGTTTGCTTGGTTTGGCTAACCATATCGATCAACCTCTGATCATCACTCTGCCCAGTTCTAATCCGATCCATGATCCTGGGCTCTATTAGCAGGCTAGCTAAAAATCTAGTTTCTACCTCTTTAACTCTGATCCGGAGTTTGGCGAACTGCTCTAATAAATCCCATTCCCTGACCATCATAGCAGATATCATACTCTTCCTGCTCAAGGCATCAGCAATTACGTTCGCCTTTCCCATATGGTATAAAATCTCGCAGTCATAATCCTTAAGGAGTTTCATCCATCTCCTTTGTCTCATATTTAACTCTTTCTGATCAAACATATACCTCAAACTCTTGTGGTCAGTGAAGATCTGAAATCTTTCCCCATATAAGTAGTGCCGCTAGATCTTCAATACAAATACCACAGCGGCTAACTCCAAATCACGCGTGGGGTAATTTCGCTCATGATCTCTCAACTGTCGCGACCCATAGGTGACCACTCTCCCATGCTGCATGAGCACACACCCCAATCTTTGATGGGAAGCATCACTATATACTGAAAATCCTCCTGATCCATCAGGTATAGTCAACACAGGTGCCGCTGTTAATCTCCTCTTTAATTCTTGAAAATTGAACTCAAATTGATCAGTCCATATGAACAGGGTCTCCTTACGTGTGAGCTTGGTTAAAGGAGCGACAATCCTGGAAAATCCCTCCACAAATCTTCTGTAATAACCTGCCTAACCAAGGAAACTTCATACCTCTGTAACTGTCTTTGGTCTTTCCTAATTAAGCACAGCCTCCACTTTAATTAGATCAACTGATACTCCCTCCGCTGAAACTATATGACTAAGGAAAGCTATCTGATCCAGCTAAAACTCACACTTACCAAGCTTTCCATATAATTCCTTATCTCGGAGTATCTGAAGTACTAACCACAAGTGCTGTGTGTGCTCCTCATAAGATCGAGAGTACACCAAGATATCATTAATAAAGACTATCATAAACTTATCTAGATAGTCTTTGAACACCTCATTCATTAATCTCATAAAGGTTGCAGGGGCGTTCATCAATCCAAAGGGCATTACTAGAAATTCATAATGGCCATACCTTGTCCTGAAGGTCGTTTTCGAAACATCTTCCTCCTTAATCCTCAATTGGTGATAGCTCGATTTTAAATCAATTTTAGAGAAGATTGAAGCCCCTATCAGCTGATCAAGTAGGTTATCAATCCTGGGCAATGGGTATTTATTCTTCTTCCTCACGAATAACTCTAGTGCTCCCCACGGTGAGACACTGGTCTAATAAATCCTTGATCTAACAACTCCTGTAGTTGTTTCTTCAATTCCTCAAGTTCCACTTAGGCCATCCTATATGGGGGTCTAGAGATAGGCTGAGTATCTGGTACCAAATCAATGGTAAACTCCAGCTCTCTCTCTCTGATGGTAAACCTGACAACTCATCTGGGAAGACATCCCGAAATTCACACACCATAGGTATATCCTCAATCCTCGGATGTTCCCGCTTATCATATGAGATGAGTGTTTCATAACCTTCACATGAACAATCATATTTAGTACTCTAAAAAACATCAAATTTTCAATTTGCTTACAAAAATTCCACAAATTTATTTCCTCAATATTTCAAATGTACACTGTAAGGTTCAGGTAGGGAGAAAGTTACAATCTTAGTGTAGCAGTCTAAACTCACTCAATTGGTTGCCCGCCAATCCATTCCCAAAATTACATCAAATCCATGTATATTTAGCATCATTAGATCTGCTAACATCACTCTATCTCTTACCTTTATTTCACACCCTCTACAGATTAAATCAGTCATCTAGGACTCACGCATAGGGGTATTTACATGTAGTACATACTCTAGAGGTTCAAACTTCAAATTTAATCTACATGAAAAATGCTCAAAAATAAATGAATGTGTGAACCCTGAATCAATCAACACATGAGCCTTATGATTACAGACAGAGAGTGTACCTCTTATAGTTTCTGCTGAAGTGTCTGCTGTTTCCTTATCCAGAGCAAACACACGTCCCACTATAACAGGCTTCTTTCCTTTATCTGCAGCAGTGGCCCGTCTCGGGGGATTCACTCTTTGAGGCTGCTGTCTAGTAGGCTCTGGAGCATGTGGTCTCTGAGGTTAAGGGCAGTCCTTTACTGTGTGAGCCATGTCTCCACATCTAAAATATCCATGGATCAACCCAGTACAACTTCCCTCATGTGATCGGCCACAATTTCTACAAACTCTTATCTCAAGCCTAACATCTCAAGGGGTCTCCCTGATGATAGGATAAGCTCTAGGTCTCTCCAATCTACCCTTTTGTACCTCAATCCTTCCTCTTCTGAAGGAATCTCTTCGCACATCTGCCTGGGAAATCACTGGCCTCTTGTCCTTATCCCGAGTCACTACACTGAACTCATTCTGGGATTGTACAATTTCGATTCCCCTCTCAATCTCTTATGCTCATCTCAAAACATCTCTAAACTCAGTAATACATAGCCCTATCAATCGATCTCTGATGATGGGTTTCAATCCATACACAAATCTCTCTGTGCGAAGCTCTTTATTTTTTAAGGTCTTTGGATCATACCTCAGTAGAGCGGTAAATCGTCTCTCATAATCATCCACAGACATATCGTCCTGTACCAGATTCAAAAACTCTGCCTGCTTCCTTCTCTGAGTAGCTCGTGGTACATATTGCGCTCTAAATGCCGTCTGAAACTCTTCCCAACCAATCACATCCTGGTTGGAAATCAGAATACCCTAGGTAGTACCCCACCAATCTCAAGCTCTCCCTTTCAACATATAAGCGCCTATACTGACCCTCTCAGCATCGATACATTTCAAATAGTCAAAAATCACTCTCAACTCAGTCAGCCACTCCTCAGCCTCTACGGGATCCTTTTTCCCTTTGAATGCGGGCGGATTCATTTTTAAAAAGTCTTTCAGTCAAACCATACTTCTGTCATTAGGCTGAGTGACGGGAGGCATTGAATCTATCTGTACTGAGGGCACGGGAGGTCCTTGTGGTGGTGTAGGAGTAGTACCCAAAGCATTAAGTCCAAAATGTTGCGTGAATAGCGCTGCCATTTGCTTAAAACCCTGCCGCACATCATGCTCAAT